>CM062815.1:644295098-645495098 GCA_031772625.1 Pinus tabuliformis | reverse complement strand
ATCTGAAGAATCTCTCATTAGAAGAATTCGAATTTGTAACTCATTTGTATAGCATCATATCAACCAACATTGTTACATAGCAAGGCCTTGACTAACAACTCCATCTCTCCACAAGGTCTGAGCTCAATGTTGGCAAGACCAATTATTTATAGACATAGTCATCATTGTCTCTCTCGAAACATACCCCACCCGGGTTCTCTCAGGATATGTTCCATGAGGACTATTCTTATATTGGACTCCCCAATCCCACAAAGAATATCGGTCCTCCACGACTACTCTTACTGTTGGATGCCCTATCTCATCCTCAAAGTGCATCGGATGCCAAATGATTACACAATCCTCCATTCTGTCTTCCTAAGTGAAGTGCAATGACCCATCTACAACTATAAATAAAATACGAATATTAGCATACATACGAGACCTCTATACGATAGCTACGTATGCATGGACCCGCATGTATCGCACTATATATACGTTGGTTACTACAGGAAGAGATATAAATTAAGGTAATGAATTAATACCTCACCAGAATATCATATATATCAAATTAGGTAGGTAATACGTATACCACCTTATATATATATATATATATATATATATAAACTAAAAGAAAATGTTAATTTTAATTTAAAAATTAAAATTAATAAAATAATAATATAAATTAATTAAAATTATAAATTAAATAAATCAAATTAATTTATTAAAATAATAAATAACTTTTATCAAATCAAATCTACGTATCCAAATAAAATCAACAAAATCAAATGAGATTTGATTTTATAAAAGTTACACGTAACAAAACAATGACACGGAGATGGGAGGAAGGCGGTGGACGAGGAATTAAAAGGAGGAAGGAAATCTTGAGGAGGGGGGAGAGGAGAACAATTTTTAACACAGAGGTACAGACAGGAAGGAGTCTTGAGTCTTTATTGTACTGGAGTTTTTGGGCACGAGGGATCAGATTGCTTCGATTGGAAAGCATTCTAAGACTGAGTACCTAGGTTGTACCCAGTTCGGCAGGGAGGTTTTGGCCGTTTTGGTAACGCAGCTGGAACAAGAATTGCAGCAGAGCAGACAGGTTGGTATTCATTAGATAAATTGTTTAAATTTTGTATTTAAATTACATATTCTGGTATTTTGAATTTAGGGCTCTTACATGAAGATCAGAACAACATGTCTATCTCTCCTTTTCAAACTAGGAGGGCATATTCCATTAAAGGAATGTACTCATTCCTATCACAAAGGAATGTACCTAAGCTCCCTGCTTAGGAATTTTTCCAAGTTTCTTCCAAGTAAGAAACTTCTTTTCAGGCTCCCTCTTAACTAGGATCTACCGCAGCTCCTCATGTGGAGATCCTAGAACAACCAGCTGCTCGAAGAGCTCCTTCCTTCGATGTCATGAATTTCTTCTTTGTCAAGGAGTCTTCATCTTTTGGGAACTTCTACATAGGGCACAGATCATCCATCACTTTTATCCATGAGTTAGTCATGTCCTCAACTCATCAGAAAGTGATCCATTAGATTTTATGTCTAGCTTTGCTTCATGTCATTCTGCTTTCATGCCATATTTTACGAAAGGACATTACATCCTTCTATATGGTCCACTTGGAAGTCATCCACAGATTTCCCTTTGGCAATCCTACATAAGCCCATCCAGATATTAGTTCAAAAATAATAAATGAACACTTTAAATCAAAATTACCTTAGTGATGATCTTTCACCATGACATCTTCTTGTAGGTATCAGCATCCTGCTTGCAAATTGACACATCTCCCATAGATATCCATTGTCAAGGGTCTCTATCTTTTTCCGACTTCCATCAGAGTCTTCACATCTTTCCAGGAGATCTTCTAGTCAAATCTTCTTGGACTTCGGACGTTGAATGCCTTCTTCGTTGCATATTATCACGATCTCTTCCTACCTTTTCACACTTTATTCCTAGGAGCTTCCAATTAGAGTTCCTTAATTGTAGTCAACTTCCTCATGATTCATATGAGAACATATTATGTTAATTTCATCTAGTGCGACTCATGCCTTTTTTGCAATCTTTCGGAGGAGGAGATCCCTTCTTTTCTTGAACATATTTCCCAAGATGGAAATAGTGATCCATATTATCTGCAACCATATGACATGACTTTCATAATATCCTATGCAAGCATACATACCTCATCTTCCTTTCAGTCATCCGAACTTCCTATAGTAGTTTCATTTGAAAGAACTTTATCCTTTAGACCTGCTTTCCTATCTTGTAATCATCCCTCGAATCCCATGAGTTGGAATTCCTGATGAAACATTTGCTTCCTTTCTAGATTGGTGAATCCTTTGACAACGATTCCATTAGAGAAAATTGAGGATCTTTCATATCCTCACCTGGCAAATGTTTCCTTTATTGACTATGATGATCCCAGTCAATGATGACCTCTGCTTCTAAGTATTAATGAGGTTTCCCAAGGGCTTCCTATTCTCTGTAAACAATAGAATCTATTCTAGACATTTTTTATGCTTCCCATGTCGCGAGCTCTTACTTCTAATGCTTCTATCATGATGCTTCTTTCTAGTTGATGCATCCTATCTTATTTTCATTGCTTCCTATCTCTAAATTACAAGTGAAAGATACCTTCTAGTGTAGAAGATCATCTCAGTCATGGTAGAGATCTTTTTGCTTCTTCGTCTCAGGTTCTTTCACTCCCTTAGTAGTATAGTCTTCTTCCCTGACCCTTTTACGTTTAGGACAGTCTCTTCTATAGTGCCCAAGACTTTGACAACCATAGCATCTTTCCTTATCCATTTTCTTCTTTTTCTTCTTTGGAGTACCAAACTTTCCAAATTTTCCTTTTCGTCTTGTCACTAATTGTTCCCTTCTATATGTTCTTTTGTCACTTTCTTTCTTCATCTTGTCTTCCTCTGCCTTGCAAAGAGACCATAATTTGATGAATGGGATAGCTTCCTCTTCATCAATAGATATGAGGTTACCTTGTTCATCAGTCAATGCATTTAGAATAACGGAGATCATTTCGTTATTAGATACCATCTCTCCTTGATCCTGCAATTGACCTTTTATTTGACATGCCTTTGAGAGACATGACGATATCCCTTCATCCTTTGATACCTTGTAGATCAGATCTAAGTGATATGATCTTTTCTATCATGCGTTTAGAGAAAATTTCTCTGAGGTTATCATATATTTCTTTCGATGTCTCCAGCTCGGCTACATAGGAAATGAGTGGATCTTTGATAGACTACTTAAGAATCTTTTGATCCTTGAGATCCCTTTCCATGTATTTAGATAATGCTTGTTCTTCAGATGGCTTGGAGACTTTTCCATGAACATGATCAATGACTTCATTTACTTTGAAGACTGTCTATTCTTATTTTTCATTCAAGGAAGTTTGATATCCCAACTAACTTTTGGTTCTCCTTGAAACATGAAGTCATTTTTACTAGATTAATAAAAAGGTACTTACTTGTGAAGATCGAATCTTCAACTTGATGACAAACTCATTGCTTCTTACTTTGAATCTTTTATGAAGATTCTTACTTCGGTGAGGGAAGACTGCCTTCTATGAGATCTTTGCTTCAATAGAGAGAAGATTACCTTTCAATCTAATCTTTCTTAAATTTGAAGAGCTTCCACTTCCTTGGTGATGTATGAGTGATGATCTCTAAAGTGCTTCGAGGGTTTCGGTCTTTCTTCCTACTTCTTTCTTGAAGATAATTTCAAGATTCTTGCTAGAGTATATTTCTTCGATCTAGGGTTTCTTCAATGTAGATCTTGATCTCTTTTCTTTGATAACCTTTGACTTGCTTTAATGCCTTTCTTGATCCTTGAGTGTCTCTTTGATTAGATGCCCTTCCTTTGACTTCAGCACCTTAGCTTTGATACCATGTTGAGAAATCTAGGGCATTCAAAGCTAACAATTTCTTTGCTTGATAATTGTCTGTGATGCACTTTTACTTAGCTTATAGTATTTTCTTCGTTAGCTTATTAATGTGTTCTTTCATCAAGACAATTACCAATATGCATAGTAAAGAACAAGTGACACAGTATCTAGGTTTCTCAACCAAGGCGAAAACCTCTCACCTCTTGAGAGGAAAACCTGATCAAAATTCTTCTTCTAGATCTTCAATTGATAAGTACCAAGACCATGACACGGACCCTTGACTCTAGTATCCTCCCAAGAACCATGTCACTGACCTTATTGCTCTACCTCTTCCCTTTGCTTGATCTCGAACTACTCTCTTCGACTCCTTCTAGAGAAACACGGTCTCTATCCTTCACACCGCTTCTTCTTGACTTTCTCTAGAGAAACTCGGTCTCATAATATCACTTACGTCTTCTAGAGAATCTCTATCTCGGTCTTCCAGAAGAATCCTTCCTTCGCTGCCCCAGAATAAACCTCTTCTTCACTTGCCCAAAGGAAACCTCTTCTTTGCTTACCCAGAAGAATACCTCTTCTTTGCTTGCCTAGAAGAATACCTTCTTCACTACCGCAGAAGAATGCCTCCTTCGTTGATCCAGAAGAACCCTTCTTTTCTACCCCAAAAGAATCTCTTTCGGTGCCCCAAAAGAAACTCTTTCGCTGTCCCAAAAGAAACCTCCTTCACTGCCCTTTCTTCACACTTCCCTTCAACCTCTTCTTCGTATTTTTGCTTCACCTTCACTTCGCACTTTTCCTTGACTGAATTCAAGTCAAGTTGCTTGATTGAATGTGTGTCTTCAAGTGGAGGACGAGTGTGTGTATATATACACCTCACCACATGTCCATTAGGCCAACATGACTGCTGGAGATAGGCCAACTTGTTCTAGAGAGTTCTTCCATCGTTTGTAGGCCAACTTGAAGAGGATGAGTGACAAGGTCTTCGAGGATACTTTAAAGTTTACATAGACAATATTGACCTTTTACAAAGTGTAACATGACTTCATTACATGACAATGACTCCAACATTTTATGACTAGATGACAAATAAATCCTAAAGACTCGCAATGGGAGTCTAGACTCGAAAATAAAACCCCTTGCTCATGAAACCCATGAAGCAAGTCAATATAATAAATTTATTTTTCTTCTTTACATCACATTACATAAAATCATAATTACATATCATTATGAAGACCGAACCTAGTTACACGTTTCAACAAGCCACAGGCCTTTGGGGCCTTTCCTTGGCAGTCGCAAGCCATTTGTGGGCTTTTCCTTGTCACCACAGGCCTATTTGGGCTTGAAACCCTAGGCCACAACCCCTTTGGGCCATTTTTCTCCTTGTTGCAGACTTGTATCAACTTATTTGTGGGATTTTGCAATTGATTTTGACACTAATCCTTGTTTTGCAGGCCTAGGTAAGGATTTTCATACTAATAGTTGTGGTTGCAGGCTTAGGTGAAGTTGGGCAAAGGTTTGAAGTGGATTGCATCATTTTCTTGCCATTGATCTTTAGTATTCTTGGACTAACAAGTGGTTTTGTAGGTCACTGCACTCATTGGGAAGTCAACTAGCCATTCAACAAGCCCTTAAGGGCCAAGGGTTTGCTCCTAAACCCCTTCTCCCCTCACTGTTTTTCATAACCAGATCTGAAGCATTCCTATAACAGTGGCATAAATCTGATCTAATCACATTAAACAAGCCTAAAAACATTTTCACTGAAGGTATAAACATTGCACGTTAACCATAAAAGGCTAATCAACCTATATGCTCTTAATTGGTGATGTTATAAGTGATTTTGGAAATCTGATATAAGTGAAAAGAGGTCTGATATATGCCTATTTAAGTCTCATATATACTTGTTTTAGTGAGAAGAAATGATCTTGTGAGGGCTTAACATTCAAAAGAGCTCATTTCTAAGTCTTGGGAGCATTATGTCTATCTTTCTAAGTTAATGGTGAAGTGTTAAGTAACTTCTCTTGTGAAATCTTGTTTATCTCTAAGGTGGTAAAAGAACCCTTGAATGCTTCGATGTTATCACACATTGGGAAATCATTGTTAGCAATCTCTAAAGAAATTATCACTTCACTAATTTCGAATTTCGTAGCACTCTGTTTTGATTTCGCAGCGCTCTGTTTTGCATTGATTTCTGATTTCGTAGCACTTAAATGATATATGTGACATTGGCATTAATTGGCTAAACATTGGAAATCTTGTTGTTTGGGTGTCATTTTAATAGGAGCATTATCTTGGATAACTTGTGTATTGTTGACATGACAAGCTTTTGAGATATCTTGCATACACACGTTGTTATTAAAATAAGTTTGTAACTGTGGAGTACTATTGTCATTTGAAGAAGCATTGGTTATACTAATTGTGAGACTATTTCTTGTAATACTTGTGTTTAAAGTTTGCTAACATTGTGGTATTGCAAGTGGGCTTGTAATTCTAAATCTAATTGTCTCACACTCTTCTTAAAGCATCTTAAGCACTTCTTGTTGGCAATCTTGTAATTCTTGCAATTTGTGATCTAAAAGATTGATTTCATCTAATCATCTTGCATTTCATTCTAGGAATAGTGGTGCATCTTAAAATTTACCTCCAAGCATAAGCTTGGTTGATAGAAAGATAGGACCACCCCTCTTTATTGGCTTGTGACACTTGACCCTTGCACTAAGGTTAAAACAAGTGACCTTGCAGTTCTCTCGTGGGCAATCCCTTGTAGGAACGGAGGCACCTGGGTCATCAGAACCCCACGAGAGGTATCTGTTACCAATACCACTCAAACCAACAGGGGACCTAAAAGGGGTTCCTAAGAGGGCCACTGTTGGGTTAAGGGCAACGGTGGAGGCTTAGCCCACTGTCACCGCAGCTAAGTCTCCCTGCTCTTTACGGACTTTCACCAATGGGAGGAGTCCTGGTAGTGTAGGGATCACTTGTAAAGTATATGTCAATGGATAGGTGGAAAGTGACCTTGGAAACCCTTTCCCAAGGATGGAGTGAAGAATGGAACTTGCTTGCTCTTTAAGCAAGGGACTTGGTCCTCCAGGGGTAAGGGGTGAGGATTGGAGGGTTGAAGGAGAAGGAACGAGCTTATAGATGAGGTTCTTAATCCCTATAATCCTTGGGAAACTTGGATTCCCAAATGGTCCTTGACAAATAATCTTTATTGAGAAGTGGGACCACACGGGGCCAAGTGGACCCAGTCCAAGTTTGGGGATGGAATGTAGCAAAGGAAAGGACCAAACAAGAATATTTACTTCAAAAGGTTGAATTGATCCTGTTGAGGTCTAGCCTTGGGGATGCCTAGGCAAAATTCGATCCTAGAGCTAGGGCTTGGGATTCCCAGAGATTCCACCATTAGAATTGCCTCAAATTTGGAGGAGAGGGAGGGGACCCACCAGCGCAGTAGCCTGTAGGAGATCGAAATTTTTCCTTGGGTCAATTCCTGAGAAATTGATGCCCTAGGTGACCTAATGGGGCTAGACCTAGGGAAAAAGGGGAAAAGGGTAAAAAGAGGGTTAAAATGATCACCCTTTTTGAGGGATCAGTGCCTAATTCACTTGGGGATATGGAGTCAAGGATGATGATGAGTAAGAACTTGGTTTCTTGATCAAGGAGGCTCAGAAAGTCAGCTTCATCCAATGTTGAGAGAAAGAAAAGAAAAGTGACCTTCAAGCATTTATACTTTAAAGCAAATGATGCAAGCTTATCGAGACAAATAAAGTGACCTTCAAACATTTATACTTTAAAGCAAATGATGCAAGCTTATCGAGACAAATGATCTCTAGGACATTTCATTCATATAGCATTGGCCCATACATTAAATTAGCTAAAGCATGCTTAATTCCACATTTCAATTATGCAGCAACTAGCCCTAATTTTAGCAGTATGCAGTAACAAGAAGAGCGTCAAAATTTACTTACAACATTATAGAATATATCCAACCAGCATTTCGTTTGCAAGACAAAGCTCCAAGACAAGAAAAATAGCCCAAATCCATATGTCAAAATTCATCCATCTCCAAAAAATATCCTCCAAGGAAAAAATGTGAAGTTCTCTATGATTAGAGAGATCCCAAGTCAAGTGATGATCCAAATGAATGTATCTAACATCAATATATAGCCTCCTAAGGAGTTCAAATTAGTCTATAGGCCTACATTAGCCCCTAATGATAAAATAATGTGCAAATAAAACCCCTATTGGTGACAAGCCGACCAAACTAGCTCACAAGTGTAAAAATAAGCCTCACAAGGGGCCAAATAATAATATGTACATGTTGTGGGGCCCTCCAAAGGCCTAATAATGTCCTAAAGAGCCATACTGAGGAATAAATTCCTCGAAATCTAATGGACAAGGGGGCGACCCCTTGTTCTCCAAGTAGTAGACCTATGGTGCTCCCAGTGGGTCTGAGGGCACATAAATGACCCCATGGATCTCCATATGAATCGGAGATGCCTATAGATCCTCTGCAAGGGTCCGAATGGTGGAAAGAATGTTTCCATGACATCGTACAAGTCCTGCAACACCTGCCAAGTGTGTGGGGCTCCTATGGGGGCCTGTTGGGCATAACGTACCAAGCACATCATCATCATCCCAAAAGTCGATCGCTAGTAGTCTCTGAGCATCAATGAAGATCAATGGAGTGTTTTCCATTGTTGTGGAGGCCAATGGCTCTCGATTCACACCATATATGTGCCAATGTAGACCTCTGGGGGTTAGGATCCCGTATAAGGAAACCAAACCCAAATGGAGACCACCTGTAATCCTGCATAAGATCCAATGTGTCCCCTAGGCTTCTAGTACAACTAGTAATTAAAATAACCAGGTAAAAGAGTATACAAATCATGGATAACAAAGTGGGTACTTCATAATGGCATGCCCTTCTATAGTGGGCTTTGGCATGTGCTAGTGTTTCCTGTTGATTTGGGGTAGCATCGGATGTGCTCTAGCCATGAAAATTGGTGGAGAGGCTAAAGCACGTGAGATCTCCAAGACCCATAAGTGGTTTGGGAAAATTCTACTCAGTGAAGAAGATATTAAAATAATTAATATTTTTAATGGGTTCCTAAGTCTAAACTTAGGAAAATAAAAATATTAATGGGTATTAATATAAAACTGGCTTAGAAGGTTCTAAATGACATGGATCAAGCCAAATCTAATCTTATCTATTGATTAGAGATGTAATCTCGGTCGTTGAAGACTCAACAGAAAAAGTATAAGAGGAGGCTTGAGGGTCAGTTGGAGATACACCAGAGTGATCAGTCACTTTGATTTTCTAGAGCGGGGTTTGCTAAGATGTTAAGTTATGGTATGTTCTATGCTTATAACAGTTTACTTCTCTTTCTTATTATATTCCACAGATTAGCAATCAAATGTACATAAAGTAAAGTGTAGATAGAACATTAAACAATCGACAAAAAACAAGCCAAGACAAGAGACACAAAATGTGGCGGCTAGCCAGGGACAAACCCCACAATGTGTGGGGAAACCCTTTGATCAAATCTTCTTTTATCTTCAATAATTCAACAGAGAGAAATAGTACAATAAATTTGATTTATATCAGCAGTAGCAAACCCTAGATCAGCAGCATCAACATTAGCGGCTTCATCATCAAACTAGGGCAGATGATATCTCACAAACCGACCGTCGGATCGGCTTGATTCCACCACCAAAAGTTGCGGCTTCCAGAGGAGGTTCAGATGAACCTACAGCGCAGTTCAGATGAGGAGATCTTCTAGTCCATGCAGGTCAAACTTTACTTCTGCAGTTGCAGCTTCAGTTTCGGCAGCTTCTGGCTTCAAACTAGGGCAGTCGATATCTTGCAAACCGTTCGTCGGATTGACTTGATTCCACCACCAAAAGTTGCGGCTTTCAGAGGAGGTTCAGATGAACCTACAACGCAGTTCAGATGAGGAGATCTTCTAGTCCACACAGGTCAATCTTTACTTCTGCAGTTGCAACTTCAGTTTCAGCAGCTTTCGGCTTCACATGTGTGAGGGAGAGACCCTTTTCTGCGCAGTAGAGAAGAGACTCTTTTCTGCGCAGTAGAGAGAGAGAGATGTGATGAGATGAGTGAGTCCAAATGAGGAAAAGTCCTCCTGTATTTATACACAACGTTGGTGTTTGAATAGATGCAACTGTTGGGCTTCTGAGCCTACATGAGTTGTAGGTCGGCTTGATAATAATTCCATAATCAAAATAAATTCATATCTCCATGAATACTTATCGGAATCAGATGATCTTTATATCAATCCTACACCTCTCGATGAGAGGAATCTAATAAAAATATTATCAAACATGAATAAGATGACCCACATGAAGTTTTGCCTTAGTTGCCAATTTTAACACTCCCTCTCAACTAGGGAGAGCTTCATCTGCAATCTATCTATCGGTCGTTACTATTCATCCATCAAATGCACTGCCCTGTACAGCCTAACCCTTGCCCTGCTCTGCTCTATTCTGCCTGTTTTGCTTTGTCTTGTTCTGCCCTGTACTGATCTGTACGTCTCTGCTCTATTATGCGTTGCTCTGCTTTGTTCTGTTCTGCTCTGCTTTTGTCCGAATTATGCAGAAGAAGAAATGATTGAGGATGTATCATACTGACTCAAAGTCAATCTCAGAGTATGTACCACTGGTCTCAGACCAATCTCAACCAACCCGAAGTCAGCGTCATAGTGAGTACAACTCCACTGGTCCCAGACCAGTATCATCCTCCACTGACTCAAAGTCAGTCTCAGAGTACGTACCACTGGTCCCAGACTAGTCTCAACCGACCCGAAGTCAGCTTCATAGTAAGTACCACTCCTACCACTAGTCCCAGACCAGTATCGCAGTCTCAGAGAGTGTACCACTGGTCCCAGACCAATCTCAACCGACCCGAAGTCAGCGTCATAGTATGTACCACTCTCACTGGTCCCAGACCAGTACTGCACTGACACAAAGTCAGTCTCAGAGTATGTACCACTGGTCCCAGACCAGTCTCAACCAACCCGAAGTCAGTGTCATAGTATGGTACAACTCCTACCACTGGTCCCAGAGTAATATCATTGATCCCAGATCAATGGAGGTCATCCTAGCATAGGGAGTACGGTAGATACAACGATGCGTCCATCGGTACTACTATGGTCCCTAACTTCATTTCCCTGCTCATTGATCAAATGAGAGGTACTTCCCATGAGTCCCAAACTGCATGGGTAGGATGCCTCGACAGGAGAACTAATCAATCCTGTCCTCACAGGAGAACACATCAATCCTGCTACAATCGCCATGGAGAACACATCAATCCAGGCCGCCATGGAGAACACATCAATCCAGGCCTCACAGGAGAACACATCAATCCTGCTACAATCGCCATGGAGAACACATCAATCCAGGCCTCACAGGAGAACTAATCATCGTGCTACACAGGAGAGTGAATCATCCTGTTCCACAAGAGAGCGAATCATCTTGTCCCACAAGAGAGCGAATCATCTTGTTCCAGTGCGCACCACCAGGGGAGAGTGAGTCACCTTGTGGTCGCATATTGCTCTAGTAAGAACCGCAAGCCCTCAGAGCTCCCAGAGCTCAATGTATGCAACATGCAGGACCCTTGTACAAGGGTTTCTTGACGACTCCAAGTCGTTTGGGAAAAATCACAGATTAGATCTTTCCTCGGGGCTTTGACAATGTGTATCGACCTGTACATCATCTTAATGCGATGGAGCCTCCTTGCTCATCGACTTACCATATCCCAGATGATGTCTATCTACTAGAGCAATCGATGAACACGGTATTCCTCAATAATTGAATCCCACCTCTGGTTGTTACAGAGAATCACAGTGGTATCCAATGTAAATCCAAACAGCTCACTGAAGAGCTTTCGCAACCAGACTGCCTCACAGGAGGCCATGCTAGCAGCAATATATTCTACTTCGGCGGTGCTCAAAGCCACTGACTTCTGCTTCCTGCTCATCCAGGATATCGAAGCAGATCCCAAGGTGAAACAGCACCTGAAAGTGCTCTTACGGTCCACCACACTGCCTGCCCAATCAGCATCAGTATATCCAAGTAGTCTCACATCTCCGGCAGTGTATCTTAACCCATTAGTAATTGTGCCACGAAGATATCTCAAAAGATTCTTGGCATCAATCCAGTGAGGCTCAACCAAATATGAGCTCACAATGTTAACTGCAAAACATATGTTCGGACGGAGGTTCACCAAGAACATCAATGCGAATGAGTTTATTAAACTCAAAGGCATTTCCCAAATCTGGTCCAACATCACTACCATATAACTTCTAAAAGTTAAGATCCTCTACGTAATCATAGGCTTGCAGTCCATCATACCGAATCTTTTCAATATCTTTACCACATATTTTCCTTGAGATAGGAAGATTTCCCTTGGCTTCTGCCACACTTCAAGTCCTTGGTCCTTCATTTCAAATTCAGAAGCCAACTCCCTCTTACATTTGTGAATGAGAGGGTATGCACCTGTTAAAAAGAGGTCATTCACATACAACACCAGTATGAGAGGCTTGTCATCTTCAACCTTAAAGTAAAGGTTAGGATCAGCTTCACTCCTAGTGAATCCTAGCTTCATCAAGTAGTTATCGATCCTCTCATACCATGCTCGGGGTGCTTGCTTCAGCCCATAGAGAGCCCTCTTCAACCTCCATACATGAGACTTTCGATCATAAATCTCAAATCCTTCGGGTTGCTCCACATAGACCTCTTCTTTGATCAAACCGTGCAAGAACGCAGTCTCGATATCCATCTGATGTAGGATCCATCCTTGTGAAGCCACAAGGGCTATGATCAAGCGGATGGTCGTATATCTAGCAACAGGTGCAAATATCACATCATAGTCTATACCTTCCTTCTGGGAGAAACCACGAGCAACAAAACGAGCCTTATACTATTCCGTACTTCCATCTGCTACAGCTTTATCTTGTAAATCCAGTTTGAAGTAACAATTGTCTTGTCCTAGGGTTTGGGAACTACTTCCCAGACATCATTCTCCATAATGGTCATAGCATCCTTCCATACTTGATGCTTGATGGCATCTGAGAATGATGAAGGCTCATTTTGTATGATTGTGCTCATACTGGTCAGGTATCCCTGATACCTGTTGGGTTTCTTACTTTCACGGAAGGTTCCTCGGGGTGCAGCATTTCCTTCAGCATCATCAAGTAGCCCCCTAAGCCATGAAGGCCTCTTCCTGGAAGAGGAAGGCTCAGGTGGATAAATAGGATCCATTAGTTCTTCCACATCAGGCATTGTTACATCATCTACCCATAGAGACAGCTTCCACAATCGTACGGTGCCACACCATTCTGCTCTGGAGTATGTGGTGTAGTAGTCTCCCTCTTAATGCCAGCCTCAGATATGCCTGAGTGAACCAACTGTAATATATCAGAGGTCTTGCTTTGGCTTGAGGGGAATGGTCCCCTTTTGAGCTTTCCTTCGGCACATCCTGGACATACACCTTCTTTCTCTACTCGGAATTCAGGCATCCCTGTCACCATTTGTCTTACACCGAGTAGAGCTTTATAATGAAGGTGGGCAAACCTCCGATGCCAAAGTTCGGACTGAAGAGATGTGTCATAAGATATGACACCTAGTGGACTTTCATCGACCTGATATAATGAATCAACACGAAACCCAAGAGTAAAGTCATTTTTAACATTATTTTTCCATATACGTACCTTGCCATCACTGAAGGTTACCTTGTAGCCTTTGTCTTCCATTGCCGAGATGGACACCAGGTTCTTTTTGAGGTCAGGTGCATTTAATACATGTTGGAATTTCTAGCCTTCTTGAATGGTTGTCCCCTTCCTTGATTCCCAGCTTTCCTCTTACCTTTGCTATTGAATTTGTCATTCCTTTGATTGCCATCAGAGGGATTTTGATCATCGTCCCGGTGTGAGTCTTTTCTATCAGGGCACTCCCTTGCATAGTGACCTGCTTTATCGCAGATGTAACATCGTCCTTTTCTTCCACCCTTAGGTCCAGCCTTTCTTTTCGATTTAGACCCAGAATTATTTCTTTTCTTAGCATGAGAAGAAAAAGCAGTAGGAGGACCTTTAGGCAAGGGCATTTCTTGCTCTTCTACCCTTGTTTCTTCTTGAATGCATCTAGCCATTAATTCCTCGAAACCAGGAATTACATTATTGTTCAGAAGAGTAGTCCTGAACACGTACCATTCGGATGGTAATCCTCCAAGAGTTGTGAGTGCCATTTCCCTATCAGTAATAGTCTCCCCAATAGATAGGAGATCGTTCTTGATCTCGGTGATTCTTAAGAAGTATGCTTGCATACTCTCATCTTTACCCTTCTTAATTTCCTTCAGCTTATTTCTAAGAAACAAAACTTGATTTGCATCATTAACTTTAAATAAACTCACCAGTCTATCGTAGATTTCCTTGGAGGTGTTCAGGTCGGAGATGTAGGCCACCAAGTGCTTGTCGATAGAGTCCCGGATGATCTTCTGTTTTGACTTCTCCGGTTTTCCATTTGTTCCAGGCAGCAGCGGATGCATTTGATGGAGGCTCAACAATATTGCCTCTTACATGGTCCAGCACTCCTTGGTCTTCTAGGGTTAGATCGATAGACATCTTCCATCCGAGATAGTCAGCTTTCTCACGGAGTTTGTCTTCAACGGGAAAGAGTGTTGAGGACCCCATCGTTCTTTTAGGATAGCCTTGCCAATCTTCTCTTCGGTGATTGCTCTTGCTCTTGCTCTTGCTCGGACTTTGTCTTCACCTCAGTTCTGATACCATGTTAAGCTATGGTATGTTCTATGCTTATAACAGTTTACTTCTCTTTCTTATTATATTCCACAGATTAGCAATCAAATGTACATAAAGTAAAGTGTAGATAGAACATTAAATGATCGACAGAAAACAAGCCAAGACAAGAGACACAAGATGTGGCAGCTAGCCAGGGACAAACCCCACAATGTGTGGGGAAACCCTTTGATCAAATCTTCTTTTATCTTCAATAATTCAGCAAAGAGAAATAGTACAATAAATCCGATTTATATCAGCAGTAGAAAACCCTAGATCAGCAGCATCACCATTAGCGGCTTCATCATCAAACTAGGGCAGACGATATCTCACAAACCGCCCATCGGATCGGCTTGATTCCACCACCAAAAGTTGCAGCTTCCAGAGGAGGTTCAAATGAACCTAAAGCACAGTTCAGATGAGGAGATCTTGTAGTCCATGCAGGTCAAACTTTACTTCTGCAGTTGCAGCTTCAATTTCGGCAGCTTCCGGCTTCAAACTAGGGCAGTCGATATCTTGCAAACCATTCGTCGGATTGACTTGATTCCACCACCAAAAGTTGCGGCTTTCAGAGGAGGTTCAGATGAACCTACAGCGCAGTTCAAATGAGAAGATCTTCTAGTCCATGCAGGTCAATCTTTACTTTTGCATTTGCAGCTTCAGTTTCAGCAATTTCCGGCTTCACATATGTGAGGGAGAGACCCTTTTCTGTGCAGTAGAGAAGACTCTTTTTTGTGCAGTAGAGAGAGAGAGATGTGATGAGATGAGTGAGTCCAAATGAGGAAAAGTCCTCCTGTAATCATACACAACGTTGGTGTTTGAATAGATGCGACTATTGGGCTTCTGAGCCTACATGATTTGTAGGTCGGCTTGATAATAATTCCATAATCAAAATAAATTCATATCTCCATGAATACTTATCAGAATCGGATGATCTTTATATCAATCCTACACCTCTCGAAGAGAGGAATCTAATAAAAATATTATCAGCCATGAATAAGATGACCCACATGAAGTTTTGCCCTAGTTGCCAATTTTAACATAAGAGAAGTCAAACCAGTGATCAAAGTTGCAACGAGGGGTTGTGAGTGCAAGGCAGAGAGGTAGAGATAGTGCCGGAAGACTAGCGCAGAGGCAGAAAGGTAGACGCAGAGCCAAAAGAAGCCATGTAGAGGCCAACAGTGACTGCGCAAAGGCCAGAAGGGCCTGTGTGATTGATGCAGAGGCTGCAGAAGTGACGTAGAGGACCAGAGAGGCTACGCAGAGGCCAGGAGGGCTGACGCAGTGCTTCAAAGTGGGCTGGAGAGGGCTTCGTGGGGCAAACTTTCAGAATATCTGCTTCCAAAGAGAGGTATTACTGCCAAATTATTTTCTCTGTCGAGTGAGTCAGTTTGGCACCCAGTGTACTCAAGGAAAGTTGCTTAATAATAAAATCCTCAGAACTACTGCACTGGTTTTCCCAAGTTGGGTTTTTCCGAGGACGATTGTCCAAAAATAACAGTGTCCCTTATGTGTTTGTCTATTTCTTTCAGTTGTTGATCTATAGATGTTTGAGATTGTATTCTGTTTATTTCAGTATTTATATGGTTAAATATCTTGTTAGTAATTAAACAAGTAGGCGAAATAAACCAGAGAATACAGAAAATTTTCTAACAGGTAATACTTAGAAATTTCAACATTTCCAAGCTCCAAGGGGGTTAACCAAGTACCTTATTAGGTGGTTTCGGCCCTTAAAGGGGATAGTATGTCCAAGGTACATCCCTCTAATGGGGGTAGCAAGTGATAAATAAGTGGAATGGGGTAGGGAATGAGAGGGGAAATCCTGAGCCACATATTGGGGCATAGGGGTAGCTAGATAAGAGGAAGCCCACACCTTGGTGTGTAATGTGTAGGAGGGAGAAAGTGTGGTACATGAGGTGCCCCAGCCTTGATGTTTCCACCCTTTTTTATATGCCCTTTTCCTTTTATGAATTTTCTTTAATTAACTGCTTGGGGCTCAAAGGACAAGAGCATGATGTGTAAGATATAACAATGATTACCCCTTTTAGGTAGGGCGGTTCATTTCCCTCCAAGGGTTGGGACAATCATGGGTTCTTGAATGATAAAGGAGGCTCATCTAGGGCCTATGGAACTAGGGTGATGACCATGGATTGGGGTAGAGCTCATGTATTGGCTTTTGCCCACGTGCTAATTATTTTGTCCCAGCCATCTTTTGCATTTTGTGGTACAATTTCCTGTTAAATGTGGCCAATTATGCTTTTGCTTTTTTCTTTTTCTTTTTCTTTTTCTTTTTCTTTTTCTTTTTCTTTTTCTTTTAACTACTTCAACCTTTGGGGCATCATTCCAGGCCTGACCCAAGGTGGGGGCAAGGGGATAGGGAGGTTGGCCCTATGTGGACCCAGAATGGAAATGTGGACCCAAGTGGGAGAAATGATGAATGGGGTGTGGTGAGTGGAAAATGAGTAATATATGCGGGTAAAGGAGCGGGACCACGCACCCAAAGTCGGAGTTTCCCAAGTAGTACCACCCTAGAACCAAATGGTCAATAAAGGAGATCCCACGGGACTAAGATCCAAGGGTAACAACCAAAAGAGATCAAGGGGACAAGAGCACAAACTAAGCCCACCCTTTCCACCAAATCCCCCCATCAATCCATACCTAGAAGTATCCATGATAAGTAAACCCAATACTCAATTACTAAATGACAAGACATACCTTTAGATTCGGGAGGCCCACCTTCAAACCTATTGGTGCCCACCTTCAAACATATGACCAATACAAGTGGGTGAGGGACCACATGGCTGGCTCAGGTAGCAGAGAAATGGCACAGCGAGCTAGTAGGAGGTTGCAAGGCGCTACTGGCTGCCAACTGAGGTTCATCATGGATATCACCCACGAAGTGGTGGGTGACAGTATCGTTAATGAGGCCTTAGCCTCCTTCCTTTGGACTTCTTTCTACAACCTTCTTGCGAGACTTGCTTCAAGACGGTTGAATTTAGGGTTCTCATCTAGAATAGGCATTCTAACTAAAATTAACCAAGAGCCTACATCTCACTTAGTTTTAGGTGTTGCATCTTGTTGACCACTGGAGTGGCACCTGATGATTATATGAAGACTCCATGCCCAAGGATGATCCAGAGGACACTTGTACCATCAGATATCATCAGTCAACAGAGTTTTTTAACTCTACTTCTATCTTCTCATCATCTTTCTTGTACCCAGATTCCACACCCTACGGGGAATTGTAATAAGTGATACTAGTAATGATGAGTTTTGAATTTGTAACAGGCCTAGGATGTTGGGACTCGATCAGCAAACGAGTACACCTTGGAGTGTTTTTTTTATCTGGTTAATTATCCCTTCTTTTTCGGAGGCGGATAATTTTCTGGATTTTTTCACTTATGTTTTACCCCAAAGCCGGGGTGACGGTTTGAAGATTGAGCCCCTGACACATCTTAGTGTCTAGAGTCGATGTATATTACCATACTAGATCACACAAAGAATTTCGTGGAATTTGGCTAGGTCTAGGTAGGATTTTTTAATAATTAAAAATTTCCCGCAAAACGGGATTTTTTAATTATTTTCTATGTAATGATGTAAATAAGTGGCCTTAGGAAATGTCTGGGGCGTATGACTACTCGAAATTCATCCTCAGAGGCCCAGCATTATCCTAGAACCCACTTTGGGGGTCAAAAAATGACTTAGAGTCCCTCAAAAGCCGATTTTTCAAGTGACAGTAGCAAAAATGAAGAAAAATTCAAAAAAAATGAATAATTGGAAAAATTTATAAATTTTTCCAAAGTCAAAATAAGTCAAATTTTGACATGGAAATTATGTGGAGAGTCAAGGGTGATGTGGCGAGCGTGTGGGACCCACCTCATAAGGTACAACAGGCTCAAGTCAAAAGTTTCAAGTCAAAGTCAAAGGGGCCCACAATGAGCTCATGAGAAGTACGTACAAGCAAATGTATGAAGTGACTGTGATTTAATTTAAATCAAATGTTAATTAAAGTCTAAGGTGAAAAAGTTAATTAAACTTGGAGGGACCCCACATAACTATAGCCTACACATTAGTTTGATAAAAGGCACATGATAAAAGATATCTCCACGTACAGCTACAGCAAAGGAATATTCACGCCAGTCAAAGTGTCAACGCAGCCACTCCAGCTCCACGCAAATCAGCCAATAGCAGTTCAGTTCAGCTTCAACGCAGCAATTATAGGCAGAATTTTAAGAGGATATTTACGCTGGGAATCAAGGAGACAGGTCCACGTATGGGCAAATTATGTGCATGTTGGCGGTCAAAGATCAACGCTACAGCAAGGCATCTCAACGCAGATTTGGAAAGATCATTTAAATGCATGAAATCAAGGACATATCTCCACCGAACTGTACACATGTACCAAACAGCTCAACATTGCCAGTTACCTACAGCAAATACTCATATGCCAAATCAGATTACACGCTGTCCCAATCAAATTTTTAATGCAGCTGTCAAAGTTATATACGCAGATTTGTGAAGCAGATTGGAAGGTTCAGTCAACGCATAAGTTATGGAGTGTGTCACCACTATTCTACGCCCATCCATCCACGTGTATAAAGCTAGCTACTTCAGCTCCTACGCAGATCAGATTTGGCAGCGAACAACAGTTTAGAGGCAGCCTATACGCACAGTTAACAACAGTCAATACAATCTTCATAACAACATACACAGCAGTTGGTTGGCTTGGCTGTTTGAGGTGTCAACAGCAGTTTAGAGGCAGCCAAACACACAACAGATTTGAGGATATACGATGGACAGCCAAGGAATCAAGTTTTCTGCCTATAGCCAGTCAGCTTGCCACTTGTAATTTGATTGTCTACATTGGGATTATCAATCCATCTCCACTTGTCATTGGAATTTTCCTTGGGATCATCTCCCATTTTCTTATTTATATGAGTCTTGAGCTCTCATTTGTGAGGGATAGAATGAGCTGTTGGGCTTGCGGAGACTCTGCTGGATTTTGTACTCAACTTTTATATAAATAAATAAAAGTCTTTGGGGTTACTAGCTTCTCTTGTGGTGCATTCTTTGGTTGATGAGGTATACCTGTGTCATTTGATGTTATTATTCATTCGACTATACATTGCTATTTAGTTGTTTTTTTTGTGCATTTGCCTGAAGGCATTATTGTCTAGGGAGGAGAGATTTGCAGCTATCTCAAATCTCCTTTGGGCTTGGTATATTTTGTGCTCTTGTTGTAGCTTGTCATTTTCGGTTGAATGACAAGCTCAACTTGGTCTCTATATGCCAAGTCTCTTTTGCGCTAACAATTGGTTTGCAGGCATTTTTGTGTTCAAAGTATAGGTTGCCAACTCTATTGGAGTGTGAGGACTTCTTCGGTTGGAATAGTCACCTCCAAGGATATCAAAGGTCCCACAAGTTGTTCAAGCCAACAATCTCACAAGACATCAAAAGATTTATTTAAGAGGGGGTTTCCTGAGCCCTTTGCTTATTTTCTATCTTGAAAAATTATCCCATATTTTCTTCTTTCATTTGTGTGTATATTGGTTTTATCTAGCATTTGAGGCCGTAATTGTTTTTTTTGCAGGCTAACTCTTTTGTTTGCTTTCCTACAGGCGTTCCTGGAGGCAAATTCAAATATAAAGAAGAAAGCTAAAGCATAAGCTAAGTAACCCTTTTCCGTTGGGAAACCCAAGTCCAAGGTTATTTGGGCTTTCATTTGAAAGCGTTTGACTTCATTCTAAGCAAAAATAAAATAAAAAATTTCATTTCTTAAAGAGCAATACTTTGAAGGCACTGGTTGTTTATGTATCTCATGCTTATCTTATGTGTTTATGGTTATTGCTCATATCAAGCTTGCTTATAAATCTTAAATAAATAATCTATTTAGTTCTAACAATTCTCCTAGAAACTCACATCTTTGTTTTTTTTAAAACTTAACTTTCCATTAGGGACCACCCCCCTTAGCTAACCTAGGAGATAGCTCAAACGGAGAGAGTTGGGATTAGTGTGACAGCCCCTTCTCTGAGTTCCCTGCCACCAACCACACCTTGTGGGGTTGAAGGCTTTTCTCACTGACCTGTAGGTAGGTGTAGGCGGCAGGGTCAACATCTTTGGCGCCGTTGCCGGGGACAAGCTTTCTTGTACCTGGGAAATTGACTAACCTCTTGGTTTCAGCATTTTGAACTTTAGATTTAGATTCTTGCTCAAGTGGCGACTCCACTCAATCCAAATTTTGCAAGAGTCTCTACTAGGAGAAATTCAAGTGGTCTAGTTAGCCCCTCTCCTGATCCTGAAAGGGTTTTTAGAGAGAGGTTGAATAGACTTTCTCGTAGTAGAGCTCTTGCTAGTCTTGGGCAAGAGGCTATTTCTGATATTCATTTGCTTTTTCAAGAACAAGTAGAGCCTAGCATCATGAATGATCTTTTTGCTCCTTGTGACTTCACTAACATAAATGGCTATCCTCACAATATCCCTGACAAGGCTATTGAAAAGTTGCCTTCCTTTCAAGGTAACAATGCCATTAGTGCTACATCACATGTGAAAAACTTTAATGTTTGTATCTTTAAATGGTGTAACACTGCTAATTATGAGGATGTGAAGATGAGGCTTTTTGTTTTATCTTTAGAAGAGGATGCTCTTGATTGGCTCACTGAGCAACCTGCTAACTCATATAACTCTTTACAAGCCATTCTAACTGCATTTTTAAATAAGTTTGGAGAGAAGAAGGAAAATAGGCATTTGATCAATGCCATTAGCAACATGAAGAAAAACGAGAATGAGACCATGGAGGAGTTTAACAAGAGATTCAATGAATTAGTAAAAAGCATGCCTGCTACTGTTAAAACTCCTAATGAATTTCTTTTATGCTCATATCTAGATGCTTTTGGGGTTGACACTGCCTATGAGTTGAGGAGGAAGGAGCCTACAAATCTGAGTGTAGCTCAATCTGAAGCCTTAAAGATAGAAAGGGCTAGAAAGCAATCAGGAAAATCTGAAATTCCTGGTTTCAATAGAGGGCCATCGAAACTGAACGATTCCAAAGGCAAGGCCAAAGAAGAGACTACGCATGATCCTATTAAGGAGTTAACCCAACTCATCAAGAGTATGGAGGCAAATCACACCAGTCAAATGAATGCTATCCAAAATCGATTAGTGGCCATGGAAAGAAATCAAGGTGGGAGATTCCCAAATAGAGTAAATGATAAATGGCAAAAGAGAGGACCTCCCAATGACCATAGGCCACCTAATCCACTCGAGTCTACAAACTTAGTTGATGATTCCATGCCTTATTGTAGACCTTGCGATGACATACATGATGAACTCACTTGTCCTTATGCAAGAAGGATCCTAGAAGGAGATATGATGGGAACAAGTGAACAAATCAATGTAGTTGGAAAAGAGCATCATTTGTCCTTAGAAAATTGGATGGGAGTTATGGAGAGTAGTCAGAAGGTAAATAAAAAGACTCCATCCTCCTATAGTATAAATAATTTTGAAGATTTGGATAGGATCACTGAAATATATGGAGAGAAGCCTTCATCAACTCAAATTTTAGAG
Source organism: Pinus tabuliformis (assembly GCA_031772625.1). Classification (NCBI taxonomy): domain Eukaryota; kingdom Viridiplantae; phylum Streptophyta; class Pinopsida; order Pinales; family Pinaceae; genus Pinus; species Pinus tabuliformis. The sequence goes on along the minus strand of CM062815.1, from coordinate 645,472,852 downwards.
ATAGCCAAGAATAAAGAAAGAAATCATAGTAAAACTTTCACTCCACCCACATCGAAGTTGAATATTGACTTGGGAGGATGGATTAATAATGCTAAGATTTTAGTTCCTGTCACTGAAATCATGAAGATTCCCTCCCAAAGATATAAATTGTTGAAAGCCATTGATGCTCCCAATGGAAAAGAAATGTCTAATTTTTCTAAGGATAGATATGAGGATGCCCCTATCACTCTACAAAGTAGTGATATGTGTAGAGATAACAGAGACCACCAACCTTTTTTCATAACTATGTTGGTCAATGGAATGCTTTTACACAATTGTATGTTTGACTCTGGGGCATCATCTTGTGTCATGACTAAGAAAGTCATGAATCAGTTAAATTTGAGGATTTCTAGACCCTACCACAACATTTGTGCAATGGATTCAAAGATCATTAAAGTGTGTGGTTTGATAAAAGATCTTCAAGTCCACTTAGCTGTACATCCTGACATTATGATCACCATGGATATTGTGGTGATTGATGTGCCTGATGCTTGGGGGATGTTATTGTCTAGAAAGTGGGGAACTGATATTGGGGGTAGTTTGCAAATGGATTTAAGTTATGCTACCATCCCTAACAGTGAGGGCATCATGGTTAGACTGGATAGGGAATTGGAGAGAAAGTTTCATATAGAAAATCCCAGGGAGCCTCATAATGAAATTGTGTATGAATCTGATAACTTGGGAAACTATGCTATTCTGGCTAATTCTTTTCCTCCTTTGGAGGAGGAGGTTGATTGTAAAAAAGATGGAGTTTGGCACATGAATTTTGATGGTGCCCATTCTAGGTATGGTAAGGGTGCTGGAATTGTCCTTACCTCCCCTCTTGGTCACATATTCAAGTTTGCCTATAGATTGGAATTCGATGCGACCAACAATGTAGCAGAGTATGAGGCTCTATTGTTGGGTCTTGAGTTGGCAAAAGACTTGAGGATAAAGTTGCTTAGTATCAAGGGGGATTCTGATCTAGTCATTCTTCAAACTAAGAATCAATTTGCATGCAAGAATGATAGATTAAAGAAGTATCGAAATGTTGTTTGGGATAATATGGAATATTTTGATGCATTAGACCTTCAAGCAATTCCTAGGGAAGGAAATAAACAAGCTGATGAGCTGGCTGTTGCTGCATCTACATTACAGCTTGGAGAGAACTTGGTGGATGATAAAATTAAGATGGAAATTATCTTTAGGCCATCAGTTCCTGACAATCTAGAGCATTGGCAAATCTTTAATGATGAAAGCCAGGTGGTTCGTTTTTTAAATAACATGGAGGAATTTTCTGAATTTAAGGCTGGCTACAAAGAGGAAGGATGTGATTATGAGGAGTGTAATGTGGTGACAAATCCTACTCCTAGGGAACGTGTAGCCTTGGAGCAAGTGTTTGACAGACATGATGCATCAAAGAGAAAAGATGATAAGAAAATTGGCCCAGGCGAATTCATTGAAGTGAATATTGGTACCCCTCATGACCCAAAGGTTATTAAAATAGGCAAGGGTAGCAATGAGCAAGAAAGGAAGAATTTGATAAATTTACTTCATGAATATAGAGATGTTTTGGCTTTTTCATATGATGGGTTGAAAGGTTATAGGGAAGATGTTATGGAACATACTATCCCTCTTAAGGATGAAAATGCCAAACCCTTTAGGCAGAAACTTAGGCAAATCAATCCTAAGTTAGCCCCCTTGGTACAAAAGGAATTGCAAAAGATGCTTCAGGCTAGTATTATTGCTCACACTAGGCATTCCACATGGTGTTCAAATTTGGTTATTGTGAGGAAGAAGAATGGATCAATCAGGCTATGTGTAGACTTTCGAAATCTTAATTTAGCATGTAAAAAAGATAATTACGCTTTACCTAATATGGAAACATTATTGCAAAGGGTAACAGGATCTGGAATGATGTCTTTGTTAGATGGATTTTCAGGATACAACCAAATCTTGGTGAAAAAGGAGGATAGGCATAAGACAACATTCACCACACCATGGGGTACTTTTGAATATTTAAGGATGCCTTTTGGATTAACGAATGCTGGAGCAACTTTTCAAAGGGCTATGGACTATGCCTTTAAGGGTTTAATTGGGAAATTTCTTGAGATCTATCAAGATGATTTAACAGTTTTTTCTAAAAATGGAATTTCCCATATAAGCCACCTAAGGCAAATTTTTGATAGGTGTAGAGAGTATGGAATATCCTTAAATCCTGCTAAATCTATTTTTGGAGTGACTGAAGGGAAGTTGCTTGGTCACATCATTTCAAAGGATGGGATCAAGATTGACCCTGAAAGAGTTGAGGCTATTCAAAAGATTCCTTTGCCTCATAATATTAAAACTCTTCAATCCTTCTTAGGAAAGATTAATTTTCTTAGAAGGTTCATTCCAAATTATGCTGAGATTGTCAAACCCATCCAAACCCTCTTAAAGAAAGATGTTAAGTTTGTTTGGGGAAATGAGGGTAGAAAAGGTTTTCGGGAAATAAAGGATTCTATTGTCAAAGCACCTGTTCTAATAAGTCCTGATTATTCAAAGGAGTTTTTGATTTTCTCTTTTGCATCTGAAGATACTATTGCTGGGGTGTTGCTTCAAAAGAATAATGAAGGGCATGAGCAGCCTATTGCTTTTATGAGTAGGTCCCTCCAAGGGTCTGAGTTGAAGTATAGTACCATGGAAAAACAAGCTTATGCTTTAGTCAAGTCTCTTAAACAGTTCAGAGTTTATGTAGGGTATTCTAGGATAATTGCATTTGTTCCCCACTCTGCTGTAAAGGATATTTTAGTCCAAGCTGATTGCTTAGGAACTCGAGCTAGGTGGGTCTCGAAGATTCAGGAGTACGATTTGGATATTAGACCTACCAAGCTTGTGAAAGGCCAGGGATTGGCCAAAATCTTGACTGAAGGAAATGAGAAAGCGATAGGAATGATTTTTCAAAATGATTTGGAATTAACTTCATCAAAACTTCAAAAATTGGGTCAACTTGAATGGTATAAAGACATTATTTATTATTTGCAAAATTTATCATGTCCTAACCATTTAGTTGGCCATAAGAGAAGAGCATTAAGGCTTAGAGCAACTAAATATTGCATTATGAAGGATGGTCTGGGTTGGAGAAATCCAGAGGGGGTAATACTTAGGTGTGTTGATGAAGTTGAAGCCAAAAAGCTTCTATCTGAGTTTCATTCAGGATTTTGTGGAGGGCATTATGCTGCTAAGACTACTACCCACAAAATCTTGAGGGCTGGTTATTTTTGGCCTTCTATTTTTGCTGATGTGCACAAGTATGTTAGAGGTTGCCAAGCTTGTCAACTATTCACTGGGAAGCAGAAGTTAGCCACTTTGCCTCTTCAGCCTGTGGTCGTGGAGGCTCCCTTTCAACATTGGGAGCTGGATTTTATAGGGAAATTTAATGAAAATTCGAGTAATGGCTACTCATGGATTATAATTGCCACTGATTATTTTACTAAATGGGTAGAGGCCATCCCTACAAAACACGCCACCGAAAAAGTAGTGATAGATTTTCTTGAAGATAAGATTATCACTCGTTTTGGTGTCCCTGCCAAAATAACCACCGACAATGCCAAGGCTTTTAGCTCTGCTGAATTCTCATCATTTTGCTTTAAGTATGGCATTGTTTTATCCCATTCATCAAACTACTATCCTCAAGGTAATGGCTTAGCAGAGTCTAGCAATAAGAATTTGATAACCATAATCAAGAAGATAGTAGGGGATAACAAACGGGCATGGGATAGTAAAATTAAATATGCTTTGTGGGCTAATAGGATTACAAAGAAGAGTTCTACTGGGAAGAGTCCCTTTGAGTTAGTTTATGGCTTGGATGTTACCCTTCCTGTGCATTTGAGGTTACCAGCTTACCAATTGCTACAAAGTTTTACATCTGATAAAGATGTTGTGCAATGCAGGATTGACCAAATTGTAGAATTGGATGAAACCAGAAGAAGAGCATTTGAGCATTGTTGTAAAAATCAATCTAAAGTAAAAAGAAATTTTGACAAATCATCTAGGAATAGAATGTTTTCTAACAATGATATGGTTTTGCTATGGGATCGCAGGAATGAAAAGCCAGGAAATCATGGTAAGTTTGACAGTTTGTGGCTTGGACCATACATTATCAGGGAAGCAGCTGGACAAAATTCCTACCATTTGAGCACTTTGGATGGAGAACCACTCGAGTTACCTGTGAACGGCCAACTGCTCAAATTGTTCTACAAAGAAAATATCTGATGCCATGGGGCATCTTTTTGTATCATATTTCTAACCTTATCTCGTGTCATTTTTGTTTAATTAGTTTTATTTCATGAATAAATTGTCATTTATGCTCTTAGAATAAATTTCCATTTCTTCGTTTCTGTACTTTATTTCATTTGATGATATTTTGAATGGATACTGCTGATATATGTCTTTTGTCAGTGGATGTAGATTCCAGGTTCTTGCACACTATCACTTCATATCTAGCATGCATCCCCATATGGAGCCAAATGTTGACCACTGGAGTGGCACCTGATGATTATATGAAGACTCCATGCCCAAGGATGATCCAAAGGACACTTGTACCATCAGATATCATCAGTCAACAGAGTTTTTTAACTCTACTTCTATCTTCTCATCATCTTTCTTGTACCCAGATTCCACACCCTACGGGGAATTGTAATAAGTGATACTAGTAATGATGAGTTTTGAATTTATAACAGGCCTAGGATGTTGGGACTCGATCAGCAAACGAGTACACCTTGGAGTGTTTTTTTTATCCGGTTAATTATCCCTTCTTTTTCAGAGGCGGATAATTTTCTGGATTTTTTCACTCATGTTTTACCCCAAAGCCGGGGTGACGGTTTGAAGATTGAGCCCCTGACACATCTTAGTGTCTAGAGTCGATGTATATTACCATACTAGATCACACAAAGAATTTCGTGGAATTTGGCTAGGTCTAGGTAGGATTTTTTAATAATTAAAAATTTCCCGCAAAACGAGATTTTTTAATTATTTTCTATGTAATGATGTAAATAAGTGGCCTTAGGAAATGTCTGTGGCGTATGACTACTCAAAATTCATCCTCAGAGGCCCAGCATTATCCTAGAACCCACTTTGGGGGTCAAAAAAATGACTTAGAGTCCCTCAAAAGCCGATTTTTCAAGTGACAGTAGCAAAAATGAAGAAAAAGTCAAAAAAATGAATAATTGGAAAAATTTATAAATTTTTCCAAAGTCAAAATAAGTCAAATTTTGACATGGAAATTATGTGGAGAGTCAAGGGTGATGTGGCAAGCATGTGGGACCCACCTCATAAGGTACAACAGGCTCAAGTCAAAAGTTTCAAGTCAAAGTCAAAGGGGCCCACAATGAGCTCATGAGAAGTACGTACAAGCAAATGTATGAAGTGACTGTGATTTAATTTAAATCAAATGTTAATTAAAGTCTAAGGTGAAAAAGTTAATTAAACTTGGAGGGACCCCACATAACTATAGCCTACACATTAGTTTGATAAAAGGCACATGATAAAAGATATCTCCACGTACAGCTACAGCAAAGGAATATTCACGCCAGTCAAAGTGTCAACGCAGCCACTCCAGCTCCACGCAAATCAGCCAATAGCAGTTCAGTTCAGCTTCAACGCAACAATTATAGGCAGAATTTTAAGAGGATATTTACGCTGGGAATCAAGGAGACAGGTCCACGTATGGGCAAATTATGTGCATGTTGGCGGTCAAAGATCAACGCTACAGCAAGGCATCTCAACGCAGATTTGGAAAGATCATTTAAATGCATGAAATCAAGGACATATCTCCACCGAACTGTACACATGTACCAAACAGCTCAACATTGCCAGTTACCTACAGCAAATACTCATATGCCAAATCAGATTACACGTTGTCCCAATCAAATTTTTAATGCAGCTGTCAAAGTTATATACGCAGATTTGTGAAGCAGATTGGAAGGTTCAGTCAACGCACAAGTTATGGAGTGTGTCACCACTATTCTACGCCCATCCATCCACGTGTATAAAGCTAGCTACTTCAGCTCCTACGCAGATCAGATTTGGCAGCGAACAACAATTTAGAGGCAGCCTATACGCACAGTTAACAACAGTCAATACAATCTTCATAACAGCATACACAGTAGTTGGTTGGCTTGGCTGTTTGAGGTGTCAACAGCAGTTTAGAGGCAGCCAAACACACAGCAGATTTGAGGATATACGATGGACAACCAAGGAATCAAGTTTTCTGCCTACAGCCAGTCAGCTTGCCACTTGTAATTTGATTTTCTACATTGGGATTGTCAATCCATCTCCACTTGTCATTGGAATTTTCCTTGGGATCATCTCCCATTTTCTTATTTATATGAGTCTTGAGCTCTCATTTGTGAGGGATAGAATGAGCTGTTGGGCTTGCGGAGACTCTGCTGGATTTTGTACTCAACTTTTATATAAATAAATAAAAGTCTTTGGGGTTACTAGCTTCTCTTGTGGTGCATTCTTTGGTTGATGAGGTATACCTGTGTCATTTGATGTTATTATTCATTCGATTATACATTGCTATCTAGTTGTTTTTTTTGTGCATTTGCCTGAAGGCATTATTGTCTAGGGAGGAGAGATTTGCAGCTATCTCAAATCTCCTTTGGGCTTGGTATATTTTGTGCTCTTGTTGTAGCTTGTCATTTTCGGTTGAATGACAAGCTCAACTTGGTCTCTATATGCCAAGTCTCTTTTGCGCTAACAATTGGTTTGCAGGCATTTTTGTGTTCAAAGTATAGGTTGCCAACTCTATTGGAGTGTGAGGACTTCTTCGGTTGGAATAGTCACCTCCAAGGATATCAAAGGTCCCACAAGTTGTTCAAGCCAACAATCTCACAAGACATCAAAAGATTTATTTAAGAGGGGGTTTCCTGAGCCCTTTGCTTATTTTCTATCTTGAAAAATTATCCCATATTTTCTTCTTTCATTTGTGTGTATATTGGTTTTATCTAGCATTTGAGGCCGTAATTGTTTTTTTTGCAGGCTAACTCTTTTGCTTGCTTTCCTACAGGCGTTCTTGGAGGCAAATTCAAATTTAAAGAAGAAAGCTAAAGCATAAGCTAAGTAACCCTTTTTCGTTGGGAAACCCAAGTCCAAGGTTATTTGGGCTTTCATTTGAAAGCGTTTGACTTCATTCTAAGCAAAAATAAAATAAAAAATTTCATTTCTTAAAGAGCAATACTTTGAAGGCACTGGTTGTTTATGTATCTCATGCTTATCTTATGTGTTTATGGTTATTGCTCATATCAAGCTTGCTTATAAATCTTAAATAAATAATCTATTTAGTTCTAACAATTCTCCTAGAGACTCACATCTTTGTTTTTTTTTAAACTTAACTTTCCATTAGGGACCACCCCCCTTAGCTAACCTAGGAGATAGCTCAAACAGAGAGAGTTGGGATTAGTGTGACAGCCCCTTCTCTGAGTTCCCTGCCACCAACCACACCTTGTGGGGTTGAAGGCTTTTCTCACTGACCTGTAGGTAGGTGTAGGCGGCAGGGTCAACACATCTCATATAGGATATTTTTTCATCCTAGCGGCAACTGTTCATCCGGTAACTTGGAATTTAATCAATATTGTGCAAGTAAATAATTTGTAAAGGCATGGTCTTGTACTTGAAATTCCTAAAATCTAATCAAGTTGTGCTAAATAATTAAACTTGCCAATTATCCTTAACCAAGTTGCTAGGTCATTCAGTTGTCTCTCGAACTCATCATCTCATCCATAGGGACTACCCCCCTTAGCCTGCTTTAGGGAGACAGCTTAAATAGAGAGGGCCAAGATCAGAGTGACAACCCCTTCCCTGAGCATTGTCGCATTCTGGTGTACATTTTGAGCAACAACACACTCCATTGCCACTTTGAACACACTTTGAACAATTAAAAAGATATTAGAGAAAAATACGGCTTCAAATTGTCTACTGAAGAAAGACTACTCACACTGCAAATTGAAGAAATGCCCAGTCAAGTAGATTTTTAGAGGCAAAAGGTGAATAAATCTAGTTTTACTGAAGAAGTTCATGTCTGCAGCCACCAAGTTGAAGAAATTGGCAAGGAACAATTTTAATACTAGAAATTTCACTGCAAGACAAATTGGAAGGAAGAAATACATCCAAATCACAAAGGTTCCTAAGTTCGTGATCAAGAAAATCTATCCAATAAAAAGGCATGGCGTGGGAAATATCTCTAGATAGACAAAAATATATGACTAGGTTTGAGTACACTGCAGTCGCCATTTGAAAAGAAAACATTAGAATAAGTCGCAAGTGCCAGAAATAACTAAAAATTAAATCCGCTGCATAGTTGCAAAGGAAGGGCGATCAGTGCTTTGAAACCATTAGGCATCCATTAGGTAACACCGTCCACTACTTGGGTCAACAGCTCTGTCACTGGCATTAAATCAATTCATCATTTTAGATAACCACCCATACAGATTCATCACCAAACATATTAACCGATTTATTTTGATATATCGTGCTGTCAAGAGTAATTGACTCTTCGCTGGGTAAAATAAACTATGGCAACATTATCAACCAATAGTAACTATAATCGATCTATTTCTATATTATATAAAGCTGCAATTTCGCCTTGGAGATTTAATTAAAGACATTTCAAAGCACATTCGACGGTTCCATCAAAAAGTCAAGTTGTGACTTGTCTTTTTTTTCACCAGAAGCTAAGTTGCACGAAACGGGGAAACGGAAACAAGTTTCTGAAATGGGAAGCGATACGAAACGCGACCTCCCCAAATTTTGGAAACGGGGAAATGCGAATATATATATATATATAAATATATATATACATGTATATATATTAAAAATATTTAAATATATATGTGTGTGTGTGTGTGTGTGTGTGTGTGCAATCATAAAGCATTAATGATACATTATAATTTATTACATTTAAACATTAAGATTAAATTTAGATCATATTTACTCATGAATGATCACATAATGAAAATAAAAATATAGGAAAATCCAAAAGCAACCTTTATTATATATCCAAGGACAAAATCTCAAAATCAGCGTTTATTTATATTAATATATGAGGCTGCAAGTACAATAAAGACTATAAGGCTGCAAGAACTATAGAGACAAAAGACTAATCCTCATCATAACAATCCTCATCAAAAATAGAAGCAGCACAATGCTCAACAGTGGATGGTGGTGCTGAAGAAGATGATGCACCAATTCCACTTCCAGACTCGGCCTCAATATTCAGGGCAGCAAGAGAGAGCTCCAAATCAGGATTTTCTGCATCCACATCCCATTCTTTAGAAGGACCACTATTGTATTCTGGACCCCTACGAGATGCAAGGCGAAGGTTGGAGTGCACATAAACAAGATCCTTTGCCTTCTGTGAGCCCAACCTATTGCGCTTCACAGAATGAATAAAACCATAAGTGCTCCAATTCCTTTCTGCTGATGAAGAGCTTGCCACTTGTGAAAGAATACGAATGGCAAGGTTTTGCAAATGTACACCATTTTCTCCATGACAAATCCACCAGCTAACTGGATTCATGGTGCTTCTCTCCTCCAAAGCTGATATATCTGCATAATCATCTATTCCTGCAGCAAAACTGGCAAATTCCTCCTTTACCTCACTGTGTAGATGAGAAGGAAACATTCTCATAAGGGCCTTTTTCACCCCATTAGCCACCTCTCTATCCTTATGGGGTGTCTTCCTCTTCCCATTGCTTTGAGCAATAAGCTCCTCATCATAAAATTTGGGGTTCAAAGCATGTGCTAAAGTGTGCAATGGAGTGTTGAAATTGTTCCACCTATCAACAATGACTTTTTTGATCAAACCAGCAAAATGATCATCAACAAACAAAAGTTGTGGAGACTCTTGCGAAATGATTTCCATAGTTTTCTCAACCATGGAATCCATGCCATCATATACCTCTCCCAAGAAAGGTTGGTCAGTGTCAGCACTCCGGAGAAGCTCAAATGCAGGGGTTGTGAACTTTAGCAAGAAATCTACCTTGCTCCACCAATCCTCATCAAGGCACAATCTACACACCATAGATCCCCGCTCTGAATCTGCTTGTCTCCACTCAATCCAAAGTTGACACACCACCATAGAAACTAATGCATGCTTAACCTCAACAAGGCGGTGCAACATCACGAAGTTTGAGGCATATCTTGTCTCAGCAACTTTTAACAACTCCAATTTGGAGTACTCTCGAAATATGGCCTGAGATTGGTGGTGGTTGGTGATGAATTTGACAATCTTCCATGCTTCCCCTGTGAGTTCCTTTATCCAGGAAACTTTGTTGTCGATCTCCTCCAAGATCATATTCAGATTATGGACAATGCATGGTGTCCAAAATATGTGGTCATACCTCCCCTCAATAATTAAACCTGCATCTTTGCAAATTGGTGCATTATCCGTGATAACTTGCACCACCTTGTTAGGCCCTATTTGTTCAATAGCTTTTATAATAACATCAGCAATGAACTGTGCATCTTTCAACTCTCCTGAGCAGTCTTCTGCCTTGATAAACATTGCTCCTTTGGGGGAAGTGGCAATGATATTTATCAATGGTCATTGCCACTTCCCCCAAAGGAGCAATGTTTATCAAAGCAGAAGACTGCTCAGGAGAGGTGAAAGATGCACAGTTCATTGCTGATGTTATTATAAAAGCTATTGAACAAATAGGGCCTAAAAAGGTGGTGCAAGTTATCACGAATAATGCACCAGTTTGCAAAGCTGCAGGTTTAATTATTGAGGGGAGGTATGACCACATCTTTTGGACACCATGCATTGTCCATAATCTGAATCTGATCTTAGAGGAGATCGACAACAAAGTTTCCTGAATAAAGGAACTCACAGGGGAAGCATGGGAGATTGTCAAATTCATCACCAACCACCACCAATCTCAGACCATATTTCGAGAGTACTCCAAATTGGAGTTGTTAAAAGTTGTTGAGACAAGATATGCCTCAAACTTCGTGATGTTGCGCCGCCTTGTTGAAGTTAAGCATGCATTAGTTTCTATGGTGGTGTGTCAACTTTGGATTGAGTGGAGACAAGCAGACTCAGAGCGGGGATCTATGGTGTGTAGATTGTGCCTTGATGAGGATTGGTGGAGCAAGGTAGATTTCTTGTTAAAGTTCACAACCCCTGCATTTGAGCTTCTCCGGAGTGCTGACACTGACCAACCTTTCTTGGGAGAGGTATATGATGGCATGGATTCCATGGTTGAGAAAACTATGGAAATCATTTCGCAAAAGTCTCCACAACTTTTGTTTGTTGATGATCATTTTGCTGGTTTGATCAAGAAAGTCATTGTTGATAGGTGGAACAATTTCAACACTCCATTCCACACTTTAGCACATGCTTTGAACCCCAAATTTTATGATGAGGAGCTTAGTGCTCAAAGCAATGGGAAGAGGAAGGCACCCCATAAGGATAGAGAGGTGGCTAATGGGGTGAAAAAAGCCCTTATGAGAATGTTTCCTTCTCATCTACACAGGGAGCTAAAGGAGGAATTTGCCAATTTTGTTGTAGGAATCAGTTTCTTCTCTTGCTTGCACATTCACCAATCTAGTAATTCTGCTATCCTGAACTGAAGGGGACGCCCTTGGGCCTCTGGTATTTTTGGGTGTTGGTTGTTCATGTTGTTGAGTGGGACCGGCTCTCCTCTTTCTTTCTTCAGCTACAATCCTTGGCTCAATGTTAGATGGAGCTTGAGTAAGGTCATCATGCCTTCTCTTAGTACCATCCGCCTCATCTTGCTCTCGTTGATATGCCCTACTTGCCAATGGATCTATTGTTTTTGTGCAACCTGAAATCCCCTGTCCTCCTCCATGCAATAGATGTGCCTTCACTCTTGGATAGGAGCCCTTGTACGAATTATTACAAAGATTGCATCACCATTCCCATGAGCCACCACCTCCACATCTTTGAAGCTTCGTCACATGCCTCCAAAGAGGATAATATTCAGCCCTTGGGTTGGCCCTAGGCTTGAACTTGCAGCTGCACTTTGGCTGGAAGCCATTGCTGCAAAAATAAATTAGAAAAACAAATCTGTAAATTAAAAACGTTTTTCATATTTTTGGCAGCATAAACCCTAGAAAAATTGAAGAAATAGTAGGAAAAAACTAACAAAATGAATGTGGCTTACCCAAATTAATTTTCTGTAGCTGAAACTACCCTAAAATGCCAGAAAAGAGGAGAAATATGGTTGTAGCTGAGCCAAATCTGCTGCAAAAATAAATTAAGAAAACAAATCTATAAATAAAAAACGTTTTTCATATTTTTGGCAGCATAAACCCTAGAAAAACTGAAGAAATAATAGGAAAAAACTAACAAAATGAATGTTGCTTACCCAAATTAATTTTCTGTAGCTGAAGCTACCCCAAAATGCCAGAAAAGAGAAGAGAAATATGGTTGTAGCTGAGCCAAATCTGTTGTTGCTGAAATCTCTTTCTCTTGCTGCTGAAATCTCTTGCTCCTACTGCTGAAATCTACTTTGCTCACTGCTCAAAACACCCTAGCTGAAACAACTGCCAGTCTCCAAGAGAAACGACTTGCTGAATAGTGTGATGAGAGAATGAGACAAACTTCTCTTTTATAAGTTTAGATAGGCTTCTAGAACTCACTAGATAACCCTAAAAAAATTAAAAAACAACTTACAAAAAATAAAAAAAAACACAAGTTAATTGGGAAACGTGGGCCGTACGGCCGTGAAACGCGTTTCCGGCCATACTGGCCATGTTTCCGTTTCGGGAAACGTGGCAGTATGGCCGGAAACGCGTTTCACGGCCGTACCAAATGCGTTTCCGCGTTTCGTCCCAGTTTCCGTACGGAAACGGACCTGCCTACCACGTTTCCTACAACATAGACCAAAAGAAATCGCACCCAGAGCAACGTTCAGGTGTACATGGTCCTACCTAGGATTGGACCACGATTGGTCAAGCTGTGATTTGTCTATGATTGTGACCATTGAGGTTGGAAACGCATCGACTTGTCTCAAAAGTGATTAATAATAATAAATTGTATGACATAGAGGATCACACATAATCACCATCTCAAAACTAGTTCATAAAGTATTCAAGTTCATAAAAGGTGTTATTAAAAGGCCAAGATACAAAGGATACTATTAGATATAAAGTGCAAAATCTTTAACGGATCTGAATATTTTATAAAGGTGTTGTCTACTGAGGCCACAATTTCACCTGAACGGCAAAATTCTCACCAGAATCCAGTCAAAAAATTCAATCATGGGAGTGTTTGAAGCGTTTTTTGATGGTGGAAATGAATTTAGCACCATCTAGAACCCTTGAGACACACAAAATCCTAAAGCTTGACAACTGTAACCTGGATTTCCAAAATTTATGCCGGATTTTCTCAAAATCCTACTAGAATTTCTACGAATGTTCGGGACAAAATTGTGGCCTCATTAGACTTCGGCTTTTATGAAGGTTTTTATAATAAGACATAAAAAATATATATTGAAAATAAAAAATTATACTTTAATTATATATTAGATCTTAAAATAAAATATTAAATGGGTTTATAGATACAAAAAAATGGAGATATATTAACCCTTTATAAAGTTAAAAAAAAAGAGAGAATTCAAGATGAAGAAAGATTATGTTATACGGGAAGCATGATCTCATATTATGGATTATGTACATTGAAGGGGGACATATAACGAAAAGAGATTAATATCATTATCAACGAGAACCATGGGGAAAATTAAGTTAATGTCAATTTGGAAAAACAATTATTAATTCCAAAACCAAATATAATTGAGAAAAAGGATGCTTCTTATTTCAAAGCACAATACGAAATTAAGAACTTTAAAGTAATAATTGATGATTATGAATGTATATCTCAATTCAGTGTTGTAACTATGTTTGAAGAAAAGATCAGCATAATTCTTTGTTTACCCTAGTTTGAAAAACTTGGTACCTTCAAGTAAAACATGCAGGAATTTTTTTTGACATTTCCCTATTAGAAGAAGACGATAACATTCAATAGTGAAGTCAAAATCAATAAGACCTTCATCAAAAGACTTTAAAGATATCTCGAAAGTAATCCTTCAAGAAAATCAAAAGTTAATGCAAAATATGCAAAAAGAAGTTGACCAAAATATTGCAAACAAAAATGAAGAAATTCCTTGCCTCAAGGAACACATCGAAAAATTACTTATGCAAATTAAGCAGCTTAAAAAGAATAAGAATTTGTTGGAAAACAAAGTACAACTATTGAAAGGGAAGCATCAAAATCTTCAAATGTGAAAATTCATGTCGAAGAAAAGGGAACAAATATAGATCCCATTAATCTCACGGTTCGGAAAAATCTCAATCCAATTGAAGTAAAGATATACTCGAATGTTGTAGTACAAACAATAGAAATTTCAAGTGAAGATCCAGTGTGTGAAGAAAATCGTTTATCTGAAGTAAGCCAAAAAAACATTACAAGCATGATAACAGAAAATCATATTACAAGAACTCCCTATCAACATTCACATCATGAGAGCAAGTACATTAAACAATCAAGCAGAAGGAAAACAATTAATCCATCTTTAGAAGATTATTGATACTAGCACCATCAAGTTTCATGATAATAATTCATCTTGGAAAGCCTATAAGTGCAATGTTCTACAGAAGATCGAATCGGGATGGTTAGATCATTTTTTAGTTCAACATTTTGGTCATCACTCATAGGTTCATATCATTTCGTATCATCGAAGATGACAGTTCCAAGAATTGGAACAGATGCGAAGAGATTACAAGACGAAGAAAAAGATTTCAAGCCTTTTCATCAATATGCTTTGAGGACAAAGCATTTCTAGGGGAAGGCAATGTTATATATATATATAACTCTTACTTAAATAATAATTGTTATAATGAAATGACGTGTCTCAAGGGGCATGACTATTATGAAAGGACATGCTACTCAGGGATATATATGGGGTGCCATTGTACTCTCATCATCATATCATTTGTACTCAAATATTTATATATATTCTTATTCATCTGTATGGATACTTTCATATTCCAAATATTCTAAATATTTTGTTGTGAGTGAACTTTGTTCATCTCACAGATAGAGTTATAATTATAAGAATCAGTTGACCTAGACATTGTTTGGATAGCTTGTACTAGTAGGATTCAATAGCTTGTGTTTAGTTCACCTTGAGCTTATTTTCAAAATCTATCAAGAACCGATAGCTATAATCCTAAGTCTTGACTAACCAGGGTATGAGCCGGCAAGTCATATTACTCAAATAATATTAGTTGTTTTCAACACATATAAGAAAACAAAAGACCTTTAATACCTGGATGCCACCAACAAGCATCTCCAGAGAAGGATTTTTTATTAGATTCTCAATTGTCATTCCATGAGCTGTTCCAACCAGCTGTATTCCACGTTGAGCAATCGTACTGGCAGCCAAGGCTTCAAGCTCTGTTCCAATTTCATCAATTACAATGGTCTGAGGCATATGGTTCTCAACTGCTTCTATCATGACCTGCACACATTCATGTTTGGTTTAAACAAAAAAATACCCCATTACTTAAAACTACATTTTTGAAGATAAAAATGCAATGTGAAAGGTGAAGTGATATTTACACCTGGTAAAGGTACAAGTTACAGCAAACAAATCCCTAACATTTCTGCATTGAAACACAAGTATTTTCCAGGAAGCAAGATATGCAACAGTTGAACCAATAAAGTCCAATACAAGGATGAACATGTGTTTTGAGACATGAAAGGATAATTTCTGTCAAGGTGATCAGATGTGGTGAGACAATGAAAGTACGCAGGAAAACCTAAGGAATGTTCTTTTGATGCTTCATGCCACCGACGTAAAGACAGCAACCATTACAATGTATTGACACCTAGTATACAAGTGCAGTGTGTTGAAAAAGACCAAATGTAATTTCCATTCACAATTCTACAAATCCCACCATATGTCTTGCCCTTATATCATGAATCTCAATAAAGTCAAAGAAACTGAATTTCCAGATTTTACTTCTAGTACTCTTTGTCAAAACAAATTCACTGGAAGAGCAAGAAATCCCTGTGCCTTCAGTATGAATAAGTTATGCACTTGAGTGACACGTGATTTCTGAGCCTGATAGATGACTCAAATGGCAAGCCCACAGGAGCTGGTGGGAAAAATATAAAAATGCAATTCTTTACAGAATACAGTGCATGGCCTACCATTAGCACCTAATGAAGGTCTCAAACCATCATCACCTTTGCTTCAAGAATATTGCAGGGGAATAAAAATATAAAGGTAGAAAAGTTGTATAAAGCATGCCCATAGACCTATAAGAGCATGAATCTCCGACATAATATATTTTTACCATACAATGGAAGGTTAAAATAGTGCAAAGGCCCAAACTTCTGTTAGTATTCGCTTCTTTGAGACTTAAAGTTCCAAAAGAAACAAAAATAATAATGAAATAGTGCAAATAGGAAGTTGAGAGTTAAATCCAGAAGCCATGATACATCTCTGATTGGATGGATTCTTCTTACATAAAGGATGCAATGACAAAAACTGATAGATCATGACCATATCCTTGATTGCTGAGTTGTCACATATACTCCTTTTAAAAATGATGAATAATACCATATATTAATTTTCCTCAGAAGGAAGAATTATTCAAAATGGCAATTATTTGAGAAGAATCGTATTTTATGATGTCACAAATAGTATGTGCAAGGTAACAATTGACCAATTTAGTAATAGTTTGTTCAACGTTGTGTGGAGTCATACAAGGCTTCGGGTTAAGTAAATGGAAAGAAAGTTTGTCTCCAAGTAATGCAGCCATTGTCAGAAGTGATCTTGAACAAAAAACTAAATTTCATGTTTACAGATGTAGCAGAATAGCATCATGCATACAGATGCAGCAATACTTTATGTTGCATATCAACATTTGGCACTTGCATTCTTCGAGCACTGCCAATCCCTGCATGAGGTATGTCTCCATCGCCAGCTATCTCATTCGAACTATCAACAATCACGACTCGTTTCTTGTAGTCATCTGCTAACATTTTAGCTATATCCCTGCAATGACACAAATCACTAATCTTATGGTCACAAATTTAGCAATACTAATTAATAAATTATGTAAAATACAAAAGACATCCTTCTCACAAATTCCAGTTAAAAGTGGGTTCTCTTGCCCATATATATTAAATGAAACTCCATTTAATCTTTAACTTAAGATTCATCAATTTATAGTATATACTATTGGTGGTCACTACAGTGTTAACTGTAGGAGGAAACCCCTCTTGTGCGCAAAGGCGATACAGTTTTTGTGATGAGTTAAATTTTTGTTAAGGCAAAACAATTAAGTAATTACTGTAAAAAATGGCAATATCATTAACTTCACATTAGTAAGATACTATGTTAAATTTGGCAACTAGGGCCAAACTCCACCTTGGACAGCTCATATGATGCAGCTGATATTTTTATTGGATTCCTCTTTCCGAGAGGTGTAGGATTGATCTAAAAATCATCTCATTCTGACATGTACAAATGGAATTATGAATTTATTTCATTTATGGACAAATTGTCAAGGTCGGCCAGCAAACTAATGTAGGCTCAGAAGCCCAAAAGTCACATCTCTTCACCCTCAATGTTGTGTATATATAGAGGAGTCATTTTCCTCATTTGGACACACATCAATCACTCATCTTTCTCTCTCCTCTCCTCATTGGTTCGTACAGCAAGCAGGAGCAGCCTTCTCTATGCGTTGACCTGTTTTGACTAAAATTGCAGGCCGAAATTTCAGATCTGTTTTTGGGCTATTACAGGGACGTTGACCAGCGTTGACCGAGGGTCAAACTTCATCTTTTGACTGCATTTTTCAGGCAGGAAATTTGTTTTTCTTAGGCCGCAGCTCCTGGCACAAAAATCGAGGTGTTTGCAGCTGTTTGACCAGCATTGACTGCAGAGCTGTTGACCGCAAAAGTTGATTGTGCATTAACCAAGTTTGACCAGATTTTTCTGCACTGTTTTGGGCTGATTTGGCATATCCTTGGAGGCTGAATTGACTGGGTTTGACCGAACTAATTTGGAGGAAGATTTCTGCTAAGTTGACCAGCATTGACTTTCTGGTTAGGGCATCCTGTTGACTGCAGTTTAACTGGACAGATTTGACTGTGTTTCGGCAAGTGAACTTTGTATATTGTACTCTCTCTCTCTCTGTTGAACTTTTGAAGAATAATAAGAAGACTTGATCAAAGGGTTTTCCCACATTGGGGTTTTTCCCTAGCATCCGCCAAATATTGTGTCCTCTTGTCTTGGCTTGTCTTCTGCTTTTTATTTATGTTCTATTTGCATTTACTGATTGAAGACAAAGCCCAAACAAGAGTGAAAAGAGCAATCACTGAGATTTGTTGGACAAGGACAAGAGTCAATGGCCTCTGCATCTTACTTCAAGCCTGATGACAAGCTCAATGATAAGTTTGATTATCATGCATGGAAGATGTCTCTTGATTTGACTTTGGAAGAGCAGGATGTTATGGATTATGTGCAGGGAAAGATCACTGAACCTCCTTCAAATGCACCGGTTTCCGCTAAGACAAAGTACAAGAAAGGTGAAGTCAAAGCAAAGAAGATCATCAGGGATTCTATTAACAAGCATTTGGTTGCATACATCTCTAATTTGAACACATCCAAGGAGATGCATGACAGGTTGGTTGGCATGTTCAAAGTTAGCAATGCAAACCAAGTTTTCTTCCTCAAAAACAAGTTGAAGGACATAAAGAAGGGAAGAGGTGAAGATATCCAATCCTACTTCATGAGGATTACCGAGATAAAAAATGATCTTCTTTCAATTGGAGAAGTTATTGTTGATAGGGAGCTCACTCTCATTGCCCTTGGAGGTCTCCCTCGTGAATTGCATGAGTTCAACACCATTATCCTCAACAATGACAGGATTCCAGGTTTTGAGGAATTGTTGACTAGATGGACTCAAAAAGAGACAAGGATGATGGAGAGAGACATGCCTTCAAATAGAAATGAACCTACTGCTTTCTCCGCTCATGCTAAAAAGAAGAACAATGCAGGCTCAAAGAAGTAATGTCAAGGAACACTGGGATTCAAAGATGGAAGGAAAGGAAGATGCTTCATTTGTAACAGGTTTGGCCATTAGTGTCCTAATAGAAGGGATACACCTTATGATGATGACAACCACAACCACAACAATTTCAGGGGCAACAACAATCAAAGGAATGGCAGATTCAACAACAAAGGAAAAAGGAATACTCCCGCTACTCAACATGGAAATGGTCGACCTTCCAAAAGATCAAGAAGCTCCAGGTATGATGAATCTAATGTTGTAGATAACAAGCAAAAAGAATTTTATCTTATATCTGCCCTCTCCATTGCCTCTCCTTTAAATACCTTGGGAAATTGGTTGATTGATAGTGGTGCCTCAAGGCACTTCAATGAGTATAAGGAAGCTCTTTCAAATATGATAGAAAATGATACAAATTTGGAGATCATTCTTGGGGACAATGCCACCTATCCCATGACGAGAGTTGGGAATGTTACTCTTCAATTGAATCAAGATAACAACATTCATCTACAAGAAGTACTATATGTACCTGATCTAAAGAAGAATTGTGAAAATTCCTACACTTGAGGAACCCCTACTGCAGCAAATCTGAATCTACTTCACCTACTTGATTTTTAAATTAAATTCATCAAGTTGTTCTTCTGAATACTAAAGCAAATTACTTATGCGGCCTACACTATTTAAATATTTGATCTCATGAAACAGAAAATAGAGCAAAGAACAAGATACATAGGACACACTTATTTTTGGACACAATAGTCCCCGAAAAAACCCAATGCGAGAAAACCAGTGCAGCAGCTCTGAGGGTTTATTATTATGCAAGAGAAATATTTGAATACAAATCTAGGATGCTCATCTAGCAATCCTTTACAAAGAAAATACTAGCAGAAAATCTGAGTGAGTTTTACCTCACTTCCCCCGGCAAAATTTCCGCTGATCCAGCACAAGACTGGCTAACCCCAGCTATTTTTGCGCTGGCTCTGCGTCACCTTCTCTACCCTCTGCGTTAGCTCTCTCGACTATTCTGGCAGTTCCCAGCAACTCCGGCAATTCTGGTTGTTCCAACAGTTCTGGATTCTGCGTAACAGACAACTTTTCTGCGTCAGATCCCCTGGCTACTGCGTTGCCTCTCTGTAAGCTCTCTCTGCCTCTCTGCTCTATATTTTCCAGAAAGTCCTTCTCCTGGATTCTCTTTGCCCCTCAGTTGCAAGATCTCCCTAATTGATTTTTCTCCTAAGAACTTCTCACCTCAGAAAAAAGATTTCTTCAATCTCTCTGTGTGTGTTTTCAAATGAACCCCAAGCTTCCATTTTATACTTTTCCTGTTGAGTCTTCAACGGCCGAGATTAAGTCTCTAATCAACGGCGAAGATTAAAACATGACTTGATCCGCCTTCTAGATCATTCTCACCCATATTTTGATTAATACCCATTAATATTTTAATTTTCCTAAGTTTAGACTTAGGAACCCCATTAAGAATATTAATTATTTTAATAAAATACAATCCGGGTGGAATTTCACCAAACTGTTTCTGGGTTCTTTAGAACTCATGTACCTTAGTCTCTCCACCAATTTTAAAGGCTAGAACACTTCTGATGCTACTAAAAACTAACACTCCCTCTTCGCAAGGAAAGTGCTCTAGCAACAATGCATACCTGCACGCTGCTCTGTTTCTGAAGCACCTCCTTTCTGCACTGCTGCTGCCACCAACACTGTGCTGCTGTTGCTACTGCTACTATACTGTTGCCCATGACAATGCCACTGCCACTACTACATCTGTACTACAGCTCCCTCTCAAACATTGCATCTATTATGCTGCTAGCACTGCCACTACTAACACTGCATTCGTACTGCAACTCAGTTGCTGAGGGAAACAACTGAACAACATCCAAAATTAGCTAAACTTAACTGTGTTCAGCATAATACAATGAATGTTGGAATCTAACTGTTGTTGACCCTCTGAATCCTCTGCGCTACTACTGACTCCTGCACTGTGCCAATTGCACTGCTGCCAACCTTGTTCTACGCTAATCAGTCTCTGGTCCCCAACTACTGCATTTGTCCTCCAAACACTCCACTACATCATTTGACACTAAGTCCATCTCGCTACTGCTGAATCCTGGGCTCCCATAGCAAAGAATTGATCCAAGAGGTGGACTCCTCAAGGATCCTGCCCACATGTAGTCTTCCCGACTATAGTTCAATATCGCCCCATCTCCCTCCTAGAGATGTGTGGGTACTCATGCAAACTCATCCTCATCAATCTTTGCTGAAGCAGCCTTAGGATCATGTTTCTCGTCCTTATCCTTTTTCTTCAAAGGACATTGGGTTGCATAGTGGCCCATCTCGCCACAACTGAAACATTTCACCTTCGAAATGTCCTTTCGCTTATGCTTTTGTTGTCCCTTTGATGCTAGAGCTACGTTCTCCTCCTCCTCCTTGGTCTTCGTGCCACTCCCACTGTTTCCATTGAGGTTGACCTTAACTAGGTCCCTCCTTAATTCTTCCTGTTGAAGAGTTGCCCACATCTCCTCCCAAGAAGGTAGTCTTTCCCTGCCCAATATGCTTTGGACGAAGACTTGCCATTCATCCGCGACTCCATTCAGAGCTATCATCACCATCGCGGTTCACTGAGGAGTGGACCCCACTGCAACAAATTGGTCTCTGGTGTCCTGAAGACATTGAAGATAGGAGTTAACTCTCTCTCCCTTCTGCATCAATGTTCGTTGCGACTTCTGTTCTAGGTACTGTTGATTTGGGGTAGCATTGGATGTGCTCTAGCCACGAAATTTGGTGGAGAGGTTGGAGCACATGAGATCTCCAATACCTAGAACGGGTTTGGGCAAATTCTAAACAGAACAAGAGATATTAAAATAATTAATATTTTTAATGGAGTCCAAAAATATTAATGTGTATTAATGTGAATCTGTGTTAGAGTGGTCCAAAAGACATGGATCAAGCCAGATCTAATCTTAGCCGTTGATTAGGGACTTAATCTCGGCCGTTGAGATGTCAACAGGAAAATTATAAGAGGAGGCTTGAGGGTCACTTGGAGAACACACCAGAGTGATCAGTCATTCTATTCTCTAGAGCGGTGTTTGCTAAGAAAGATAGAATCAGTGATCAGGAGAGCAGCTGAGGGGCATTGAGTACAGAGAAACAGAGAAGGCAAAGATTGTGCCAAAAGAGCAGCGCAGCAGCCAAGTAGAGTGACACAGAGCCAGCAAGGGCTCATGCAGGGCCACGCAGAGGCAGCAAAGTGCTGCGCAGAGCACCAAAGAGGCCAGTGTGTCTGACGCAAAGGCCTAGGAAGCTAACGCATGGCCTCCTGGGGTTGACGCAGACCAAGAAAGGTTGATGCATGGCCAGCGTGATACAGAGAGGGGCTGACGCAATCCAGATTGGGTAGATGCTGGGGTTGCATAGCAGTTTTGTGTTGAGGAGCTGCCGGAAGGATTTTCCAGGGTTTCAGCGAGGAGATTTCTCTCAAACTGTGAGGTATAGCTGCTAAGGAAATTCTCTGTTGGGTAGGCCAGTTTCGGAACACAGATTGTACTCTGATATTGCTTAATAAGAAAACCCTCAGATAGCTGCACCGATGTTCCCGCATTGGGTTTTTCCGAGGACATTGGTCCAAAAATAATGGTGTCATGTGGTGCGTTTGTTCTTCTTTCTTTTAGGTGTTGATCTATAATATGTTGAGCATGCACTGGTGTTTATTTTCAGTATTTATTTTGTAAATAACTTGTTAAAGATAAAGTTAACAACTAGGTAGGAATAAATCAGAAAAAGTGCATGAAGGGTTTCTAAACTAAGTAAACTTAGAAACTTCAACATGGTATCAGAGCGTGATTGCAGATCACAGGAGGACTAAGAGACATCAACCAAGCGGAGCAATAGCAGCAGAAAACAGCTCTCTCAAGGTGACAGAAGTTGTTTCTAGCAGCGCAGAAGCCAAGAAGTGTGATGTAGAGCCAGCCAGAGCCGCACAGAAGAAGCCGGGAGCTGTGCAGAGCCTCAGAGAGGCCAGCGTTGCTGAAGCAAAGGGCCAGAGGGCTAACGCAGACCCATCTGGGGTGACGCAAAGCCAACGTGAGGCAGAGAGGGGCTAACACAGTTCACAGAGAGGCAGTTGCTAGAGTCTAGAAGGTTGCAGAAATATTGCAGAGTGGAGCTGGTGAGGTACTGTAGTCAGAACAATACCTGACAGAACAAGACCAGGGGAGTTGTTACCGAGGGTTTCTAGCCGAGGAACCTGGATCAACAATGCAGTTGCACAAGACGATCAGAGTAGGGGGCATCTCGACAAGCGGCAGAAAGATTTCTAGGAAGGAAATCAGGACTCAGAGGGAGTCCAGAAGAGAACTTCCAGACGAGAAGTAGAGACTTAGAGGAGTCAAACAGAGAACTTCCAGGAGGGAAGTAGAGGAGCGTCATGGCACTACACGGGGTAAGAGACCAGGATAGACTGGACGGAAGCCAGAATCTTATCAATGCTTGACAGGAATCATGTCAAGAACTTCGCCTTGAAGGTTATAGCTATCCCAGTCGACCCCAATAATAACGACAAGTACGAAGAGGCGATGGCGAAGGCCAAGTGCATTATCCTTGACGGGGTCAAGGATCATGTGGTACCACATATAGCCGAGAAGGAAATGGCAGTTGAGATGTGGGAGGCTCTCAAGAACCTGTACCAACATACTTTTGTGCAGAGAAGAATGTTGCTCGAGAACCAGATGAGGTCGTATCAGATGAAGGGTCAATCGATTAACACCTTCCTCAGAGGACTAAATGGGATCCGAGACCAGTGGACTGCTATAGGAGCGACACCGGATCTGGAACTTATGGTGAGGACAACCCTGAATGCTGTCTCAGAAGATTGGGAAGTGTTTGTCCAGAGTATCCTAGGCAGAGGGACTCTCCCACCGTGGGACGAGATGTGGGTAGCTCTTCGCCAGGAAAAGATCAGACGGCAGTCAAAGACAGGTAACAGCAGCAAAGGGATCAAGGTCAAGCAAGAGGAGGAGGATGTGGCCCTAGCATCTGAGGGAAAGCAAAAGAAGCGGAAGAAGAAAGATTTCTCCAAGATCAAGTGCTTCCACTGTGGGGAGATGGGTCATTATGTGACCCAGTGCCCAAGGAAGAAGAGTAAGGGAGAGTCTTCCGAGACTAAGGCAACGCCAGCACGGGCAGAGAAGGAAGTTTTGACAAACTATGACTGTGCCATGAGTGCACTCGCACCACTTGAGCAGAAGTGGGGAGACATCGAGTTGTAGTCAGAAGGACTATAGGCGATGAGGGGCCGAATCCTTGAGGTACCCAGCCTCTTGGATTAGACCTTGCTATGGGAGCCCCAACGAGGAGTAGCAGGACTGGCTGAGTGGGTAGAGATGGATGCGGATGGAGCGGCAGAGAGAGCTACAGTGCAGGAGTCCCGAGACAGCGCAGAGCTAGCAGGCTACAGCAATGCGAGAGGCACAGGAGTGTTGCACCAGTGCAGGAAGGCACAGAGAGGTGTGCAACGGTGCAAGATGCAGGGAGGTGTTGCAGCAGCGCAGAGGTCAGAGAGAGGGAGCACTTGTCAGCAGCAGAGGGAGCTTCAGCATCAGTGGGTGTTTCTAGCCCAACAGGGAGGTCAGTTGGGAGATCAGTTACTTACTTCTCAGTAACTGAGTTGCAGTGCAGCAGTGGGTAGCACGATGCAACATGATGAGAGGAGGTGCAGTGCAGATGCAGTGCTGGGAGAAAGGACCAGCAGCAGCATGGATGCAGAGGGAGCTGTCGTACAGATGCAGCAGTGGCAGTGGCAGAACCATGGGCAACAATACAGGAGGCAGCAGTGCAGAGGATGGTGGGCAGGAAGGCCTAGCATCAGCACAGGTACCGATGCCGGATGATCAGAGTAATACTCAATGAGGAAAATTGCTAGAGCACAGTCCTCGCTAAGAGGGAGTGTTGATTTGGGGTAGCATCGGATGTGCTCTAGCCACAAAATTTGGTGGAGAGGTTGGGGCACATGAGATCTCCAATACTCAGAAAGGGTTTGGGCAGATTCTAAACAAATCAAGAGATATTAAAATAATTAATATTTTAATGGAGTCCCTAAGTCTAAACTTAGGGAAAATAAAATATTAATGTGTATTAATATGAATCTGTGTTAGAGTGGTCCAAAAGACATGGATCAAGCCCGATCTAATCTTAGCATTTGATTAGGGACTGAATCTCGTCCGTTGAGATGTCAACAGGAAAAGTATAAGAGGAGGCTTGAGGGTCACTTGGAGAACACACCAGAGTGATCAATCATTCTATTCTCTAGAGCGGGGTTTGCTAAGAGAGATAGAATCAGTGATCGGGAGAGCAGCTGAGGGGCATTGAGTACAGAGAAACAAAGAAGGCAGAGATTGTGTCGGGAGAGCAGTGCAGCAGCCAAGGAGAGTGACGCAGAGCCAGCAAGGGCTCACGCAGGGCCACACAAAGGCAGCCAAGTGTTGCGTAGAGCACCAGAGAGGCCAACGTGTCTGACGCAGAGGCCTAGGAAGCTGACGCAAGGCCTCTTGGGGCTGACGCAGGCCAAGAAAGGCTGATGCGGGGCTAGTGTGAGACAGGGAGGGGCTGATACAGTCCAGATTGGGCAGACGCTGGGATTGCAAAGCAATTTTGTGCTGAGGAGCTGCCAGAAAGATTTTCCGAGGTTTCAGCCAAGAGATTTCTCTCAAACTGTGAGGTATAGCTGCTAAGGAAATTCTTTGTTGGGTAGGCCAGTTTCGACACCGAGATTGTACTCTGATATTGCTTAATAAGAAAACCCTCAGATAGATGCACTGATTTTCCTGTATTGGGTTTTTTCGGGGACATTGGTCCAAAATGGTGTCATGTGGTGTGTTTGTTCTTGTTTCTTTTAGTTGTTGATCTGTAATATGTTGAGCATGCACTGGTGTTTATTTTCAGTATTTACTTTGTAAATAACTTGTTAAAGATAAAATTAACAAGTAGGTAGGAATAAATCAGAAAAAGTGCATGAAGGGTTTCTAAACTAAGTAAACTTAGAAACTTCAACAGGTACATCCACTATTGTTCAGAAGAGCCTTCATACAGAGAAGACAAGGCTTCTCGCATCTCTCGAGTTGTATCCTTGCCCTGCAAGTGTGAGACCACATGATCTCGAACTCCATCGAGAATGACCCTCTTCGCCTTCCCCTGCTCGGCCTTGTACTTCTTGTTTTGATCGTTGTCAGCAGGAACAACTACAACACTTTTGACGTAGGCTTCGAGATCGTATTCCTCCAGAACAGCTAAGATTCTGGTCTTCCATATGACATAGTTGGAAGCACCTTCCAACCTGCCTTGATCTCTAAGCACATGTGATGCCATCTCACCCAACTATCGAACTGACTCCTCTAGTCACTACTTAGCTTTGCTCAGTTGCTCAGCAAGTGAGAAATTCAAACTTTTTGCTAGAAAGTTCTCTGAGAAAATTCCCCTTCTACGTGTCTTCGTTCTTTTCCAGTAGATTTCTGCCCTGGAGAGAACTGTGCCCTTCAAGCACTGCACTCAGGCTCTGCGTCACTCCCTCTGCCTCTGCAAACTCACAAACTGGAAATCATACCTCTTTGTCGCCTCACTCAGAGAGAGATTTCCTCATATCTGCTTCATGTCAAGGACTGTGCAATACCTTCAAGGGGATTCGAATTGCTGCCAAGTGCAAATTTTGGCCTCATTGCTCAGCACTTGATCTACTCTTCCTGTTTCAAAATCAATGCTCCAATACCATGTGAAAATTTCTACACTTGAGGAACCCCTACTGTAGCAAATCTGAATCTACTTCACCTACTTGATTTTTAAATTACATTCATCAAGTTATTCTTCTAAATATTGAAGCAAATTACCTCTGCAACCTACACTAATTAAATATTTGATCTCATGAAACAGAAAACAGAGCAAAGAACAAGATACATAAGACACACTTATTTTTGGACACAATAGTCCCTGGAAATATCTAACTACAAATCTAGGATGCTCATCTAGCAATCCTTTACAAAGAAAATATTGGCGGAAAATCTGAGTGATTTTTACCTCACTTCACTCGGCTGATCTGGCACAAGACTGGCTAACCCCGGCTATTTCTGTGTTGGCTCTGCGTCAGCTCTACATCACCTTTTATGCCCTCTGCGTCAACTCTCCTGGTTGTTCCAGTAGTTCTGGCAGTTCCCAACAGTTATGGTTGTTCCAGCTGTTCCGGCAATTCTGGATTCTACGTGACAGGCAGCTTTTCTGTGCCAGCTCTCCCGGCTACTACGTTGCCTCTCTGCAACATCTCTCCGCCTCTTTGTTCTGTATTTTTTGGAAAATCCTTCCGGATTCTCTCTACCCCTCAGCTACAAGATATCCCCAATCGATTTTCCCCCTGAGAACTTCTCACCTCAGAAAATCGATTTTCTCAATCTCTTTGTGTGTGTTTTCAAATGAACCCCAAGCCTCCATTTTATACTTTTCCTATTGAATCTTCAACGGCCGAAATTAAATCTTTAATCAAGGACTAAGATTAAAACATGACTTGATCCGCCTTCTAGATCATTCTCACCCATATTTTGATTAATACCCATAAATATTTTAATTTTCCGAAGTTTAGACTTAGGAACCCCATTAAAAATATTAATTATTTTAATAAAATACAATCCAGGTGGAATTTCACCAAATAGTTTTTGGGTTCTTTAGAACTCATGTGCGTTAGCCTCTCCACCAATTTTCAAGGCTAGAACACTTCTAATGCTACCAAAAACTAACAAGAACTTGGTATCTATCTCGGCGACGGAAGACAAAGTATTCAAGGTGGCATTCATTGATGGAAAGGTACGTGTTTGGAATAGAAATTTCAAAGAAGCATTTTCTCTTGAATTCAGGATTGATAGCCTATATCAAGTTGGAGGAAGCCCATTGGGAGCTATGTCTTGCGACACATCTCTTCAATCTGAATTATGGCACCGAAGGTTTGCTCATCTACATTATAAGGTTCTACCCGATATAAGGAAGATGGTGACAGGTATGCCCAGATTTAAAGTAGAACATGAAAGTGTTTATTAGGGATGTGCCGTAGGAAAACATACAAGGGGACCATTCCCCTCAAGTGATAGCAAAACTATTGACATCTTGCAATTAATTCATTCTGATCTATCTGGTATGATGCCCGTGACATCTTTGGGAGGATATTTATATTATGTTATCTTTGTTGATGATTTTTCTCACAAAACTTGGATATATTTCTTGAAAAAGACGGACAAAATATTCTCATGGTTCTGTCCTATCAAAGCGTTGGTCGAAAATCAAATAGGGAAGAAGATCAAAATATTGAGGACCGATAATGGAACCGAATATGATTCAAATGAGTTCAATGACTATTGTAGAGAAGCTGGCATTAAGAGGGAGACTACTACCGCATATACTCCCGAGCAAAATGGAGTTGTTGAAAGAAAGAATCATTCCATTATAGAAGCCACTCATTCCATGCTTCATGATCAAAGCCTTCCGAAGTTCTTATGGGCGGAACCTGCCAACACTGTTGTGTACATTCAAAATAGATGCCTTCATCAAGCATTGGACTTCAAAACTCCCAAAGAAGTTTTCACCAGTAAGAAACCTAATGTTTCTCATTTTAGAATTTTTGGTAGCCCCATGTATTTTCATGTGCCGAAAGAAAAGAGAAGCAAATTGGATGCATCTGGGAAGAAAGGAACATTTGTGGGCTACAGTGAAACTTCTAAGGCATATAAAATCTGTGCCTGGTCAAAGAGAAGTGGAGATAAGTCATGATGTCACATTCAATGAAGATGTTGCCCTTGGGAAGATTAGTAACCTTCCTATTCCAAGGAAGGACAAAGAAGCAAATACAGGAAAGTAGGGAGAACTACAGGATGAGTCGATGCCCAATGTTGAAGGACCAATGGATCCCATTCATCCACCTCATCATGAGCCCTTCTCCTCAAAAAGGAGACCCTCATTGCTTAGGGAAACTCTCAAAGATGTCGAAAGACATATTGCACCAAGGGGGACATTTCATGAAAGTAAGAAGTTGAATAGGTACCAACGGTACTTAACTGCCATGAGCACCATTGTTCAATCTGAGCCTTGCACATTCGAAGAAACTGTGAAGCACCAAGTTTGTAAGGATGCTATGAACAAAGAGTATGAGTCAGTTATGAAGAATTATGTTTGGGATGTGATTCCTAGACCCAAGGACAAATCCATTGACACCTCGAAATGGCTCTACAAGATCAAGCATGGAGCTGATGGAAATGTTGAAAAGTTCAAGGCCAGGTTTGTTGCTTGAGGCTTCTCTCAAAAGGAAGGTGTGGACTACGATGAGATATTTGAACCAGTTGCCCGATATACCACCATTCGTTCGATTATAGCCCTTGCTGCCTCGCAAAGATGGAACCTACACCAGATGGATGTCAAAACCGCCTTCTTACATGGTTCAATTAAGAGGAAGTCTATGCAGAACAACCCGAGGGGTTCGAAGTTCAAGATCATTAGACACGTATGTGTTGATTTCTGGTAGCATCGGATGTGCTCTAAGTCTCAAATTTTGCAAGGAGGCTTAGACACATGCATCCTCCAATACCCAGAAATCGTTTTGGGAAATTCCACCTGGAGACAATTTTATTAAAACAATTAATTATTTTTAATGGGACCCTAAGTCTAAACTTAGAAAATTAAAATAATTAATGGATATTAATCGAAACTGTGGGTGTAACTTCTAGAATAAGGTGGAGATCAAGTCAATATGATCATCGCCATTGATTAGAATCTAATCTAGGTCGTTGATTGAACAACGAGAGGATTATAAGAGAAGGCTTGATGGGCACTTGGAGGACACACCAAGAGAGTTCAGAAGATCGAATTTCTGAAGTAGAGCAGCTGCCAGAGAGAGATTCGAAGTGAGCTTTTGCAGTGAAGGGCAGGGATAGTATCCGAAGGGAAATCTTTCCCAGTCGACGGATACTCAGTAGAGAAGGCAAAGGGAGACCCAGCAATGGCAACGCTAAGCCAGAGGGGCTGACACAAAGCCACGCAGAGGCAGGGTAGAAGCAGGGTAGAAGCCAAGAGGGAGTCTGAAATTTGCAGAGCGAATTCGAGTTTCAAAAGCTGGGAATCGAGATGTGAGACCGGGAGGCAGGAATCGAATCACCTAGGCAGAAAATCGACCAACCAAAGGATTGACATTGTCCCCAGTGAGCTTGATGTTGGGCTGACACAAACACTGCACAGAGGCAACCAGAAAAGTCGGGGGCAATCTTTCTGGGGCTAGATCAGCAAAAATTTCTAGTAATAGTGTGAGGTAATCTCACAAATCTCTCTGTCAGGTTAATTCTCTGTAACTGGAATGTCGGGAAGGCTTCTAGAGATGTATTCGGATTTTTACTATTGCATAATAATAAAACCCTCAGATCTGCTCCACCGGTTTTCCCGCATTGGGTTTTTCCGGGGACATTTGTCCAAAAATAACGGTGTTATTGTGTTGTATTTTTTTTGGCTCGGTGTCTTGTTTCCGCATATAAATTAATTAAGTGAAGGCTATAGTGTATGTATTTCAATATTTGTCATAGGAAACTGCAAATAACTTGTTCATGTAAATCTAACAAGTAGGAGAAATATCATCAGTTGCTGCAGTGGGGATTCTGGTTTAGGAATTTTCACATGGTATCAGAGCTGCAGGTGAAACAAGAAGAGTCGTGCCAGAGAACCCAACACTGAGTAGAAGAGGGGAATCAAAAAGCTAGAGGAGGCAGCAGTTCGAAACCCCAGAGGGTTTGCACAATCCTAGTCGAAGGGCTGATTTTCGAGGCAGTCTCTCTCTGAGTGAGTCGACAGAGAGGAAGGACTCCTAGTTCGAAATTTTGTCGAGGAAGAGGGAGTAGCGTTGAAGCCTCATCATGAGGAGAAGCTGGTGGAACACATATTTTTCTGTAGGTAGTTTGTTCGGCAAAAAATCGTCAAAAGAGAGGAGAAGCACAGTTAAGGGAATTTCTTCCTTAGAGAATTCCTAGTCAAGGAATTCGAATTCTCACAAGCTAAGCAGCAGTAAGGGGAAGGAATTCTACTAACTCCAGTAGGGAGTGCATAGGCTAGCCGAGCAGCAACGCAAAGGAGAGAGGAGGTCATTCGACCTTCTATTTGTGGCAGAGATGGCAACCAGTGGCTTGAGGGATCAAGATAGGTTGGACAGAGCATCCAACTATGTCATCTGGAAGGCTAGAATGTCATTCCTTCTAGATGAGCATGCCCTCAAGACATATGTCGACAGCGTGGTGGTTGTGCCTGCAGATGCAGATCCGTTGAAGAAATACAAGGTCGAGATGGCGAAGGCAAAAAGAATGATCCTCGACGGAGTAAAGGATCATGTAGTCTGTCACATCGCTAGCAGAGGGACTGCTAACGAGATGTGGGATGCATTGTCTACGTTGTATCAGGGATCTTCTGAGTAGCGAAAGATGTACCTTGAGCAAAAACTGAGATCTACTCAGATGCAAAAGGGGGAGCATGTGGATCCATTCCTCACAAAGCTTCAGGAGACCCGTGATGAGTTATTTGCTATGGGGTCTACACCTCAAGACTCAGAGTTGGTTAGACTGGCCCTCAATTCTGTCTCAGATGAGTGGCAAGTCTTTGTCCAGAGTATCCTGGGCAGGGCAGCTTTGCCGAATTGGGATGAGATGTGGGTAGCTCTTAAGCAAGAGGAGTTGAGGAGAGACTTGGTCAAGTGCAAGCTTGACGGAAGCAGCAGCAGTGGGTCGAAGCCCAAGGAGGAGGAGGATAATGCAGCCCTTGCATCTAAGGGGCAGCAAGAGCAGCGGAGACGTAAGAAGGACGTCTCAAAGATAAAGTGCTTCAGGTGTGGTGAGATGGGTCACTACGCAACTCAATGTCCTCTCAGGAAGAAGGACAAAGATGAGAAGCACGATCTGAAGGCTACGCCCGCGAAGATCGAGGAAGAGGAGTTCGCCATGACAGCTGAGATACCTCTAGGAGGGAGGTGTGCTAATTTGGAGTTGTAGTTCGAAAGAGCTATAGATGGGAAGGATCTTTAAGGAGACCACCTCTTGGATCAATTCCTTGCTACGGGAGCCCAAATCAGAAGTAGCAGGATGGAATAGTGTCGGATGGTGCCGAGGAGTGTCGGAATGATAGTTGCAGTGGCTAGGAGCGCCAGAAACTGAACAGTGCAAAGCAAAGTTGGCAGCAGTGTAGATGGCACAGAGCAGTAGTCAGCAGCAGCGCAGTAGATTCAAAGGGTCAGCGTAGAGACTAGCAACAGTCAAGCTTCAACATTCACGTGGTATCATACTGAACACAGTTAGTTCAGTAATTTGGGATGTTTTTCCGTTGTTGATGGAGTAGCAACAACAGTTTGCAGTGCAGTGCAGTGGCAGTTGGCAGTTGGCAGTGCTAGCAACAGCACTTGAGAGGGAGGTAGTACAGATGCAATGTTGACAGTGGCAGTGTCAGCAATAGTACAGTTGTAGCAGCAACGCAGTAGTTGGTGGACAGCATGTCAGACATCAACAACGCAAAGGACGATGTGAAGTCAAGGTGATGCTTCAGTGGGAGGCATTGCTAGAGTACATTCATCGCTAAGAGGGAGTGTTGATTTCTAGCAACATTGAATGTGCTCTAAGTCTCAAATTTTGCAGGGAGACTTAGACACGTGCATTCTCCAATACCCATAAATCATTTTGGGAAATTCCACCCAAAGACAGTTTTATTTAAATAAGTAATTATTTTTAATGGGACCCTAAGTCTAAACTTAGGAAATTAAAATAATTAATGGGTATTAATCTAAAATGTGGATGTAACTTCTAGAAGAAGGCGAAGATCAAGTCAATATGATCCTAGCCATTGATTAGAATCTAATTTGGGTCATTGATTGAGCAACGAGAGGATTATAATAGAAGGCTTGATGGGCACTTGGAGGACACAACAAGAGAGTTCTGAAGATCGAATTTCTGGAGTAGAGCAGCTATCGGAGAGAGATTCGAAGTGAGCTTTTGCAGTGAGGGACAGGAATAGTATCCAAAGGGAAATCTTTCCCAATCAGAGGATACTCAGCAGAGAAGGCAGAGGGAGATCCAGCAGTGGCAGCGCTGAGCCAGAGGGGCTGACGCAGAGGCAGCGCAAAAGCCAAGAGGGAGTCCGAAATTTGCAGAGGGAATTCAAGTTTCAAAAGCCGAGAGTCGAAGTGTGAGACTGGGAGGCAAAAATCGAATCACCTAGGCAGCAAATCGACCATCCAGAGCATTGACGCTGTCCCTAGTGAGCTTGACACTGGGCTGAGGCAGACACTATGCAAAGGCAGCCAGAAAAGCCAGGGGCAATCTTTCTGGGGTTGGATCAGCAAAGATTTCCAGTAATAGTGTGAGGTAATCTCACAAATCTCTCTGTCAAGTTTATTCTCTATAACTGGAATGCCGAGAAGGCTTCTAGAGATGTATTCAGATTTTACTACTGCATAATAATAAAACCCTCAGATCCGTTGCACCGGTTTTCTCGCATTGGGTTTTTCTGGGGACATTTGTCCGAAAATAACGGTATTATTGTGTTGTATTTTCTTTCTTGCTCGGTCTCTTGTTTCCGCATGTAAATCAATTAAGTGAAGGTTGCAGTGTATGTATTTCAATATTTGCCATAGGAAACTACAAATAACTTGTTCATGTAAATCTAACAAGTAGGAGAAATATCATCAGTTGTTGCAGTAGGGATTCTGGTTTAGGAATTTTCACAGTATGCGGGTTGAAGAAAGCCCTCTATGGGTTGAAGCAAGCTCCTCGAGCTTGGTATGAGAGGATCAACAGCTATCTGATGAAGCTAGGTTTTAGAAGACGTGAAGTTGATCTGAACCTTTACTTTAAGGTTGAGAATGGCAGACCTCTCATCTTGGTACTTTATGTGGACGATCTCTTTCTGATAGGTGCAAACCCTCTTATTCATCAATGTCAGAGGGAGTTGGCTTCAGAGTTTGAAATGGAGGACCTAGGACTGATGCATTATTTCCTAGGGTTGGAGATCTGGCAAAAGCCAGGTGAGATTTTCCTTTCTCAAGGAAAATACATTGTGAAGCTACTTTAAAGATTTGGGACGGTGGACTGCAAGTCTGTGGCTACCCCGATGGAACTTAACTTCAAGAAGTTATGAGGAAGTGTTGTTGAGCCCGTTTTGGGAAATCCTTCTAAGTATCGTCAACTCGTGGGGGGCCTAATGTTCTTAGTGAACTCTCGTTTGGACATATGTTTTGCAGTGAATACATTGAGTTAGTTTATGGTCGAGCCTCATCACATACATTGGATTACTGCCACGAATCTCTTAAGATATCTCTGGGGTACAATCAACTATGGACTGAGATACGCTGCCGAGGATGTGAGGCTCCATGGTTATTCTGATGCTGACTGGACTGGCAGTGTGGTGGATCGTAAAAGCACAACGGGATGTTGCTTCTCTCTAGGTTTTGCTTTGATATCCTAGATGAGCAGGAAGCAGAAGTCAGTTGCTTTGAGCACCGCTGAGGCTGAATATATTGCTGCTAGTATGGCCCCCTGTGAAGCTGTTTGGTTGAGGAAGCTCTTTAGTGAGTTGTTTGGACATGTGCTGCATACCACCATGATTTTCTGCGACAACCAAAGTGGGATTCACTTTTTTGAGAATCCCATGTTTCATGACTGCTCCAAGTATATTGATATTGTTGATTTGTGGTAGCATCGGATGTGCTCTAGCCATGAAAATTGGTGGAGAGGCTAAAGCACATGAGATCTCCAAGACCCGAAAATGGTTTGGGGAAATTCCACGAGATTAGAGAGATATTAAAATAATTAATATTTTTAATGGGGTTCCTAAGTCTAAACTTAGGAAAATTAAAATATTAATGGGTATTAATATAAAACTGGGTGAGAATGTTCTAAATGACATGGATCAAGCCAAATCTAATCTTAGTTGTTGATTAAAGACTTAATCTCGGCCGTTGAAGACTCAATAGGAAAAGTATAAGAGGAGGCTTGAGGGTCAGTTGGAGACACACCAAGATTGATCAGTCAATTCGATTTTCTGGAGCGAGGTTTGCTGAGAAAATTCGAACAAGTGATCTGTTGCAGTGAGGGGCAGTGAGTACATAGCAGAGAGGCAGAGATAGTGCCAGAGGGTCAGCGCAGTGACTGAAGAGGCTGACGCAGAGGCAGCCAGAGCTACGCAAAGGCAGCAGGAGCCACGCAGAGGCAGCTAGAGACTGCGCAGAGGCTAAGGGGCCTGCGTGGGTGACGCAGAAGGCCAGAGAGCTGACGCAGAGAGGCAGAAGGCTGACGCAGAGGGTTCTAGAGCTACACTGAGGCTAGCAGGGCTGACGCAAAGCCTTGGAGAAGCGCCAGAAGGATTTTCGTGGGGCAGACTTGCTGAATATCTGTCTTCGAGAAGAGGTATTACTACCGTGTAAAAATCTTTGTTGGGTGAGCCAGTTTGGCACCCTAGTTGTACTCAAGAAATCTGCATAATAATAAAACCCTCATAACTGCTACACTGGTTTTCCCGCATTGGGTTTTTCTGGGGATAATTATCCAAAAATAACGGTGTCCCTTGTGTGTTTGTCTAGTATTTCAGTTACTAATATGTATATGAGTTAGGGCTGCATTTGTGTTAATTTTCAGTATTTATATGTATAAATAACTTGTTAACAGAATAAACAAGTAGGTGAAATAAACCAGATAATGCAGTAGGAATTTTTGACGTGTCAGTCTTAGAAATTTCAACAGATATCAGGTACCACTTTGTCCAGGATATGGTACAACAGGGAGCAATAAGGCTCCATCACATCGGGACTGATGATCAAGTCGCAAAAATTCTTACGAAGCCCCTGGGGAAGGTCAAATTCTTAACCTTCCGTGACCGACTTGGAGTCGTGGAGAGACCCTTTTATGAGGGTCCCGTTTGATTTCGATATTGAGCTCTGGGAGCTTTGGGGGGCTTGGGGTACTTCTTGGGGCGATGAGCAACCATAGGGTGAGTGGTCCACCTTACCCTAATGGTGTGCAATGTACAAGGTGAGTGGTTCACATTCACCTGTGATACTCCATGATGGTTGAAATATGCATAGGATGAGTGGTTCACCTTCTCCTACCAATAAATCCTATCCATGCAGTTCGGGACTCATAGGAAGTACCTCTCATCTAGCCAATGAGTAGGGAAATGAGGATAGGGACCATAGTACTACCGATGGACGCATCGTGTACTACCGTACTCCCTATGCTAGGATGTTTGATATTGATCTGGGATCAATGGAGACTGACTTCGGGTCAGTGGAGAGTGGTATGATACACTCTCAATTATTGGAGACTGACTTCGGGTCAGTGGAGAATGGTATGACACATTCTCGATCATTTCTTCTTCATTATTTCTTCATGGTTCAACAAAGCAAAGCAAAGCAAAGCAGAGTATAACAGGGATGTCAGAGATGGTACAGATTGACAGATGATTTGGCAGGTGGAGTTCTTCCTAGTTGAGAGGGAGTGTTAAATTTGGCAACTAGGGCCAAACTCCACCTTGGACAACTCATATGATGCAGCTGATATTTTTATTGGATTCCTCTTTCTGAGAGGTGTAGGATTGATCTAAATATCATCTCATTCTTGTTGATTTGTCGTAGCATTGGATGTGCTCTAGCCATGAAAATTGGTGGAGAGGCTAAAGCACATGAGATCTCCAAAACCCAAAAATCGTTTGGAGAAATTCTATCCAGATGAGGAGATATTAAAATAATTAATATTTTTTAAGGGGTCCTAAGTATAAACTTAGGAAAATTAAAATTTTAATGTGTATTAATATAATTTTGGATTAGAAGGTTCCAAGAGACAAGGATCAAGCCAAATCTAATATTAGTCATTGATTAGGGACTTAATCTCGGCCGTTGAAGACTCAACAGGAAAAGTATAAGAGGAGGCTTGAGGGTCAGTTGGAGATACACCAAATTGATCAGTCAGTTCGATTTTCTGGAGCGGGGTTTGCTGAGAGAATCGAACCAGTGATCTATTGCAACGAGGGGCAGTTCGGCAGAAGGTCGAGAATACATAGCAGAGAGGCAGAGATAGTGCCAGAGAGACAGCGCAAAGCCTGGGAAGGCTGACACAATGGCTGAGGCCAGCGTGGGTGACGCAAAGGGCAAGAGGGCTGACACAGAGGCAGCAGTAGTTGCACAGAGGCTAGCAGAGCTAACACAAGGTCAAGAAGCAGCACTGGAGATTTTCGTGGGGAAGACTGGAGCTGAGAGGGTGACACAGTCCCTGGAGAGTGACGCAGAGCAGTGGAGAAGCTTGGAACAACTTTCGATGTCTAGTTAAGGAGTTGTCGTAGTTGTTGTGGGATTGATCATCTGGTAGTTGATCAGCCAGAATATCTGTCTTCGAGGAGAGGTACTTTTGCCAAGGAAATTCTCTGAAGGGTGAGCCATTTCTGGCACCCTAGTTGTATTCAGAAACTGCATAATAATAAAACTCTCATATCTGTTGCACTAGTTTTACCACATCGGGTTTTTCCGGGGACGATTGTCCAAAAATAATGGTGTCCCTTGTGTGATTGTTTTTTTTATTTCAGTTGTTGATCTGTATATGTGTTGAGGCTACATTTGTGTTTATTTTGGTATTTATATTTATAAATAACTTGTTAATGGAAAGAACAAGTAGGAGATAATAAACCAGATAATGCAGTAGGAATTTCTGACGTGTCAGACTTAAAAATTTCAACATGGTATCAGAGCATTGCAAATCATAGGAAAACTGAAGGCACCGGCAGTAATCTAAATAATTTGCAGCAGTAGCAGCGGTCCCAAGAGACAGTGTTGTTCCAGAGCAGAAGCAACTAGAGAGGAAGTGACGCAGAGCCTGCGTCATCATTTCGAGCCAGGAGGAGGGTCAGCCCAGAGGTAGAGAGGCGCAGATCAGATCTACGCAATGCCCGATCATCTTTCTCGGCCAGGAAGGATCGATTTTGTCGCCAGGAGGTGCAAATTTAGCCGTTGTCGGGATTGCGCAGAGCCTGAAAGGCTCAGTTTCTTCGGTTGTTGGGGCTTGGGGAGCTGTGGGCAAATTGTGATTTGAGGAGCTGGTGGGACGTTGTTTCTGTCGAAGCAGAACAGTGTCTACAGAGACAGATCCAAGTTGCAGTTGCAAGGAGAACTGGAGAGGAGCAGTTCGACAGCTGGCCAGAGGATTTCCATAAGGGAAGTCGAGACTCAGAGGGAGTCCAAAAGAGGAGCTGAAATGGCAGTGAACGGACTAAGGGATCAGGACAGGTTGGATGGGGCTTCCAACTTTGTCATCTGGAAGGCCAGGATCCTGGCAGTCCTGGATTGACATCGCATCAAGGACTTTGCCTTGAGAACCGTGGCTATCCCAGTTGACCCAGCTGAGAACGAGAAGTATGAGGATGCAATGGCGAGGGCAAAGTGCATGATCCTAGACGGGGTCAAAGATCATGTCATACCACATATTGCTAAAAAGAACACAGCAAAGGAGATGTGGGACACCTTGACCACCTTATACCAGGGCTCTTCCGTGCAGTGGAAGATGCTATTGGAGAATCAGCGACAGTCGTATCAAATGCAGAAGGGAGAGTAGATAGATCCATTCCTTCTCAAGTTGTAGGAGATTCGCGACCAGCTCACTTCCGTGGGGTCTACACCAGATCAAGAATTTATGGTCAAAACTGCCTTGAATGCAATCTCCGAGGAGTGGGAGACATTCGTCCAAAGTATTTTGGGCAGGGCTACTCTTCCCGGTTGGGAGGAGATGTGGGCGGCTCTTCGCTAAGAAGAGATTAGGAGGATGATTAAGGCAGGGAATAGTGGCAAGGGAGGTCGAATCAAGAAAGAGGAGGATGTGGCTCTAGCATCTACGAGACAGCAAGGGAAGAGGAAGAAGAAGGACATCTCCAAGGTGAAGTGCTTCCATTGTGGGGAGCTGGGACATTATGCATCCCAGTGTCCCAGGAAGAAAAACAAGGGAGAGGCTTCCGATTCAAAGGAAGCTCCAGCTAAGGTGGAGAAAGAGGTCGAGACTGATGACGATTGTGCCATGAGTGCTCATGCACCTCTAGAGAAGAGGTGGGGAGACATCGAATTGTAGTCAAGAGGACTACATACTAGGGGCAAGATCCTTGAGGTACCCAAACTCTTGGATCATATATGGCTACGGGAGCCCTTAACGATAGTAGCAAGATGACAAGGGTCGGGTGAAGCAAAGTGTAGTGGAGCAGCAAGGCAGTGCTTGGGTGCAAAAATTTGAGGCAGCGCAATAGAGGTTGCAGCAGTCCGAAAGGCATAGAGGTGTATGCAGCAATGCAATTGCAACAGAGGGAGAACAGGTTAGCAGCGGAGGCAGCTTCAGTTTCACAAGGCTTCCAGACTAACTGGGATGTCAGTATTTGGGAGAAGTCAGTTACCTACTTCTCGGTAACTGAGTTGCAGTGCAGCAGTTAGCAGTGGCAGTGCTAGGGGCAGCATGGGCAACATATTGAGAGGGAGTTGCAGTATAGATGTAGCAGTGGCAGTGGTAGTGTCATGGGCAGCAGTACAGGAAGCAGCAATGCAGATGATGTGAGGCAGCAGGACGAGCATCAGCACAATTACCAGTGTGGAGGATCAGTACGATGTTTCCATGGTGAAACATTAATAGAGCACATTCCTCGCTAAGAGGGAGTGTTGATTTGTGGTAGCATCAGATGTGCTCTAGCCATGAAAATTGGTGGAGAGGCTAAAGCACATGAGATATCCAAAACCCAAAAATCGTTTGGAGAAATTCTACCCGAATGAGGAGATATTAAAATAATTAATTTTTTTAATGGGTTCCTAAGTATAAACTCAAGAAAATTAAAATATTAATGTGTATTAATATAATTTTGGGTTAGAAGGTTCCAAGAGACGAGGATCAAGCCAAACCTAATCTTAGCCGTTGATTAGGGACTTAATCTCGACCATTGAAGACTCAACAGGAAAAGTATAAGAGGAGGCTTGAGGGTCAGTTGGAGATACACCAAACTGATCAGTCAGTTCGATTTTCTGGAGCGGGGTTTACTGAGAGAATCAAACCAATGATCTGTTGCAACGAGGGGCAGAGAAGCAGAGATAGTGCCATAGAGACAGCTGGAACTGGACAGTGACTGAGGAGGCTAGCGTGGGTGACGCAAAGGGTTAGAGGGATGACGCAGAGGCAGCAGTAGCTGTGCAGAGGCTAGCAGAGCTGACGTAGGGCCAAGAGGTAGTGCTAGAGATTTTTGTGGGGCAGACTGGAGCTAAGAGGGTGACGTAGTCCCTGGAGAGTGACGCAGAGCAGTGGAGAAGCTTGGAACAACTTTCGTTGTCCAACTAAGGAGCTGTCGTAGTTGCTGTGGGATCGATCATCTGGTGGTTGATCAGCCAGAATATCTGTCTCCGAGGAGAGGTACTTCTACCAAGGAAATTCTCTGAAGGGTGAGCCATTTCTGGCACCCTAGTTGTATTCAGAAACTGCATAATAATAAAACCCTCATATCTGCTGCACTGGTTTTCCCGCATTGGGTTTTTCCGGGGATGATTGTCCAAAAATAACGGTGTCCCTTGTGTGATTGTCTCAGTTATTTCAGTTGTTGATCTGTATATGTGTTGAGGCTGCATTTGTGTTTATTTCGGTATTTATATTTATAAATAACTTGTTAATGGAAAGAACAAGTAGGAGATAATAAACCAGATAATGTAGTAGGAATTTCTGACGTGTCAGACTTAGAAATTTCACATTTCTGACATGTACAAATGGAATTATGAATTTATTTCGTTTATGGACAAATTGTGAAGGTCGGCCAGCAAACTAATGTAGGCTCAGAAGCCCAAAAGTCACGTCTCTTCACCCTCAACATTGTGTTTATATAGAGGAGTCATTTTCCTCATTTGGACACACATCAATCACTCATCTTCCTCTCTCCTCTCCTCATTAGTTTGTACAGCAAGCAGGAGCAACCTTCTTCTCTATGTGTTGACCTTTTTTTACTAAAATTGCAGGCTGAAATTTCAGATCTGTTTCTGGGCTATTACAAGGATGTTGACCGAGGGTCAAACTTCATCTTTTGATTGCGTTTTTCAGGCAAGAAATTCATTCTTCTTAGGCCACAACTCCTGGCACAAAAATCGAAGTGTTTGCAGCTGTTTGACCAGTGTTGGCTGCAGCGTTGTTGATCGCAGAAGTTGACTGTGCGTTGACCAAGTTTGACCAGATTTTTCTGGATTGTTTTGGGCTGATTTGGTCTATCCTTGGAGGCCGAATTGACTGGGTTTGACCGAACTAATTTGGAGGAAGATTTCTGCTAAGTTGATCAGCGTTGACTTTCTAGTTAGGGCATCCTGTTGACTGCAATTTGACTGGATAGATTTAACTGTTTGAGCAAGTGAATTTTGTATATTGTACTCTCTCTCTCTCTGTTGAACTTTTGAAGAATAATAAGAAGACTTGATCAAAGGGTTTCCCCACATTGGGGTTTTTCCCGGACATCCGCCAAATATTGTGTCCTCTTGTCTTGGCTTATCTTCTGGTTTTTATTTATGTTCTATCTGCATTTACTGTCATGTTAATGTGATTGCTAATCTGGAAATTGATATTGGGCTAATAAGGAAAATTGAAGTAAATTGCTCTTAAGCATAGAACATACCATTGTTATCTAAAATTAACATACTAACTGCTACATTTTTAAGAAAGTTTGTAATGGAAAGTTTCATGTAATGTCAATCAGTTATTTGCACAGTTTCTTGTACTGTAACTAAAGATAGATGCATAGAGAATCCATAAAAGGAAGGTAGATGCATTGTAATTTGTAAAGGAGTGATTGGGTGAGAGGGAATGCCCCTCATGGGCGGTTTAATTTCATTGCACCTGTTGTTGGGAGAATTAGTTTAAGTTATTTGTCCAATTATTCTCCCAATATCTGTGTCCAATATCTAATTTGAAGTTTGACCACATGTTCCTTTATGTTGGATATCTGTCACTTATCCTATTACATATTGCAATTTTGTATGAAGAAGCGGATCTTTGATTTTTTTTAATATTATAACATGGCGCCAAAATGTGGGATGTACTAAGAAGTAAATTATCGTATCAAATTACCTTGGTAAAAGAAAAAGCCAAGATTGATGTCGATAAGAGAACCAAATGGGATAATAGGAATGATGAAGCATGTGGATTAATCGGAATGTCCATTTTTCCTAATAGGTAATTTCACATTCAAGGAATCGATGACCCAGATGAAGTCTACGAAAATTTGAAAAAGGTATTTGGTCAACCTAATGTGATCATATCTGATCAGCTTGAAAATCAGATCATGAATTTGAATCCTAATAATTTCTCTTCCATTGAAGATTATTTATCTAAGTTCAAAACACTTAGACATTTACTTAAGGATTGTCAAGTCAATCTAAATGATGAGCACTGCATATTTATTATTCTTTGCAAGCTTGGTTCTACATGTTCTATTTTTGTATCTACATTTTATGCCACTAGAGAATCTTTCGTGGTTGCATATAAAAAACCTTATTTTGAATCTTTTTGTGACTCTCTAATTAGAGAGCAAGAAAAACTCTTGCAAGTTGGAGTGATCAGCGCTGCAGGGACATCTAAGAGGCCCTAGTGGCCCAAAAGAAAGATAAAACCAAAGCATCCAAAGAAACAACATCTTCACAACTTCTCCAGATGCACTTGGATTTACTTCTTAAAACTTAAGAGTGAAGTTTTTGACTTGTTCTTGGCCTACAAGGCCCTTGTAGATGTTAATTTTTCAATGTTCTATACTTGACAATCACTTTAACAATTTCTTCTTTTAATAGCAACCAATTTTCCAATTTATTTTCAATCACCCAATAACAATAAGCAATTGTAGATATGATAGTAAACAATATGTACAATAGAAGGCAGCCAAGATCAATGACACACAGAAATTTAGGTCAAAGATTAGGGAAAAACCCCACAAGGGGAAAACCCAACCAGATTCTTCTTCTATTAGATATTCAACAAATGCTCAGCAGAGATACATAGTCCAAGCACATCCAACAACAATAGTCAAAGTCAAATCCTTGACTTTCAAGTCAACCAATCCAACATCTAATCAAAGATGAGCATAAAATTCAAATCTAGTCAAAGTTCAGTGAACAGTAGTCAACGCAACCCTAACTAGTCAAAGTCAATGGTCTAAAGTGCTCAGGAAAATTCGATCAAAGCAACAATAAATTTTGCCTTCCTTGCTTGGTTAAACTTAGTCAAAACAGTCCAAGAATTCTACCCACAAATCAGTCAGAGTCAACAGTTGACTTGCGAAAACCCTAGCCTCATATTTGTGGTCAAAGATGGTCAAAGTGCCCAGAAAACTTCAGTCAACATCCCAATCAAAGTGGCCTTCCAAAACAAATCAGATTCCAGTCAAACCAAGTCAAAGTCACCCCAAGTCAATGCTGGTCAAAGGAGGCCGAAAATCAAAAAGTCAACACAGTCAATAGAAGTGTCTTCTCTCTCCTTCACAAGTGAACTCGGACCTACAATTTTCAAAGAAGATTGAACCAAATGCAGAAGATCTAATGTGTGATATGATGCCTCCAAGTGATGTCAAGTTAGGTGTATTTATATGTGATCTTGGGGATCGAATTTCTCCTCTAAGCTGACTTGTATCTTTCAAGTTGACTTGGTCCAACAACAAAAATAATATTTTTCCAAGTGCAAATTTAATTTTCCCAAGTACAAGATGTTGATTTCTGGTAGCATCAGATGTGCTCTAAGTC
Source organism: Pinus tabuliformis (assembly GCA_031772625.1). Taxonomy (NCBI): domain Eukaryota; kingdom Viridiplantae; phylum Streptophyta; class Pinopsida; order Pinales; family Pinaceae; genus Pinus; species Pinus tabuliformis. Next base: position 645,428,931 of record CM062815.1, on the reverse strand, counting down.
TCAAAATTTGCAAGAAGGCTTGGCCACATGCATTCCACAATACCCAGAAATCGTTTTGGGAAATTCCACCCACAGACAGTTTTATTAAAATAATTAATTATTTTTAATGGGTGCCTAAGTCTAAACTTAAGAAATTAAAATAATTAAAGGGTATTAATCTAACTGTGGGTGAAACTTCTAGAAGAAGATGAGGATCAAGCCAAAATGATCTGAGCCATTGATTAGGATCTAATATGGGCCATTGGTTCTCAACAAAAGGATTATAAGAGGAGGCTTGATGGGCATTTGGAAAACACATTGAGTGGAGATCAGAAGATCGAATTTCTGAAGCACAGCAGTTGTCGAGAAGAGAATTCGAAGTGATCTTTTGCAGTGAGGGGCAGGGATAGTTCCGGTTGGAGATTTCTCCTGATCCAGGAATACTCAGCAGAGAAGGCAGAGAGAGATCCAGGAGAGGCAGCGCAGAAGCTAAGCTGGCCAGCGTAGGCTGACGCAAAGGCAGCGCAGAGCCTTGAGGAGGTCCGTATTTTTGCTGGAGGAATCAATTTCTGAAGTCGAAAGCTGGGGTGTGAGATCGGGAGGTGGAAATCGAAGTTCCTGGGAGGCAAATCGATCAGCAGAGGGAGTGACGTTGTCCCTAGACGCTGTGACATTGGGCTGACGCAGTGACTGCGCAGAGGCAACAAGGGGCAAGCCATTCTATGGTTGGATCAGTCGGGATCGCCTGTGATATTGTGAGGTACTTCTCACTATTCTTCTCTCAGTGATATTCTTTGTATTGGATACCCAACAAGGCATCCAGAGATTGTACACAGAAACTACTGCTTAATAATAAAACCCTCAGTTGCTGCACCGGTTTTCCCGGATTGGGTTTTTCCAGGGACTTTTGTCCAAAAATAACTGTGTAGATGTGTGTGATGTTTATTTCTCTCCTGTGCAGTATTTAGTTTCCGGGTTTTATTTAGTGTAGGCTCCAGTGTATGTATTTCAGTATTTGCCGTAGAAAATTGCAAGTAACTTGTTCAATTAATTTAACAAGTAGGTGAAATATAATCAGTCTGTTGCAATAGGAATCGGGTAACCGATTTTTCACATGGTATCAGAGCACAGATCGTGAGAAGAAGAGCTCAGAAGTAGAAAGGAAGAGGAGTTCGAAATTATTGCAGAGGCAGCGATTCGAAACCCCAGAGGCAGTGATTCGAAACCCTAGAGGCAATGTAGTTTGTGGGCCAAGGAGGTCGAACTTTTGAGGAGAATTGGATTTCTCTGAGTGAGTCGACAGAGAAATTCGATCTCCAGATCAAAGCTTTCCAAAGGAAGAAAGGAGTAGCATATTTTTTCCTTTACGCACTTATTTTACAGTAATTGTTGGCAGAAAAGTGTCAGTGGGAGAGAGAGAGACACTTGAGGGAATTTCTTCCTCAGAGAATTCCTAGCCAGGGAATTCAAATTCTCATTTGTTGAGCAGCAACAAGGGGCAGCAGATCTACTGACTCCAGCAGGGAGTGCGTAGGCTAGCCCAGCAGCAGCATAGAGGAGAGAGGAGGTCATTCGACTTTTTTGATTGGCAGAGATGGCAGCCAGTGGGTTGAGAGATCAGGATTGGTGGATGGTGCATCCAACTATGTGATCTGGAAGGCAAGGATGTCATGCCTTTTGGATGAACATTTTCTCAAGATCTACGTCGACAGTGTGGTAGCTGAGCCCGCGGATCCAAATCCGCTCAAAAAGTACAAGGGAGAGATGGCGAAGGCCAAGTGGATGATCCTCGACGGAGTGAAGGATCATGTAGTTTGTCACATCTCAGGCAAAGGGATTGCCAAGGAGATGTGGGATGCCTTGTCCACACTATATCAAGGATCTTCTGAGCAGCGGAAGATGTACTTAGAGTAGAAGATGAGATCCACATAGATGCAGAAGGGGGAACGCATTGATCTGTTCCTTGCAAAGCTTCAGGAGACTTGTGACAAGTTGACAATTGTGGAGTCAACACCTCAGCCTACCGAGTAGGTGAGGTTGGCTCTAAATTCAGTTGGGTCGCTCTTCAGCAGGAAGAGATGAGGAGAGACTTAGTCAAGTGCAAGATTGACAATAGCAGCAGCAGCAGTGAGTCGAAGCCTAAAGAGAAGGATGAGAATGCAACCCTCACATCTAAGGGGCAGCAGGAGCAGCGGAAGAAAAAGAAGATGTTTCGAAGATCAAGTGCTTCCAATGTGGCGAACTTGGTCATTACGCTACTTAGTATCCTCTCAAGAAGAAGGACAAGGACAAGAAGCATGATCCGAAGGCTGCATTCGCACAGATCGAGGAGGAGGAGTTTGCCATGATCGCCCAAAGGTGGGATGATATAGAACTGTAGTTCGAAAGAACCGCAGATGGGCAGGATCCTTGAGGAAATCCACCTCTTGGATCAATACCTTACTACAAGAGCCCAGATCAGAAATAGCAGGATGGACCAGATCAATTGATGCAAAGTGTCGAAGTGACAGTTGCAGTGGCTAGGAGCACCAGAGACTGAGCAACATAGAGCTAGAGTTGGCACAGAGCAGAGGTCAGTAGCAACGCAGAGGCTTCAGAGAGTCAGCATAGGGAATAGCAGCAGTCAGAACTCCAGCAACGAGATGCATCATGTTGAACACCAGTTCAGTCATTTTGGATGTTTTTCTGTTGCTGATGCAGCAACAACAGCAGTTGGAGAAGGTTGCAGTGTTGGCAGTGATAGTGCCAGCGATAGCACGAATGCAGAATTTGAGAGGGGGTTGCAATACAGATGTAGTGTTGGCAGTAGCAGTGTCAGCAGCTGTACAGATGCAGCATTTGCGCAGTAGTTGGTGGGCAACGATGTCATAAATTAGCAGCACAAAGGGAGATGTTACAGAGCAGAGTGATGCTTCAGTAGGTTGCATTACTAGAGCACATTCCTCGCTAAGAGGGAGTGTTGATTTCTAGTAGCATCGGATGTGCTCTAAGTCTCAAAATTTGCAGGGAGGCTTGGACACATGCATTCCACAATACACATGTATTAATCTAACTTTGGGTGAAACTTCTAGGGGAAGACGAGGATCAAGCCAAAATGGTCTAAGCCATTAAATAGGATCTAATCTAGGTCGTTGGTTCTCAACAGAAGGATTATAAGAGGAGGCTTGATGGGCATTTGGAAAACACATCGAGTGGAGATCAAAAGATCGAATTTTTAAAGCACAACAATTGTCGGGAAGAGAATTTGAAGTGATCTTTTGCAATGAGGGGCAAGGATAGTTCTGGTTGGAGATTTCTCCTGATTCAGGAATACTCAATAGAGGAGGAAGAGAGAGATTTGGGAGAGGCAGTGCAAAGGTTAAGCTGGCCAGCGTAGGCTAACGCAGAGGCAACGCTTAATAATAAAACCCTCAGCTGCTGCACCGGTTTTCCCACATTGGGTTTTTCCGGGGACTTTTGTCCAAAAATAACTATGTAGATGTGTGTGATGTTTATTTCTCTCCTGCGCAGTATTTAGGTTCCGCAATTTTATTTAATGTAGGCTACAATGTATGCATTTCAGTATTTGCCATAGAAAACTGCAAGTAACTTGTTCAATTAATTTAACAAGTAGGTGAAATATAATCAGTTTGCTGCAGTGGGAATCGGTTAACAGATTTTTCACACAAGAGGGGTCTTCTTAGGGCTTGTTGGGCTTCTCTAAGGAGGGAATTGCTCTCTCAGCTGCCAATTTTCAACAATAGATAAACAATTTGGACATCAACTACAAAGATTAAGAATAAATAATGGTCATTGTTGGAAATAATGAGAGGGGGGGTGAACCAATATTTCTTTTCAATTGTTATTTTTACTAGTTAGATCACTTATATTTAGAACACAAAATGAACAATAAGAATAAATGCTTTTATTAATTTCTTTTTAATAATAAATCAAGTACAATATATGTAGGGCTCCAACCCTAGATGAAGACACCGATCTTCAATCTCCCAAGCTCCAACCTGTAATATGCCAAGCATCGACTTGGACTTCCAAGGCTCCAACCTTGTCAATTTTGAGACACCAACTTCAAGGGCTTCAACCCTATATCTGGTTCAAGCCCCGACCTAGTTTCTTGGGGACTCTGATCCTCTAAGGCTCCAACCCTATCCTCCAAGGCACCAACCTTGTCTTTTCGAGGTTCCAACCTCTTGGGCTCCAACCCTTGCTTTACTTTGTCAAGATATGTTTAGTTGTACTTCACGGCTCCCAATGTCTTCTTCAACGAGCCCTGTCTATCTTCAGCAATGCCTCCTCCAAATTACTTCATTAATGACAATCTTGTCTTCTCAGAAGGTGTCACCACTACTCTTCATATTACCTAAGCAAAGATCTCCAAGGTTACCTCATGATGACTTCAATGCATCATGGTCTCCAATAATGCCTTCAAGATCAATAGGCTGCACTAAGTCTGTATACAATGTCCTTCAACAAGATGCTTTACCAAGACTTCAAAGATCCTTCAATAATGCTTTGGTGATGTGTCAAGCAAAAACCAACCTGTCTACACAAGGATCTTGATTGTTTTCAAAGTATCTTTAAGTGCTTCAATGTGCTCTAGGATGATACTCCAAGGTCTGCTCAACTCCAAGATGTATATCAAAATTGCTCCAAGATACTACAAAGAAAAGCTCCAATTCCCTGTCCAAGTTTAGTCTTCCAACAAGTCTCAAATTATGCTTCAAGGTGCTGCTATATGCTCATGGAGATCTTCAAGTGATGCTCACCTACAACTCTTCATGTTTGTTATATTCTGCTCCAAAGATGTCACAAGTTTGTCTTGAGGTGATGTCAAGAACACTATTCAAAAAACTTCAAGAGACTACTCTTCAAAGCTACCAAAAGACTGTCAAGAATTCCAAGGCTCCTCCAAGCTTGATGCCAATGATGTGCCACAACTCAAAATCTGCTTAGATGCTACAGCCAGTCACAGGACTGAGTTACTAAGACTAGCTGCTACAGGACTGAGACTATAGTTCTGCAATTCTTCCAAAGGATGTCTGTCCGAAGTGTGTTTCCTTCAATACTGAGACTGTTGGTCTGAGTCCTAGACTTGTGACTGTTCTGAGTCTACCACAGAAGATTAACCACAGACCTTTTTTAAGCTACAGGTCCAAGGTTAGGCAGCTGTAATTCTCTTCTCAAACTGAGCCCTCCAAAAAATTTGAGCACTGATCCTTGTAATTCTGAGCCTTCCAATTAGTGATCCGAGCCTCCAAAAGAAGCCTGAGTTATGTCTTTTCCAAAGGTGTACAAGCAGTTGTCCGAGGTCTGTAATCTTTAAAAGGTTCATGTAGTTGCTTCAGTTGTCAATTTATAACCCAAACTATATTCCTTTTATATCCTCGGCCTTGTTTCTCTTTCTGTACATTAGCTCTGAATTGATCACCGAAATCATGGTTACAATGAGATGCTAGACGTCATATTTATATAGGATTTCACCTTGAACTGAAAGGACACGTCTTTCAGCAGGTAGGCCGACATGAATGTCTAAGTGTAAGTCGGCTCAATATCAAAAATATATTTTTTAACTTGAAAATTCGATATCTCACAAACTACTAGGAGTTTCGGGACAAGTAAGGGCTCATTGGAAAGAGGAAAAAATCCTCTTTCAGATGGTTTAGGTCCCATGATGAAAGGTTGCTTCTAAGGTGTCAAAAAATATTTTTCTTTGTGACTGTTTTTGAATTTTTTTGTAGTGCAGACCATGGGATGACTGTTTTGGAATTTTTAGTGAAGAATATAGGGACTAGAATTTAAGGGCTTTTTCATTGTCATGACTCCAACTATGTCATTATATTATTTCCATGTCATCATGTGGTCCTCCATGTCATCATATGTCACCAAGTGCTTTAAGTGAGGTCTCCACTTGTCACAAATTCCCTCATTGTACTTTGTATATTTGTTGAACAATTGATTTCTAATAGAGGAAGAATCTGGTTGGGTTTTCCCCTTGTGGGTTTTTCCCTGGTCATTGAGCTAACTTCTTTGTGTCTCATTGAGTTCTTGGCTGTCTTCTATTGTGCATATGGTTTATATGGTTACATTCTATCTACAATTACTTAATTTATATTGCAGTATAAAGAAGTTCTGGATTTAAGTGATTGTAACAGCATAGAACTTCATAATTTTAACACCTCGTAATTTCTCTGTAGGTCGAAACCCTAATTTCCCTGAGATTTATTAATGAAGGAGAATTGTTGTGGGTGTTCATCTATTGTAATGTGTGATTGATCTCTCTCTTATATTGATCTTTCTCTTATTTTATTTGCGCTGCATATAAATTTATGGATGTTAAAATAACAATGGTTATTTTATTTTTCAACAATTCAGAATTTATTTAATTAATAAAATAAATTGATGGGAATAAATAATTGTTATGAGAAAATAAATCTTAGTTGGTATGAGCAGATTTACCATCAAAGGCTACTAGCTTGTGGAGGTTTCTTCATGCAACCTGATTTCTTTTGTATAAGATGTCTTATATGTACATACTTTGCTCATTTAACATTCAAACATAGGTTGCATCACACGGCACTATCCAATGATTGATATATAGTGTGTCACAAAGCAAAGATCATCAAGCATGTTTTCTAGGAGGGAAGATTGGCCTGAGTTTGTGGGATTGGATTGCTTTTACTATATCATATTTTCTATTAGACTTCTTCACTGAAAGGGGGTCATCTTAGGAGATAGGTAGATGATTAGACAACACGGAAGAGACATTGGAGTACGTTGTACCATCTAGTTGATAACGATTTCCCTTTTATGGAAAAGGATATACAGAGGCACATTCAGTGGATTTTCCTCCCTCTATATATGGGAGCTAAGGCAGATATATCGGCATTCCTTACCTATGCAAGGATTAGTTTGTATAATCACAGCATTGCCCATCGATGTGTATTATCTAAGTTTATTTTGTAATAATGTAAAATGTAATATAAGATATAGTGATATGAGGTTCAACGGTAAGTTTCTGGGGTGTAACCTACAAGATGAGGGTTCAAATCTCATTGAGTATATATATGACCTGTTGTGTCTTGGCTAGAAGAGTAGGCGACCCCATAGTGGATGTCTCGGCTCTTGTTGAGGCATAAGTTTCTTGCTATTGTGCGGCTTGCAGGTGGTTGCACATAGCCTAGATTTATAGTGGCAGCCAGTTAGATTTGATCCTGGATCTGTTCAGGATAACTCTCACCAGTTACCGATTATCCTAGATTAAAAAAAAAAAAAAAACCAATGTAATACAAGTCACATTTTCCAAAAAAAAAAAAAAGAAAACATCACCACAAGATTTCAACATTACCCTATCACAAGATTGCGCCTGACTTGATGCTTATAACATAGTAGTAAAATTCGTAGAAAACGACAATAGCAACTGAACTGACTTGATGCTGGTAACGTAACTATAAAACTGCAAAACGTCAATATGTATCATGGGACCTAAACTTTATTCATAAGATGGTCGGGTTTATAAAAGAATAATGCAAAATTGGCAAGAAAATGTACCTAATTACAGTGGTCTTCCCAACACCTGGACGTCCTATAATTAAAAGAGAACCCCCACTCTCAACCAAGTCTCGAACCATATATGCACTTCCAGATATTGCCCGGCCAACTCGACATGTGAGGCCAATAATGCATCCCCTACGATTTCGAATAGCACTAATACGATGCAATGAATGATCAATGCCCGCCCTATTATCGTCTGCAAAGTCACCTACCTGTAAAAGGAATCATGAGTTCCATTGCACTAATTTTACATATATTTTGTGTCTTTAGGGGACACCATTGGAAAATTTAACATGTTGCTTTAACATTAAATGACATTTTCACTTCTGGTTCAGGAACATGGAAAGCAACCTCAATAATGATAGACAACAGGTATATGCATTTTCCTATTCTTGTAAGTAGATGAAAGGCATCGAATATAATATATTTTATTCTCAATTAAATAACCAAAATTATTATCCGGGGCCAGACATAGTAAATCAAGAAAATGGGCATAACTGAAGACAAGTCTATTATAATAAATGAACTTCGTTGATGTAATTTAGTTTCCATGAAATACAGACTTGAAGATCTTTTCCTAGACTTCTTTATAAATTAAAATTAATTTAAAACAAACAAAGAATAGGATAGACATAGGTTACCATTAAACTTGAACGCAGAGCCACACATGAAGAATGAAACAAGATTGCAAAAACAATAAAAGTAACTTAAAACAACCAAAGAATAGGATAGACAAAGGCTACCACTAAACTTGAACGCAGAGCCAAACGTGAACAATGAATCGAGATTGCAAGAACAATTAAAACGCAGTTGCATATCATTTCAGATCGTGCACATCCTCCAATTAACATGGACTTTTCCCACTATTACAGAATACGGATTAACGGTTTATGACCAGGGCGTTATCTTTTTCCAAAGAGATCAGCCCCTCTCTCAGCCCGAGGGCTAGTGAGGTTGCTAGTATTAGTTCAGCTTATAAGTATATTCATTTAAGAGTTTATCAGACTCAAAACCAATACAACAGTATTAGGCATAAAGCTATTATAATAATAATTATCAAGTCATTATAACTAGTACTAGGTCAGCTTATAAGTATATTCATTTAAGAGTTTATCAGACTCAAAACCAATACAACAATATTAGGCACAAAGCTATTACAATAATAATCATCAAGTCATTATAACTAATCATGTCCCCAGCAAAAATTTGAACTAGCTAAAAAAGATAACAGTCATTCCACCCAACCACTCATGATAACCCCATTCAATTGACAACCAAAACAGTCATTCCACTCGCCCACTCATCATAACCCCTATTGACAACCAAGGCATTACATGTACCAAAAGCCGAAAAGTTGGCTTTAAAGTGTATTAACACAAAATCTGCGCAGGCAGATTTGCTGATAGAGTTTTTGAAGTGGTGAGAATTTTCAAACAGAAATTGCAAGTACAGAGTGGAACCTGGTGATTTGCTGATAGAGTTTTTGAAGTGGTGAGAATTTTCAAACAGAAATTGCAAGTACAGAGTGGAACCTGGTGAAGGAGGTCCCTAGTTTTGTATGCGAGGATCATTTCAATGAAATAGCCAAGTTATGACGAAAAACCTATAAAATGACCCATAGAAGATGTAGTGTATGAAGAGCCTACTGGCAATAACAATAAACTTCAAAGGTCCACGACGAGGGATTGGTTGGTCGTACAACGGGGAGGCATATGAATTTTCCTATAACAGAAAGAGGAGGAAGAAAACATAAATTACCAGGGAAATTGCGTGCTCCAGATCCTGGAATGTAACAGCGTCCGTGGAAATTATGAAATCTCCTGAAGGGAAGCGAGCAAGAGGTTTTCTCCCCAAGTCCATCACAATTTCAATGAGCTGCTCAAGCTCTGGATGCCCATCCAGCATTAACCGCATTCTATCAGGTGTCAATGCTAGAAGCCTGCCCAATTCAAGCTCAAATGCTGGTGGGGAGGTGAAGGCGGACGCATTTGAAGATGAGTCAAGGATGAAATGGGTTTGGCCTTTTCTGACAAGCCATGGAATATGACCATGCAGTTTCAGTTTCGGTGGAGAGATTAGTGGAGAACAGTGAAGCTTTGGGTTGGAGAACGTGGAGGATAATGTAATCTGATCCCATGGCCTGAAAGAGAGACTGAGCTTTGCAACGAGAGCTGACATTGAGCTCTTGAAGAAGAACGTTACAGGGATATCAGAGGTACTTGATTCAATAAACCAAGTATTTCAACCAGGAAATTTATTTTAGGATGCGTTCCTCTAGCGAAAGGGGCGATTTAATTTGAACCGCACACACACTTTGGAATATGCTCATTATTAATGTTGTTAACGACGCTTTTTGGTGCTTTCAAGATTTATCTCCTGCTTTTTTAATTGACACAAAGATTGTCTACACCGAAAAAACTCTCGTTCTCCTTCTCACGACTATTACTGAGAATATTAATCATTATGTATTAAGTTAATTATTGGTTTGCTATTTCCCTGCTTTTGTTTAAATATTAATCATTATGTATCAAGTTAATTATTGATTTGCTATTTCCCTGCTTTTCTATCGGGTTATTCAAGGTTTATTGGATGAGAATAAATGATATTCAATAGACCATATGAAAAAGCTTGTAAATTAATAATTAATTCACTGCATTATATTTAATATTTGCTTTCAATATTTATTTATTTTAATCAAGAAAATATTTTATTTATATAATAAAAATTTCATTCTCATGATTAAGGTTTCATGTAAAGCTCTCTCTATACATCACCATGTTTAAATCTCTCCCTAATACATCACCATGTTTTTAATATATAATTTTTGTTAATATAGATTCATATTTTGTCATTTTTTATCATTTTTCCAGGGGAAGGGCATCTCCGCTAAAGAAGCAACATTACATAATATACATTCTGTACAACTTTACAACTGTTGCGTCATACTGACAGCAACTCAGAATAATCAATATACGATGTTGTGCGCATCCGGCATGTAAGGGTGAAATCGAACCCGGGTGGGGAGGGCATTATTGCACCGTCCCAACCACCTGGGACACGTCGCGGATACGTCATTATGTAAACCAAAATTTGAAGTTGTAGAAATTTAATTAAGTGAATCAAAATTTAGAATTATAGAAACTTTAAGTAAGAGGCAAAACATAATTGATGATACAAAAAATACTATTAAATATATACTATAAAAAATAAAATATAATCTTTAATATATAAATCTATACATTGTCATTTTTTATCATTGTGTCAATTAAAATTTGGGGTTTGTAAAATCTTAATTAAATGAACTAAAATTTAGGTTGCAGAATTTTTAATTAAAAGGCGGAGTATAATTAAGAAGACAAAAGTAGCTTACTATATAACATATTCCCTAAAAATAAAAGATAATTGAGTGAAAGTTATGCACTCATTCCATGTTGTCGTCGTTTTTTTTTTCTTCTTTCCTTTTTTAGTTGGGGGATCAATAGACTTGTTGTTTTTTATTAAAGAAGTTCGGGGCTGAGTCAAAGGGATTGCTCCTATACTCGTGAGCCTAATGCAACCACCCACAAGCACATTAGGCAAGTTAAACAAGTTTTGAACCCTAGGGGGTCAATATTAGTTAGCAAATGTTATGTGGTATTACTCTTCTAATTTATTATTATATTGGCTATTGTGGTTTGGATAGAAAGTATGTTAGATATTCAATTGAAAATATTTTTATCTTATCTTTTCTTATTTTAATGCGATGTGAGGTGATTAATTTCTCTAGTGAAGCTTTAGAATTATTTTTATATTTTTTTTTATTAGGGTATTCTTTTCATCTTTGTTTTTGAAACTTTAAACAAACTCTCAAATTGTATAGTAGAGCTTTTCCACTATGCACATAGAAGATTCTAAGTTGACGGATTTATCTTAGATGAACTATGGGTTGGCTATATTAACCTATTAAGGCCTTAAACCCTTAGTTTTGTTTAAACAGGTCATCTTATTGAGCCTCTGCGAACATTGTGACTTTGATGTGTGATCACACTCTACTATGTTAGTCACCCATGCTTAATTACAAAAAAAAAACTCATACAAATTGAAATAATGAAGAAACTAATACAAACCACAACAATGAAAGAAACAATTTGCACCACATTCACCTATGGTTTGTTTATTAATAAACCTTGCTTTCATTAATGGAGAATGAATGTGAACTAGGGTGGTGACCTAAGTCACTAGATCTAACGCTCCCTCCCACCCCCTTGGACTTTACAGGTTGAATGGAAGGTGTTACCTTTAATTAACCTAATCTCCAAAGTATTATGAAGATGGGGTTACAAAGATCCCCTTCTTCCAACTTCCCTGAAATTCAAAACCATTACCATCTTTGCGTTCGACTTGTCGAGAGATTTCTGTCGATATAAGATTTTATCTCAAACTGACTCTTGGCTTGAAAGTTATCACCATTTGAAGTATTGTCATTTAATCCTTGTCACATGTAGTCGTTGCTACAACACCCTCCAAAATTTTGGCCCATATCCAAATTTTGGAGCATACTTTGACCTTGCATGTTGTCATTTCTAGTAGTAAGACTCATTCCATTAATATCCTCTAAGTTTTCTACTCCCTTTGTGAAGAAAACCGAAGTGTTGTCTTTTAGCATGGGAAGTGTCACACATCACAAAAGTGGAGTTATGGGTCATTTCAATGGGTAACTTTGGTGTTGATGAGTCTTATTTATCATATAGACATGTATTAGACTCATTCTCAAAGTTTCATGCATTGTCACACTAGTGTCGTCACTGTTGTCGCAAAGTACATCCTAAGTGTCGTACTTGGAGGAGATTGTTATATTGTTGTCGCACTAAGGGGATCATGTTGTTCTTGTGTATTGAGTGTTAAATGTTGTGTCCTCAATTATTTTGAGTGTGTGTGATCATTCATAAGTTCAACCTTGGTTTCACTAATCCCACACTTAGTCAAATTCTGGAAATTTCTTGCCCAATCAACTTGACCTCGCTCAGCCCCCTAGAACTGTGCATTGCACAAGGTTAACCCTCAAGTTGATCCCTTTCCTCTTGGAAATACACAATGTGCAGTCCCTAACTCCAAGGACGGCGCATTGTGCAGTCTCAGTGCTCAACCTTAGCCCCTTGACCTCCACAATTGTGCAGTTCATCCTCCCCGTCAGCCTCCTTTTGCACATTGAGTAGTGGCAAGCCTCAAGTTGTCATATTGTCTCCTTGAGTTGTGCAATTACGCAATCCCTAAGCCTATCTATCTCATGTACTGTGCATTGGACAATTTTAAGGCTTAAGACTGCCTCACTGAGCTCCTCAACTGTGCAGTCATTGTAGAAATTCTCAAATTCTCTACAAATCTCGCTCAGAGACATATGTAGAAAATATGCTTGTAGGTTAACCCAATAATGCAATATAAATCAAAGCAGAATATTGTAACCTACTTCTATTATCAATTTGCGAAAGCTTAAAGATCGAGTTGAACACATATAACCAGAAGAAGAAGAATCAATCGCACAATACACATGAAAATACTTTAGGGGAAGCCTCAGCTAAAAACCCCACTATCTGTATTATCATACAAGGTGGAAATACATAGGAATCATACAAAGCCTTAGCTCTCACAGCAATCCAGCTCTCAGTACAATCCTCACAGATGCTCACAGGAAATCTTGGCTTCTCTCAAGCCTTCCTCTCTGCCCTCCAAGCTCATATTTCCTTACATTGTTCCTATGGGATGATTCTCCTTCAACCAAGTGGAAAACCTCTTCTACCCAGTGGATGATCACTCTCACACACTGTTAGAACTGCGCAATCCTCAAGGAATGATTCCTTCTGCATGCATGAGTTTTCTTTATAGGAAAACACATGCAACTGATAGTACACTATCCTTGTCTTTACTCTCAACTGGGTCTTTCTCATAATAGACATGCATGAGTTTCTGATGAGGGAATCTTCAGTTAACTGGAGTACACTAGCTGAGTGCATGCATGCATCAACTGACTGTTAACTCTCTATTAGTCCCTCAAACAGTTTGGAACTAATTTAACTGGACTTAACTCAGTAAACTAAGTTAACTAATTACAACTCAAATATAACTCAATCTTATCTCCTTAATTTAAGGGATAACTCTTGCATGACTTCAGAAAGACTTCTAACTTGAATCTCTCCAACTAATTAAGTCAAAATAACTTAATTAATTATTTCCAAGTAGTTGTTAAGACTAAATTCGATTTTAATTCACAATTTAATTCAAGGACAAATTAAATTGGAATATTCTTGTTGCCACATTTCAACACTCCCTCTCAACAAGAAAAGGATTATTTGCCACCCCGATCCTGTCTCTATGGAACTCGAATTTACACTTAGACAATGCCTTTGTCAAAATGTCAGCATCTTGCTCCTCTGTCGAAATATACTGCAACAACATGATCCTCCTCGCTACATCAACAGCTTGCTTTACCTTGTAAATCCAACGGGAACTCACAACTGACTTGTTCTCCGGTCTCGGAACCACGTCCCAAACACTGTTACGAACTATGGAGTCATACTACTCCACCATAACATCAACCTAAATCGGCTACTGCACTGCTTCCTTAAAGGAAGATGGCTCGGTCTCAACACATTCCCCAGCAAGGGCCATGTATCCAGTGTACCTCTCAGGTGACCTCCTTTGTCTGCGCTGAGAAGATGGTGCTCCCACATTCTCTCTCGCATCCTGCAGCAATTTGTCAGCTTCTCTTGCGCGCTTTCGTCCATATCTGGAAGACTCTGCTTGAGTGGATGTCTCCATTCCTAGAACCTCTGCATGCGGCTGCTCCGCATCAGTCTGAGGCTCCTTCTCCTTAGGAACCAACAGTTCCTCCACAACCTATAGTTGGAGCTCCCTCTCAAGGGAAACTCGCATGGCCTTCTGCTCATCAAACTTGAGATCTCTGCAAACCACTGTCCTCCGACTGGTAGGCAAGTACACCCGATAGTTGTGAGGTGTATCAATGTACCCCACAAGTATCCCCAACTCTGTTGTCGGCTCAAGCTTCTTCCGTGCATCCTTTGTCACATGGCAATATACCAATGAGCCAAAGATCCTTAAGTGATCCACATCTGGTTTCTTACCGGAGAAAGCTTCCTCTGGTGTCTTCACCCCAAGTATGCGATGCAGACTTCTATTCTGCAAATAGACCGTTGTGTTGCATGCCTCAACCCACAAGTGAAGTGGTAGGCCTTAGTCATGCAGCATCGCCCGTGTTTCCCCTACAATAGTTCTGTTCTTCCTCTCGACTACCCCATTCTATTGTGGGTTATGAGGTGTCGTCAACTCTCATTTAATTCCTTCCGCTGCACGAAAGTCCTTAAACTCTTGAGAGATATATTCTCCATCGTTGTCGCTTCTCAAGGCCTTGATCTTCTTCCCTGACTCTTTCTTGACCAAAGCTTTGAACTCACAAAACTTTGTGAAGGTTTGGTCCTTCTTCTGCATGAAATAAATCTAGCATTTACGAGAATAATCATCAATGAAAATCACATAATACCTTTGCTTCGCAGTGGATGCCATCGAGAATGGTCCACACACATCAGTATGAACTCGCTCTAAGATAGCCTTTGCTCGATTGTATCGATCATGAAAGGAATACTTGGTGTACTTTCCCAGGGTACAACCTTTTCATGTGTCAACTTGCTCAAGTTTACCTTTGGGAAGTCCTGTAGATATCTGCTGCATTATCTTCAAAGCCCCATGATGCAAATGGCCCAACCGCCTACGCCACAACTCGCCAATGTCTTGGCTTTGCACCAATTCTGCTTTTGTACTCAATGCTGCATAATCATCTACCTCTAGTTCATAAAGATTCTTCACCCGAATCCCTATCCTCTTGGTCTGACCCATGGTTATGTGTCTTAGGAACACCTTTCATTTACTGAAGACAACATCGTAGCCTTTGTCCTCCAACATCGCTACCAATACGAAGTTCTTCTTCAGTCCAGGCACATACTTCACATCTGTCAAGGTGATAGGAGCTCCATGCTCCCTCTGAAAAGCAACCGTGCCCACTCTTGAAACATTATACCTTCCATCGTCACCCATATTTATGCGCATCTTGAGGTCTTTCTCCTCCAAGGCACTAAATAAACTTTTATCACCGGTCATGTGGAATGAGGCTCCACTATCAATATACTAGACACAACCCATCATCGATGACACCATGCATGCAATGAGGGTAAAGTCCATTTCGAACTGAGAGGCTAATGCCTCACCTTTCGATCCTACCGAGGATCCCTTCTTGGACTTCTTCGATGGGCATTTAGTCACATAATCTCCCATCTCATGACAATTAAAGCATCTCACTTTAGACATGTCACCCTTCTGCCCTCAATGAGAAGAATTCGATTTGGAATGAGAAGCCTTCCCCTTCCCTTTCCTTGCCTTACTTGCTAAGGCCAGATTTTCTTCATCATCATCCTTGGATGAAGAACCATCTCGTGTGCTCCTCCTAATCTCCTCCTGCATAAGATCCAACCACAGTCGTTCCTAATCCGGCAGTTTCTCCCTTCCATTCATAGAGTCCTGGTAGCTATTCCAACTCTTTGGAAGGCCAAGGAGAGCGAGGCTCACCATATCATCATCGGCAGTAGTTATTCCCACACTGCCAAGCTCATCTCTGCAGGTGGTGAGCTTGTTCAGATATGTGGAAATAGTATCGCCCTTCTCCATCTTGATTCTTCGAAGCTTATCCTTAAGCGCCAATTTCCTCTGGTCGCTACTGTTCTAGTAGAGGTCCTTCAATGTCTTCCACATTGAAAATGGAGTATCCTTCCTATGGAGACTCGAGACAATATGGTCTCGAACTCCCTCAAGGATGATCCGTCTCGCCTTTGCCACACACTTCTTCCACTCAACCAACTCTTGTGCATTAGTTGAAGCTGGCTTTTGGATTTCTTGACCAATGAATTCCTTCAAGCCATTGTCTTCTAATACAGCCTCCATTTTATCTTTCCATGCTATGTAATTCGAGCTACCTTCCAAGGCATACTCGAGTCTCAAGCCATAGAACACCATTCGCCAACCTTGAAGTATGATATGAATTCGATTTGCACCTGCAACACCGAACTTCAAACTTCGAATTCTCTTCTCAGTATACTGTTTATAGCTCCGATACCATGTAGAAATTCTCAAATTCTCTACAAATCTCACTCTGAGACCTAAGTAGAAAATCTGCTTGTAGGTTAACCCGATAATGCAATATAAATCAAAGCAGAATACCATAACCTATTTCTACTATCAATTTGTGGAAGCTTAAAGATCAATTTGAACACATGTAACAAGAAGAAGAAGAATCAATCACACAATACACATGAAAATACTTTGGGGAAAGCCTCAGCTAAAAACCCCACTATCTGTATTATCATACAAGGTGGAAATACATATGAATCATACAAAACCTTAGCTCTCACAACAATCCAGCTCTCAATACAATCCTCACAGATGCTCACAGGAAATCTTGGCTTCTCTCAAGCCTTCCTCTCTGCCCTCCAAGCTCCTATTTCCTTGCGATGTTCCTTTGGGATGATTCTCCTTCAACCAAGTGGAAAACCTCTTCTACCCAGTGGATGATCACTGTCACACACTGTCAGAACTGCACAATCCTCAAGGAATGATTCCTTCTGCATGCATGAGTTTTCTTTATAGAAAAACACATGCAACTGATAGTACATTGTCCTTGTCTTTACTCTCAACTGGGTCTTTCTCAGGATAGACATGCATGAGTTTCTGATGAGGGAATCTTCAGTTAATTGGAGTACACTAGGTGAGTGCATGCATGTATCAACTGACTGTTAACTCTCTATTAGTTCCTCAAATAGTTTGGAACTAATTTAACTGGACTTAACTCAGTGAACTGAGTTAACTAATTACAACTTAAATATAACTCAATCTTATCTCCTTAATTTAAGGGATAACTCTTGCATGACTTCATAAAGACTTCTAACTTGAACCTCTCCAACTAATTAAGTCAAAATAACTTAATTAATTATTTCCAAGTAGTTGTTAAGACTAAATTCGATTTTAATTCACAATTTAATTCAAGGACAAATTAAATTGGAATATTCTTGTTGCCACATTTCAACAGTCATCTTGTCCAAGGCTCCAGAACTGTGCATTGTGGAGTCTCAAGCTTCAATACATCACTCTTGGTCCCTGGAACTGCGCACTACACAATCCCTGAGTATGCCTTTCAATACAGCACCTAGTTCTAGCTCAATCAACATTTTCATGAGCAAGTTAGGTGAGGAGATTTCTGGATTGATGTCGTCTTGTCATGAGTGGTTTCTAGTTGCAAGTATTATATCTTTTCATAACAGGATGATCATGGAGGAGAAGAAGAAAGAGACCATGTTAGATGATCCAGACTTATGCAGGAATGCAACGGAACATAAATATAAACATAAACATAGAGATGTAGCAGAAATAAAACTTCATTTCATTAACATCAAAGAACAGAAATATGCTTACATACGGAATGAAAATAAATTAGCTCGGGTGATGGTAGCTTATCTCTTAAAAGAGATGTGGTGGCTACATGTCTTCGAATTGTGTTACAATGAGGGTCAAGGACCTTTTTATTGTTGAACAACAAAGGGAAACCCTAAACAACCAAAACCATAACCCCAGGAGATGGAACGCCAAGAGTTTGTGGACCCCATTGGGGTTAGTTGGGCAACCAACTTCCCGGGATCATAACTTGGTCATATGATCTCCATTTGGTGTGTATGATACCTCGTTGGAAAGATCTCTATGAGTACTATGGGATTTACGACTTGTTGCATACCTTAAAAATGTTGTTTATGGGTCAAAACAGTGCTCGAAGTTTAAGATCCAAAAAATTGCTAAAAATAGTAAATGTTGTTATAATCAAGGAAACTAATGAAACTGACTAGAGGTCTAGGTGGAATAGGCAGGTGGCCACCAATATCCACCTGGATCAGTCCTCCCCCCTTAGGAAGCAATGGTCCCCATTGCGTGCAAAGCCTCCATGAGGTGAGGAATTTTTTGTTGAACCTAGTCCCTAGTGAACCACTTGCCCTGGTGAAGGAGTTGGCCTGCTTTGATAACTCAATATAGCTAGATCCTCTGTTGGTGAGTGTTCTTGATTTGTGTGTCCATGATCCTATTAGTTGTGGCATGTTTGATGCAACTTGGGTTGAGCTCTATTGGTGTCAATTGCTCAGCAACGTTGGATGTGTCCAATAATGGGGGAAAGTATGGTCGCAGTCGGTCCACATTGAATACTGGGTGCAGGCCAAGGAATGGTGGGATGTTGATCTCAAAGGCACTGTCTCCTATAACCTTTGTGATGGTGTACGACCCATATCAGAGTGAGCGAAGCTTGTGGTAGGGTCCAGTGAGGTGCTCCTTCTGCAAATGTAATCAAACTTTATCACCCACCTGGAACTTGTGTGGCACCTGATGATGATCATGACATTGCTTGTACTTAGTATGGATATGTCCAATATGTCATGGACTTGTTGGCGGATGTGTTGAATGCGCTCAATGAAGATATTATCCCTGTCAAATTCGGACTAGACATGAGGGGGATCTTCCTGAGTAACTGCAAATGGTATGGCCACATCAACGGGACATAGTGGTTGGAATCCCAAACCCACCTAAAAGGTGTTGTGGTCAGTTGAGATATGGGGATCTTTGTTGTAGTTATGCTAGACATAGGGGAGGATTTCATCCCATGTGCGTGGGTGCTTCGAGTTGTACATGCGCAGAATATGCATGATCATTCGGTTGACGACCTTTGTTTTGCCATTAGTTTGGGGGTGGAAGGTCGTGGACTTAGTGAGCTTTGTATCCAGCATCGACCGGAGGCTTTACCAAAATGTACTCAAGAACCTATTGCCCCAATCTGAGATAATGGACTGTGGGATCCCAAAGTGTAGCCACACTCATTTAAAGAATAACTGAGTAGTGGCTTTTGCTATGATACTCTTCTTGTAAGCCGACAAAATTGCCATCTTAGAGAATCTGTTGACGACCATGAAAACGCAGTCGTTGCCATGCTTAGTGGAAGGAAGTATTGATGTGTAATCCATGGAGATGGATTCCCAAGGCCGACTAGGAGTAGGCAGAGGAGTATATATGCCTTTCTTCTTGATTGTTGGTTTGGCAATGGTGCAGGCAGTGCAAGATCTGATGTACTTCCCAACATCATGTCGAAGGTTCGACTAATAAAAATACTTATGCAACACTGTCACTATTTTCTCTACTCTAAAATGTCCAGGGATCCAACTATAGTGCGCCTCCCAAATCATCTTGGAACACTCGCTTGAAGGAACACATAGGTGTCCCAGGTGGCATAACACTGTGCCTTGAAGTTGAAAAGATGGAACTTACTTGCCTTCCAAGAGCATCTGGTATGTGTTGCCGAATTATGGATCGCTCTTGTAAAGATGCGTCCACCTCGAAGTCTCGTTTCCATAAGAGTTTAGCACAGTGGTCAATGCCATAACTGGTGATCGACTCAAATAGTCTATAACATTATTGGTGCTTCCCTTCTTGAACTTGACGTTCAAATGGAAGTGTTGCAGATATGTGGACAATTTCTGATGGTGATCATTCTGCAACTTTCCTTATGTTTGTATGAACTTAAGGGTTCGGTGGTTTATGTGGAGGATTGTTTCCTTCCCCAAAATGTAATGCTTCCATTGTCAGCAAGCTTGTATAATGGAATACATCTCCTTGTCATAGGTGGGATACTTTCAGACTGTATCTAAAAGTGTCTCACTGTGATATGCCACTGATTGCCCCTGCTGGATAAGAACTGCACCAATAGCATAGTCGGAGGCGTTTGTCTCAATTTCAAATGGTTGTTACAGGTCTGGTAATGTGAGCACTAGTGCAGATCAGAGGGGATGATTCAACTCGACAAACGCCTTTTGTTGAGATTCAGACCAAAAGAACTTTGCTTTCACTCCGCCCTTGGTGACTTGACTCAAAGGCCAAGTGATACGAGAGAATCCCAACACGAACCTGCAATGAAATTGGCAAGACCTAGAAACTTGTGGAGCTTTGTTAGAGTGGTTGGGGTTGGCCAATCTTCAATAACATGTATCTTTGTTGGGTTGACATGCACACCCCTCCTCGTCAATGATGTACCCTAGATATTGAACCTGGGTCATATCAAAAGTGCATTTCTCCAAATTGGCACATAATTTGTGTTGTCACAGGGTTTGGAGGACCTGTCAGATATGGTGTATGTGCTCTTCCCAACTCTGGATGAAGATCAGGATGTCGTCTAGGTACACAACCACGAACGAGTTGGTGAAGGGTCGCAAGATGTCATCCATCATTCGCATGAAGGTTTTGGGGGCATTCGTCAACCTGAAAAGCATGACCAACCATTCGAAAATGCCCTCCTTGTATTTGAAGGCAGTCTTCCATACATCAGAGGGTTTGATTGGTACCTGGTGATAACTGGAATTCAAGTAAATCTTGCTAAAATATTCGGCCCCCTTTAGCTGGTCCAAAATATCGTCAATCTGTGGGATTGGATGCCTATTCCAGACAATGATCATATTCAGTGCTCGATAGTTAATACAGAGTCTTCAAGTCTCATCCTTCTTCTATACCAACACGATCAAACTCCCACAGGGTGATGAACTTGGCCTGATGTGCCCTTTTTGCAACAGCTCCTGAATCTACCTCTTAATTTCATCGTTCTCTAGACAGAGCGTCAATAGATCGGTTTGTTGGGTAGTGGCACAACTGGGGTCAGAACAATGGAGTGCTTGACTTGACAGTGTAGGGGTACCCTTGTGGGTGAGGTGAAGATATCCATATACTCCTCCACGACCTTGTCTATCTGTTTCTGTCATGTGGAGGATCCCTATCTAGAGGGCGTGGATGTGGCCACAATTTTCTTCTATCATAAGGAAGACAAATTTCCTGGTCTAGGAAATGATCTTACTGCATTGCTTTGCAGAGATCAAAGAGATGGCGGTAGGCGGTGCTACCTTTAGTATCCTATATAACTTATTTCCCAATGTAATAATAATAGTGTGAGGCTGAGACTCATACATAGCATGACGCTTCCACAAGTATGGTTGGCCTAATAATACATCACAAACTTCAAGAGGAGCAACATCACACAATACCTTATCTGTGAAGGGCTTGATGTTGTAGGGAAGGCGACACTGCTAGCCGATGTGGAGATATCATCCTTGGTGAAGCCACCTAGTGGTGTACGGTTACAGGTGTGGTGTGGTTGGAAGGCCTAATGGCTTCACAACCTCTACTGAAATGGGGTTCTTTTGGCTTCAGTTGTCAACAATCAATTGCAGCGGAGAACCCTTCACCCACATTTTTGAGTGGAAGAGTCACCCCCCCTCCTTTGGATCTTTGAGCTCAATCTTCTAGATCTTGGTGGTGGCAATGGTGGCACTGGGCACGACATCAATAATATGCTTCCCTTTATCATTCCACTAGTCGGGTTCTACCTCAGAGTCGGAACATGCATTTGATTCGGAAGCCTTTAGATCGGCCACCAATGACTGCTTGGCTCAACACTCACTTGTGTTGTGAGTGGGTCTCTTATGGAACTCACGCCATTTTCTTGTGTCATTCTTTGTCTTCATGGTGTTTTTCTTTGCTTGTGGCTTCGGTGGGTTATCCTGGGTCACCTCATCTTGTCTTTGTCCCTTGTTCGTAGATCCAAAGTCTCATTTCTTCTGTTTAAATTTCTTCTTGATCTTGACAGCATATCAATACGACGTCAAGAGAGGAGATGTCCAAGAACTTCATATTGTCTTCGATGTACTTGTGTAGACAACTGCAATACTTGAGTACCAAATGTCACTCAAAATCCTTAATACCCAACTTCATGTGAAGGGTATGAAAAATATTTGTGAACTCTAGCACGTCTTGGTTCCTTCCCTGCTGCAACATGGCCCACTTTATGTATTTATCTTCATAGCCCCCGATAGGGTAATATATTTCCTTGATGGCGTCTCAAAAATAATTGCGAGTGGGTGTGACTGAAAACCATGAGGGTTCCCTCTTGTCCTTCTATTCACAGTAGGTTTCCCATTAATCTTTGACATGGGGGGTGCCTTTTAGGAGCGCAAAAGCAATCTTTTCCCGATTGGAAAAGTCATGCACCGAAAAATATCCTTCCAACAGATTTAACCATCTATTTATGGTGTCTGCATCTATCTGCCCTTCAAACATGGGGATGTCAAAGTTGACTTGTACCTTAAAGGGAGTGGCGCCTCCAGAGTGGCTGTTGGATGAAGATGTGTTGCCTATGGGTAGTTGCTGAAGGATCTGAGCAAAGTTGTCCATCATTGCATTCCTTTGTCGCTCGAGGGCTTCTTCGAGCAATATTTTGAAAGGATCTCTTGCTCCCTCTTCTTTCTTTTCTTCCTCCATGGGAGGTCATTGGGGTTTGCAAGGTTGGTCTTGCAAAGGTTCAACCAGTTTGAGCCCTAACTCCTTATACCCTAACCTTGTTCGGGACATGCAAAGAAAAACAGAGAAAGAGTAGACCTTTGAACTGTGTTACAATGAGGTTCAAGGGCCCTTTCATTATTTAACAATAAATGGAAACCCTAAACAACCAAAACCCTAACCCCAGGAGATGGAACGCCAAGAGTTTGTGGGGCCCGTTGGGGTTAGTTGGGTAGAAAACTTCCCAGGATCGTAACTTGGTCATATGATCTATGTTTGGTGCGTATGATATGTCGTTGGAAATATCTCTCTAATTATTACAGTATTTGCATGGGTTTGTTGTGGACCTCAAAAAAATGTCATTTAGGGGGTCAAAATAGCTCCAGAAGTTCAAGACTTGAAAAATTGCTAAAAATAGTAAATGTTATTAGAATAAAGGAAATTGATGAAACTGAATGGAGGTATACATGGAATAGGTGGGTGGCCATCAATATCCACTTGGATCACTAGAAGACATCTATGAAGCTAAAATTATAAGTTGACCATTGAACCAAAATATGGAGGGACACTAGATGGCAACATAAGTTGGAAGATCAAGATTACAGTGGAGACTCCCTATCTTCAAGCCTTATGAAGGAGGAAGAGAAAGAACATGTACGATCTCTTAAGAAGACAAAAGGATAACAACTTGAAGAGTGGCTTGACATTGCCACATTAACATCAAGCCCATGTCATCAGTGTCAAGTCATGTCTTGTCAAGATGTCACTTCAAGGTGTCAAATAAATCATCATGTGCACATCATTTATAGATGTAATTATGTAATTTTTGAATATTATGAGAAATGTAATGTAAAGTGGAAGTCCAAGAGTCATCTATAGAATGTGAAAGGTTATGTAGAAGTCAAAGAATCATGAGGGAAGTCCAAGAGTCACAAGTAAGGTGAAGAGTCACCCCATTTTCTATATATACATCCTCATGGCTCAAGCAAAGGACTTTTCATCTTGGCTTCTACCACTAGGCATTTGAGAGTAAGTTAGTTCTTTTGGAGAGAAATTGGTAGCTCTAACGCTCCACTATTAGAGCTAGTGATGTTTATTGTAACTATGTATCTTGGAGTTTTCGCTTAATAATCGAAGCTCGTTGAGCCAACACACTTTCATGTGTATATCATAAACATTATAAGACTATTATTTGAATGTTTGCAGTGTACGTTGTTGTTATTTTGTACTAAAGAAATTAAACTATTTTGGTGCTTATCTTATTAAATGTGTGTTGTATATGTTTTAATGATTGTTACTGCTAAGTGAACTATTTCGCTCGTTGTTTAACAATTCCTTATATGTATATGCTCGTATGTATTTATTAGATTAGTATTATTACTTTTCTCATAAATTCTCACTTTTATCCCCTTTCAATGAAAGAACCTCGATACATTATACAATTGAACATTTCACAAGAAATACTCACTTGTTCCCTCAAAAGTACATGTGCATTTCTCTCTCATGCTAACCTTCGCAACCAAGGAAAATCTTTAAGAACAGTGACACTCAGGCCTTAATTTTGGAAGGGCTCCCATTCCAAACGTTGCAAAGTCTAATTGGGACTTTTCATCAGGGAGACCCCCTTTCATTTTGGCGAGTTCCAATACTCTCAACATTCTAGCACTAGAAGGAGGGAAACCACCTTTTTATGGTTGATAACTCATCACATCCTAATCATTCATCTTCTGTGCAAGGCAGTAATATTCTGAGTTCCACCTCAACTCCTAATCCTAAAGTAGGAGGGTCTTCCCAACCTAGTTCGGATTTAGCATACGAAGTTACTTACGACCAACTCCAGGCAATTCGACCTATTACCCATCAATTTTTGAAATCTCTTGGTTTACTTCTCGTCGCACATAGTCTCCCTCATCACCCTAGACAGAAAGAAACAATTTGTATTGGTGTATTGGTTGCATCGGTGGAAGATTTGACCTTTGCCACTCTTGAAGAATTAGCAGAACCTTCAAAAGAAATAGTTCAACAAAATGTACTTCCACCTATTGACAAAGAGCATGAGGAAGATTTTGTTCTTTTCGACAAAGAATAGTTGAGAGTTGATTTTGAATTTAACGAATGCTTGAACGGTGAAGGAGAAGGCTCATCAGATTCAAAAAAGGAGGAAAAAAAGGAAGACAAAGACATGGTTGATAAAGACTTGTGTTGGATGTCCCAAGGGCCACTGTCTCTTCTGGAAAATCTTCATAGAATGCCGAAACATCTGGGGAAGCTCTTATCAAAGTTTGATCTTGACAAGAATACTAAGTCAGAGGACCATATTAATGATGTCTACATGCATTTGTGAATGTTAGAGGTACGATATGACGATGTTTCTTAGAGACTCTTTCCTTTTACTTTAGAAGGTAGAGCAGCAGCATGATACCATAGTCTACCTATTAATTCAATCCATGGTTGGAGAGAGTTTAAGAAGTTGTTTTTGAAAACGTTTGTTGATGATAAAACTCCCACCATTTTGTTAAAAGAACTTGGTAATATTAAGATGGGGGTAAATCAGAAAGTTAAATTTTTAATCAAAGGTTTAACCATATTGAATAAGTTCCTCGCAAATGCGCAACCATGTGATTCTATCACTATAGATTATTACACGTTTGCCTTGCCAACTAACATTTATGTTTTCATCAAAAGAGTTGGAAAGGAGACACTGGCTTTAAACTTTGCAGAATCACATGTTGTATAAAATGACTTATGTGTTATTGGAGCCATTAATGATGATGACGATTCTAGGGACTCTAAGGAAGTTGGTAAAAAGACCTAAGCCTCTTCCAAAGCTAAAGAGAAATATTCATTTGACATGGAAAGCTTGAAAAAGTCTTTGAAGACACTCACCAACAAAGTATCAGAACTCAAGAGGAGGTCAAGCGAGGCATTAACCAACAACAAGCCTTTCAAGTCGTTTCTCTTGAAAAGGAATAATAATTCTTAACCACCCAAATCTGCTCAAAGTTCTAACATGGTGTTCAACATCAAAAGTTTGGGCATGGATAGTTTATGTACCTTTCATCAAGAAAAATATTATGAGAAAACATGTCCGCAGTGGAATCATAACATGAACACCATGATGACTAATCTTGTAAACATGCTATTAGTGGAAGAACAATCTAAGCAGAATGAGGAAGAAAACGAACCAACCGTGGGTGATGAATATTTTGGTGTTGGGAACTTAGTGAATATGCTTGGTGTTATATACAACATTGATAAGAAGGGTGGTGTTGATAAACCGTCAATGAGTGAAACTCCTCCCCAACAGTCAACTGGCCGTTATAATTTGAGAAGCAATGCACCTATTTTTGAGCAAGAGTTAAAGAAGCAGTTGTTACAAAGAGTTCTTCCACCCTCTAATCCAACTCAGAATCTACAAAGCAAGATGGGAAGCACCCCATCTTCTAAGAGCACTTCCACCAACAATAAGACACACCACCTAATTCATCAGTACAGCTCATTCAAATTGAGAATATTGATTACAACATTGTTGAAGATATGAAAAGAGCTCGCTCTAACATCTCACTCTTTGAGCTCGCAAAGATAATGGGTCAGCGAGAACTGATTCTACAAGCACTCTCATCACACTCATCAGCAAGTACGAAAGTTTTTGCTTCTCAGGTAATGTATGGTAACTCTCGCGATGTAATCGAATCTATAGTAAATATTGTTAATTTGAATTCTAACACTCCCTACCCCCGTTTTTGTTATTTTTTGAAATCTTTAATTATAATTTCTATAATTGTTTAGTTGATTATGGTGCATCTACAAATTTCATGTCATTGTCTGTTGCCAAGAAAATTAGCACCAAATGGGATAAAAATGATGCATGAATCATACAACTGGACAAATCATTTGTCGAGGCCAATGGTGAACTTAGAAATGTTCTCATTTATTTGTTATCAAACCACAGAGTTCGCTAGTGCATAAATATTGTGATTGTGGACATCCCCGAAGCCTATGGATTACTTTTGAGTGGAGATTGGTCCAACAAGATCCAAGGATACTTTGTGACAGACTGGTCACATTTATGGCTTCCATATAAGGCCGGGAATAACCAGATTCGAGTAGAAAGTGATTCATACATGAAACATACCGTGACACAACTTGAGGGAAAAAATGAACTAATGAGCTTTGTAGATTTTATTTTTTATTTTTTTAGATCACATATGTTATCTTGCACAACCTTCACCTGTCCCACTAGATACATAGTTGGAACTCCTTCCACGAAATTTGGTTGGTGAAAATGACATTTGTACAGTAGATGTAAATAGTAGTAGTGTAGGACATAGCTCTAGTTTTGCTAGTATCTGGAATTTGTATTTTGATGTTTCCAAGGCACAGGAGCGTTATGGAGCTAATTGTATTTGAGTAGACCCGTGATAGAAAAAACATCTGATCTCTTGCCGCTTGGAATTTGAGTGCACTAATAATGTTGTAAAATATGAAGCACTCATTCTTGGTTTGAAGAAATCCATCAACCTCAAAGTTGAGGTGCTTAAAGCAATAAGTGACTTCAAAATTGTCACACAACAAGTACGAAACATGATACACTATGTGTCACCTAATCTCTAGAATTATCAACAAGAGGTATTGCATTTGATTTCCCATTTCAAAGCTTTTAATGTCATTTATGTTCTTCAAATTCAGAATTTTGTTGTCAATACATTAGAAAATGTTGTCGCTAGGTTGTCTCCTTTAGAGGATGGCTTTTGAATTGAGATTATTTATGGGACATTCGTTTCGGATAATATTACTATTTTTTTTTGGGTGGTAGGAGGGGGAGGGATTCTCATTAATCTCGAAGGAATAATTAAAATAGGTTTTCCTGGGGTTTGGGCAAGAAGACTAATAACCAAGCAAAGGCATATGGAATGTACCTCGATCTCAATTTATCTCAACAAAAAGGAATCATGGATATGAATATCCGAGGGGACTCCTTTCTGATCATAAAACACATGAACCACAACTCTACTTCTCAGAACAACAAATTGAATCAAATGCTAAAGAGAGCCTAGGGATTACTATCTCTGTTTGGGAAACTAAAAAAATTTCACATCCTAAGAGATCAAAACAAGGAAGTTGATATGCAAGCTAATAAGGCCCGCAAAATGAGAGAAGAAAACAATAAGGTAAACAAAATAGAGGGAAACTTTCATATTCCCTAATTTCTTTGAGGAATATCCTAAAATTTAAAGTTAATCTTGACTCCTATATAAAAAATCAGAATCATAAGCCAAAAATCAGGGTTCTATTGGGTTTTCTTATCCTTATTGCTCCTCTTCCTTTTAGTTCAGTCCTCTCCTTCAAGGTCCCCTACCCCCACCCCCCCTTCTCCCTCCTCTCCCACCACATCACCCTCAACCCCTCCTCCCGCCCTCCCATTTCCCTCCTCCCCCACCACATCACCCTCACCCTGCTCTTCCGTCCACCTCGCCCTCCATCGTTGCTCACCCTTCTTCACCCATCCTCCCCATCCTAGCCACATCCATCATCTCACTTCTCTCCCCTTCTCCCCACCTCATGGTTGTGTTCCTCAGCGTGACGTCTTCCTCCATTTGCCCCGTGCCCGTAGATCTCAGCATGTTGAAACACTTGCCGTTGGTTTGTGCTTAAGTGTGGGAACTCTATATTTTGCTCCCGGATATGGATTCCTAACAAGAGCATTCAAGGAACAAACATGTGAATTCTTTTTTAACGAGAACTGCATTTACTCACATGGGCCTAGATCAGACGATTCATGCAAGGGAAGGTGAAATTGGACAATGTGGAAGTCATTTCAATAAGCAAGATCATCATGGTGGATCATTGGGATCTAGAGGTAAGCCCATTGTCCCACACTTCTTCATATGGCTAAGGCTCGGAAAAATATATAAATGGATGAATAACGGTTTAATCTTCTGCAAAAAGAGAGGGCATGTCTATGCTCTAGTTAGTGTTGGTGAAAGGACCTCGTGGCAGGGCTTGTGTAGCCAGGGAATTCAGGGGAATTTTCTGGTTGTGGAGACTGAGGGAAGATACCCTCTGGAGTGTGAGTTTTCAATTAGAGAGTGGGTCAATTTTGATTTAGTTGATCAGGGAAAGGAAATTGAGGGGGAGTGGGAGAAGTTCGACTTCTGTGTGGTCATTGTTGGGTTCCTTGTTTTAGTGTGTCCAACTTCTGAATCAATTGACGTAAGGAGCCACTCTCACGATGAAGTTTTGGTTTCTACTCCTGGGGCTGATGTCGTCCTCGCTCGGGTAGGGTGGCAGGTCGTGCAGCCAAGAGGCAGGTGATGAGCCCTCCTCAGGCATAAGTCACACCACCCGATTGTGAGATATGTAACAAGGAACAATTCGAACTCAAGGAGGGAATGACGTTTATACAAAGGTGTCTTTAGCAGCAGTAGGAGGATTCATATCAAATTTAGGAGAGGCAGATTGAAAATAATCTAAAGATCCACCAGTTAGAAGATGAAATTGATGCTCTAAGAAAGCAAATTGAGGACCTACAAATCAAACTGGAACGAAAGAACTCCCAGTCTGCAGATGAAATAATAGGAATAGACCTTAATCTTCCAGCTACCATGGAGGACTAGATAGCTTCTTGTGTCTTTGTTTTGATGAAGAAATATAAATGTATTTTTCTTTTAAATCAGTTATGTAGGGTATATAGTAGTAATCAAGAAAAAACTATGTGGTTTTTTGTAATTTTGGAAGGGAATTGGGTCTGGATGAATTGTATGCAAACTTTGATGCCCAAGGTTGGCAATGTACTCAATTTGTAATTCTCCCAGTTTTTTTCCGCGAATGGGTGCGGATTAATATAATCCTACTAACCTTTACTGTTAAAAAAAATATTATTAATTTTTCATGTTTTTAATGATGACCAAGAGATACTGGACTTTATGGTGAACACTGATGTGTTCAAAGACACAACGATCGATGAAGATGAGCACAAAAGAGCATTGTAGGAGTCAACGCAAGTGATTAGAGGAAATTCCATGCCTAAGGGTGTGGTATCACTAGAAAAGTTGTATGACCTACAGAATCGGTTCACGGGACTAATCAATGCAAAGACCCATAGCTCTACACCCTCACACAAACAAATAAATCTTGCGACAAACGAATATCTAAATTTTGTGAATATCGGTACTTGTTGTATGCCTCAAGAGCGATAAGCTTTTATTTGTATTTTCAAAGAGTATCAAGATGTCTTCGCGTGGATGTACAACGATTTAAAAACTTATGACACACGAATAATCCAATGTGTGATTCCTATAAAGGGGCCAAGCCTTTTCAGCAGAAACTGAGGAAACTTCATCCTACTATTGATCCCCTCTTTTAGAAAAACTTGAGAAAGTTGTTGGATGCTCAGATCATATTTAAAGTTTGTCATTCAACATGGGTCTCAAATCTAGTACCCGTGAGAAAGAAGTCTGAGGAAATTCACTTGTGTGTTGATTTTCACAATTTGAATCAAGCCTTAGTCAAAGATAATTACCCGGTGCTATCTATGGAACAAATTTTGCAAAAATTATCGGGGTCATAAATGTTTTCGTTGCTAGATGGTTTTTCTGGATACAACCAGGTTCTAGTGGCGGAACTCAATAGGCATAAGACTACCTTTAGAATGAAGTGGGGTACTTTTTCTTTTAAGATAATTCCTTTTGGCCTCATCAATGCATGATCTACCTTCCAACACGTGATGGACATCACTTTTCGTGGATTAATTGGTAAAATTGTTGGGGTGTACTTAGATGACGTGATAGTTTTTTTGAAGCATAGATTTGACCACCTGCATCATCTAAGGCAAATTTTCGAGAAATGTCGCAAATACAATATATCATTAAATCCTAAGAAGAGAATTTTCACAGTGTCTGAGGGAAATATCTTGGGCCATATCATCATGAAATCTGGTATCAAAGTAGACCTAGAGCGGGTCAAAACAACATTAATATTCCCTTCCCGGTGAGTAAAAAGGTTGTGCAGTCCTTCTTAGGGAAAAATAATTTCCTTCGCAAATTCATCTTAGATTATGCTCAGATCATAAATCCATTGCAAGAGATGATAAAGAAGGATGCAATCTATAAATGGGATAAAAGGGAAAAGGATACATTTTCCCATATTAAGCAAATGATCATTGAAGCTCCAACATTATATAGCCTAAATTTCAGAAAAAGATTTCTTGTTGTACACCTTCGCTTATGATACTTTTCTCGCAACCATTCTTATGCAAAAGGATGATCAAGGAATAAGAGGCCTATTTTAATTCATGAGTGTTGACATATAGAGACAAGAATTAAATTATACTGCCAGCGATAAACAAGCTTATGGAGTTTATAAGGCAGTAAAACACTTCAAGTTGTATCATTTGAGGAATCATGTTATCATCTTTGTTCCACACCTAGTAGTGAGATCACTGTTTGTTCAACAAGAGATGGGTGAAAGAAGAGCGAACTAGATGACTAGATTGAAAGAGTACGATCTCGAGTTCAAGCTACTTCATAACATAAAAGGCCATGATCTATGCCAGCTAGCAGCAGAATAAGTAAATGTGGCCGAATATGATTCTTATGGCTAGGAGTAGGAAATCAAAATGTATAATATCGAACAAGCTACCGCAGCTAAGGTAGCCACGTCTTGGTACGTAGATGTGCAAAAATATCTTGACCACAGTACCTTTCCCTCACACTGATTAGCATGACAAAAGAGGGCCACCAGATTGAAAGTTATATCATACCAATTATTACATGGAGTGATTTTTTGAAAGCACCATAATGGGGTCCTGCTCAGGTGTTCAAAAGCACTTGATTCAAAAAGGGTATTGCATGATCTACATGATGGGCCAGTAGGTGAACATTACACGGGTGACACAACTACACACAAGCTATGCGAGCTGGTTACTATCGACCCACATTATTCAAATATGCTCATGCTTATGTCCACAAGTGTCCATTCTGTCATAAATGTGATGGTCATGATAGAAAGTCAGCTGCCCCATTGGAACCCATCGATGTAGAAGAACCATTCCAACAATGGGGCCTAGATGTTATTGGTGAGATCTTTCCCCACTCATCGAAGCAACACCATTATATTCTCACTGCCATAGACTATTTCACACAGTGGATGGAAGCAGTTCATCTCAAGCAAGTGAATGATCAGAAGTCATCATTTTCCTCAAACATAACATTATTACCAAGTTTGGTGTTCTGGCATCACTTGTTTTCGATAATGCAACTTATTTTTCATCGCTTAGACTTTATGATTTACCTTTAGAAAATGGCATTGTATTGAAACACTCATCTAACTATTATCCACAAGGTAACGGTCTTGCTGAATCAACTAATAAAAACCTCATATGTATTATCAAGAAGATTGTATACTCTGAACATAGGAACTGGCACAATGTTTTGTTGAATGCTCTATGCGTTGACTGTGTCACGCCTAAACCCTCTCTCAAAACCTCTCCTTACTTTTTGGTGTATGGAAAAGAAACCATCCTACCTCTGAACATTTACATGCCTGGCCTTTAACTTTCATAAGAGTCTCAGGTTAAGCCTTGCATTTTGGTTTAGAGTAGGATAGACACTCTCTTGAAGCTATAGGAAGAAAGGAGAAAAGCAAGAGAAATTTTTTCTCTTCATCAAAATCATATAAAGGGATGGTTTGACAAGAAGTCTGCGAGGAAGAGTGAATTCAGTGTGGGAAACCTGGTATTGAAGTGGGATAAAGCCCACCAAGAGAAAGGGAAGCA
Organism: Pinus tabuliformis; assembly: GCA_031772625.1. NCBI lineage: Eukaryota > Viridiplantae > Streptophyta > Pinopsida > Pinales > Pinaceae > Pinus > Pinus tabuliformis. Next base: position 645,396,182 of record CM062815.1, on the reverse strand, counting down.
CACAAAGTTCCAATCCCTATGTATCAAATCCTATTTTTTCATGAGAAACTTGGCCACCATACTTATCGTCTTCAATCATTGGATGGGAAGATGGATTCACTTCCTATCAATGCCCAAGATCTTAAACAATATTTTCAATAGTTTCCTAGGGCTATGAACTTACCCTTGGTACATATTCCTTTTCATGTCTGCAATCTATTTATTTATTTTGTCATGTTGAGTCCTCTTTATTGATTTCCCTTTGTGAATAAAGTTGTGCATGAAAGTGTTTTGTTTGATTCCAGTGTATGTGGCAAAATTGAAAGAGGCCTTGTGACACTCTAACCTTTGGCTAATCCTTTCGTCCTTCTTCTTTATCTTGGTTTATATCTTTTGATCAATGATATTTTGATGAAAAATATGATCCATTCATAAAGAAAGCCTTGTGTGGATCCATGATACCCGTATCTATTTTAGGAACCTCATTTCTAAGCTCAGTTCTTTTGATTTGGCATTTTGCACATTGATCCGATTTAGTAGATAAGGACAAGGGGAAAATCTATAGCGAGCATACTAATTTCAGAGGTATATGTATATGCTTCCTTGAAGGAACAACCTCTTATGATATCAATAAGTCAGGATCTCTCTTCCACCCCATGAAATAATAATTGTCGAAGCATAGTCCTATAAATAAAATAAATAAAGGGTGAAAGAAGAGAAAGGTTTCTTGCGCAAAGAGGTGAAGCAGGAAACTTTGCTGAGGTATTGTTCAGTCTCATTGGTAGAAAAGAAATGCTTGCTGGCAGTGAAGCAACACCAGATATGAAAACCAAGACTCTAACCATTAAGGTCACAAAACATATTTCCCTTCTCCTGAATAGAAACAATTGTGATTTAACTGATCTATGAATGTGTTCAAATGATAAAGGAATTAAGGGGACTATATCTATAACTAGGTTAAGTGGGGAAGTCAAAGTAATTTGCACGATGAATCAATAGTTCTTGAGAAACTAGACCCTACACAAAATTTGGACCAAGGCAAAGAAGTTGGAGTTCTTCCAGTGTGTCACCAATTATTGTCACTGCTACACCACCCTCCAAAATTTTGGCCCATATCCAAATTTGGGAGCCTACTTTGACCTTGCGTGTTGTCATTTCTAGCAATAAGAGTCATTCCATGAATATCCTCTAAGTTTTCTACTCCCTTTGTGAAGAAAATTGAAGTGTCATCTTGTAGAATGGAAAGTGTCGCACATTGCAAAATTTGAGTTATGAGTCATTTCAAGGGGTAAATTTGGTGTTGATGAGTCTAATTTATCATACATACATGTATTAGACTCATTCTCAAAGTTTCATGCACTGTCGCACTAGTGTCGTCACTTTTGTCGCAAAGTACATCCTAAGTGTCGCACTTGGAGGAGGTTGTTGTATTGCCATCACATTGAGGGGATCATGTTGTTCTTGTGTATTGAGTGTTCAATGTTATGTTGTCAATTATTCTAAGTGTGTGTGATCATTCATAAGTTCAAACCTGGTTTCACTTCTACCTCACTGATCCCACACTTAGTCAAATTCTGGAAAGTTCCTACCCGATCAACTTGACCTCACTCATCCCTAGAACTGAGAACTGCACAGTTTTAACCCTCAAGTTGATCCCTTGCCTCTTGGAACCACACAATGCATAGTTCATGCCTCCAAGGACTGCATATTATGAAGTATCAATGCTCAACCCTGGCCCCTTGACCTCCAAAAATGTGCAATTCATATTCCCATCTAGCCTCCTTCTGCGCACTACGCAGTGGCAAGCCTCAAGTTGTCATCCTTCCTCCTTGAGTTGCACAATCCCTAGGCCTCTCTTTCTTTTGTAATGCACATTAGGCAACTTCAAGGCTCAAGACTGCCTCCTTGAGCTCCTCAACTGTGCAGTCATCTTTCCCATGCCTTTAGAACTACACATTGCACAATATTAATCTTAAGTCCATAACTCTTGGTCCCTATAATTGCGCACTGTGCAATCCTTGAGTCTGCCTCTCAATCCAACACCCAGTTCCAGCTCAATCGACATTTTCATGAAGTAAGTTAAGCTAGGATATTTCTGGACTAATGTCATCTTGTCATGAGTGGTTTTTAGTTGCGGGTATTATATCTTGTCATGATAGGATGATCATAGAGGAGAAGAAGAAGGAGACCATGCTAGAAGACACCTATGAAGCTGAAAAATTAAGTTGACCATTGAACAAAAAGATGGAGGGACACTAGATGGTGATAGAAGTTGGAAGATCAATATTACAATGGAGACTCTCTATCTTCAAGCCTTATGAAGGAGGAAGAGAAAGAGCATGTACCATCTCTCAAGAAGACAAAATGGTAGTAGCTTGAAAAATGTCTTGGCATTGCCACATCATCATCAAACCCATGTTGTCAGTGTCAAGTTATGTCTTGTCAAGATGTCAAATGAGTCATCATGTGCCACATCATTTATGGATGTAATTATGTAATTTTCGAATATTATGAGAAATTTAATGTAAAGTGGAAGTCCAAGAGTCATCTATAGAATGTGAAAGGTCATGTAGAAGTCAAAGAGTCATGAGGGAAGTCTACGTGACACAAGGGAGGTGAAGAGTCACCCCATTTGTTATATATACATCCTCGTAGCTCAAGCAAAGGACTTTTCACCTTGGCTCCTACCACTAGGCATTTGAGGGGAAGTTGGTTTTTTAGAGAGAAAGTGGTAGCTCTCGTGCTCCAGTATTGGAGCTAGTGATGTTCATTGTAACTATGTATCTTGGAACTTTTGCTTAGTAATCGAGGCTCGTTGAGTTCACACACTTTCATGCGTATACCGTAAATATTGTAAAACTATTCTTTAAATGTTTGCAGTGTACATTGCTGTTATTTGTACTAAATAAATTGAACTATTTCAGTGGCTTTGGTTCTTATCTTATTGAATGTGTGTCGTATATGTTTTAATGATCGTTATTGTTAAGTGAACTATTTCGCTGGTTGTTTAACAATTCCTTATATGTATATGCTTGTGTGTCTTTATTAGATTAGTATTATTACTCTTCTCTTAAAGGCTCACTTTTGTATCCTTTCGGTGAAAGAACCTCGATACATTCTACAATTGAACATTTCACAATGCATACTCACTTGTTCCCTCAAAAGTACATGTTCATTTCTCTCTCATGCTAACCTTCCCTGCCAAGGCAAATCTTTAACAATCAGGCAGTCGAGCCTTAATTTCGGAAGTGTTCCTATTCCAAATGATGCAAAGTCTAATTGGGACTTTTCATCGAGGATACCCCCTTGCATGTTGGAGGGTTCCAACACCGTCAACACCACATAAGCAAGATCCTACCACATGGCACCCACGTAGCACCCATGTGGCTCTGCCACCTCACTCAGGCGGTTCCACATCATGCTTCATGCGAACGTAGATGGGATGATATCCACGCAACCCTTGCCACATAGACTAACTTGTGGACCTCTTCGGGTCCAACCTTCAAGTGTAAATATGTCATTCTATGTTATATATGGTTCACATCAAAATCTAATGTTCCCATGATTTATCACCCAACAAACTATCTGTATCCCCAGATGCACCAGGATCCCTATAAACATCCAACACTCTATCTATTTATGTCGCCACGGATATTCGGTTTTGGCTACTCATTTGAGCCCAGCTTGATTACCCCAAATTGGGCCCCACCCCAAATATAACTCAACTCAACTCCATTGTGATTGTATCCAGTGGCATTCATATCTAGTTACCACGAGAATGTCACCACATTATTTCTCCTCGATGTCTTAATCACCTAAATTGTATCCAACATGAGTATTTCCGAATGCATGTAAATTTCTTGCTTATTCATACTCATAATGACTTAAGGTTTTCCTTAAGCATTTCAAGGAACTGGAAAAGGTTCTCATAGGACCCTAGCCTTAGCCAAAACATCTATATTCACAAGAACACATTCTTATTTCAAGCACAACCAATCCAAGTGCTAACCATAGACAAGATACATTCATGAAGATGTGAATTCACCTATTAATAGGAATTACAACATGCCAATCCATGGCTAACAACACTCCGTTGTTTCAACTATAGCAACACCAGATCCTTCTATAGAATGGATTAGCACCATCACTATCATATGCCCTTATGTATCATGCATTACTTCATTATTAGTCCATGAATAAAGAAAGAAACGATCAATGGTATATATTATAGATCCATGCTAATTCTTAGCATGCCCTACACAGTTCTTTACTAGAATAATTCCTTAATTCTTAGACAATAGATAATACTTGAAAGTTATATCACCCAAACCATGAAATTACACACATCATTACAATTTAATTGTGTTCATCAAATAGTCATACATAATCATGTAAATAACTTTACAGATCATGAAATATATTAGTGATTATAGGGATCTGCAAGTCCCTCACACCATGAGAATAATAATACATACATCTCATTATATACAAATGCATTCCTCCATTAACAATATTGATGCATATCAAGCAACCATGCACAATCATGTATATAACCGTAACAACCCGGGTTGATTTTCCGTGTAAATAAAGTAAACCAAGGTCATGGGACACATATTCAAAGTTTAATGGAGGGAAAAATATTATAATGGGCATCACTTGTGGTTTATTAATGGCTATGGAAATTGGCATTGGCATTGGAAAAGGAAAAAGGGAAATTAATGGCAATTAATTAAAGGAAATGAAGGAAACGGAAAGGGAGAATATTCTATACCTCTCTTAGTTACTCTTGTTACTCTTAGTCACTCTTACACTCTTACACACTTAGAGCATTCTTGGAGCATTCTATAATTCACTTGGACATAGAGGCACTCTCACTTAGACTGGGGGAGAGAGAGCACTTCGACAAAAGCAAGCAAGCAAGCAAGGGAATTCGTGGGAAGTTAAGGAAAAGGTTGGAAAAGTAGCTACAACAAGAGAACATTGCAGGTAACAAGTTGCATGTGTGATTTCATTGTTGATATTTGAGTGAATGGTACATGCATGTGGTTATTTGGTTACTTTGTTGTCATTTGCATGGGATTTTCCTGGATTGATAGTGGTTTAGCCTTGCCTTGCCATTTCTTGGATAGTCATGGTGTAGTGGGCTCGCTGTTTTGAATGAGCTTTCAATGGCAGATAGACTTTGGATCCTAGTGAGGTGGTATCAGGAAAATTCCCAAAGGTCGAGGGTGGAGATGGGCTTTCTCCTGGAACTCTTGATAGATGGGTGGAGACAGGAAAATTACTCTCGGTATGGTGAGTCAGAGGCATCCAAGCTTGTTTGTTGTTACTGATTTCTGGACCGGTTTAGGTGAAATCACTATGGTTGAGGTTTAAGGTGGTTTAGCCTCTGGAAGCCCTGATTGGTTCTATTTTAGTTTAACCCATATGAGCCCACATTCATGATTGGAATATGACATGAGGGTGATTGGCTGAAAGAGAGATTTGGTTTAGCCCAATATATGGTCAAGTAGTACATGGAAGTCCCTAATTTGGTTGGCTTTATGCATATTTTATTATGTGTTATTTCTTATTAAGATCAATGAGCATTTGTATGGGTTATTATGTTGATTTTATGACTAGTTTTTCATGGATTTATTCTAGGTAAATGTTGGTTATAGGCATGGTACATTATTGTTGAATAATGAGCTCTTGTTATGGATATTTCTTATGTCTTGATAAGTTATTAAATGGATTCATGAATGCATGAGATAACAAGTGTTGTTGCAACTAGTTTGAGAGGGCACTAAGCCTTCTTGATGATTCTCTGATGAAGTTAAGAAGACATCGAACATATATGCATTCATGAACCGTATTTATTATGTTTACCATGTGTTTGACGAAATGTTTAGCATGTAGTTGGCAAATTTGGAGCAAGATCTAGCCTTAGTATTCATCATGTTGAAATACATATTCAACATGTTGACTAGGTATTACAACTTTTGAAGGATAGTAAATTATTTTTCAAATTTTCCAAGTGTTCTTTTGGAATGGAAGAGGTGGAGTACTTGGGACACATTGTGTGCCGCAAAGGATTATGGGTGGATACAAAAAATATTCATGCAATGCAAGATTGGCCACAACCTCAGACCTTGAAAATTCTATGGGAATTTTTGGGCCTCACATGATACTATTGCAAATTTATCAAAAATTATGGATGCATTGCTAGACCCCTCACAGATCTTCTCAAGAAAAATGCATTCCTATAGATAGAAGTAGCTCAACATACCTTCTTGGATCTCAAATAGGCCATGTGTTCCACCGTGGTTTTGGGTCTCCTAGATTTTACAAAACCCTTTGTGATTGAATGTGATACCTTAGAGACTAACATTAGATCAGTCTTAATGCAAGAAGGTTGACCAATAACCTTCACAAGCCAATAATTAAGTGGCAATAATTTGGGTCAATCTACTTATGAGAAAGAAATTATGGCCATCCTACATGCATTAAACACTTGACAACCATACTTTCTTGGAAAACATTTCTAGATCCAAACTAACCATCATAGTCTGAAGTATTTTTGGAGCAATTATTATCCTCTCCGCAACAAAATAAATGGCTTACCAAAATGTTGGGCTATGACTATGAGATAGTCTATAAGAAGGGTTAAGACAATGTTGTGGTTGATGCCTTGTCATGACAATTTGAGGAGGATGACACCCTCTTATCCTTATCCTTTCCCATACCATCTTGGATTGAGGAGGCACACAACAAATGGTTTTCCCATCCATCTCTTTCCCATCTAATCCAAAGGTTACAAGCGAATCTTAACCCCCCAACGAGTTACACTTGGCAGGAAGATATTCTTCGATATAAATATCGTGTGGTTATCTCCCCTAACTCTACTCTCAAATCACACATCCTAGCAAAGTTTCACTCCTCACCCATCATAGGACATTTGGACTTTTAGAAGACTTATGCTCGTGCACACCGCTCTTTCTTTTATGAAAGGATGAAATAGGACATTCTTAAATTTGTAGCTGAATGTGAGGTCTGTCAGTGCAACAAAGGGGAAACAATGAAGATACCAGGAACCTTATAACCCTTCATGCTACCTACTTTTATATGGACGAATGTCTCCATGGATTTCATTACAAGTCTCCCTAAATTAGGCAACAAATCAATCATCATGGTGGCATTAGATTGACTCTCCGAATACAACCATTTTTGTGCCTTATCACACATGTTCACTCCAAATTTTGTGGCTCAAGTCTTCATGGATCAATTTTTTGTTAAATTTTATAATTGTTTTATGTTGTATTAGTTACTTTAGCCCAAATTACTTTTTCATTAACAATGCATCCAATTATTAGCAATATAATCAATCTTAATTGAAGAAAGAACAATATATGCAATGACAAAGAAGACAACAACACAACCATAAGAGACAGCAAATTGGTCCAAGATTGGGGAAAAACCCCACAAGGGGGAAACCCTTTCAAATCTTCTTCTTTAATAAGTCGTCATAAAAAAAATTTCAACAGAGAGTACAATAATCCCAATGCATATGTTTGCAGCGGGCACTAATAAATTAGATCTACAAATCTATATAACAACATAGATAAACCCAGATCTACCAGATCACTAAAGCTGATAGAAGCCACCTAATAAACCCAAGATCAAAACCGTGGATGCTCTCAAAAAAATTGTTTGCGTGTGTCTGGAACTCTCTGGACGCTCTCTCTCCCACTGTGTGAGGACATTTGTAGTTGCTTGGATCCTCTCGGGAAGACCCTGTGCGTGTGTCCGAGGTCAAACCCACCAGATCGACTAAAAAGCACTCAGACTCTCTCTTCCAGTTGCTATGAGTGCATTCAGGATGGCTTGGACACTCTCAATACTACTATGTACGAGCGTCCGAGGACCGACACCTTCAGATCTGCCTCTAAACCCTTGGGCTCTCCCTTAAGCCTCTGTGTTAGCATCTAGGGATCTCTGGATGCTCTCTTAAGCCTGTGTGCCATCGTCTATGGACTAAAATACCCAGTTATGTGCCAACATTCAGGGATCATAAAACCTTAAGTCAGAGCGAACCTCACACTTGTGATTTCAGACCCTTGTGCGAACTCCTTCCGTCGAACCTGTGAGAACCAAGACAAAAGAGAATAAAAGAAGATGGCTTCATCATTGAGATGAAATGAGCTTGAGGTCACTTTTATTTATAGGCTTTCCTGAGGGTTTACTTGGGGTTAAGGTCGACATAAGCAGTTACCCATGTGGTTAGGACTGATCCACTCCATAATGCATGTATGAATAAAATAATTCAAAACTTAACTTCCACTTGGCCAAATTGGGTGATCTTTAGGTCAACTTTGGTGCTCTCCAAAAGAGGAATTTAATGCAAGAATCATCTCAGTAATCTGAGCTATCCAATATGGAATTTGACCCTAGTTGCAAAAATTAACACTCGCTCTCAACTAAGAAGAATTCCACCTGCCAATATCTGTCAGTTGACCTTCACATCATTCTGTAATGCTTTGACTCTCTCTGCTTAACTCTATATGTTGAAACTTTCTTGGATCTAAAAGAAGAAGAATCAAAGAGAAAAATCTTCCACCCATACTGAGAAATATGATAACTCATCACACAGGGGAGAAAATCCTCAACCTTAAAATCTCATCAGGGAGCTTACCCTCAACTCGGAATCTCAAAAGGGGAGAAACTCTCAACCCAATCCTATTGCCTACCAATCTTCCCAACAATGACTCTCAATAGCCATGTGGTATAACGCCTACATCATAATCGTGTTGGTTTGTACACCCCTAAGTTCACTCTCAACTCTTTGGAAAAACGAGGAGCGATATTCCTAACAAGCCTTGCTTGTGGGTATGCTGTCAAGTGGGGTATACTCTGCAAAGACTAGATAGGGGAGCAACATTCTCCAACCCTATAAAGATAGGGGAGCAAGGTCCTCAACCCTATGGGTAACATATAGTGAAGTACCCTAATGTCCAGAGATCCCTCAATCCCAAGAGCCCTCTATCTAGATTCCTCACCCTGGGAGCTCAAACAGGGTAGGAAGAGTTGGCTCAGTGTCCTCGATCAGCGTTGCCCCTTATCTGGAGGGGCCACATCCATTAGTCCAAGTTTCTCTCTGAAGACCAAAAACTTTCCCTTTGGTAATGCCTTGGTGATAATATCTTTAATTTTTTCATCCGTCGATATGTGATGGAGCCTAACAGCTCCTCTCTGCACCATGTCTCGAATAAAGTGATATTGAATCTCAATATGCTTGGACTTGTCATGGAACACGAGATTTTATACCAGACGGATTCCACTCTTGTTGTTGCAGTATATCACTGTGGTGTCTAGGACCTGCTCAAATAACTCTCCAAAGGTCTTTCTCAACCAAACTGCTTCGTAGCTAGCCATGCTAGGGGCAATGTATTTTGCTTCGACGGTGCTCAGTGCTACAAACTTTTGTTTCCTGCTCATCCAGGATATCATGGCATATCCAAGGCTAAAATAACATCCAGATGTACTCTTTCCATCGATAACATTTTTGGCCCAGTCAGCATCAATGTATCCATGAAGTTGAACATTTCTGGTAGAATATCTCAGGCCAAGTGTGATCGACCCATGCAAATATCTCATTATGTGTTTGGCAGCTATCCAATGTGCGTGGAGAGGCTCGGTCATGAATTGAATCAATGTGTTTACCGCATAAAATATGTCTGGACAGGTGTTCACAAGGAACATTAGAGCCCCAATTAGTTATCTATACTTGGATGGATTTTCCAAGTTTGGTCTTGCAACTTCTCCACATAACTTCTTGAAGTTCATTTCCATTGGTTTAACCATGGATTTGTATTCAGTCATTCCAAATATTTCTAGCACCTTCACAACGTATTTTCATTGTGAAAGGAAAATCTCACCAAGCCTTTGTCATAACTCAAGGCCTAAAAAGTAGTGCATAAGACCAAGGTCTTTCATCTTGAATTCAGGGGCTAGCATTCTCTTACACTCGATCATCAGATACTCACTACTATCAAGAATAAATCTTCAACATATAAATTCAAAATCAATGGCATACCTTGGACTACCTTGAAGTAAAGGTTGGGATCGGAATTGTTTCTTGTGAATCCCAACTTCACTAAGTAACTGTCAATGTGTGCATACTAAGCTCGGGGAGCTTGCCTCAAACCATACAATGCCTTCTTCAACCTACAAACATGTGTTCGTTGATATTCTACTTCAAATCCCTATGGTTGTTCAACATATACTTCTTCCTATAACATGCCATGAAGGAATGCGATATTTACATCCATCTGATGAAGAGTCCATCCCTGACTCGCAACAAGGGAAACTATAGAATAGATCGTTGTATATCGAGCCACGGGAGCCAATATGTCATCATAATCTTCTCCCTCTTTCTAAGAGAAGCCCCAAGCTACGAACCTTGCTTTGTATTTCTCAATGTTGCCATCAATTCCATGTTTGATCTTGAATAAACACTTTGAAGTCACAAAAGACTTCCCATTTGGTTCAGGTACAACATCCCATACACCATTTTTCATAATCAATTCATATTCCTCAGCCATATCATCCTTCCAAACTTGTTCTTTTACAACTTCTTCGAATGAGGACGGTTCAGATTGAATCATAGTGCTCATGGTTGCAACATATCCCTTATACTTTCATGGTTGCTTCCTTTCTCTAAATGATCTACGAATGGGAACATTTCTTTTAGCATTCTGTAAAGTATCGCGGAGCCAAAGTGGTCTCTTCCTAGTAGGAGGATCACTTGGAGGAGGATCTAATGGATCCATAGGCTCCATGGGATCATCATCAATATCGGACTCGGGTACAGAAGGACCATCTAGAATATCCCAGTCATCATTCTCTTCCTTGGGAGGAGGAGGTGGAGGAAGATCTCTTGCTTTTCCAAGAGTTGCATCTTCATCAAATGTTACATCCCTGCTAATTTCAACCTTCCTCTGACCAAGAATATATATTCTATATGATTTGGAATTTTCACAATAGCCCACAAATGTACCTTTCCTTCCTGTAACTTCCAATTTGTTCCTTTGTCCTTTGGCACATGAAAGTATATGGGGCATCCAAATACACGAAGATGGCTAATATCAGGCTTGATACTTGTGAATATTTCTTCAGGGGTCTTGTTTTCTAATGCTTGATGAGGCACCCTATTTTGAACATATACAACAGTAGATGTAGCTTTGGCCCAAAGGAACTTTGGCACCTTTTGATCATGGAGCATAGCACAGGCAACTTCTAATATAGACCTGTTCTTCCTTTCAGCTAGACCATTCTGTTTAGGAGTATATGGCACAATTGTTTCTTTCTTGATCCCTTCTTTCTTGCAAAATGCTATGAATTCTTTTGACATGTATTCCCCTCCATTGTCAGATCTAAAGACTTTGATTCTCTTTCCTGATTGATTTTTGATCAAGGCTTTGAATTCCTTGAATATTTCAAAGGCTTCATCCTTATGCTTAAGATAGTATATCCATGTCTTTCTTGAGAGGTCATCAATAAAGGTGATGTAGTGGAGATGACCACCAAAAGAATGTACATGCATCGAACCACATATATCATAATGAATGAGATGGAGGATGTCATTTGTCTTGTTCTTCCTAGAGGGAAATGGCCCCCTTGTTTTCTTTCCACTCACACAACCTAGAAAAACTCCATCATGATGAGCTTGAAAATTGGGAATACCTGAGACCGATTTCTTCAACTTCAAAAGTGCATCATAGTGTAGATGAGCCAATCTATTGTGCTATAACTTGCTCAGATGATTGGTATTATGAACCAATGCTATAAGATGTCTTCCAGGGACAATATAGAGTCCTTCAAATATCGATCCTAATGTGAATGCATCTCTCATAGGCGAATCAACGGGCCAAGTCAAAAATTTCCTTTGATGAAGGCAACCCACATCCCTTTATCTTCCAATGTGGATATAGATACCAAATTCTTCATTAATCTTGGTACATACATAACATCATGCAAGAAAACTTGTAGAAAATTCTGCAGATTCACAAGCTAATGCAATTTGCCAAAGCAAGAGACAAGAATCTACTTTTACTCCTTACAATGGAAGCCCATAAACATTGAGAAAACAATAATCAATAGAGGAAGAGAATCAAAGGCACATAACACAATAAATATCCGGGGAAAGCCACAAATCAAAACCCCACTATCTGTTTTGTATTAATCCAGAAAGTCATGATGAAATTACAATGCTTGTTCTTTCTAGAACAATCTGAGCATTCAGCAAATTGAATCTCCAACTCATAAGAAAGCTCAAGGCCAAATCTTAGCCAATTCACAATCTCTCCAAGTCTCTATTCCAATGTCTAATTCCTATGGAGGATAGCTTGTATTTAAAGGGAAATAAAGCCTCTAAAAAATGCACAATCCTTTAAGGATCAATTCTTGATTGCATGCATTATTAGTGCAACTCAAAAAAATCTAAAACAAATAGTACACTGTCCCTGCACTCTAGTCTCAACTAGGTCTTTCTCATAATCGACATGCATGAGTTTCTGATGAGTAAATATTAGGTTAACTAGAGTAGCACTAGTGGAGTTCATTAGTGACACCATTGACTGTTAACTCATTATTGGTTCTCTCAATCAGTTTTGGAGCTAATTTAACTGAACTGACTCATGAAACTGAGTCTTCTATTTTACATCTCACAATTAACTCATACTAAACTCCTATAAAGTAGGGATAACATACACATGACAACCAAAAGACTTCCAACTCGAATTTCCTAAGTTAAGTAAGTTTAATAAACTTAATTTAACTATTTTAAGTTGCTATGAGAATAAAACTCGAATTTAGTTTCCAGTTTAATTCAGGGACAATTAAACTGGACTCTCGTGTTTCCATTTCTTAACACTCCCTCTCAACAAGAAAGGTATTATCAACTACCCCGATCCTGTCTCTGTGAAACTTGAATTTACATCTTGACAATGCCTTTGTCAAGATGTCAGTATTTTGCTCCTCCATGGGAATGTAATCTAACAACATGATCCACTTCAATACACAATCTCTGAGATGATGATACCAGATATCAATATGCTTGTAACGATCACAAAAAACTGGATTTTTAGAGTTTGATACAACTCTAATTATCACGATAAATCATTGTCGAATCCACCTGCTGACCAAACAAACCAACCAAGATCTTCCTCATCTAGAAAGCCTCATATGCTGCCTGACTTTCATCCATGTACTTTGCCTCTACCGAACTGAGTGCAACCGATCTCTGTTTCTTGTTGTACCAAGAAACTATCGCTGACCCAATACTAAAGATCCCTCCTGATGTGCTCTTCTTGTCGGATGGACTCCCTACCCAATCTGCATCGGTGAAGCCTTGAAGCTTCACTCCCTCTGTCTGTCTGTACCATAACCCAAACTGAGTAGTGCCTCTGAGGTATCTCAATACATGCTTTGTCACCTTCTAATACAGCTTGGTAGGTCTAACCATTGCTTGACTAAGCTGGTTAATTGCATAGCACATATTCGGTCGTCTGTTCACCAAGTACATGAGTGAACCCACAAGCTGCCTGTAAACAGTAGCTTCCACTACTTCCCCCGAAGTAGCATCATCCTTCCTCTAGTCACCATCTAGAGGAGTCTCCATGGGTTTACTACTTTCCATGCGGAATCTCTTGAGTATCTCGTTAAAATACTTTTCCTGAGATACAAACAACTCCCCATATCCCTGCCATACCTCCATGCTAAGAAAGTAATGCATGAGCCCCATGTCCTTCATCTCAAACTCTCTTGCAAGGTCCTCCTTGCAAGATTTGATGAGCTTCTCATCACATGTTAGTATGAGATCATCTACATAAAGTACAATGAAAATCATCTTATCGTCCACCACTATGTGATACAGGTTCAAATCTGCTTCACTCTTCATGAAGCCCAACCCAGTGAAGTAGCTATCTATCCTGGTGTACCAAGCACGGGGTGCTTGCTTCAGCCCATACAATGCTCTCTTGAGTCGGCACACATGCGACTCACGGTCTGAGGTTTCAAAACCTTCGGGCTATTCTATGTACACCTCTTCCTCAATCATGCCATTGAGGAAGGTAGTCTTCACATCCATCTGATGGATCTTCCAACCCATCTGTGCTGATAGTGCCAAAATAGATTTGATTGACGAGTACCTTGCAACAAGAGCAAAGGTCTCATCATAGTCAATCCCCTCTACTTGTGAAAAGCCACGAGCCACAAATATGGCCTTATGCTTCTCCACACTACCATCTGTAGCTTGATTTACCTTGTAAAGCCAACAGGAGCTCAAAACTGACTTGTCCTCCGGTCTCAGGACCACATCCCAAACATTGTTTCGAACTATGGAGTCATACTCCTCCACCATCGCATCAACCCAAACCGGCTGCTGCACTACTTCTTGAAAGGAAGATGGCTCTGTCAAAACACATGCACCCATAAGTGCCATGTATCTAGTGTACCTCTCTGGTGACCTACTCTATCTACGATGAGAAGAGGGTGATCCCACATTCTCCCGTGCATCATTAAATATGCATCTTGAGATCTTTCTCCTCCAGTTCACTGAATAACTCTTTATCGCCAGTCATGTGGAAAGAAGCTCCACTGTCTAACTACCAGACACTTCCCATCATTGAAAACACCATGCATGCAATGAGGGAAAAGTCCAATTCGAATTGTGATTCTAGGGCCTCACCCGCCGCTCCTCCTGAGGACTTCTCCTTGGACTTCTTCAATGGGCAATTTGTAGCAAAGTGACCCATCTTGTGACAATAAAAGCATTTAACTTTATTCATGTCCTTCTTCTTACCTCCATGATAAGAATCTGATTTGGAATGGGAAATTTTACCTTTCCCCTTCCTTGCATTAATCACTAAGGCACAATTCTCTTCATCATCAGTCTTTGATGAAGAGCCATCCCTGGTGTTCCTCCTGATCTCATCCTTCATCAAATATGACCATAGTCGTTCCCAATCTGACAGCTTCTCTCGACCATTAAGAGAGTTCTGATAACTATGCCAACTCTTTGGAGTCTAAGAAGAGCAAGGCTCACCATATCCTCCTTGACAACCATGATTCCAACACTTGCAAGTTCATCTTGACATTGAGTGAACTTTGTCAAGTACTTTGGAATCGTCTCACCTTTCTCCATCTTGATTTTACGAAGTTTATCCTTTAGTGCCAAATTCCTTTGATCACTACTATTCTGATACAAGTCCGCCAATGTTTTCCACATAGCATGCGGGGTTTCCTTTCCATGGAGACTTGAGACGATATGATCTTGAACTCCCTCAAGGATTATCCGCCTTACCTTCGCCACACACTTCTTCCACTCGGCCAAGTTCTGTGCATTAGTAGTTGTTGACTTAGGAATTGCTTGTTCAACAAATTCCTTCAAGCCATTGTCCTCTAGCACAACCTCCATCCTGTCCCTCCGGGCTATGAAATTCAAGCTGCCTTCCATGGAATACTCAAGCCTCAACCCATGGAACACCATCTGCCGATCCTGAAGTATGTATTGCAAATTCGACTTTCACCTATAACCCGTAAACTCCAAACTTCAAATTCTCCTCTAGAGAGCTTATTTTAAATCAACGATATCTCCCTCATCCGAACTCTGATTCGCTGATTTTTTTTTATTTTTTAATTTTTAATTTTTATTTTATTTTATTTTATTTTTTATTTTTTATTTTTTTATTTTTTATTTTTTATTTTTTTATTTTTTTATTTTTTATTTTTTAATTTGGGTATATTTTCCCAAGGAATCTAGATCTACAATTTGTTTCTGAAAATTTTGCACATAAATTTTCAGATCTTCTCTGCAAACTCTCGGCCCAAAAAACAATCTTGCTCTAATACCATGTAGAAAATCCTGTAGATTCACAAGCTAATGCAATTTGCTAAAGCAAGAGACAAGAATATACTTCTACTCTTTACAGCAGAAGCCCATAAACATCGAGCGAATAATAATCAATAGAGGAAGAGAATCAGAGGCACATAACACAATAAATATCCGGGGAAAGCCACAACTCAAAACCCCACTATCTATTTTGTATTAATCCAGAAAATCAAGATGAAATTACAATACTTGTTCTCTCTAGAACAATCCCAACACTCATAAAATTCAATCTTGAACTCATAACCAAGCTCAATGCCAAAGCTTAGCCAATTCACAAGCTCTCCAAGTCTCTATTCCAATGTCTAATTCCTATGGAGGATAACTTGTATTTAAAGGGAAATAAAGCCTCTAAAAACTGCGCAATCCCTTAAGGATCAGTTCCTGATTGCATGCACTATCAGTGAAACTCAGAAAAATCTAAAACAAATAGTACATTGTCCTTGCACTCTAGTCTCAACTGGGTCTTTCTCAGAATCAACATGCATGAGTTTCCGATGAGTAAATATTTAGTTAACTAGAGTAGCACTGGCGGAGTTCATTAGTGACACCATAGACTATTAACTCACTATTAGTTCTCTTAATCAGTTTGCGAAATAATTTAAATGAACTAACTCATGAAACTGAGTCTTCTATTTTACAACTCACAATTAACTCATACTAGACTCCTACAAAGTAGGGAGAACATACACATGACGATAAAAAGACTTCTAACTCGAATTTCCTAAGTTAAGTAAGTTTAATAAACTTAATTTAACGATTTTAAGTTTCTATGAGAATAGAATTCGAATTTAATTTCTAGTTTAATTCAAGGACAAGTTAAACTGGACTCTCTTATTTCCATTTCTCAATAGAATGGATTCCCCATAATTCAGTTGAAATTTGATGGACCCAAAGATTTTCACGGGATGAGTGGAGTTGTCTCCAAGAATGATCTTCAGCTTAGTCTTCCTCTCTACCAGTTGAGAGAGGACTTCCTTGTATCCAAAGAAATTATGAGTGGCCCCACTATCAACCAACTAACTATCCCACGAATCCGGTGGAGAAGAACTAGTAAGAGTAGAAATAAGAATGTATTCATATTTATTTACATCATTACTTTCATACCTGGGAGCCCTCGACTTCTTTTGAGGAGGATGATCTTCTTCACGGTCGCTTGAGGAGTCTCTTCTTCTTCTTTTATATATCACGATTATTTCTTTGATTTTGTTTTCTTCTTTTGTTATTGTAGTTGCCTCTAGTGTTGTAATGTGGTCTTTTTCTCCTCTCGGGACAATCATGAGCATAATGACCTGTATTGTGGCAATTGAAGCATTCAATATGAGATAATGATTTGTCATTCCTTCCTTTTTAATTTTGAGAAGGGGTCTTTATTGATGGACCTCCTTTTTCCCTCTTCCTTTTTTCATGAGTCGTATATGCAGCAAGCTCTCCCTCTTCATGTTTTTGAATCCTTCCTCTTGCTATCATCCTCGATTCTTCTTGAGTGAGCTTCCCTTCTTAAGTGAGATTCCCAACAATTTCATCAAATGAGGGAAGGGAATTGTTGTTTCTAATTGTAGTAATGAAGGTTTCCCAAATAGGAGGGAGTCCTCTAAGAATCACAATTACTAGCTCCCTGTGAGGCATATTTTCTCCAACTCTCTGCAATTGATCTCTAAGGCGAGAGATCCTCATAATGTAGGATTGAACAACTTCTTTATTGTTCATCTTAGTTTCATTGAGTTTATCTTTCAAGGTGATGATCTCATTCAAGTTGTTGATTTCATACATGTCGACTATCTTGTCATACATATCTTTAGACTTGCTTAAATTCTCAACATATGCAAGTATATGATCTTGTAAGCAATCAACTATAATTTTCTTTGCTTTGGACTCACCTTTCTTGTACCTATTCTTGAGGGAAGAAGAAACATTTTCTAAAGGCTTGAGCATCCTTCCTTGGATGTATATCATCACATCATTGTTGTCAGCTATGATCTCCAATCTGACTTTCCATGTAGCGAAGTTTGATGCATCACCCAACTTTTCATGCTCCTTGAAAGTAGAGGATGACATCTTGACCTTGACTAGGAAATCTACTTTCTGAAAGTGAAGGCTTTAATGCTTGTCTTCTTTTGGGTTTATCCTTCACCTTAGTTCTGATACCATGTTAAATTTTTTGATTGTTCTATGTTGTATCAGTTACTTTAGCCCAGTTTACTTTTTCATTAACAATGCATCCTATTATTAGCATTATAATGAATCGTAACTGAAGAAACAACAATTTATGTAGTGGCAAAGAAGACAACAACACCACTGTAATAGACAACAGATTTGTCCAAGACCAGGGAAAAACCCCATAAGGGGGAACCCTTTCAAATCTTCTTCTTTAATAGATCGTCATAAAAAGTTTTTAGCAGAGAGTATAATGATCCCAATACATATGTTTGCAACATTTACTAATAAATTAGATCTACATATCTATATAACAACAAAGATAAACCTAGATCTACCAGATCATTGAAGCGAACAAAATCCAACTAATAAACTCAATATCAAAACCTTGGACGCTCTCAACAAAACTATCTGTGTGCATCCAAAACTCTCTGGATGCTCTCTCTACCACACTATGAGGGTGTTTGTAGTTGCTAGGAAGCTATGAGGAAGAACCTGTGAGTGTATCTGAGGTCAAATCCACCATATCTTCTAAAAAACCCAAGGACGCTCTCTTCCAGTTGCAATGCGTGTGTCTAGGACGACCTGGACGCTCTCAGGACTACTTTGTGCGAGCATCCGGGGATTGACACCTTCAGATATACCTATGAACCCTTGGACACTCCCTTAAGCCTCTGTGTCAGCGTTTAGGACTCTTTGGACGCTCTCATAAGCTTGTGTACCAACATTCAAGGACTAAAATTCCTAGTTCTGTGCTAGCATCCGGGGATCAGAAAACTCTAAGTCAGAGCGAACCTCACGCCTGTGATTTTGGACCCTTGTGCAAACTCCTTCCGTCGAACCTATGCGAACCAAGACAAAAGAGAAGAAAATAAGATGGTTTGATCATTGTGATGAAATGAGCTTGAGGTCACTTCTATTTATAGGCTTTCCTGAGGGTTTACTTGGGGTTAAGGTCGACCTAAGTAGTTACCCATGTGGTTAGGTCTGACCCACTCCATAATGCATGTATGAATAAAATAATTCAAAACTTAACTTCCTCTTGACCAAATTGGTGATCTTTAGGTAAATTTTGGTCCTGTCAAAAAGAGGAATTAAATGCAAGCATCATCTTGGTCATCTGATCTGTCCATTGTGGAATTTGACCCTAGTTGCAAAAATTAACAATCTTCAAACTACATGGCATGGTTACTTCTATTGTGTTTGATCACAATCCCACCTTCACCAACAAATTTTGGTAGGAACTGTTCAAGCTACATGGCACACAAATCCAAATGAGTATAGCATATCACTCGAAAAACAGATGGTCAAATCGAAGCGGTAAACAAATGTTTGGAGACCTACCTGTGGTGCGTTGCTTCAGACAGACAACATCAATGGGTGCAATGTTTACCTTTAGTATAATGGTGGTATCCATTTATCATGAAATAACCAAGATGACACTGTATGAGGTGTCGTATGGGAAAATCGCACCTTCACCAACTTCTTATCTTCTAGGATCTCCCAAAGTTTAGATAATTGATAAGCCACTTTAGAACCGAGCCGTCACTCTCACTCTTCGAAAGGATAATCTCCATCAAGAGCAAAACCAGATGAAGCAAAAATTGACTAACATTGCTTAGAAATGTCTTTTCAAGTGGGTGACCAAGTTTTTCTTCGACTCTAACGTCATAAGTGGACGTCTCTCAAAGAAAGGGGCTTCCAAAAATTATCTCCAAAATTTTATGGGCTTTATCAGGTGATTCAACATATTGGCTCTGTCGCCTACAAACTGGCCCTGTTTGCCACTTCAAAATCCACCTTGGCTTCCATGTCTCTTGCTCCGTGGGGCACAATTGCAAGGTCCAACCCATATTGCCTGTATTAGACGAGTAAGGTTCTATTTGGCTCCAACTAGAATAGGTACTGGACTCACAGGAATGACATCTTCATAGTCGCACTATTAAGGAAGAAAACATCTAGTGGAAAGGAACCTTACCAAAATATGCAACACGGGAACCAACAACTATTCTCTATAAAATTCTATAGCTCCAACCTTGAGGACAAGGCTGCTTATGAGGGGGGAGGTCATGTTAGGGTTCGACCCTAACCCCTTTATTAATGTAATAAGTCCAAAGGGCCCTGTAAGAGTCATGATTAGTTAGTTTAATAAATAAAACCTGTAAGTATTATAAGTGGTTGAACCACATTATAAAAAAGAGACCATAATTATTTATAACATGTCATAGCTAATAAACAAAGTGGTTAACCCGCATTATGTAAGGGACCACGAGTAGTTAGGGTTTTGGGTATCATGAAAGTATATATTGTTGAAGATAGTAAGAGAAATCTTGTGTTGTGTCATGTAATTGAGCTCTGCTCTACTAAAGGTTGCCCCCTCAAAGAGGCAAGTGAACACTATTGTTGTAGATCTTTGTTATATGGAAAATTCACTTATGCGGACAAAAATGAATTCCCTAGATCCAATGGTCTGATCTAGAACAACAGAGAGAAAAAAGATATATTTTTTCCTTAGAGATATTAGAATATGAAAAAGAGTCCTACTTGGAATCTGTAGTAAGTCCTCCTCTTCTCCTTGCTTGTAAGGTTCAAATCTAGCTCCTACACTATAAATGGAACCTACAACAATGACTAAAACAAGCAAAGGAACTACAATATCCACACAGCGTAATCCAATATCTCTAATCAATGAGTTAGAATGGAATTGAAATACATAAGCATCAACATGACACAAGTATAAGAAAACATAGTGCTTTTTGTATTAATAAATACAGGAGAGAGTTACAACCATATATAGAAGTTGAATTTGTAGATGTCTCCCCAATTGTATTCTCCTTCCTTGCCACAAAGAAAACCTTCACACTCAAACCTAAGGCATAAATGGATGATGATTCCTTAAGCTCAAAGTAGCAGCATGAGGGAAGTAATAATCTCCAAATTCCAACCTAGAATCTATGGGAGGTAATAAACTTATAGGGTGAAAGTGGTAGTTTAGGATTTACCAATCTAGGCTTTTGATCCACATATGAGGGAAGATAAACCCTAGGGATAAGAGATAATACCATTAGAGTAGGATTAGATAGGAATTCGAGATCTCTATCCATGGTAAATGGTTAAAACCACTTTAGAAGCTTCTAGAAGGAGAAGATTCGAAAATATTTTTTAATTTTCCCAAAATTCTAGAATCATCGCATGTGTAGAGTACATTGAACATGTGATTGTCAATGCAGATGTTGAGCTATGCAACTTGTAACCATTACAGGTGGAAATACATGCAGGTTGCGTTGGGGCAAAAAAAATGGTTTTTGAGTATATAGACCCAAAACCTCAGAATTTTTGGGGAAGTGATGCTTAGGGCTTTGCAAAGGGATAATGACAAAGTGTTCAAGGATGTTGATTGATCCAGTTTTTAGGCCTTTTGAGCGGATATGACAAAATGACCTGTAGCATATTGCCCCCTAAAGTACAAAGTTAGAAGCAGTGGTCGAGGACTTAAGTTCTTTAATTCGTGACAAGTCCAGATCAAGAACAAATTGGTCGAGATCATCATTTGTTACAATATATATTATCATTATGATATCATTGTTGAGGGAGGCATACCCATGCTCAACATATAAGCCAATATTACATGTACAAATATCAATAAGTCTCATCTAGTGATGATAGAGTGTGGACCCATGCTTGGATGTTTATCTGAATGATCATAGCCATCATAATTTGTAATCTTGTATGAAACTAAAAGCGCAACCCAAATGGATGGAACTAGATCCAGCGTCTTCTACCTTGTCATTTGATAGTACGAGTCTAACCATGCGAATAAATGAGCTGGAGTCGACCATGGTAGACACCATTTGATTATCGTCCAATGATGTAAGTCGTTGACAAATGCGAGAGAAACCACTGATAATGATAATGAATCTCAAGGTACCATAGTAAAATCTATGTGGTGTGAATGAATGATTTGAATTCGAATACCACACATGATCTTCTGGTCGAAGTCCAATGATGAGGACCCATTGCTGAGAGCGAGGAAACTTGCCATTGATGTACGAAAGCTCCAAGGTACCAAAGGGGGTTTCTAAGTTAACTTCCTGGATAATGAGCTGATGTCAACAGTAAGTGACCCATAGTAGGAGTGCCTTGTTGTATCCTTCATCAATGACATGAAACAAGTATCAATATTTGAGACAAAATAATGTTGATGTAGATATGGTTAAGGAACGATAGACATGAATGAAGGCTTAAGGGTATTGTAGTAGGTACCATCTAAAGGAATTCTCTTGAACATATCGATGACACTTTATGGAGTTGGAAACATTGACCCAAAATCGATTATGAAGGTTTTTAATATGGTGTGATTAACCAAAGAGGCAAGCATATTTCCCAACCCAACAGTCATGGAGATGAAGTGAAAGAGTGTCATGTTCAAGAGAAACTTGCTTCCATTAATAGGTTAAGTACCCCGTTTTCCCAATTTCCCCAACCATTTATGGTCAATACCTCTTTATTTTTGACAATCTTGAGGAGGATAACATATGCTTGATCTATAAGTTCACCCTTCAGATGAATCCTTCTGAGTATATTTAATGAACCTTGAGAAGGAGTGGTTCGGTCCCATCATGTTTGATGAGTCCAATGTTGTTTGATGATTTTATGAGTCCAATGAAGGTGTAACTTGACTTCTTTTTCATGTTTAGAGAGTTTGAAAAAGAGGCAAAAAAGAAAACTCCAAATGTTCTTTTTCATAAATTTAGTCTCTTGAGTCCAAAAAGGCATAAAACGATACTCAGGAGAACCTTTTAATCATGTTGAACTAAAGTATTCCTTTTTCGTAAATAGTTTATCCCACGTTTATCCCATCCCAGAAAACGGTTAAAGTTATATTGGGTAGATGCCTCTTCATTTACTTTAACGAGTTTGAAAATACAAGTGTTTGACAATCTTTTCATGTTTTGGGAGTCTGAAAAGAGCTGAAAGAGGACTCCAAGGGGTTCCTTTTTCGTAAGTTTACAGAGCCCAAAAAAGTGATAAAAGTGTGCTCTTTCATCAAAATGACTTGTATTGAACTTAAAATTTACATCAGATCCTTCAATTAGCCTTTAACCTGCTCAGAACATCACAAAAAATTAAAAATATATGCCATATGGTAAAATTAGGTCAAAAATATTAAAAATATATTAAAATAATAATTAAATTGACCATAAATAGGAAAAAGTAAAAAACATTTTTTACCATTTTCATTTTACCTCTTGTGAGTGAGCTTTGAGTGCATTTTACCCTCAAACTTTAGTAGGTGATTGCAGCCAATCTGGTGGACCATTTCTAGCGATGTTAGCTCCAGGTAGGAGATCTGTCCTTTCTCTCTCTTTTCACGGTTTCCATTTTTCATTTCATGCAATTTTTTGAGATTTCTCATCATTTTAGGGTCTACATTTTCACCCTAGGCTCATCACACCCTCTCTGTATCGAAAGGTGGGTTGGGTATGCCTGATTCACACTAGGAAGAGCGGTCCAACACCTCTGTCAAGAAGGTAAAGTGCATTGGGGCGCTTTGTCCACTAAAGGGTAGGTGTGATGGGCACAATTGAAGAAAAAAATTAATTTTTTGATCTAGATTTCTCTCATTTTTTTTGCACAAGACTAATTCTAAGTGTTTTCCTTGTGATTTTATAGATATTCACCATAACAAAATGGTTCTAAGCTAGAGAGAAAGAGAACATGAGTCCTAATATTTGGATGTTTCCAATGACCCGACAACAATACAAGCCTTAAGGAATTGTGGACTCCTTAAGTTCTTCTGGATTCCAGGCATGAGAGATCAACTAGATTTACTGGAATATCTATTCATGAGATGGGATATTCAAGGAAAACTCTTCAGGGTTAAGGCAGATACTGTCACGATAGAGGTGGAAAATATCTATTTTCTAACAGGGTTGTCTCGAAGAGGAGCTAATATCTCATTATCTGGTATGAGAAGGAGTGGTGAGATTGTCAAGGACTAAATAGTTGTACATTGTAGGCCCCGTTCTCAACCAACAAAGGATGGGAAGATAGAGATTAAGGATGTGATCCAACTTCCTCTCAAGACGATCCTTAAGTTATCTAGATTTTAGGCATGAGTGATCAACTAGATTTACCGGAATATCTAGTCAAGGAATGGGATATTCATGGACAATGCTTCAAGATAAAAGCACATACTATCAAGATAGAGGTGGAATATATATATTTTATGATAGGGTTGTCTCGGATAGGATCTCCTATCTCATTATCTGGTATGAGAAGCGATGGTGAGACTGTCAAGGAATACATAGATGTACATTGTAGGCTCCATTCTCAACCAATAAAGGATGGGAAGATAGAGATTAAGGATGTGATTCAACTGCCTCTTAGGACGATCCTTAAGTTCTTCTAGATTCTAGGCATGAGAGTTCAACTAGATTTACTGAAATATCTGGCCAGGGCATGGGATATTCAGGGATAATGCTTTAGGATCAGAGCACCTACTGTCACAATAAAGGTGGAAGATATTTATTTTCTGACAGGGTTGTCTAAAATTCAATATGCATTGGAATGCACAAAACCTACTGTGTTTAACTGGAGTGAAGGGGTGTTGGAAAGTTTGATGGAACAACTCAATAGAACAAAGGATGGGCGACTGAATAACTATGGATATGGTTCTACTATGATATCATTCGCTCTAGAGAGGATACCACTACTTCGTCTTGAGCACATTTTGCTCGAGCTGCCAGGTCCTAGGTTTCCATGGATGAGGCAATGGGTAGATCTCATGTCTCGTCATGTGGGTGCATCTGCGATGATTTTCACTCCCACTTTCTTCTGATGGCTGCATGTGCAACTCATTATGATCGAGGACTATCCATATGTCGAATATGATTTCCGAGGAGATCCAGAGATCGTTTTACCTGAAGGCAAGTAATGGGGTGATATATGTAAAACAATGTCATTTTGAATGTTTTTTTATTTTTTGGATTTTACAATATATATATATATATATATATATATATATATATATATATATTTTATTAATGTATAAGAGACTGACTATCGACTTCACATGTAGATATGGACCAATACAACCAGTTGGCTCATCGTATCTTCAATGATGGGGAGAGCCACAACTTGCACCTATCAGAGTTGTTGTAGGGGCAGAGGAGGAGATGCATGATCTCAACATAGCTGAGACTCTTGCTGAGTTTGAGCGCCATGTTGAGGGATTGACCCATAATGTGCCAGAGACTAGGTTCAGTGAGATCCCTATGCGTTTGCAACGATACACTATTGGAGTGCCTGAGCGCATCAGTGGACTGTTGTGCAAAGTTGCCCGTGCGATTGTTTGTTATTGCGATCACCACCAGGACTAGTCTACTAAGAGGCCTTAAAGCGATATTTTGTCTACATGTATTTTGATATTATAGGTCATGTGGTTGTATGTGCCTTGTACACATTTTTTTGTAAAGGAACTTGTTTCCTATTTGCTCTATTTTCTTGTTCAATGTGTGATGTTGATTGAAATATTTACATGCGTTGCAAATTTGTATCTAAAACATAATTGGCTAATGCATCAGTTAATGTGTTTAGACTTCTAGGAATATGTTGATATTGAATGTAATCAAAATGTTGTTCTAGAAGGCGAACCCTTAAAAACATGCATAACATAGTTGGACTTATTACTAAATAGACGTTGTTCAGATGTAGTACCACGAGTTGTGAATCAATTCTGACCATCAAATGGTGAATGCCATGTGAAATAACATAAGGAAATAATTCAATCATTGCACTATACTCCACAATATTATTAGTTTAGTGATCGATACAAATACCTTGTAAACTTACTAACTCGCCATTTGGAGCATAAATAGCCCACGCTGCAGAGGAAGGATTTCGAGTACTACAGTTAGCGCCATCAACATAACCGACATATGACTGAGGGAACGCCGACATATACAAATCAATTGTAATCCAAGATTAATAGAGATGGTAGGAAACTTCGAAGGAAACACACTGCAAACACACTAACACACATATACGGTATGTACATAGTGACTATGCAAAGGTAATCTAGGCATAGTATTCTTTAAGGTACAACCCATTTCCGGGCTGCACCAAAGGGATTCCAACAAAATCAATGAGCTGATAAGCCCCTTTCGCAAGTACAAGTTTGACAATATATGAGCTTAGCCACCTTGGTTCGAGCTTCCCAAACCCTAACTTATCAACTTCTTAATCATACAAAAGGACTAGGTCACCTTCCGAGAAGGCACGAGGTTTAATAATCTTGTCTATTGTGCTTTGATGCATTTCTTGTAGGCCTCACTAGCCATTTCGATATCACGTCGGGTTTCATCTAAGCCTGCTAGATGAAAAAAATGCTCTTCTTCTATGGAAGTTGTGGGAAGAAGCTCGATGGAAAGCTTCAAAGAAGAAATCTCACATTCGATGGGAAGGAGTGCTTTTAGACCATACACCAACTGAAAGGGTGTAAATCTAGTTACAGTTTGGATAGATGTTCGGTATGCCAACAAAGTTGAAAAAAGAAGAAGGTGCCAATTCATTTTATTAATCCTTATCATGCGTTGCAACATCATTTTAAAAACCTTGTTAATGGCTTCTACTTGCCCATTGGCCAGTGGGTAATATGGAGTTGAGTTATCATATTGAAGGCACAACTTGGTAGTAAGTTCAGACATCATGTGATTTCAAAAATGTTTACCATGGTCTGTAACGATAGCTTGCGGCACACCAAATCTAGCAATGACGTGATTGAAAAGAAATAATGCAGTTGTTTCATCGGTGTTGTTGTATGTAGGCATCACTTCAACCCATTTGGTAAAATAATCTACAACCACAATAATGTAGCCATTCCCCCTAGATGAATGAGGGTTACATGTCATGAAGTTAATGCCCCATTTCGCAAAGGGACCAACAATGATAATATGATGCATAGGAGCATGAGATTTACGATCATAGATCTGGTAAGCGTGACACTTTTGGATTGCAAGATGCAATCTCAAAACATGGTTGGCCAAAAGTAACTGACTCGCAAAATATTTTGGGCGGTGGCATAGCCAGACATATGTCTGTCGCATGCTCCAACATGATATTCGTTCAAAGCTTTCTGATGAGGCTCATCAATGGGTAAATTATATGGACCTTAATGCCACTCTCCATGTTATTAAAATAAACTTTTCTCACAATTCTTTGAATGTTTTGTTATATTTTTCTTAATGAGAAGGGTAAAGATGAGATGTCATGTCTTGTGGTCTAATGTGCATTGATTGCATGCTTTGGAGCAAATTTTGGCTAATTAAAGTGCAGGAACTCGAAGTAGACAAGCAAGATGGATTTTAGGATATTGGATCTCCCTCCTTAACTCCTCACTCACTTGAAGATTCCTCCATCAGATCTCATCAGCTCGAAGTTAAAAGCAATCGGGCCATTAAGATCATTAGTAGAAAGCCAATGATAGTTGAAGACTAGTTTCTCTCGAGTTTGAGAGCCAAGCCTCCCCAAATTTAAGGAATTTGTTGGTAACTTTAGTTGTATAAATAAGAAGGCCTAGAGCCTCATTAGGATTCAACTTTTTTTTTATTGTAGCCAAGAGGCATTTTCGAGCTAAGGCATTGTGAATGAGGAATCTTATGTATTTTTGATATTTTACTGAAAATGAGAAGCATTCCCTTGATCCAGCACTGAGTTGACTTAGAGGGCTGAAGCTCTTAGGGCCCAACCCTAGTAGCAAAGGTTCCTCTTTTTGTTCATTTATGCTTAGATCACATTCATAGTTAGCTACTAAAATGATTTTGGTTTTGTTAATTTATAAGTATTTGGATGATTAATTAGTTTGCTTCCATTTGTGGATAGTTAGATCAGTGGTATCATAGTGACAGAAGACACTCCAGAAAAGCTGGTGATAGTGGATTTCACCTCATCTCCCTTATGGGATCATGACTTGAGGGTTCCCTTCATACAACCCAAAAATAGATTTCTTGCTTTACTGCATAATCTATTGTTTCTTGAGTAGGTCATTGTATTTGAGTTTCTTAGGATGAGTTACAATTGTCATTTTTGATCTCTTAAGTTTTGCATTTGTTTCAAATCACTTCCATTCATGAACTTAGCCACTAGATGGTAATAACTCTGTTTTCTTCCTTTTAATAAATCTTTCCCATGTATAGATGAATTTGTGCATAATGAAGACAATAATGTATGTTGTTGCAGGAGCTCCTAAATTGTAGGGAGACCTCATCTCATTTGCCTCATCCAAGCCTTATCCACCCATGTTGCCAAATTCCACTAAACCCTAAATCTGAATTCTTGTTTTGTAAGCAAAATCGTCATTTCCATTGAGAAAATCCAACCATCTTGAAACATTTGATTAAGCCTTGGATAATTTTCACCTTCTCCTTGCCTCATTCCCCCATTATATACCTTTCCCACACTTCATTCCACCTTCCCTACCACTTCCTAAGCTTTCAGCTTGTTTCCTGTAGTAAAACAGGGCATCCTGTAGTAGAACTAGGACATCCTATAGTAGTACTACAAAAAACCCTGTAGCATCCTGTTTTAAGCCCGAATTTAGCAAAATTGTCATTTAAGCTTGGATTAGGCCTCTACGTAGCTTCCATACCCCAGTCTAAACCTCTTCCTCCATACCTGTCTCCCTTGCTAAAGAACAAGTGAAGATCAACATTTTCATTCATAAAATGAAAACATAAAAAGATCTTTTTCTACAATTTCTAAATTAGCACATGCATGCAACAGTTATAATACTCCTTAGATCAGATCCCATGCTCAGTTAGTTTAGATCATCACTTGTTATAAATAAGGTTAAGCTAGGTTTATTTTGCAAGAAAAATGTGCCAATGAGTAGCTAAAGGATTTCATGTCACTTTACAAGCATCTTCCAATTCAATCTTTCATTCCTTAAAGTAGGAAACATTCCTTTTCTTTCATTAATGGTAATTTTCCCTTCTCCAGTTGGTAGTCAGACTTCTTGTATTCAATAGAAGATTGGTTTGAGAGACCCTAGTGGTCTATCGCCCCAGTTGAACAGTGACAAGAGTAGACCATTACATCTATTTGTGTATACAACACTATCACCTCCAAGTTTGTACGAACCCCGGGTTGATGAAGTAAAGTTGGTAGCCCCAGGAGTTGCATCATTCTTGCTGCAATACTGGTGCTCATCACTTTTTGGTGCCATTTCTAGGGAGGTTTCTGAGTAGATGTGATTTTTGCTTTCTTTCTTTCCTTCCTTATTTCTTTCTCATTCTGCAAATAGTTCCATTCAGTCGACAATTGCAATATGGTTTTGCTTTCTTTCCAATTCTGCAATTAGTTCTATTCAACAAGTAGTTGAAATTTGGTTTTGCTTTCTTTCCATTCTGCAAGAAGTTCTAAAAAAACCCTAAAGGAAAAAACAAACTCCTTTCATGCCTCGTAGGAGTAGAGACAACTTAGGGAAATTTTTACCAAATACCCCCACCACATCAAACAAGCAACCTTCCCTCTTCTTCGGTGGTTGTGAGCTAGAGGACCCATTATGCGAACAACCATAGATTTTTGAAGAGCCTATCAGGGAAGAAGAAGAGACCATTCCACCAACTAATGGGGATGATAAGATGAAAAACATAAGCCCCTCTACTCTTCCTCACTTCCATGGCCTGACCTCGGAAGACCTAGATACTTTTTTGTTTGAGTTTGTTGTCATATGCAAAACTTATGATTACACCTCTAATGATTAGAATTTGAAATTATTCCCATCCACTCTCAAAGATGCAACCTTGCGTTGGTTCTTGGGTTTACCTGGGGACAATATCACCACTTGGGCTCAGATGCAACAAGCCTTAAACAATAATTATAGGGACTACTGCAGGTCCAAATATACCAAAGAGGAAATTTTTATAATGACCTTGGGACATGATGAATCTTTAGAAGATTATGAGGAAAGATTCCAACTCAGCTACAAAAGGGTCAGGTGCACCCTTAATCCTGAATTTCTTAAGCTAGTCCTTCTTAGGGGGATCGGGGAAGATCTCCTAGAAACCATAAACTTGATGTCAGGAGGGGACATCTATTAGTTACCCTATGATGATATCAAGAAAGATTTCAGGAATCATTCTAGGGCAGCTAGAAAGAAGGGTAGGGCTAGTCAAGCTTTGGCAAGTTCGTCCTCCTCCAACACATCCATAAAAAGTGAAATTGGGAACATGTTCGAAGACTTTAAGAGTGAAATGTTGCATACCCTTTCTCTACAAATGGACACCGTGAAGATCAAGAGGAAGAAGGAGGAAGTAGAGAGACCCTTAGCTATCTTTTTCCCTAGATGCACCAGGAGGCACCTTAGGAACGAATGTCCATTAAATATTATAGAAATCTGCTTGGTCTATGAGGAAAACCACTCCAAATACAAGTGACCTTCTCTGCCTGGATTAAAAGTTGTGTATTAGGGAACTGAAGGGGTGACTGAACAACTTTGCTACATCAACCATAGGAGGCCTCAAGTACCTCAACCATACCAGCAAGCCATGTAAGGGGCATCCTATTCATATTACGACCCTAATCAGAATAAATCCATTCCCCGTTGGTGCCCTCCTACTCATCCTTCATGGTCCACATCTTCTCCCTGGTCTTATGCACCTCAATACCACTCCCAACCTGCCAACCAACTGTTGTAACATTATTTGGTTTTAATAAGTTAGTATATTTGTCCAAAAATAAAATAAAATGTTAAGTTAGGATATGGATGAAAAAGAAATGAAATCTCAGTTCAAAATCAAGGCAAAGATTGGATCATTCATTTGCAACACCAGATCAGTTGGTGTTGAGGCAAATACATTGTTAAAGAAAATGAATTTCCAGCCTAGCTTTACCTGGTCTTATGACCCTTTTGGTATTATTTCTGCCTTGAGAGTTGAATTAAAAATGACTCCTTATAATCATACTCCAAGACCAGAAATAGAAAATTTCATGAATCAAGAGCAGTGGGCTGATGGGACACTTCAAGAGGTAGATGAACAGGTGGTATCCACCCCCAATGAACAGACTCTAGTTGCTCAGAGCAAGCAATAAAAAAGGGTGAGAGAGGAGACTTCATCTATTGAGGAGATTATGAAAGGATTCATTCTACAACAGAAGAAGCCAAAGGTTGGCTTGGCAACATCAAAAGAAGAAAATCAACCAGTAATAATTGATCTCAGAGATTCAGAAGTTTCTACATCAGCAGGAGCTAGTGTTTCAACAACTCCTCCTACAACTAGTGTTTCAACAACTCCTCCTACAACTTCACCTTCTAGGGAGCCTCTAGAAATCATTCAGTCCACAGGAACTAGTTCCTCAGATGATCAGAACATCTTTTCAAGGTTCCTTGAGATTAAACAGAAGAATGAGACTTTGAAGTCTAATGTATACAACCAATTTTGGAGACAAACATCAACTTCCTAGCACATACTTATTTATGCTTTTGACAGTGAGAAAGGTAGAATGCAGATGGATTTCTTAAAAGACCAAATCCCATTTCCTAAGTCTCCATCAGATTATAAAAAGATTGTGTTTTCATTTGATACCAGTCAAATCCATCCAATTGACTAGATGGATATGCACAGATAGACTGGTGAGATGTTGTTTTCCACCATGACCACTACAACTATGTCTCTTTCTAAACTTAGGACTGCTCTATCCAATGTTCAATCTCAACTCAAGATAGAAAATATTTCTTCATTAGCTAAAGATAACAAAATAAAGGCACTGGAGGAATTTGTGATTAAAGTAGGATATGATCCCAAAGATGCAGAATTACTCCTCAAAAAGAAAGATGCAGACATTGTTGTGATAAAGAAACAATTGAAGCTGCCTTCTACAGAAGATCCTCTAACAAAAGACATAGCAAAAAATGAACAACAAAAGGAGGACATGCTCAAGCTTATCATTGAGCAAAATATACAGCTTAAGAAAATGGAAGAACAACTTGAAGAGTTACTAAAGGAGAAAGAAGCAACACAACTTGCTATGGTTCCAGTCACAGTAGTCCCAATAACGGTTGTGGGTACAAAACCTAGTTCATCATCAACAACCATTGAGTCTACATCAACAGCAGCTGATCCAACAAGATTATCACAAGAATTGGCCATACAAAAACAAGAAAATGAGAAGTTACTGCAAAAGTTCCAAAGTTTAGAATTGCAGAAAGTCAAGAATGATACTTTGTATGTGCAGGAGATGCAGAAGTCCCACAGATTGGAACTTAAGATCCAAAAGTTGGAAAGTGAGTCCCTAATGGCAGATACTTTGGCCCATGCCAAGGAAAATATTTGGACACACATCAACCAATCTATGACAGATGTATGGCCATCCATACAAATTATTTTTGAACAACAAGAACTCATCACTAGATGTAGAGCAGTAATAGAAGAACAGAAAGCAACTTTGAAGACCAAGCCAGCAGAAGCCACATATATGATAAAGGTGTTAAATTCAAAAAGTAGAGAAGAGTTGGAAGGAATAAATATTTATGACAGAATAACTACCATCTTAGAGATTAAGAAGGTCTTACAAAAGAAGAATTTGATTAACCAGTTAGAAACAAAATGTCAAACCTTGGATATTGTTGTCCAAAGGTTTCATTCAAAGTTTAATATTTTAAATAAAAAAGGACTACGAGGATTGGTAGATCTAAATGATAAGTTGATCAAATTAGAAGATTATTGCAAGAAATTATATACTATTGTAGTGGACAGAGCTAAGTTTGCAGGAATCAAATGACAAATAATAGGGAATGCCTTTCTGGAAGCCTTGGAGTTTGATTTGACCATCAAGCACGAAATTAGACATTTGTTCCTCAGCAAGCCAAATTTCGAGAGGTATACGGAAGTGGATGAAACATTTAGAAAGATGGTGAATTTGGAAATTCCAAGTGAACAAAGATGGGATAAATTGTGTGAAACAATTGAGTAATTTATGATCCTAACAGTATGACAACTCATCAACTTTTTTAGGCTAGATCATCAGTAGATCCCTAAAATATAGAGCCACCTCTTCAGCAGTTTCTCTGTTCCTACAATATTGTCCTATTTTTGTAATTTTGTCCTATTTTGGTATGTTGTTCCAACAGGTCATAGATATTTTTCAAATTTTCGTATAAATAACTCCTTCTTTGAGTTATTAGGGGTTGAACCCTTGAACAATATATCAAGCAGATTTGTACTAAGCTAGAGCATTTTTTGGAATAATAAGGGATTATGGATTTATCTGATATGGTCTTTTTCTGAGTGAGTTCTACTTCAAGTTATTCATTCATTATGTTTTCTTCATATAAATTAAGTCTTTTACAGTTATCCAATTCAAAATTTAACTGAGTTTCAGTCTCATTTTGAATCCTCTGTGAAGTTGTGATTATAAATAAGAGAATAATTTACAGAACTGTTTGTTATTGTAAGTTCCTCTTTAAATATAAATTACATCATATTTCTGTAACAGTTTAATTATATTTTGTTGATTAAGTAAACACTGTTTTCTTAATTTCTTCTTATAATTTGTTAAGTATTCAGTTTGAATATTAAATGAATTATACTTCTTTATGCTCTACTTTTCCACCCCATTAAAATCAAATTAACTATGTGCAGTTAAAGAACAACCTTTTATTTTACTTGGAAATCTATCTGAGTTTAAAGCACTCGTTGATAAATTGTTCACTGGTCATCCAGCCATTCAAAACAACAAAACATTATAGATGCTTTGGCATAGCTAATTGACCTAGAGTTATCTCAAAGGACAACACCAACCATTTCAGCCATATGCTCCTCCACAACCTCAGTGGAATGCACCATCCCAAGGGTGGAGGCCCCCATACAACCAAGCTCCAACTTTTTTGCCTCCACCTCCATCTCAAGCACAGCTCCTACACCTTGCTCCACCTAAACAACCTCAGATGCCTGCCCAACCAAATCCGAACCTGAACAACAGACATGCACAACAGGTCTACAGTGGAGAAACATCCTACCTTTGACTATGTTGTGGAAATTCAAGAAATTAACCTCATGTATAGAAGAGTGCTTTCGGATAATCAACCTCCATCTCCACCTGAGGAGCGTGAAGAGGAAAAGGAGGAAAGTGTCCCTCAAGAAAATCCACCTCCTTTTCCTGAGAGATTAACCCATCTTGTCTAGCACACCCCAGAAGAGACTGAACTTCTGGGCGAGATGAAAAATCCATGTATTAAAATCCCTCTTCTCCAAGCTATAAAAGATGTCCCCGTCTACAATAAGTTAATCAAGGAGAAATGTTTCAAACATCTAGGAAGGAAAAATAAAGACACCCCTACCATTAATGTCATTGGACAACTGTTCAACTTAATGTTGGGGCAAATGATTTGCCCAAAGTATCTAGATCCTGGAAGTCCTGTGGTAGATGTACACATCGATGGCACCATTGTCCCCCATACCTTGATCGATCTTGGGGCTACCATCAATGTGATGACTAAGGAGACTATGCTTAAACTGAATCTCCACGGAGAATTAAGAAAGATCACAACAGTCTTGCAGCTTGCAGAGGTCCATAGTAGCTCCTGAGGGAGTTGTTGAGGATGTGATGGTCTCCATTGATTCCTAGGAATACCGTCCTAAATTCTTAGTTCTCTTACCTAAGACCAAGTTCAATGGTTATCCTCTCATCCTTTGGTTAGCCACTGTCGATGCTTACATAAGTTGCAGGGTTGGGAATATGACCACTAAAAATGGGTATCTGTCCAAGAAATTGGTCTTGTACCCTCCTGATCAACCATCTTTGGAGCATGACTTACCTTTATGGTTAGAATAGGAGGAAGAAGATGAAGTCTACTCTTCCCCAATCTATACCCTAGATGCTACTATAGGAGGGGGGCAACCTGATGAAGATGACCTGATTGAGAAAATCCTCCAGAATCAACCCCCCAACACCATGTCTCTTGAGGAGTTAGTGAAGGAAGCCAAAGATAACCCTTGGACTGATCTATGCTTAGCTGACTCAAGCCCTACTCATGTCAAGATGATAGAATTCGGCCCAGAAAGAACATTGAAAATCAACCCCTCTCTTTGTACCTCAGGAAGAGGAGTTATGTGACATGCTAAGAAAGCATTTGGATGCCTTTTCCTGGAGTTACAAGGAAATGAAGGGAGTGCACCCTTCGGTGTGTACTCACCACATTTACATCAAGGAAGGTTGCAAGCTAGTCTACCAACCTCAAAGGAGAATGAACCCAACCCTCAAGGATATAGTCAAAGAAGAACTGCAAAAGTTGTTGGATGTAGGGTTCATTTACCCCATCTTAGATAATGAGTGGGTGTCTCCTGTGGTTCTGGTTCCAAAGAAAAATGGAAAGTGGAGGATCTAAGTAGATTACCAAGAGCTAAACAAAGCCACAAAAAAGGACATTTCCCTCTACCTTTCATTGACCAAGTATTGGATGCTTTGGCAGGAAATAAGTTCTTCTCTTTCCTGGATGGATTCAGTGGTTACAATCAAATCCAGATTAGCCAAGCGGACTAGGATAAAACCACCTTCACCTATCCCTAGGGTACCTTTGTTGATAGGGTCCTTCCTTTTGGTTTATGCAATGCCCCTGCCACTTTCCAGAGGGCATTCCTGAGCATCTTTGCAGAGCTAGTCCATGATTATGTGGAAATTTATATGGATGATTTCACCCCCTGTGGGTGTGATTTCCTGGAGACTCTCTATAGCTTAGGAAAGGTATTAAACAAATGCATTGAAATGAACTTATCCCTTAGTCCCGAGAAGTGTGAGTTCTTAATGACTGCAGGGATTGTTCTAGGTCACTCAATATCCCAGGAAGGACTGCAAGTAGACCCAAATAAGATAACTATCATAAAGAGGGTCCCTACTCCTCAGAAGCAGAGGGATGTCAGAAGTTTCTTAGGTTTAGCTGGATACTATAAGAGATTCATAAAATACTTCAACAAGGTAGCCTCACCTTTGTTTGGACTATTGGCCAAGGACTCCAAATTTTTATGGTTAGAAAGCTACCGAGAGGCCATAGAAACCCTAAAGGACATGTTGACTACTGCATTTATAATCCGAGGCCCAAATTGGGCTCTTACCTTTCACATACATGTTGATGCCTCTCACAAAGCTATAGGGGCAGCTCAGGGCTAGATAGATTGGCGCCATTTCCGGGGATAGAAGGATTGAAATATTTATTTTCCTTGGGAGCAATGATTTTTCTCTTTTCCTCTAAGGTGAATAAAGGATTAGATATAGGTCAAAAACTTTCACATGGAGATTCCATTGTTTCAAGTTGGTTCCTTTTAAGCATACTAGATTACGCTCTAATTCTGAGATTGTTAACCCTCTACCAGATCCAGAGAGACTTATTAGGGGAGCCTCTTTAAGGAGAAGACGTCAAACCTCTTCTTCTTCTTCAACATTACACCCTGAAGATATATCATATGTAGATCCTTTTTCATTTGTTCCATCTAATCCTGATTGGATTGAACTACCTCCTAGGGTTTCTGAACTCCATTCAAAAGGAGTAGATCTTCCATCAGCCTTTTTAATCCAATCACTTGAGTCATATCAAGTGCCATCCATTCCTATAAAATCACCTTCATTTGAGGAAGAATTGGGTTTACATTTACCTAAATTCAAACCTACAGATTTCATCTCTCCAACTCCTTATTTTGTTCCATCAACTTCTACTAATCTTGAAGAGACATTCTCTATCTATTCAAATCCTTTGTTTGATAATAAGGAAGAATTTCCATCAGGAGTTCAGAAGTTGGTTATTAAAACCCCTTTGAAATCCTCAAGGAGGTATCCTCCTTCTTTCTCTCCTCCACACACTAATACCCCTATTGATTCTCCTTCACCTTCATCTTCATCCTCTTCCTCTTCTTCTTCATCATCTACTCAATCACCCTAGACTCCACCTTCCACTATGGCTTTTCAACCCATTGTACAAGCAAGATATGCTGCTTTAGTCCTTCCTCAAAACTTGGCAAATTTTCCTGATGGATATCTAAAGCATTTACCAAGATTCAATGGTGAAACTGGTCCTTCAACAGAAGATCATGTAGCTGCTTTCTTAGATTTTGCAGATAATATGAACATAGAACATGAAAATGTTTATATGAGATTATTTGTGCAATCCTTAGAAGGAAATGTTAGGATCTGGTTTAGACAACTTAGACCTGACTCTATTAGAACATGGAATGAGCTCATAACTATCTTTAAAAATCAATGGGGGGTAAAGAAGGATCCTGTCTACTTTCTCACTGAATTTGAAGAATTGAAGAGAAACCCTAGTGAACCAGTGGCCAAATTTATCAAGAGATTTAATAAACTCTATCATAAAATGCCTGCTGATTGTAAGCCACCAGTAGCAGCTGCAAAAGTTAGATTTTCCAAAGCATTTGAAGATGACTTTGCAGTCATGCTAAGAGAAAGAGTATCTAATACATTAGAAGATATGCAGACAAATGCTATAGAGGTTGAAGCTAATAGGTCTGCTTCTAGCAAACTTAAAGCTAAAGCAAAGAAAGAAGAAAGAAAATTAAAATCTAGGATTGATGACTCATCTTCTTCCAAATCTAAACTTGAAGATCAGAAAATTGATGAAATTACATCTTTACTTAGAAACCTTTCCAATAGGATTTCTAAAATTGAATCACAACCTAGAACTACTCAACAAACTGTTGTTAGGCCTCAAGCTCAAACTCAATTTCGAAGAGCTCCTCAAATGCATATCCTTTAGAGACCAAGTTCTGATCAAAACATCCAACCACCATTGTTGATTGATGATCAACATCCTCAGGATGTAGGTCCTTTAATTACCAGAGATATTCATAATCTCGATTCTTCAACAGTACAAATGTCAATAGTGCCTGCATCTTCCCCTCAGTCTTTTGAACAAGAGCAAGGAGATGCTCAACTTTCCAAATATCAAGCATTTTCTGAATTTTTGATTGCAAAGTTAAATAAGAGATATGATCTAAGACCTAGATCAGGCCCAGGTAGACCTCCAAAATCTAGAACTATAATTGAACCAGTAATAAAATCTATCCAAACACAAACTCCAACACCTCAAACTATAGAGTCATCCATTGAAACCTTAGCATTTGATAAAACCATTTTGACAACTTTTAATATTGAGAAAGAATTGGAAAGAGTCAAGATTCCTATCCCTTTAGCTGAACTTTCCAAAAACCCTGGTTATAAAAATCAAGTGTCTAAATGGATACAATCCTCTAGTGTAGATGCTGAGGGATTATTAGTTTACAAGATGAAAAACCCTCAGTAGTTTTTGGCCCTAGTTTTGATATGATTGACGAAATTTTTCCACCCTTTTATGTAACTTTAAAGGTCCATGATTTTCTCTTATATAATTGCATGTTGGACTCTGGAGCTTCTCATAACCTTATGCCAAAGGTAATTATGGACCAATTCCAGTTAGAAGTTACTCGTTCCTATAATGATCTCTACACCTTTGATTCAAAGAAAGTACCATACCTAGGAGTGATCAAAGACCTAGTTGTGACCTTAGCCCAAATACATGTTAAGAGTATAGTCTTAGACATAGTTGTCATTGATATTCTTGCCAAGTTTGGCATGCTTCTGTCTAGATCATGTTGTGCTAAACTTGGAGGATCACTTCAGATGGACATGTCTTTTGCTACTATTCTAGTCTATGGAGGTGAAAATTTAAGGTTATATAGGGAAGTTAGATTCCTCCATACTGTTTGCAGGTCTAATCAAGCAAAAAATCACCCCATCTATGTAGTAGATCAGGATTTTGGTTGCTTTCAGTTGTCATTACAAAATTCATCAAACACTCAACTTGCCATCGAAAATACAGTTTCCAAACCTAAAATTGTAAAATCAGATATCTGGAAACTTTATTTTGATGGCTCTTGCTCAAAGGAAGGAGCAAGAGCAGGGATTGTTTTAATATCACCAAATAAAGAAAATATTACTCAGTCATGTAAACTTGAATTTGAAGTCACCAATAATGTGGCTGAGTATGAGGCTTTTCTTCTTGGTCTTGAACTAGCTAAGAGTCTAAAGGTTCAAAACTTGAGTGTCTTTTCTGATTCTGAACTAATAGTCAAACAAGTTAGAAACTTGTGTCAAACAAAGTACCCAAGACTTAGATCTTATAGAAATGAAGCTTGGGATACAATTAAAAATTTCTTTCAAGGATTTAACATAACTGCTATACCCAGGGATGAGAATATGCATGCTGATTCACTTGCTGTTTCAGCAAGCTCTTTCAAAATCCCTAAGCTAGTATTGTTGGAATATCAGATTCAAGTCAAGTACAGACCATCAATTCCTGATAACCTTAAACACTGGCAGATTTTTAAGGATGATGAACAATTAAAATCTTTTCTTCAAGTCATTGATAAATCTTCAAATATTCAAATTGAAGAAGATAAAAAAGATGTTCAAGAATCCAATCAATAGAGCCTAGAAACTTCATTTAGTCCTAAAATTCTTGATCATGATATCATTAAGTTATCTAATAATTTTATTCCCAAAGGATTAGTTCCATTGGAAAAACTATTTGATAATAATGATGTCTCCAAAAATCTCTTGTATAATTCACCTGAAGAAGAAATTGAAGAGTGTAATATTGAGACTTTAAATGAAGTTAGAAATGTTAAAATATCATCATATTTGCCTTTGGATGTTAAAAATAAATACTTGAATCTTCTTAAAAATTAAAAATAAGTTTTTGCCCCGTCTTATAATGAATTAAAAACTTATGATACATCTTTGATTGAGGACAAAATTCCTTTAAAACTAGAGGCAAAACCTTTCCAACAAAAATTAAGAAGAATCAATCCAATAC
Source organism: Pinus tabuliformis (assembly GCA_031772625.1). Lineage (NCBI taxonomy): Eukaryota > Viridiplantae > Streptophyta > Pinopsida > Pinales > Pinaceae > Pinus > Pinus tabuliformis. Next base: position 645,356,262 of record CM062815.1, on the reverse strand, counting down.
TTCTTCCAACCATTGAGAAAGAACTTAAAAATTTGTTTGATGCTCATATCATAGTACCTTTGAGGTATTCTGACTAGGTGGCTAACCTAGTTCATGTCAGGAAGAAAAATGGTGAAATTAGGTTATGTGTAGACTTCCGAAATCTGAAGAAATCATCTTTAAAGGATAACTACCCATTGCCCAAAATGGATCATCTACTTCAAAAAGTTTCAGGTGCAAATAGGATTTCTATGCTAGATGGATTTTCTGGTTACAACCAGATTGTGTTGAGTGAAGCTTACCAAGACAAAATTGCTTTTTCTACTCCCTGGAGTACATTCATGTATGCAAGGATGCCATTTGGACTTACAAACGCTGATGCCATTTGGACTTACAAATGCTGGAGCCACTTTCCAGAGAGCCATGGATCTATCATTTGTTGGTAAGACATCTGAATTCACTGTCATTTATCTAGATGATTTAATTGTTTTCTCTGATTCTGATGAAAATCATTTAAAACACTTGAGCAAGGTTTTTGACAGGTGCAGAAAATATGGCATATCCATAAATCCAAAGAAGTCTTTATTTGTTGTAAAGGAAGGGAAATTACTGGGGCATATTATCTCCAAGGAAGGATTTGTCATTGATCCAAAGAGAGTTTCAGCTATTCAAACTCTGTCTTTGCCTAGAAACAAGAAGGAGATACAAACCTTCCTTGGGAAAATTAATTTTCTCAGAAGGTTTATCCTTAATTATGCAGAGATAGTAAAAGATATAATTGATATGTTAAAAAAGAACAATGAAGTGAAATGGACAGTTTCTACTAGATATGATTTTGATAAGATAAAAAAGGCTATATCTGAAGCCCCTACATTAGCCAGTCCTGATTACTCTTCCCCTTTTAGCATATTTTATTTTGTATTAGAGACAACCTTAGCAACTGTACTTTTACAGAAGAATATGAATGGTGATGACCAACCCATAGCCTTCTTTAGTAAAGTCATGAGGGATGCCGAGCTTAAATATGACATTATTGAAAAGCAAGCTTATGCTTTAAGCCAAGCCCTCAAAGCCTTTAGAAATTATGTTTTTCATTCACACATTACAACCTATGTCCCTAATCATGCTGTCAAAATTGTTTTGACCCAACTTGATACTGATGGAAGAAGGGGAAGATGGATTGCCAAAATTCTTGAATTTGACCTTGAGATCAAGACCACAAAGCTAGTGAAAGGTCAAGGTTTGGCTAAATTACTGGCTGAATCCAATTGCAAAGTATTGGGACTAAATTTTATTTCTAAACCTTCTCTAAATGCAGAAGAGAAGGATCCACAAGAACCTTCTCTAAATGCAAAAGGGGAGAATCCACAAGAACCTTCTCAAAATTTAGAAGAGAATCCATAAGAACCTTCTCAAAATTTAGAAGAGAATCCACAAGAACCTCCTTATTCAGATCAAACCATTCTCATTCATATAGATCATAAACATCTACTCTTTGATTGGTATTATGATATTGTGCAGTTTCTTAGAGATTTTCAATGTCCAGCTAAAATCGAATTGAAGCAATGTAAAGCCCTGAAGCTTAAAGCAGTTAAATATTATATTATCAATGGTAATCTATACTGTAAGGATCCTCACAATATCCTTCTTCTCTGTTTGAATGAAAATGAAACAGAGGGAATTATAGATCAGTTCCATGCAGGGTTTTATGGTGGACATTGTTACACAGTAATTTATCACTGCCTTCCTGTCAGTCACCCTGCTGTGTCCAAGAAGTCACAATCACTAAGTGTTTGATCCCTGAACTGGCTAAAAACCCATTTTTCCAAAGTTTTGTGCATCAGCGCGTCTGTTCCTAAAATAACCGCGATGACCAGCGCCCCACAGTCTATTTCGTGCGCTGCCATCGCGGAAGAACATCACTTTTCCGCGATGACGCACAGCGCGGCTTTCACGTGTCCTTCCGCGCTGACATGGCTTGTTCAGTTGTTGTCATGTGCTGACAGCGCGGAAGTCTCCATATAATCCGCGCTGATCCAGTTTGGGCGAATTTGTTCAAACAACCAGCCTTCCAGATCTCTCCAGGCTTGGTTGTTAGCTTTGTGAATGTCGACTCCCTTCTATGGCATGTCTGTTCGACCTTTTGCAACTACTCCCCTTGAAGATAAGCTCATCCTTCCACCTTTTTAGGAGACTCCTTCTCCTATATAAACTTCCACCATTACCATGAGCAGCTAGTTAGAAAATAGCTAGACTTAGCTTGGATTATACAAGAGCTTGTAGTGCTCAGATTGCTGCTATAGGTGTGGTGTGTTAGGAGTGGAAGTGATTGATTGCTTTGGGAAGTTTGTTTGTGACATTTGTGTGAGAGAGAGAGACTAGTTTGTCTTGGGAGAACCATCCTCAAAGGTGAATGCTTGAGATACATGCTGACTGATCCCTCCTGAGAAGTTTATCGACGTCAGAACATTTGGTTGTACTCTTCTCTATTCTGATTAATAATAGATGACTGCTATTATTGTTCCATTCTCGTTTGTTTATGCAATGGATAAATGTGAATTATGTCTTTTCTGACTGGCATATAGTTACTTTTACTAGATTTCACGCTTGCGTTTGCTTTCCCTTCGTGTGTGCAGGTGTCCGTTCGCGAGGATCGCGGAAGACTATGACCAGCTGAAGCGAAGGAGCAAGGGAAACATCACCTCGACAAACGACAGCGCAGGAATCCAAGTAGGTGCTCTTTACTTCTTGTCTAATTGTAACTAGGAACATGCGTGGCAGCATTGTGTGATTGTTGCTAGACCCCTGTTGGGCTAGTAGGGATCGCCTCTATCCGTAGAGGGGATTTACCTTCGCCAACAATTTGGCGACTCCGCTGGGGATCAGCCTTTTTGTTTTTTGAGTCCACTTTTGTGTTTGGCTTTGATTGATCTCTTTGTGGGTTTTTGGGATTGTCTTTTGTGGCTTATGAACTTTCTGGGTGTTTCTGGAAAGCGTCTTTATTATTTAAAAGCTCCTGCCTTTGGTTTGGGAAGTTTTTGTTTTGGTTTTCCTTGTTTTTTACTCCCAGCGCGTTTTATTTCGGAACAGTCGCGCTGACATCGCGGCCCTGTTCTTTTGGTTTTCTCTTCATCGCGCCTGTACGTCTAACAGTCGCGCTGACCTCGTTTTTAAGGGCAGCGCGCTTTATTCGTGTTCTTTCGCGCTGACATCGCGCCCCCTCTTCTTTGCGATTTCGGTCATCGCGTCTGTGTGTCTTATATCCGCGCTGACCTCGTTTGTCCTAGGGCAGCGCGCTTTTTCCCTGACTTTCCGCGCTGACGTCGCAAAGTTGCTGAAGGCCTCCCCCTGTCAGCGCAAAGTTGCTGAAGGCTACCCGCGCTGAGCCTGAAAAACTTTTTTTTGTCCAATTTGACCTCCTGAACCTCTTGCTGTGACTTTCCCTGCTTCTCCCCACTTGTCTGATGACTTGTTTTTCACTCTCTGAACTTTGAACTGTTTGATTACGAAGCTCAACTCCATAGGGTTTCGTTTTGCTTGGTTTTAAGTTTGCAAACAACTTCCCTTCTAGCTGCTTGGTTCACGTTTTCGTCCTGACTTTCGCGATTACTGGATTGTGTTTGAGTCTCTAATTGACTGGTTGCAACTCTGGTCCATCGGATGTTTGCTTTTCTCTATTTGATTTCACGCTCTGAACCCTAGGACATCTAGCGGCCGTGTGTGTGTCAAGCCTCCCGCAAGGATCCCTGTTTGCTTGATTGACCAGCTCGTTCTAGACTCGCTTTTCGCATTTTTTCAGTGATTGTTAGAGTGTATTGGTTTGTGCTTCCAAGTGATCTTTTCCGCTTCCTCCTTGCTTGCAATCCTTGCTTGTTTTGCAGAGCTTAGATCACATAGCTCGTGCATTGCCTTGTTTCCTTTTGATTTCGAGACTTTGGTTGAGTGTTTTGGGAACTTCGTGTGCTCTCATTAAGTAGTTTACTTGGTGTTCAAGTTCCTCCAAATTCCTTTAGGTGTGTTATGTCACTAAAAGAAAATGAATTAGTAGCTTATTTTAAAATTCGAGAAGGAAAAGAACATTTCATTGATTTCCATTTTCAAAAGAAAAGTTTCCTTTCCTCGCTTTAGTTGCATTTAGCTACTTGTTTGTTTGTTTTCGTTTTGTTTAAAAAATTCTTTGCCCTCTCATAGCTAGAATTCATCAAATGAAACGAAATTCTTTTGCATATAGATTGCATCTAAGTAATTGTGAGCGAACATACGATAGAGCTTGAAATCGAAACTTAATCTCAAGATCAACTATAAAATGAACCAAATGAATCTAAAAACGCATTGGAACTAAACGCAAATATTTAGAGGTCTAGGTTAGAGACGTGTTCCGGCGTCTTAAAAAATAGTCACTGTTGTTTCACATTAGGTTGGGTGATTCCTCCTTCTGTGACTCGATAGTGGTCTAATACGGACTGCGCTCCCACGTACCGTCGAGTATATAGGGAGACCCCACTAGGCTTTTATCCTTTATCCATAGGAAGCCGAGTCGGCCGCCCTACAATTCGCAATGCAGTGAACACAGCATTCACGAAGATTGACCACCCGTACCCTAAAAAGTATTCTGTGGTTTTGCGAAGAGTTTGGCACACCCTCTACCTAGAGTTCCAGAGCAGTCACTTTTGATCCTTTTCGGACTCCCTAAACGAAAAGGTGCCTGTGAGCGTCTTGTCACTTCGTGCTCATTAAACATTCGAAGGAGACTGGAGTCATCTTTGTCCTTTTCTCGACTCCTGAAATATGAAAAGGTCAAGTTTGGTCCTTGCGTCTTAAAAAATTAATTTGGCCACGATAACATCTCCTTTTTAGGTCTTGTGTGCGATAGTTTTGAGTAGGCTTTTATCGATAGTTTCCTTTAAGAGTTCTAAGGGGTCTGGTCATCCTGGCTGACCCATCACCTCCCGGTACAAGTGACTTAGGTTCTCAATCCCCTGTTGCTCCCGAGGTACCAGTTGAAGGCGGTACTCTTCCCATTGTTCCGAGTATCCAGCCTATTAACGTACGGTCCCCAGGCAACCCAGATTACTTGGAGGATTGGAATCCCGTCTGGGAAGAAGATTGGGATACCCCCCAAACCCCCCGTACCCCTTTAGGTATGTCATCTCCAATGGAGGGGGCAGCTTCCAGCACGGGTGAGACACCCGCAGTCACAGACATCGAGACACCCGCGGTCACAGACATTGAGACCCCGATCCCGTCTTCATCTCCCCTCCCTCCACGATATCAATCGCTAAGGGATAGGTATGATGCTAGAACAACTTCTACCACCATATGGGATCCTTCTCTCGCGGCCTCGATTGGCCCTTTTGTTTCACAGCCTCTTTTCCCACCCCTCACCTCAGAACTCAACCCGATCGTCACCTCAGTTCCCGCTCAACCTACTGTTTGTGTAGCACGTTCGACTCCGGTCGTCAGTGCTGCGCCGATTCCCTCGTCTGAAGTTCCTCAAGCTGGTTCTTTTGTTGGAGGCATTCCAGGATCAGGACCGTATGATGCTTATGGGGAACCTATAACAGACCCAGATTACGATGGTCCTGTTTTCTTCTTCGATGCAAATGGTGAGTTCCTTGAGGAAATCTCAGGTCTCCCTCGTCACCCCTTCGAAGAGAACGAGGAATCTTTGAATGTCAGGTATGACCACACTACTAAGTACTTTGGAAACCGAGACCCTCCTCGGCAGCCCATAGGACCACCCAATCAGGACCCGTCATTCTACGTGCAGCCCCCTCAAGGGCAACCATTATACGGCCTGCCTGACCCAGGACAATCTGGGCACCCACAAGGTCAACCTTACCAGGAACAACCTATGGACATGGGAGGTCCGCCATACCCATATCAGAATCAACCTACTGGGCAGCCAGAGCAACCATCTTTTCAAGATCAGCTTGGTTTCCAGCCAGGGTACCCCCCTGGACCAACTGGCTCAGTTTACAATCCCTCAAATCAACCAGCCGTCCAGCAAGGGTATCCTTATGGCCAGGGTGGACAACCCTATATTCAACAGGGCCCACCTACCCCTCGAAACGCAAACCCTTCTGGGCAAGGCGGGCAACCCTCTGCCCAGCCTATATACCAAAGAGGGCAGCCTGCCGTACAGCAAGCCCAACCCGGTTACGGTGGGGGACAAACGGGTCAACCGTCTATACAGCCAAATCAACCCGGGGTCTACCCTCACCGTCAACCTGGACAAGCTGGCCAGCCTCAGCGTCAACCAGCTATCCAACCAATTCGACCACCCGTTCCGCGAAGACAGCCCTTGGTGGCACATGGACAACCTGGCGTTCAGCAAGGCTATCCTGCTGGCCAACCAGGTCCATCTCGAATCCGACCAAGTCAACCTTCGGGACGTGTAGTCCAACCTCAACCGGTTCAAGGACAATACTCTGGGCCTCAGACTCAAACAGGTTATCAACCTCCATATCAAACGCAGCCTGCCTACCAGGCTCCGTATGCGACCCAGCAGTCACATGGCTACCAGCAACCCCAGGGGCAAAATCAGTATGCTCCTTACCAAAATTATCAGCGACCACAGGTCACTCCCTATCAAAATTATCAATATGGTCAACCTGGTGGGCAAGCTGCTAATTCATGGGGAGCTGGGGGGCAAACACAGGGACAGTCGTCCGCACACGGACAAAACTCCTACGGACAAACTCCCTATGTGCCAGGTCCTTTCGGACCAGGTCCGTCGGGACAAAATTCCTATGCGGCCGGTCCTTTCGGGCCAGGTCCGTCTGGACAAAGTTCGTGGGGGCAACCCCAATCTGGGTGGAACCCTAATATCGCCTCGAACCCTCAGCCACAGATGTCCTTCAACCCGCAGCTACCATTTTTGGCTACGTTGGAGCTTCCCGATGTGTCCAAGTTAACAAATGATCCTATTTTGCATAACTCATGGTGGCCACCGGTTCCGACCAAAATACCAGGTGACTGTCCAAAGTTCGACGGCAAAGCCGGAGAGGATCCTCAAGCCCACGTAATGACCTATCACCTCTGGTGTTCATCTAACTCATGGCTTGATGATTCTATCCGACTGCGCCTCTTCCAGAGGACCCTCACTGGTTCAGCCGCAAAATGGTACATCGAACTTCATCGCGGTATGTTTTCAGACTTTAACTCGTTGGCTATGGCCTTTCTTACTCATTTTCAGTTACCCATTCGGTACGAGACTGGGACCCATTTGCTCACGTCTCTAAAACAGGATACGGCAACGCACATCTCTGATCATATACATGAATGGAGAAGGCGCCGTCGTTTGATTAAATTTTGGATTCCCGATCAACTCCTGACCGACTGGTTTACCACGTCCTTTGTTCCTAAAATTGCCAAAGATATTGCAATGGGGGCGTGTGTAACTGAAGAGCAAGCGATTGCGCGAGCTCAATACCTTGACTTAGTATATTCTCAGTCAGGTACTTTGTATGACTATTTGCCAGATGCCCCGAGGCACGGACAAACCAAAGCTCCACCGAAACCGTCTGTGGATGGAGTTATTGGCTCCGTGAATTCACCAAGTAAGAAATCAACCGCAAACTCTGGGAAGCAGAAACAAAACGCCTCTAACGAGAATGCTTCTCAGAGCCCATCTATTCCTGGGAATACCTCCGAGGTAAATGCCGTTCAGTCCACCGCGGCAGACAAATCCTCGAAAGGCAAAAAGAAAGGAAAGGCCAAAGAAAAATCCGGACAACCTAAGCAAAATTCTCCTAAACCTCCCACCGAGGACGGAGCCAAGCGGAAACCTAAGTATCCCTGCCTCATTTGCGAGGAGGATCACTACACCAAGGACTGCCCTAGGCGGTCCGAGGTTAGTCGGCTTTTAAAAGGTGCTTCAGGGTCCCCCGCCGTCCTTAAAGAGCCTTTCCCATCCCAGCAGACGCATCAGGTGGCCGACCCTTCTCAATCCTCTTCCTCGTTCGGTTCTCAAGTATTCATGGCAGGAACCATCCCTGTCCACGTCACGACTCGAACGAAAGAATATCCATCTTCAGCCGGGAAGGAGCCGGAGATCCCCTCCAGCGCTCCCGCGTCTAGTTCTGGCCCTCTTCACATTGAACGGCCCAGCACCGAGACGATCCCCCGACCCCCTCCCAAAGGTGTACTCAGGAAGTCATCTTATAACCCCAATGCTCGTGCCGCACAGCATTATAGCATTGTCGAGGACTTAGCTCAGGCTCCGTCTGCTATGTCCGCGTTAGAAGTCCTCCAGAGCTGCCCCTCCCAGAGGAAGTCCCTGCTATCAGCAATTGGTGGCATCGACCCGGCAGATTCGGATCTCATTTCTTTCGACCTCGAAGGTTTCACGCAGAGATTACCTCATCAGGTGGCCTTCCTTATACAAGTTCTCATCAAAGGCAAGACGATTCACCGTACTGTCATTGATGAAGGAGCCTCAACCTGCATCATGTCGGTTGCTTGTTGGAAGGCTCTTGGTTCGCCTGCTCTGAGCCAGTCTCCCACCACCCTAGAGGCGTTCGATGGAAGAGAATCTCGTCCACTTGGTATCCTCCCGCGTTTACCTATCTCTTTAGAAGGGAAAACTGTAGAAGTCGAGGTTGAAGTCGTTGACGCTAATCTCACTTACAACCTCCTTCTAGGACGAAGCTGGACTTATGCCATGCAGGCCGTGGCTTCCTCTTTATTCCGTGTCGTTCGCTTTCCCCATCAAGGAAAAATCGTCACGGTGGACCAGCTGTCCTTTTTTGCTTCCTCTTCTGAAGGGAATGTACCATTCGTGGAGCATACCTTCAAATCGCTCGAGAGTGTGGGTGCCGGATTATTTAAAGATCCCTCCTTGATGGGAGTCTTTCCCCTCCCACCTCCAAATCTCGCCTCCGTTAACATGATCAGGACGCATTCTGATCCATGGGTTCTCCCTCCCGTGAATCAAGAAGACTCATGGGGCGAGATGATGCCTTTGAGCCCAGCCGAGCTCAACTACATCGAAATAGTTGCTGCATCGGCTTCAACCTCCGGACCTGCTTTTCCAAGCAGCGTTCCCGATTCACCTCAAACCTTCCCCTGGTTGGGAGAGAAGGCCACCTCGGACCCCCTGAAAGAATCATTCCCATCCGACGAGGCTATTATCGAGACTATGTCTCCCGAAGAGCTCCCTTGGTTTGATCACCACCATCGCTCTTCGTTCCTCCCTCCTTATTCGGAAATGGCCACGTGTCTCGGAAAGTTTGCTTCATGTCTCCCACATATCCCTCTCCAAACACCTATCCAGTTATATCAAGTGTCCTCGGAAGGGAACATGGGTAACATTACACAAACTTTGGCTATCGACATCTCTGTCAAAACAGGAGTTGTCGAAAATATTTATATTGGAGTCACATGTACTCCCGAGGAAATTCAAATCTACACAGATCTATTTCGTGAATTTCGTGATGTTTTCGCATGGTCTTACGAAGAAATGCCCGGCATTGACCCCAGTATCGTGGAGCACGAAATCCCTACCTATCCTGGGGCTAAGCCTGTTCGTCAGCGTTTACGCCCGGTGCACCCTCGAAAGGCTGCAGCCATCAAGGCCGAAGTTGAAAAGCTTTTTCGAGCTGGTTTCATTTATGCCATTCCCCTCACAGAATGGGTATCTAATATAGTTCCTGTCAATAAAAAACAGGGCACTATTCGGGTTTGTGTTGACTATCGCGATATCAATCGCGCCTGTCCAAAAGATAACTTTCCTACGCCTTTTATTGATCAGCTTATCGATGATTGCGCAGGAAGCGAAATTTATTCGTTCATGGACGGCTTTTCTGGTTACAACCAGATCAACATAGCCCCCGCAGACCAGCACAAGACCGCTTTCATTTGTCCTTGGGGCACCTTCGCTTACAAGAAGCTACCTTTCGGTCTTAAAAATGCCGGTGCCACTTTCCAGCGTGCGATGTCGTATGCTTTCCATGATATCCGAAACATCGTACAACCTTACCTGGATGATCTACCCGCTCATTCAGCTAAACGTCAAGACCATCCTTCTCATTTACGCGAAATCTTCCTTCGCTGTCGACACTACCGTATTCGACTCAATCCGCATAAGTGTGTCTTCTGCGTGGAATCTGGCCGACTACTCGGGTTTATCGTCTCCCGAGAAGGCATCCGTTTGGATCCCCTTAAAGTCGAGGCCATTGTGAATCTTCCTCCCCCTGCCACTCTACAGCAATTACAAAGCTTGCAGGGAAAAGCTAATTTTCTCAGACGATTCATCCCAAATTATGCCGAGGTGGCCAAGGGTTTCACGCGATTACTAAAGCGAGACACGCCCTTTCATTGGGACGCTATCGCTCAGCAATCTTTTGAGCATCTTAAAGACCTTCTGGTCTCAGCTCCGCTCCTAAGACCTCCAAATTACCACCGTGACTACACCCTTTATCTGGCCGCCGCCGATACCACCATCGGCATGGTTTTAGTGCAAGATGATGACGATGGCTCAGAGCACGTTGTATACTATCTTAGTCGCAACCTCCTTGATACGGAGACTCGCTATGCATATGTCGAAAAGTTGGCATTGGCTGCTGTATGTGCCGTCCAACGTTTCCGTCATTACATCCTGTTGCGCACAACGACCGTGATCTCTGACTGCAACCCCATGACCTATATTTTATCACGTCAGTTGCTGGGGGGCAAATACTCGAAGTGGATCGTAATCCTCCAAGAGTTCGACTTGGAATTTACTGCCGCCAAGTCCAAGAAATCACTGGTCTTTGCTGAACTGCTCTGTTCCTTACCATCTCAATCTGCACCATCTCATTTAGAGGAGCGAATTCCGGATGAAACACTCTTTCTCATCAGCACTCTCGACCCATGGTACGGAGACATCATTGTATATTTACAAACGTCTTCGTTTCGTCCTAATACATCAAAAGAAGCCCGACGACGGATCCGTCATCAGGCTCAACCGTATCGCATTTTGGGCGACACCCTGTACCGCCTCGGCGTCGATTCCCTTCTTCGCCGATGCTTAACTCTCGAGGAAGCTGAGCGAGTCATGAATGACTGCCACTCCGGCGCTTGTGGTGGCCACATGTCCGGATACGCTACCGCTCAAAAGATCCTCCGCGCTGGTTATTTCTGGCCTTCTATATTCAAGGATTGTATCCTTGCTGTACGCGCATGCCATGAATGCCAGGTTTACCACCGGAAGATGCGTGCACCTGTTGCACCACTGCACCCTGTTGTCACCGTAGGTCCATTTGCCAAATGGGGCATCGATTATACGTCCTGTAACCCTCGTTCGGCCGGGGGGCATGGGTACATTATCGTTGCCGTGGATTATTTCACCAAGTGGGCCGAAGCAATGCCTACATTAAACGAAGACGGTCACACAGCGGCGCAGTTTCTATTCAATCATATCATCACTCGCTTCGGAGTCCCTCAGGCTATCGTTACAGATCACGGAAAGCATTTCCGAAATCATATGATGACGGAGTTAACAAACCAGTTAGGCTTGCGTCAAGATAGTTCGTCACCCTACTATCCTCAATCTAACGGTCAAGTTGAAGCTGTGAACAAAGTCTTGATCACCATGCTTCAACGCACCGTCAATACGCACAAGTCAAACTGGCATCTAATGCTTTTCCCAGCCTTGTGGGCCTACCGGACTTCTGTGAAGGATGCCACCGGTTTCACCCCGTTTCAACTGGTCTATGGACTGGAGGCTACCCTTCCCGTCGAATGTGAAATCCCTTCATTAAAATTAGCTGTCGAGTTGCTTCCCAACACCACTTCGGTGGAGGAACGACTTCTTTACCTAGAACGGTTAGACGAGACTCGTCGTTTGGCCTCTCTGGCTATTGAAGCGCAGAAGAAGAGAGTCAAGGCTCACTTCGATCAGAATATTCATCCTCGTTCCTTTGTTGAGGGAGATTTAGTACTGCTCTACGATCAAGCTAAAGATAAGCTGGGGGCAGGAAAACTCGAATCCATGTGGTTAGGCCCCTACATCGTGAAACGTGTTTTACAAAAAGGCGCATATGAGTTGATTGATTATGAAGGGAATCCTCTTGACAAGCCCCGAAATGGGCTCTATCTGAAGAAGTACTATGCATAACTGCTCACAGTCACTTTGTATATACGTGTGTTTTTGAGTTTTTACTGCATGAGTTTCTTTCGCTTTGGTGTGAAGGCGTGTTTTTGCCCCTTATTATGCTTTCTCTTTCCTGCGCAGATGTCTCGTACTCCTTATGTTGGTTTCGCTGATGGTGCCTGCCGTAGTACTTGTAATTTGTCTTCGGCAGCGTGGGTGATCTACGATCCTCACGGGGAGTTGATAAACCTACAGGGTGTGTGCCTAGGTCGTACCACTAACAATGTTGCCGAGTACAGTGCTGTAATAGAATTGCTTGCCGAAGCAGTTGACCTCGGCATCCGAGAGCTAGTGGTAAACCTGGACTCCCAGTTGGTGGTCCATCAACTGAACAGGCAATATTCCGTCAGAGACCAGCGCATATTAAGGTTATACCTACGTGTGAGATTGTTAGAACGGAGTTTTGATTTCATTACTTATCAGCATATTCCAAGACGATTAAATACGTTGACTGATGCATTGGCAAATCGTGTATTAGACAGACATTTGCGAAACAGATAAACATCATACAAAGAAGGAAAGAACAGCATAGTAAGACCATAAGCATATGTAAATAAATCATTCCAAGCATAGTTTGCACGTGTGTTTTTAAGCTTGCATTAAATATATAAAATCCATGAGTCGAGTGTCATGCGAATCCATACATAAGATCACAAATTGTACTGAACAAACGCATAACACAAGATAACACATCATCACATGTAACAACGACTCATCCAAAAACCGGTATGTATATATATATATATCGTGTGGCGCACTGAGGCGCTCAAAAATAGAAGTACGTGTCCAAAAATCTCAATACATCCGAGTCATAATGTCTCAAAATAAACAGTGGAAATAAAACCTAGGTGACTAATCGGCTGGGTGGTGCTCTCTGTAGTACACGGCCGCTCGTGCTACCCGCCTCAGAAGGCGGTGCACTCTAGGTTCCACACCCACTGTGTGGATCTGATGCTCCACAGGGACCTCCTCAACCCCCTGGAAATCCGGTACCCCCTCCAGCAACCCCTCAAGGTTGCGAGCCACAACCTCTGGCGTGTTGGCCTCTGGAGGGGCTAAGGCCAAAGCTCCGGCTCCTGGGCCCTCTCTCCGTGCCGTGACAGCCAGGCCAATCGGTCTAGTAGGCCCTACATCTGCGTGACAAGACATTTATTAGGACATGTACATAATAAAAAAAAATATACAAAACTCAAAAAGACAAAAAGTGTCATACCTGCATCATCCCACTGTTCACCCGGAGGCAGCACCAAGTCAGGATCATTGCGGAAATCCATCCCTGCATATGGCCAATCCTGTACGAAGATCTCCTGTTGGTCCAACCAGTCTCTGAAATATACCCCCCAGCTATGTGGTCGGCCGCCACCCCCACGTGGCATAATCCGAGCCCATCGAGTGGCCCTCGTCTCTCGAGGATCTCTGGGGGCATCCACAGCCATAGACTGCAGCCGCATGGCTGGTACTCGCTCCAGAATAAGCGGGACCAGGATCGATCCATACCCGAACTGCTTCGTCTCTCCGCGACGGCAGTTGCTCAACTGCCTTTTCATATTGTTGCACACTGCAGTGCACCAGTCGAACACGGTAGGCTCGAGACACTCGAGGGCTAGTAGGAGATGAGTCTTGGACGCCTCATGGTTCGCCATGCTGCCCGCTGCCCGGGTTACCATGAACAGGATGGTGCGCAACACTATGTCTCTCACTGTGGGGATCGAGCACTTCCCACTCCGCGTCTTTACTGCCCCTGGGCAAACCTCAGCCATTAAGTCATCCAGGGTACCACCGCTAGGTCGCTGCCCCTCTAGGATGGGCCTCCCACCTCGGCGCGACAGCCCAGTCAAGAAGAAGATGTCCATATGATCGAACTCGATGTCGTGACCGCGGATGGTGAATTTTTGGTCCACCGGGTTCCATGCCCTGATCAGCAGCTCCAGCAAATCATGTTGGGCCCTTAGGCGCGGCGTCAGGAAGAATTTCATGAATCCACACGCCCGCATGGCGTTGCAACAATTTACGTCTCCCCAAGCAGCCACATCCTCCACATCGTGAACTCTCTCTTGCCATTGAAAAGCCATGATGTCCTGCATGAACAATAAAACCGATCAGAAGTGCTTCCAGGAAAAAATTCACGTTCATTTTCAAAGAAACAAAATTTTTCCGCGCCAGCGCGACTGTTTTAGAAACATCCGCGCTGACAATGGCAGCTCTTTGTTAAAAATGCGAGGTCAGCGCGGAAGAACACGCCTTTTCCGCGCTGACCCGAAGTTGGTTACATTGCCTATTTTTCGATCAGCGCGACCCCGTGGGCAATTTCCGCGCTGACCGAGGGCGCACCCATGCAAATAAAAAATGCCCAATTGGGCCTATCCGACCGTTAAAAAACTCCTAAAATGAACCAGAATGCAGGGCAAAGGAATGGGAACCTACCTGGAAGAAGCAGTTCTGAAAATGGTCTCCGGATGGGCTGGAAATCGCTCCGTCAACTTTTGGCTTCTCCACGTTCTTCGCACTCCAAATAGTAAAATGGTAAAAATGACTTATTACCTCCCCCTATTTATAGTAAAAACTCCTAAATTACCATATTTTTTGGGTTTTTACCATTTTTTGCCATAAAACTAGCCTTGGTTCTGTTTTCGAGCATGTTTCAAAATGTTTTTACGTATATCGAATGGATTTATGCGGGTAGTGCCCTTGTGCAGGTACAGGTATCGCAGCTTGGTCATGACAGTCCACGATTCATGTGATTCCCAAAGTGTCGTCTCTAAGCTCTTCTCCGACGTTAAAACAAGAGAAGATGGCCGAGCTCCCTTTCAGCTCGTTAAAGGGAACGAAAGGCGGTCGTTTTTAAGCTCTTTTTCCGACCGTTAAACCAAAAAGATCGCCGGGTGCTTGTCGTTTCGCGCTCGATATTGGCTCTAAAACGACGTGTCTTCGACCACTTTTTTACTTTTTCGGTCGGCGACACTATTTATGAAAAGTACTCCTCGGTTGTAATGACCGGGCGGTTCTTTCGAGCACAGTTTTATACTTTTTCGGGCTCGAGAGACACAACTGTACGAAAAAGGACCCCCCTGGAGCCTCCTTTTCCGCATTCTTTTCAGACTCTCGAAACAAGAAAAGAAGCCGAGTTTTTCCTTTGTCAGGCTCGTTAAAAACTCAATGACATCGGATATTGTCAACATGACACACATCAAGCATATGTTACCCCCGTCAAGCTTGTCGTCCAAAAATAATCGGGGTACCTGCCTGCAAAGGTGGGGAAAATGGAACTTTGATTACAGTCGTCTCGGCAGTACGTCGCTCTTGAACACGGCACTCCGCTGTTTCGTGTCTGGGTGGGGTCATCTCATCTCGTTTTCGCTAACCTCCATGGGTTTGGGACATCCTATTTGACCTCTCATCTGTTTATTGCCATCATCATCCTACCCGCAGCTCATTTGATGTCAAGTACTGCCAAATCCGTTATAGTGCCGTTATGTGTTCAAGAGAAGTTGTCCTCTGCCACAAAGCAACCTCGTTCGCTATCTCATCACAAATTATTATACCTCTGTCTCGTGTCGCCGATGTGGGAATCATTATGGCCCACCTTCGATCAAGGCCACTTCTCGTCGACTTCAACTCATTATCCGAGAAAGTGACTTAGAGACTCCTTCCAGGTGCCTTGGAGCCTGCATGCCTCAATGGCAGGTTCCTCGTGTTCGACGCAAGGTTTACATCATTGACCTACGATCGAATGATTCCGTGGGTGTTCGACACCAACTCATTGATTCACACGCTACGGATTGTACCTATAGTACCTTGAGGGCCATTGTCATTATTGGTGGTACCTCTCGCGTCTGTTAACGGTTCTCATCATTGACCGGTAATCAGGCGATGTTCATACATGTTCGACTCCCACCCCTGTATTCACATGTGTGGACCTGTACTCTGTTCGGGTCGAGATGGAGCGCAAGACCCTGGATCCTTGCTCACTGTGGTCCAGGCTGCGATTTTGTGGATGATCATTACATGACTCATCGATGGATGGCTGCGCCCATACCTGAGTCTTCATGGATGGCTGCGACCATACCTTGTCTTTATTATGGTCTCTTTAGCTGGGTGGCTGCGTCCATACCATAGACCAGTCTTGCATGTCTTTTGGATGGCTGCGCCCATACCTAGACTGCGTGTACATGATTGTCAGAGATTTTTCGGTACTTCCTGGTGGTGTTTCAGTTCGGCGTGTGTTGTAAAGCATTTCACCCCTCCCACTCTCTCGGTCTTCATGCTTTAGGGGGCATCTGTTACACAGTAATTTATCACTACCTTCCTGTCAGTCACCCTGCTGTGTCCAAGAAGTCACAATCACTAAGTGTTTGATCCCTGAACTGGCTAAAAACCCATTTTTCCAAAGTTTTGTGCATCAGCGCGTCTGTTCCTAAAATAACCGCGATGACCAGCGCCCCACAGTCTATTTCGTGCGCTGCCATCGCGGAAGAACATCACTTTTCCGCGATGACGCACAGCGCGGCTTTCACGTGTCCTTCCGCGCTGACATGGCTTGTTCAGTTGTTGTCATGTGCTGACAGCGCGGAAGTCTCCATATAATCCGCGCTGATCCAGTTTGGGCGAATTTGTTCAAACAACCAGCCTTCCAGATCTCTCCAGGCTTGGTTGTTAGCTTTGTGAATGTCGACTCCCTTCTATGGCATGTCTGTTCGACCTTTTGCAACTACTCCCCTTGAAGATAAGCTCATCCTTCCACCTTTTTAGGAGACTCCTTCTCCTATATAAACTTCCACCATTACCATGAGCAGCTAGTTAGAAAATAGCTAGACTTAGCTTGGATTATACAAGAGCTTGTAGTGCTCAGATTGCTGCTATAGGTGTGGTGTGTTAGGAGTGGAAGTGATTGATTGCTTTGGGAAGTTTGTTTGTGACATTTGTGTGAGAGAGAGAGACTAGTTTGTCTTGGGAGAACCATCCTCAAAGGTGAATGCTTGAGATACATGCTGACTGATCCCTCCTGAGAAGTTTATCGACGTCAGAACATTTGGTTGTACTCTTCTCTATTCTGATTAATAATAGATGACTGCTATTATTGTTCCATTCTCGTTTGTTTATGCAATGGATAAATGTGAATTATGTCTTTTCTGACTGGCATATAGTTACTTTTACTAGATTTCACGCTTGCGTTTGCTTTCCCTTCGTGTGTGCAGGTGTCCGTTCGCGAGGATCGCGGAAGACTATGACCAGCTGAAGCGAAGGAGCAAGGGAAACATCACCTCGACAAACGACAGCGCAGGAATCCAAGTAGGTGCTCTTTACTTCTTGTCTAATTGTAACTAGGAACATGCGTGGCAGCATTGTGTGATTGTTGCTAGACCCCTGTTGGGCTAGTAGGGATCGCCTCTATCCGTAGAGGGGATTTACCTTCGCCAACAGACATTATGCCTGGAGAGCATCAGCTTAGAAAATTTTAAAAGCAGGTTTCTACTGGCCCACACTGTTTAAAGAAGTTGGAGCAAGAGTTTGAATTTGCACACGATGTCAAATATTTGCAAGGAAGCAAAAGCCGTCAGCACTCCCTCTTGTTCGAGTATTGGTTCAGGCACCTTTTCTACAATGGGGGTTGGATTTCATAAGGGAGATTCATCCACATTCAAGTAATCAACATAGATGGATTTTAACTGCTACATACTATTTTACCAAATGGGTAGAGGATATACCTGTTAAAAATGCAACTAATATTGTTGTAATTAAAGTCCTTAAGGAAAATATTTTATCTAGATTTGGATGTCCTCAACCGATTGTTACAGACAATGCAACAACTTTTAGCAGTGTTAAAATGATTGAGTTCTGTCAAAAGTATTCAATTCTGTTACATCATTCTACACCATACTATCCACAGGGTAATGGGCTAGCAGAGTCCTCCAACAAGAGCTTAGTTAAGGTCATTAAGAAGACTCTTGAAGACCATAAAAAGAGTTGGGACAGTCACCTGATCCATGCAATTTGGGCAAACAGAGTTTCTCCCAAGAGGTCCATAGGCAAGTCTCCTTTCCAATTAGTCTATGGTAAGGAAGCAATTTTTCCCACTCATTTAGCTTTACCAGTTATGAGATTCCTTCAAGAATCTTATGAAGAAAAAGATGATTTCTCAAGAAGGATTAATCAAATCATTGAGTTAAATGAGAACATGATCCAGATCTTAGGGGGAAGGCCCTCAAGATCTGAAAGATTGAAATGGATCTTGGGGGGAGAGACCCTCAAGATCTGAAAGATTGAAATGGATCTTGGGGTATAGACCCCCAAGATCTGAAAACTTGAATTGCCAGAAGAAAAATAGGAGAATGCCCAATAAAAAAAACATAAAGAAACTTTTTATTAAAATAGTAATGGAAATAAACCAGCTAGGGCGATGGTAGCTTATCTTTGAGAAGAGATGTGGTCGCTACATGCCTCTGAACTATAAAGGCTACATTGTGGCGGACAATCTGTCCTTTTACAAAATGTGACTTGTTACTTATAGTATTTTTCAGTTACAATACCACGGGTCAATTCCATGGGTGAATGAATACCATGGGTGGATTTTACAATACCACGGGTGGATACCATTTACAATACCATGGGTAAATTCCATGGGTTGATGAATAATATGGGTGGATGAGTACCATGGGTTGATGCCATTTTCCATTCGGATCAGAACAGGGATGAAATTTAGTACAAGCTAGGAAAATATCAAAACAAGATGAAGGAGTTGTTTGATAGAAAGGCCAGAGAAAGAAATTTCAAGAAATGAGACCCGGTGCTTAGATGGGATATAAGGAGGGAGGATAAAGGCAAGCATGCAAAATTTGACAACCTCTAGTTTGGTCCATTTAGCATCGCAGAAGTCAAATAAAATAATACATCAATCCTACAGAATTTGGAAGGACAATATTCCTCATTGCCAGTCAATGGGAAATACTTGAAACATTATATCTAGTATTAGATTTTCATCCATTCATTCATCATTTGTGAATATCCGGAGAGTTAATTTTATTTTAAAAATTGCAAGTGTGTAATTGTTTCAGCAAAGACTCCATAGCCCGAGGAGAAGGCACTTGGATCTGCTTGTTCTCTGCATCCCACAGGGGGAAGCAGTCCCCAGCTAGAGTCAATGTTGTAACATTATTTGGTTTTGATAAGTTAGTATATTTGTCAAAAATAAATTTAAAATGTTAAGTTAGGATATGGATGAAAAGGAAAGGAAATATCAATTCAAAATCAAGGCAAAGATTGGATCATTCATTTGCAACACCAGATCATCTAGTATTGAGGGATATACATTGTTAAAGAAAATGAATTTCCAGCCTAACTTTACCTTGTCTTATGACCCTTTTGGTATGATTTCTGCCTTGAGAGTTTAATTAAAAATGACTCCTTATAATCATACTCCAAGACCAGAAATAGAAAAGTTCATGAATCAAGAGCAGTGGGCTGATGGGACACTTCAAGAGGAAGATGAAAAGGTGGTATCCACCAACAATGAATAGACTCCAGTTTCTCAGAGCAAGCAACAGAAAAGGGTGAGCGAGGAGACTTCATGTACTGAGGAGATTATGAAAGGATTCATTCTACAACAGAAGAAGCCAAAGGTTGGCTTAGCAACATCAACAAAAGAAAATCAACCAGTAATAATTGATCTCAGAGATTCAGAAGTTTCTACATCAACATAAGCTAGTGTTTCAACAACTCCTCCTACAAGTTCACCTTCTAGGGAGCCTCTAGAAATCATTCAGTCCACAGGAACCAGTTCCTCAGATGATCATAACATCT
This sequence comes from Pinus tabuliformis, assembly GCA_031772625.1. Taxonomy (NCBI): domain Eukaryota; kingdom Viridiplantae; phylum Streptophyta; class Pinopsida; order Pinales; family Pinaceae; genus Pinus; species Pinus tabuliformis. The sequence goes on along the minus strand of CM062815.1, from coordinate 645,336,350 downwards.
TTTCAAGGTTCCTTGAGATTAAACAGAAGAATGAGACTTTGAAGTCTAATTTATACATCCAATTCTGGAAACAAACATCAAATTCCCATCATAGACTTCTTTCTTCTTTCGATAGTGAGAAAGGCAGAATGAAAATGGCTTTCTTACAAGCCCAAATCCCATTTCCTAAGTCTCCATCAGATTATAAAAAGATTGTGTTTTCATTTGATACCAGTCAAATCCATCCAATTGACCAGATGAATATGCACAAACACACTGGTGAGATGTTGTTTTCCACCATGACCACTACAGCTATGTCTCTTTCTAAACTTAGGACTGCTCTATCTAATGTTCAATATCAGCTCAAGATATAAAAGGTTTCTTCATTAGCCCAAGATAACAGAATAGAGTCACTGGAGGACTTTGTGATTAAAGTAGGATATGATCCCAAAGATGTTAAAGCTGTAGAATTACTCCTAAAAAATAAAGATGCAAACATTTCTACGCTAAAGAAACAGTTGAAGTTGCCTTCTACAGAATATCTTCTAACAAAGGACATAGCAGAAAATGAACAACAAAAGGAGGACATGCTCAAGATTATCATTGAGAAAAATATACAGCTTAAGAAAATGGAAGAACAACTAGAAGAGTTACTAAAGGAGAAAGAAGCAACACAACTTGCTATGGTTCTAGTCACAACAGTCCTAATAGTAGTTGTGGGTACAGAACCTAGTTCATCATCAACAACCATTGAGTCTACATCAACAGCAGCTGATCCAACAAGATTATCACAAGAATTGGCCATATAGAAACAGGAAAATGAGAAGTTACTGCAAAAGTTCCAAAGTTTAGAATTGCGGAAAGTCAAGAATGATACTTTGTATGTGCAGGAGATGTAGAAGTCCCATAGATTGGAACTTAAGATTCAGAACTTGGAAAGTGAATCCATAATGGTAGATACTTTAGCCCATTCCAAGGAAAATATTTGGACACACATCAGCCAATATATGATAGATGTATGGCCATCCATACAAATTATTTTTGAACAACAAGAACTCATCACTAGATGTAGAGCAGTAATAGAAGAACAGAAAGCAACTTTGAAGACCAAGCCAATAGAAGCCACAGATATGATAAAGGTGTTAAATTCAAAAAGTAGAGAAGAGCTGGAAGGAATAAATATTTATGACAGAACAACTACCATCTTAGAGATTAAGAAGGTCTTACAAAAGAAGAATTTGATTAACTAGTTAGAAACAAAATGTCAAACCCTGGATATTGTTGTCCAAAGGTTTCATTCAAAGTTTAATATTTTAAATCAAAAGGGACTACCAGGATTGGTAGATCTAAATGATAAGTTGATCAAATTAGAAGATTATTGAAAGAAATTATATACTATTGCAGTGGACAGAGCCAAGTTTGCAAGAATCAAAGGACAAATAACAGGAAGGCCTTTCTGGAAGCCTTGGAGTTTGATTTGACCATCAAGCACGAAATTAGATATTTGTTCCTCAACAAGCCAAATTTCGAGAGGTATACAGAAGTGGATGAAACATTTAGAAAGATGGTGAATTTGCAAATTCTAAGTGAACAAAGATGGGAAAAATTGTGTGAAACAATTGAGTAATTTCTGATCCTAACAGTATGACAGCTCATCAGCTTTTTCAGGCCAGATCATCAGCAGATTCCCAAAAGATAGAGCCACCTCTTCAACAGTTTCTCGGTTCCTACAATATTGTCCTATTTTTGTAATTTTGTCCTATTTTGGTATGATGTTCCAACAAATCGTAGATATTTTTCAAATTTTTGTTTAAATAACTCCTTCTTTGAGTTATTAGGGGTTGAACCTTTGAACAAGATATCAAGCAGATTTGTACTAAGCTTGAGCATTTTTTGGAATAATAAAGGATTATGGATTTATCTCATATGGTCTGTTTCTCAGTGAGTTCTATTTCATGTTATTCATTCATTATGTTTTCTTCATATAAATTAAGTCTTTTACAATTATCTGATTCAAAATTTAACTGAGTTTCAGTCTCATTTTGAATCCTCTGTGAAGTTGTGATTATAAATAAGAGAATAATTTACAGAACTGTTTGTTATTGTAAGTTCCTCTTTAAATATAAATTGCTTCAGATTTCTGTAACAGTTTAATTGTATTTTGTTGACTAAGTAACACTATTTTCTTAATTTCTTCTTATAGTTTGTTAAGTATTCAGTTTGAATATTAAATGAATTATACTTCTTTATGCTATACTTTTCCACCCCATTAAAATCAAATTGATTATGTGCAGTTAAAGAACAACCTTTTATTTTACTTGGAAATCTATCTGAGTTTAAAGCACATGTTTATAAATTTTTCACTGGTCATCCAACCATTCAAAACAACAAAAAATCACAGATGCTTTGGCATAACTAATTGACCTAGAGTTATCTCAAAGGACAACACCATCCATTTCAGCCATATGCTCCTCCACAACCTCAGTGGAATGAACCATCCCAAGGGTGGAGGCCCCCATACAACCAAGCTCCAGCTTTAATGCCTCCACCTCCATCTCAACCACAGCTCCTACACCCTGATCCACCTAAGCAACCACAGATGCCTGTCCAACCAAATCCGAACCCGAAAAATAGATAGGCACAACAAGTCTACAGTGGAGAAATATCCTACCCTGCATATGCTGTGGAAAATCAAGAAATTAACCTTAGGTCTGGAAGAGTGCTTCCTGATAATCAACCTCCATCTCCACTCGAGGAGTGTGGAGAGGAAAAGGAGGAAAGTGTCCCTTAAGTAAATCCACCTCCTTTTCCTAAGACATTAACCCATCCTATCCAGTACACCCAGAAGAGACTGAACTTCTAGGTGAGCTGAAAAATCCGTGTATTAAAATCCCGCTTCTCCAAGCTATCAAAGATGCCCCCATCTACAATAAGTTAATCAAGAAGAAATGTTTCAAACATCTGGGAAGGCGAAAGAAATACACCCCTACCATTAATGTCATTGGACAACTATCCGACTTAATGTTGGGGTGAGTGATTTGCCCAAAGTATCTAGATCTTGGAAGTCCTCTGGTAGATGTACACATCGATGGCACCATTGTCCCCCATACCTTAATCGATCCTGGGGCTACCATCAATGTGATGACTAAGGAGATTATGCTTAAACTGAATCGCCAAGGATAATTAAGAAAGATCACAACAGTCTTGCAGCTTGCAGACAGGTCCACAATAGCTCCTGAGGGAGTTGTTGAGGATGTGATGGTCTCCATTGATTCTTGGGAATACCCTCCTAAATTCTTAGTTCTCCATCCTAAGACCAAGTTATGGTTATCCTCTCATCCTTGGGAGGCCATGGTTAGCCACTGCCGATGCTTACATAATTTGCAGGGTTGGGAATATGACCATTAAAAATGGGTATTTGTCCGAGCAATTGGTCTTGTACCCTCCTGCTCAACCATCTTTGGAGCATGACTTACCTTTATGGTTAGAAGAGTAGGAAGAATATGAAGTCTACTCTTCCCCAATCTGTACCCTAGATGATACTATAGGAGGGGGGCAACCTGATTGAGAAAATCCTCCAGAATCAAGCCCCCAACACCATGTCTCTTGAGGAGTTAGTGAAGGAAGCCAAAGATAACCCTTGGACTAATATATGCTTAGCTGAATCAAGCCCTACTCATGTCAATATGATAGAATTCAGCCCAGAAAGAACATTGAAAAATCAACCCTCTCTCTTTGTACCTCAGGAAGAGGAGTTACGTGACATGCTAAGAAGGCATTTGAATGCCTTTGCATGGAGTTACAAGGAAATGGAGGGAGTGCACCCTTCGGTGTGTACTCACCGCATTTACATCAAGGAAGGTTGCAAGCTAGTCCGCCAACCTCAGAGGAGAATGAACCTAACCCTCAAGGATATAGTCAAAGAAAAACTACAGAAGTTGTTGGATGCAGGGGTCATTTACCCCATCTCATATAGTGAGTGGGTGTCTCCTTTGGTTCCGGTTCTAAAGAAAAATGGAAAGTGGAGGATCTGTGTAGATTACTGAGAGCTAAACAAAGCCACAAAAAAGGACCATTTCCCTCTACCTTTCATTGACCAAGTATTGGATGGTTTGGCAGGAAATAAGTTCTTCTCTTTCCTGGATGGATTCAGTGGTTACAATCAAATCCAGATCAACTTAGAGGACTAGGATAAAACCACCTTCACTTGTCCCTGGGGTACCTTTGCTTATAGGGTCCTTCCTTTTGGTTTATGTAATGCCCCTGCCACTTTCCAGAGGGAATTCTTGAGCATCTTTGCAGAGCTAGTCCATGATTATGTGGAAATTTATATGGATGATTTCACCCCCTATGGGTGTGATTTCTTGGAGGCTCTCTCTAGCTTGGGAAAGGTATTAAACAAATGCATTGAAATGAACTTATCCCTTAGTCCTGATAAGTGTGAGTTCTTAATGACTGCAGGGATTGTTCTAGGCCACTCAAGATCCCAGGAAGGATTGCAGGTAGACTCAAATAAGATAGCTATCATAAAGAGGGCCCCTACTCCTCAGAAGCAGAGGGATGTCAAAAATTTCTTAGGCTTAGCTGGATACTATAGGAGATTCATAAAATACTTTAACAAGGTAGCCTCTCCTTTGTTTGGACTATTGGCCAAGGACTCTGAATTTTTATGGTTAGAAAACTACCAAGAGGCCCTAGAAACCCTAAAGGACAAGTTGACTACTGTACCTATACTCTGAGGCCAAATTGGGTTCTTCCTTTTCACATACATGTTGATGCCTCTCACAAAGCTATAGGAGCAGCTCTGGGCCAGATAGATGACAAGCTACCTTATGCCATTTACTTCATCAACAAAAATATGTCCAAAGCTGAGTTGAACTACATAGTGACTGAAAAGGAGCTCCTAGTTGTTGTCCATTCCTTGAATAAATTTAGACATTACATTATTGGTTACCAGACCTTTGTACATACCAACCATGCTACCATTAAATATTTGATGAACAAACCTAATGTGAATGCCCGAATTATTAGATGGTTACTTTTGTTACAACAGTTTGATCTAACTATTATTGATAAGCCTGACAGAGAAAATGTAGTTGTAGATTTTTTGTCCAGATTGACTTTGCCTGTAGGTGAGGAAGGAATGGTCAATGACCAGTTGCCAAATGAGAATTTATTCACCATTTCAGTTCTCTCTCCGTGGTTTTCTAACATATCCAACTACTTAGTAGCTGCAAAGTTCCCTCTGAATCTGTCCTCCAAGGAAAAGAGCAGAATTATAAGGAAAAGTGCCCCATTCACTTTGATTGGGGGCAATCTCTTCAAGTTGGGCCCAGATAAAATTCTGAGAAGATGCATCAGGTAGGAGGAAGTTTTTCACATCCTTCTTGCCTATCATGATGGGACTTGTGGAGGTCACTTTGCAGCCAAAAGGATAGCCTTCAAGCTACTACAAGCTGGTTATTACTGGCCCACTCTCCACTAGGATGCAAGAAGATATACCAGCCAGTATGATTGATGCCAAAGAATGGGGAAACCTACTCCCAGGGATGAAATTCCCTTTCAACCTCAAGTGACTTTTGAGCCATTTGACAAGTGGGGCATGAATTTCATTGGGCCCATTGATCCTCCATCGGGACAGAAAAAGTACATCATTGTGTGCACTGACTACTTAACAAAGTGCGCTGAAACCAAAGTTGTCAAGGTAGCCACATAAGAGAAAGTGTCTGAGTTCTTGAGGGATAATGTGTTTGACAAGTTTGGATACCCTAAAGAGCTAGTCACTGATTAGGGAACTCAATTCACCTCACACATGATTGAGAATCTGTTAAGCAAACATAAGATCAAGCATAGGAAGTCCACTCCTTACAACCCTCGGGCCAATGGACAAGCATAAGTGACCAACAGAGCATTCAAAAGCATTCTAACAAAAGTGATTAGCAGCAACAGGAAGGATTGGGCTGACAGACTAGTGGAGGCCACTTGGGCCTACAATACAACTTGGAAGACAACCATTAGCTTCACCCTTTATGATTTGGTCTATGGGAAGAAGGCTCTTCTCTCCATTGAGTTTGAGTACAACACTTTAAGGATGGTAGCACAATTGGATCTAGATGTTACAAGGGCACAACAAGAGAGATTTCTCCAGCTAAATGGGTTAGATGAATTCAGGATGCAGGCCCTCCTACACACAAAGGTGACTCAAGTACAAAGAAAGGTTTGGCATGATAAAAATATCAAAGACAAATTGTTTCAAGAAGGCGATTGGGCTCTGTTGTATGACTCCATGTTCAAAGATTTCAAAGGCAAGTTGATGACCAGATGGTTGGGACCATATGTGATAGAAAAGTGCCATGACAATTGCACCGTTCATATAAGAACCATTGATGAAGAAGGTATCCCTTTTATTTGTCAATGGGTATAGGATGAAAGTCTACAAATATCCTTTGTCAAAGGAATTCATCAGTAGCATCAATAAGGCAATAATTGTGATTGAAGGAGTCTTGGCTTCCACCTCACCAAGTTCTTGAGGATGGTTGAATCTTTGAAAAAAAAAAAAGAGACCCAGGTGAAAACTCCATGAGGCACCTGAGGCCCACTCTTAGGCTAAAAAACTCCTTGAGGTAGTCCAAGAGTTAAAAGAGAGAGAGAGAGATAAAGCATGAAAACAATGGCAGGGACCTCAAACCTGCCCACTCATAACAACTATGGTTTTTGTAGGTTTTCAAAAAGATAATGGACACAAAGATCAGAGGGTAGAAAGCCATGCAAAACCCAATGTTTTTCTTCATCCATTTCATCTCCTCCATGATCCCCATGTTCATTCATCCAAATTCATCTCCAACAACAGAAAAATCCAAATTTTAGGCAATTTTGTGACTTCTACAGGATTTCCTGTAGCTACTACATGAGTTTCCTATAGTACTACAGGAAGTCCTCAAAATCTACAAGAAAGGAATTATGATTGAAAAATTAGGATGCAGACCTGTTTTGGATAAAAAGGGAGTCCATTGACTTCACCACATCTCAGCCAACACCCTTCATGACCATGTCATCCTCTGTGTCCATCAAAATTTTTTACTTAGAAATAACATAAAATAAAATAAAATAAAATGAATGAAAAAAAAAACAAAAAGAAAAAAGAAACATCAAAGGGGCACACCACCAACAACCTACCTCACCTACGACTCCATGGCCACACCTTCCACTCATTCCAATACCTATTCACCCTTCAAGCAAAGAAAGGCCACGAAAATTAAAAAAAAGAAGAAGGTAGCTACAAGATTTCCTGTAGTAGTACTGTTAGCTTCATTGACAAAAGGCCCAAAATTGGATCCATATATGTCCTAAAAGTCTCCAAAATTGCTTAAGAATCATCCCAAGGGATCCAAATAGTCTCCAAAGCACTCCCTTAGTCTTCAAAGGTGCTAAAAAATCATCCATCGATCGAAACAAGCAAGGGAGGGCTGAAAATCACTATCAGGAGGCGATAACCAAAGGAAAATAGTGAAAAACCCACAGGCACAGGCTTAAACAGTGATTGCACAACATCCGTTAGATCTGGCCGATCAACGGCCCAGATCTAAGCGGCAAATCGCATATCGGCCGGGCAGAGGGGATAGTTTAAAGGCGGGCTCATGACACCGCCGATCAGCGATCGCCTATGATCGGATCAGCGGGTCGCATCAGTGGGGAACATATGCTTGGTTATATATATATAAAGGGGTCCGGGCATTGAGCGATCAGGGATTTTGATTGGATCGCATCGGCATAATACCATGGGGCGGGGCCTCCGCACATACATATGGGCGACCCGAAGAGCCGGACCCGACGATATTATAGTTGGGAATTCATATATTTTGAGATCCACGCCTGTGCAGTTTTCAATGTATTTGGTATATTTTCGTTATATAACGAAAATTACAAAGGGAGCCTGGCAACGCCGATAGCGATGAAAGCCGGACCCAAAAGGGTTCGAGAAGTGGAATGCATGAAATTTGAAGTCCGCCGAAAGCATTTTTATGCATTTTTAGTGTTTTTGCATATTTCACTATATAAAGGAAAACACACATGGAGCGGCCGAATGTGACTTGCGATGGCAACAAGGGGGGACCCGAGAAATTGATAAGTCATATCTAATGATTTTTAAGTCCGAAAAGGATAGAAATGGGTGGGATTTTCAGAAGGTTTCTGTGTTTTTCTGTGTTTAATAGAAAGAACAGTCGTTCTAAATATCTAAAGGGAAAACAGAGGCCTGATAGCTTTTCCTTAGCAGCATAGCCCGCCCTAACAAAAAAAGTCATGGAGCATGCGTAGCTAGCCCTAAACAGAATCGAACAAGTAGCATAGGCAACATGACACAACCAAATCAAAACAGAAAGGGTCATGGAGCAGACACCGCAGCTCATCAAACAACATCATGGAGCATCTTTGGCTGAGGAGAACTCCCAGACAGCGCAACAAGCTACCAAAATATCTGAAAGCAGTTACTCTACTGTCAGAAGCAAAAAACTTCAATCCCATGCTTGCCTAGATGGCATCGAATCAGTTAACAATGCATAGCAGGTAGAGTAAGACTCCGAGCCTTCTAAAGAGCTCAGGAGCATTGTAAACAAGCTATAAATAGTTGTTAGCAAGATGTAATAGAGGTTCAACTTTTGGAGATTATTCCTCCTCTGTTCCTTCAAGCTTCTCATCTTCATTCTAGAAATACAAGCTTCTTTTGCCATAATATGTTCAACACCCATTCTCTTTGTTGTTCTATGCTTGCACTTGAACAATTTGTTCATGTTTCCTTTGTGTTTAAGGCCAGATAATTGTCATCTTATCTTGCTTTAATAACTTAGAATTGCAAGCTTCTTTGTTGCCTGTAGCCAATCATTCATATGTGGTCATATATGCATCTACCAGTACAGTCAATATTCTCTTTTGCTGCCTGTAGCTAGTCATTCATTTATGTTTATATATGCAATTTGCTAATACAATTAGTATTCTCCATCTATCCATTAAATCTATAAAATATTGAGCATTAGTGGTTTAAAGCCTTGTGTTGTTGAGAGTGTTCATGCATGCCTTGAGTGGGAATAGAGCTGAAATGGTCATCTAACTTGATCCAAACCATCATCCATTCCAATAGTTCTGAGAACAATATTGAAGATTATATGTTACCAGGCATCTTCGAGCTGCAACCTAGGAGAGTTTCCTGGAGTGCTAACATAATTGGCGTCGTTGTCGGGGAGAGGAAACTGAAGCTCAGCTTCCTTGGGAGACGACACAAATCCAGCTTTGATGATAGACAAAGTCTGGACACATTTTCTGGTTGTAATCATCTATCTGGAAAGTCTACTGGACGTCGAACCTTTTTACCGACTCCACATCATAGTTCAGGCTCAGTTTGTGAGGCATACTCAGAGAAATCCACAGAAGTCACAAGATGACCCAGTACCTGACCCTGAAAAGATCATCAAAGAAAGAAAGGTATTGCAGAAAGGAGCATCAGGTTCAGGTAAACCTAAACAATATCCTATATCTCTTCAAGAAAATCCTGCAATAGAAAAATACATGTTGAGAGTATAGCTTCTAATACTAGCAGCAAAGAAAATATCTTAGAGATTCATAAAGCTCCTTATTCTTTAGATTCTCCTTTTGTTGTAAATCCAAAGAAAACCTCACCTCCTATCCATCATACTCCTTTAGTCCTATCAATCACTCCTCAGCCCTCTGTCATTCAGACTTCTAGTACCCATATAGCCACCACAGCTATGGCAGGACCACAAGCACCCACCAAAATGGAAAGAATCATAGCTGCTAGGTATGGACCTCTAATACTGCCCACTCCTTTGAATGCCATGCCTACTGAAGAATATCATAAGTATATGCCTAAGTTCACTGGGATTGAAGGTGTTATAGCTAAAGAACATCTTGAATCATTCTATAGCTATGCTGATAACCTAGACATTAGTGAAGTCGATGTCTAGATGAAAATCTTTGTTCAAAGCCTAGATGGAGAGGCTAGAAAATGGTTCAAAGAACTGAGCCCAAGATCTATAGTTGATATTGAGGCTTTAGATGATGCATTCTTGAAGCATTGGGGGGATAAGAAGGATCTCCTCTACTACCACACTGAGTTTTGGAACTTACAGAGGGAAAATGGTGAGCTGCTGTCTGATTTTAATAAGAGATTTAACCCCATGTACAACAAGATACCTGTTGAAGTAAAACCCACCTCTACCTTCGCTAGACTCATCTATGCTAGTGCCTTTGATTCTAAATTCTGTTTACTATTGAGGGAGAGGCAATGTGCTACTTTGGCTGATATGCAGGATGCAGCCTTGGAAGTAGAATCAAACATCATGGTTGCAGAAAACCTCAAAGGTAATGTTGACAGAAGGAGACAGAGGGACGAGTCTTCATCATCCTTTGATCTTAAGATAGATAAAATGACCAAAATGATCGATTCATTAGCCTCTGAAGTTTCCAAATTAAAGGTTGAGCAACATTCTGGGAAAGGAAGGGTTAATAATACCTTTGCTCCTCCAAATCCAAATCTATATAGAAGACCTGATGAGCAGTTGCAGATTTTGCAAAGAAGCAAAGAGGCCAATGAAGACCAAAGGCTGAAGGTCCCTTTTCAGAATGCAGTCATGGAAGAAGAGCAGTTTGAGGAAGATGATGAGATCCATGGTATGGAAGACAAAGGCAGCGCCACCTTTTTAACCAAAGCTGCCTATGAGAAGTCATTATTCAATGACCAGATCAGCCAAGAGTGGGATGGTGAAGCTGTTCTACAAACTGAAAATCAGCACCAATATAATCTGAGGTCTATGATGAATAATGTCAAAGAAACTCTTGTTCATAAAGCTGTTGTCCCTGCAGAACAGCAAGCTAATAAGCAGAAGCAATCAATAGTTGATCCTATCATTCTCAAAGCTCTAGCCATAGAGGTAAGAGGCCTTGACAAGTCCCCTTCTTCTTTCAGTTTTCAATCAGAAATCCAGAAGCCAAGAATACCTATGCCCCTGATTGAACCAGTGAAGAATGAGTCCTTCAAGAAATCTATCCTTGAGGCTCTTGAGCCTAAAACCATCCAAGCTTCCACTGACTATGTAAATCTGCAAGATGACCAACCAGCTGTTATTCTCAGCCCAATGATCGAAAACTATGAAGACAGCTCCCCATCATTCTATGTTTCTCTGTCTATTTATGATGAAATCCTTCACAATTTCCCTCTGGACACTGGAGCCAGCCATGATCCAATGCCCAAGGCTGTCATGGATAAGCTCGGTCTTGACATTACCAAGCCTTATCAGTTGGCCTCTACGCAGCTTAAAAAATTAGTTTGCCAGATCACAGAGGAAGAAGGCCCACAGATTTGGGACATGTTCTTTGATGGGGCTTGCTCTGAGGGAGCTGCAGGAACAGGTGAAGTCCTTGTGTCCCCCACACAAGAATGCATTGATTCATCTTTCATATTAACTTTTTAAGTCACAAATGACACAACAAAGTGTGAAGCAGACCTTATCATTCAGCAGGTGTACAAAACCTCCCAATCAAAACATCCAAGGCTGAAAGCATATGGAGAGGAGGTGAAATATAGACCATCTCTGCTTGATAATGTCAAGTGTTCCAAACTTTTTGAAGTAGAGGATCAAATCAATAGGCTTTTTTAAGTCTTTGATGAATTGGTTGATATACACATTGACCAAGAGAAAGAAACCTTTCATGGAAAGGTAAAAGGGGTCAATTTTCAGTTTGGTGATTGTTTTCTCAAAAGGGATGCATCAAAGGAAGGATATGTTTTTGATGGCCCATTCAATGGGTTGTTCTTCGAACTTTATTTCAGTTAAGGCTTTCAAGCCTTGGTATTGTAAATATGTTGTTTTCAAAGTTTTTAGTTCATGCTTAATAGACTCCATGCCCAATGGAACACTAGAAGGAAGATTTAATTTTTGTTTTACAGGAAAGGCATTGATCTAAGATCCTTGAAACCTCACGGGGAGGATTTCATCCCTAGAAGGAGCCAATGTTAGCTTCGCTGACAAAAGGCCCAAAATTGGATCCATATATGTCCTAAAAGTCTCCAAAATTGCTTAAGAATCATCCCAAGGGATCCAAATAGGCTCCAAAGCACTCCCTTAGTCTTCAAAGGTGCTAAAAAATCATCCATTGATTGAAACAAGCAAGGGAGGAAAGCCCTTGGAAGGGCTGAAAATCACTATCGGGAGGCAATAACCAAAGGAAAACAATGAAAAGCCCGCAGGTGCAGGCTTAAACAGTGATTTCACAACAGCCGTTAGATCTGGCTGATCAACAGCCCAGATCTAAGCGGCAAATCGCATATCGGTCGGGCAAAGGGGACAGTTTAAAGGTGGGCTCTGTTAGTGTCGGTCTTGAAAGCCCTCCATCAGTGATCAAAGCTCTTTGCATTTGCATTAGTAGGTGTCTCATCAATGTCAAATTTTGCATCCCGTTAGGCATGCCATAACCCTGATGGAGGAGCTGGTCTATTTATACCCCTCTTGGCTTTGCTGGATCAGGTCATATCAGTCATTAATTTTTTCAAGCTTGTCTTTGTCTTGAGGTCAAAGTCCTAGGTCTAGGGTTTTGGTCATTTATCTCTGCAAGGTCATGTCTTTGGAAATCCATGAATACTCAGCAAGCCAGAGGGAGGATTGCAAACATGTTTCTCCGATATTTTTATCTTGTACAGTGAACTTTCACCTTGGATTTAAAAACTCTGTTTTTAAAGCCAAGGTCATTTTCTCAGTTTTTGTAAATAAGTGATGAAATTTCAAAAGTCTTCAGCGGACAAATTGCAACCCTGGTCCCCTTGCCAAGATCCCTCAGATGATCTACCTGCAAAAAGAATCAAGTCAAAGCACTCAAATAAGTCAAAATCAGGATAAAAGAAACCAAAAATCAGTGTTATAAAGTGTCAAAAGGAAAACATTAGAAAGTGGGTTTATGAATGAAATTTTTTCAAATGAAATCCATAAAAGCCTAAATTCCCTCCTTTCACTCTCATTGTGCATCCTAATGCTTGCAAGAGAGGTTTGAGAGAGCGATTGTGAGAAAGGAGCAACGACAGAGCAATTTCGGGCAGCAGAGAGGTGCGCGATCCGTTGAGCCAGGTGCGCGACCTGTTGGGTGTGCGCAACCCGTCAGAGGGTCTCCCACCGTTTAGAAAAACAACGGGCGCGACCCGTCAGAGGGGCGCGACCCGTTGAAGGTGGTGCGCGACCCGTTGAACCGCCTTGCTGCAAACTTCAAACAAATTACCTCAAACTCCTTCCAAGCTATCAATTTGCTCGAGGTAGGTGCTCTAAACATGGATTAATTGCTGGTTATGATGGTGGGTGTCATGAACATGTTGAAATGATTAAAATTTTGCAAGTGGAACTCCTTATATGGCTGCAATGTTAATGAGCAAATGGTGCTAGGGTTTATATTGTTTCAAGTTATTTTTCCCTTTGGTTTGTTTCCCTCCTTTCCCTTTCACTCACACTTATATGTTCATCTCTTTTCCCATATTATTTTACAAATAAAATGCAAATCTTTCCCCATCCCTAATCATTAAAAAATGAAAACCCTACCCCTCTCCCAAAGCATCAAAAAACAAAATTCAAAACCCTAGTTTCCCCCACCATATGCATGTGTAAATAAAACAAGAATGTTGGTAAATATGTCAGCATGTTGTGTGTATGGTTTCCCTATTTCCCCTATTAATGCATGTAAGCATATTCCCATGTTCACTTTCATACACGTTTTTTCCCATATACAATGATCTTTGCAAATGATTTCCCAAAATATGTATTCCTGTATGCATAATGATTTGCAACATTTCCCTTAAAAATTCCCTGTTATATTTATATATTCCCATTCCTTGTTAAAGAATCCCTCCCCTAACATTTCCCTCAAGTCTTTTTCCCCTTGAAACAACATAGATTTCAACACTTTTTGCAGGCAGAGACAGCAGTTCAGTTTGTCCACTTTGCTCCTAAACCATGTCAGAAACCGAAACTTATGAGCAAAGTGATGACCATTCATCATCTACAGAGGTTGAGGTACAGAGGAGGCCTCGTAGGGGTGGTAAGGGTGGACATCATATGCGAGAGGAGCCCACCTCTTTGGCAGAATTACAGGCTTGTCCCATGGCAGTGACTTGTTTTCAGTACATGTCTTGTTATCAGTTTTGTGATAGGATCTCTCGGATTCAACATCACAGAGAGTTGGCCCGCCTCTTTGTTTTACATTTACATGATGGACATGTCAATCTAGCAGGGGTAGATTTTACATTGACACCCGAGGTGATCTCACATGCTACAAGGATACCAAATGTTGGTGAGGTGTGGCCTAAGCGCAGGTTGCTAGATTTTGTTCACTTTGAGCCTTATGTTCGACCACCATTCATGAGACATTTGGCGGGTGTTTTTCCATTCAGATTTCTCCGGAGCGAATATGCTCCCATCATGAGGCTTATTATGCACTATTTTACCTGTGAGGGCAGATTTTCACAGGTGTACTCATATCACATTCGCCTTTTGATGCATTTCACTCGAGTGAGGATGATGAACATCCCGGTCTTCTTCTTTCATAACATTCAGAGGATGGTGCCCATGTTGCAGAAGAAGACCCCGGCCCAGCAGTACAGGAGCTTATGTCATTATGGTTTGATTCAGCTCATAGTCTTGCATCAGTTGACACAACAGGGTATCTCATGGGAGGAGTTTATCTCTCGTGAGTTTTTCACAGTGCCACCTCAGCCACATCATGAGGAGGTCATTCATGAGGAGGTCATTCATGAGGAGGGAGGACCATCTCAGCAGCCTGATATTCCGGTCACCCGACATGTCAGCTCCACACCTCTGGTCACCTATCAGAAAGGCCCAAGGGCCTTATTTGCAGCAGCTAGGCGAGTACTATCTCCACAGCAGGTGGAAGGGGTCTCGCCTTCATCATCAGCTCAACGAGTGTTATCTCCACATCAGGTGGAAGGGGCCTCGCTCTCTTCATCAGCACAGAGGGGCAAACAGCCCATGATTCATGAGGGTCCATCAGGAGTCCCAGACACCGAGGTCATTGATCTTGAGGCCAGTTCTCCTAGCCGAGAGGCAAAGGAGATCATTCAACATCTCAGGGCTGAAAATGATGCTTTGAAAAAGAGACTTGAGGGTGCCCAATGGACTATCACTTACTTGGAGCAGCGGAACAAACAGTTAGAGGAGGAGAAAGCACTTGATGAGTTATGGAGGATTCGTAGTGACCAAGTCTTGAACCGAAGAAGACCCGGTGATCCATTGCCTGCTGACCGAGAGTCAATGCTCATTCAGGTGAATGCATACTTAGAGAGGCTGTTGGATAAGGCCAACCAAGAGAAAAAGCTGCTGAGAAATATGAAAAATCATTATTGGGCAAGGATGCATGTATGCAAAGCCAAAATGAAAGTTTTTCAAAGGAGGTTGACCGAGGCTCAAAAACAGAGAAAGAAGCCAAATCCCCTCCGTATCTTGGCTGAGGCTTCACTCAAGGAGCATGGCACTCATTAGCCTAGCCACAGCTCAAATCCCAAAAAATTCTGGAAGTTTTGGGTAATTTTGGCATTTTTTGGAAATTTACAGGTTTTGGCTCCTTAACGAGTCTCACCCCCGGTGAGACCCTTTGTCATGACAGCTCCTTTTTGCAAAAACTCAGCATTTCTAGATTTTTTATGCAAATTTACATATGCCTATGGATGGACTTGAGTTTTTATGGGGTTTTGGGCCTCCAGAAGGTCAAAATACATGCAAAATTTGACTTTCTGCCCCTTTTTTGAGTTGCAGAAACCAGTCTTGGGAGAATTAAGTTTTGACATGGCAAATGACCTCCAAATTCAAAAATTCTAGTTGGGTTGGAAAGTAGACTCACAGAACTTTCCAACGAGCTATCCTGCACCCAATTCTGACACCTGCACGTGCCTCAAACAGAGCTCCCAATGTGCGTGACCCGTTGAGCAGGGGTGCGCGACCCGTTGAGCAGATTTTGCCAGAATTGACTTGTTCAGCCCAGAAAATGCAGATTTGACTCTTTTTGACTTTTTGAGGTTAATGATGGTCCTCTTGGATGTAATTGTGACACTTTTTAGATACTTTTACTCTTGTTTAACACTTCTAGAAGATTCATTTATGTAAAGGGTAAAAATTGAATGTATGAACTGGTTTCCAAGTTTATAGAGGCAAGTTGTTTTGACTGCCTATTTTGTAGTGCTTAGTTTAGAAGTGGTTCAAAAAGCTCCTAGGATAGTGAGCTCAACCCATGGAGGCAGGGAAAGAGGTTAGATCATCTATATTATGTACTTTCTTGCTCATTTTTATGGTTGGACTCTTGAGGGAGAAGCTATCATTGTATTATTCACTGTATCTCTGCAATTTTTGGCTAAGGAAGACCAGGGTTTTGCAGTCCTCTTTGGGATTCTTGTGGACTCATGTGTTGATGGTGTGTTTCTCAATGTTCTTGTAAGCTTTGTTATGTGATTCATTTCCTTTCTTTACTTCTGCACATTAAACAAATGAAGTGTTAAAGTAAGAATTCATTCTTGCCATGCTCTGCTTTTAAGTTTGTTTAATTTCAATGTTTTCTACTGTCTAAAGAGAATTCAAAGTTATTGTTTGCTCTCTTTAGCTCTTCATCTTTCTTTCCTGACCATCCACCTCAGTTAAAGGCATCAATACTGTCTCCTACCTTGCCCCAAAGAACCCCCTCCAGAAACTGTGTCCAATCCCCGCACCCAAAATTGAAATTCCTTAATTTGCCACCGAAAACCCAAAAAACCCCAAATCAACCTTTTTAATCAATTTACTAGCCTAATATCAGTGTTACCTTGTTGGTCATCTCATCCCATTGAAGATCTACCGAGATTGACCGGAGAGAGCCTTCTCCTGCCCCGTAGGGCTAGCTACGAGGCTAAATGGTTTGATGTAGCCTTGAGGTTTACCTTTCTCAGCCTGAGGTGAAATTTCAAGCGCTAACAGGCTCATGACACCGCCGATCAGTGATCGCCAATGATCGGATCAGCGGGTCGCATCGGTGGGGAACATATGCTTAGTTATATATATATATATATATATATATATATATATATATATATATATATATATATATATATAAAGGGGCTCGGTCATTGAGCGATCAACGAATGCGATCAGATCGCATCGCTGTATCGCATCAACATAATACCATGGGCGGGGCCTCCGCACATACATATGGGCGACCCGGAGAGCCAAACTCGATGACATTATAGTTGGGAATTCATATATTTTGAGATCCATGCCTATGCAATTTTCAATGTGTTTGGTATATTTTCGTTATATAACAAAAATTACAAAGGGAGCCTGGTAGCGTCGATAACGATGAAACCCAGACCCGAAAGAGTCTGGGAAGTGGAATGTATGAAATTTGAAGTCCGCCCAAAGCATTTTTACGCATTTTTCAGTGTTTTCGCATATTTCACTATATAAAGGAAAACACACATGGAGCGGCCGAATGCGACTTGCAATGGCAACAAGGGCGGACCCAAGAAATTGATAAGCCGTATCTAATGATTTTTAAGTCTGAAAAGGACAGAAATGGGCGGGATTTTCACAAGGTTGTTGTGTTTTTCTGTGTTTAACAGAAAGAACAGTCATTCTAAATATCTAAAGGGAAAATAGAGGCCCGATAGCTTTTCCTTAGCAGCATAGCCCGCCCTAACAGAAACAGTCATGGAGCACGTGCAGCTAGCCCTAAACAGAATCGATCAAGTAGCATAGACAATGCGACACAGCCAAATCAAAATAGAAAGGGTCATGGAGCAGACAGCGCAGCTCATCAAACAACATCATGGAGCATCTCTGGCTCAGGAGAACTCCCAGATAGTGCAACAAGCTACCAAAATATCTGAAAGCAGTTACTCTGCTGTCAAAAGCAAAAAACTTCGATCCCATGCTTGCCTAGAGGGCATCGAATCAGTTAACAATGCATAGCAGGAAGAGTAAGACTCTGAGCCTTCTAAAGAGCTCAGGAGCATTGTAAACAGGCTATAAATAGCTGTTAGCAAGATGTAATAGAGGTTCAACTTTTGGAGATTATTCCTCCTCTGTTCCTTCAAGCTTCTCATCTTCATTCTAGAAATACAAGCTTCTTTTGCCATAATATGTTCAACACCCATTCTCTTTGTTGTTCTATGCTTGCACTTGAACAGTTTGTTCATGTTTCCTTTGTGTTTAAGGCCAGATAATTGTCATCTTATCTCTGCTTTAATAACTTAGAATTGCAAGCTTCTTTGTTGCCTGTAGCTAACCATTCATATGTGGTCATATATGCATCTGCCAGTACAGTCAGTATTCTCTTTTGCTGCCTGTAGCTAGTCATTCATTTATGTTTATATATGCAATCTACTAATACAGTTAGTATTCTCCATCTATCCATTAAATCTATAAAATATTGAGCATTAGTGGTTTAAAGCCTTGTGTTGTTGAGAGTGTTCATGCATGCCTTGAGTGGGAATAGAGTTGAAATGGTCATCTAACTTGATCCAAACCATCATCCATTCCAATAGTTCTGAGAACAATATTGAAGATTATATGTTACTAGGCATCTCCGAGCTGCAACCTAGGAGAGTTTCCTGGAGCGCTAAAAAGTACTACAAGAAACCCTGTAGCAACCTATTTTGAAGTAGCATCAGGCTCCAAGCCTAACTTTCAACACCCATGAATTGGAAGAGTAGAAGTACAACTGTAGGCACTATGGCACCTCTCCAAATCTCAACAGCAACAAAGGAAGCCAACACCTACACATCAACAAGAAGACAACCTATCAGCAAAATAAAATCAACAAAAAAAGAGCAGTAGAAAATATGTACCTAAGTCATGAGCAGCACAGCAGAAGCACCCTCTAGCATGCATCAATAAGACAAAGGGAGCCATAGGTATGTCACCTCATCCAAACTCTCTCATAAGTAAGAATATGATTAAAAATGTAGGAATATGCAGAAAGTTGGTTTTATAAGCGAAGGTGGTTAGTTAACTTGGCCACCCTCGGCCTGATAACAAAAAGTTAAAGTGTTAGTCAACTAGACACGTGGCAAGGTCACATCAAAGGGAATAAATCAGAAAGGTGGTCAAGTTATGGTGAACAGGAGTGGGTGATGATTACGAGGAAGGGTTGCACGATAACTAATAGTGGGAAAAACGGTTCAAAAGGAGAAATACATACATAGCCAACCAGCACATCACTCAATGAAATCGACCATAAATAGAAATATTCCCTAACTTTCATGCAAGGTATTGTTCATTTTGATATTTTGAGAGATGAGACCACCTCGAGGAGCCATCGAAAGGAAAATTTAGTCTCAGCCATCCTACAGTGAGCACCTATAGGAAACACAGAGAAACTACAGGAAACAGTGAGGGAAGCTAGTCTCGGCATCCTATATTGAGCACCTACAGGAAAACTATAGGAAATAGGGAGGATTGTCAAAAATGCTGTGAGGGAGTAGCAATTCAAGAATTCTCCTCAATAAAAGCATTGCAGTGAAAGGTAGGTGCCATATCCTATGTGCTTTCATTTGTAAAGAGGAAAAGAAAAGAAATTGTCATTTCTTTTATTAATTACAGTGTGCATAGAGATATGCAGAATTATGTGGATGATTGTGTAGAGTAAAAGGAGAATCGTAGTCATCACCCTCCTAAACTCTAAACCCTCATCACCTGGGGAAGCTCTTAAGCTATAGCCACCAAAACTTCATACAAATAGATTGACAAAGAGAAAAGATGACATGGGGTTTCAACAGAAGGGAGCCCACTAGAACAACTAGAATACATCAACATCCTCCTGTGGTAGAAATCTTTACAAGGCATCAATGGGTTGGATTCTTCGAGCTACTTAGGGGATATGCTAATGATATAGCTAGGGAATTTGCAATGTCACTCAAAACTATATCTAGAGTCAGTGCCACTGCTGTAGTGAGGGATTTGTCAGTAACAATTACCCCTGAAAGCATTAGCAGGATCACTACACTTCCTCTAGGGTTGCAATGGAGAAAAGATGACAAATCTAGTAGCACTCTTGCCAAGAAGAACTTTTTCTTGGAAGGAGAGGAACTAATTGAGGACAAAAATGGGATTAGAAGGGGGAGCATTCCATATCCTTGGGATGAAGTAAGCTATCACATTCTCAAGTATATTTCTTGTGAGGGTAGACTTAGTATAGTCTATGGGTACTAGTTTAGACTCCTCCATGAGCTGATATTTGGAGAAGAGTTACCTCCTCATAGAAGACTTAGTGTGCCTTACTTTTTGTTGCAATAAATAATAGACATGAGCATCAAATTACAAGAAGGGAAGCATCAACAACTATCACATCATGGACTGATGAAACTCATACTAGAAGATGCCCTAAACAACTTAAGAATCCCTATTATGTGGTCAACATTTGCAGACATGAACAAAGAAGATGAAATTCAAGCCATTGAGTATGAAAGAGACCCTACTTCTAGTGGTGAAGAAGAGGGAGAAGTGTGGAGTAGGTAAATCTCCTCTACAGACAGAGATGATCCCTCTAGCCCAAGAATGGGTCTAGCCGCAAACAGAACAATCTAATGTAAACTTCCTTAGATTAGAATCAAATAAGAGGGCCTACCTCTTATAGCGCTAATCCACTTGATGTTGATCTTTCCTCCTTGCTCCAACTTCCTTTCGTTCCTTTCATTCAAATACCTAAAACAAACATGTAAGAGACAACAACAAACATGATAGCATAAAATCGAATTCAATCTACTTAAAAGGTCAAGGAGTTTTAAGCTATCAAATGTAATATTACACACGATATAGGAAATAAACCATTAGTTGTATTAATAAAACTTCAAAGAGAAATACAACCAGAGCCTTGACGTTGCAGGTTCCCTTTGGCATGTCCGAGTTCCAACACCACTAGAAGCATCTCATGATTCACCCTCAAAGCAATGGAATTTCAAGGCCTCTTTCCTTTTGCTCCAAACCAAACACTACAAGCTTATTCTCCCTTCACACACAAACTAGAAGGCTAAGGTTCTCAATATGGCTCTCAAGATTTGCAGATTATTTCAACCCTTTCATTAGCTAGCTGAGGGTGTGAAATGGGGAGTTTATATAGCTTTGATAGAGGGGAAATGGATCCTCTTATGGTGGGAGAGGCCTTATCCCTTTTGGTTTGTTCCATTTTAATATGGGAAAGGAACCCAAACAGTCTCTCTCGACTCTATCTTGCTCAACCATTTACCAGACTTTCGTTCACGAAGCTTCTAGACCTGGAAGCTTCGACTCCATTTTTAAAAACTTGCCAAAAGAGGGTCGGCATGGGTGATGAATGGCTCACTTGCGTCGTTCGGCGCTAGTCCTGGTTTTAAACTCTGCAAATCGATGCAGGGGAAGAACTGAGCACTAGCGTCGGTCTTGAAAACTGGGTTTGAAGGAAGATTCTTGGGAAATGATGAAAGAGGGAAATGTTTTGCAGATGAAGAGGGATGTAGGGACATGTTCTTCATGGCAGGGAAACATATGAGGGTCACTGTAGAGGTCCTCCAGGATCGAGGAACGGGGAGTACAGGGACAATGACAAAATGTTGTGTAACAGATGCCCCCTAAAGCATGAAGGCCAAACAAGAGTGAGGGGTGAAATGATTTACGAGTAGATGCATGGAACCGGAGGCCGCTGCCGGAAAACCTGCAAGCAAGCATAGATACATATACATCACTAAAATCTCTGATACATGAATCATGGTATGGACGCAGCCATCCAGAAGAAGATCATGTAAATGGATCCAAGGTATGGGCATAGCCATCCAATAAGAATTATCATGTCAAACCCAAGGTACGGTCGTAGCCATCCAAAAATAAGAAGGATCACATATAACAGACTCATGGTATGTTCACAGCCATCCAATAAGAAGGATCATATCAAACCCAAGGTATGGTCGCAACCATCCAATAATGAGAAGGATCACATATAACAGACTCATGGTATGGTCACAGCCATCCATCTGAAAGAGACATGTATGTAAGCATGATCATGTCACATCACCCTGCAACTTGGACTTGTGTAATCTGAGCCCAGGGTCTTGCGCTCCAACACGACCTGATCAAAGTACAATTTCTAGCATGTGAATAGATGTGTTGATGTCAAACATGCTAGAAAATCGCTTGATTACCAGTCAATGATGTGAACTGTTAACAAGTGCAAGAGAAACCACCAATAATGAAAATGGATCTCAAGGTACCAACAACACAATTCATGGAGTGTGAATAAGGAACTAAATTCGAACACCCGTGAAGTCACCCGATCGAAGGCCAATGATGTGAACCTGTTGTCGAGTGCGAAGAACTTTCCATTAGGGCATGCAAGCTCTAAGGTATTGAAAGGGAGTCTCTCGGCCAACTTCCCGGATAATGAGCTGAAGTCGACTGGAAGTGACTGTGTCGAAGGAGGGCCATGATGTATCCCACATCACCAAAATGAGACAAGGGATTCAATGATTATGAATGATACAAAGAACTAATAATGAATGTAAACTGCAGAAGGATTAACTCTTGAAAATATTGGCGACACAACTCCAGAGTTTGGCAGCTTTCAAATCCATAAGATTAGAGGTCATGATGATGAGGCAGAGATCAAATGGAAAGGAAAAAAATGGCAGCCCAAACATAGGAAGGTCAATGATGTAGTGGGGATATCCCAACTCAACACGAAGCAAAAGAGTGTCATGTTCAAGAGTGACTAGCTGCCGACACAACTGGTAAAAATTTCCCATCTTCCCCCACCATTTCTGGTACGTACCCCAATTATTTTTTATCACAATCTTGAAGGGAATAACATGTGCTTGCATTGTAAGTCCATCCTTCGAATGAATCCGACCTAGTAAGATTAAAGAGCCCTAGGAAGGAGGAGCTTGTGTCTGTCATGGTGACGAATCCGATGTCATTTAATATTTTAACGAGTTCGACAAAGGTGTAACTTGGTATCTTTTTCATGTTTAGAGAGTTTGAAAAAGACACGGAAAAGAAAACTCCAAAAGGTCCCTTTTCGTATAGTTGTGTCTCTCGAGCCTGAAAAGGTAGAAAACAATACTTGAGAGAACCACTTGACCATGTTAGCCAAGAAGTACCTTTTTCGTAAATAGTTTATCCCAACCCAAAAAAGGGATAAACATATTCTGGGTAAACGAAGTTTCGCAACCTTTAACAAGTTAAAAATGACAAGATCTCAGAAATCTTTTCGTGTTTTGAGAGTCGGAAAAGGGCTTAAAGCAGACTCCCAGTTTTTATTTACTTTAACGAGTATAAAAAGGAAATATACTTGGCAATCTTTTCATTTTTTACGAGTTAGAAAAGAGCTTAAAGGTGACTTGTCCGGGAGGAACAAGTGGTATAAAGGGTATCAACAGGTTCCGGTTAAGGGGGAGCTAATCAAAACACTGAAAGGTCAAGAGGTTAGCTAGCAAAACCACTCATTGTTGTGGTACCTCAGGAAAGGAAAAACAACCAAGTGAAAGCATATGATTGGTTAAAGAGATGGTGGCGATGGAATGAAACAACCAAGGATCATATAGCAGAAATTAGCTGATAAAAACGACAATCACGAGATGTAAA
This sequence comes from Pinus tabuliformis, assembly GCA_031772625.1. Taxonomy (NCBI): domain Eukaryota; kingdom Viridiplantae; phylum Streptophyta; class Pinopsida; order Pinales; family Pinaceae; genus Pinus; species Pinus tabuliformis. The sequence continues at coordinate 645,312,735 of CM062815.1, read as the reverse complement.
TTGGGCATGGGTTCATTTTTACACAAGCTTGAACCATGGGGAACTTTGCTTGAATTCGGTTTCATGTTTACACAAGCTTGAAACGAAAAACTATGCTTGAGTTTGATTTCATTTTTACACAAGCTTGAAACAAAGACAAACTATGCTTGAGTTAAGTTTGCATGCCCCTAGCATAATGACTCAATTCGAGGTACATGCCCCCAAGCTTCATTTCATTCAGCTAAGTGGATGGAATGAAGGTTCACTTTCGAGATCTAGGAAAGACTCTCTAGGATTTTACGAGATCTTAATCAAAGACTTGATTTGGAAAAGGGAGTTGTTTCATTTTTTAACAAGGTTGATACAGTAAAATAACTACCCTCGGACATCTGTTTCATTTTTTAACAAGGTAGATATAGGAAGAAACTATCCTTGGACATCTGTTTCATTTTTTAATGAGGTAGATATAGGAAGAAACTATCCTTGGACATTTGTTTCATTTTTAAACGAGGTTGATATAGGAAGAAACTGTCCTCAGACCCCTTGATTCATTTTTTAAGGAGCTTGACACTAGACAAGGAACTCTGCTCCAAGGTCCTTGTTTCATTTTTTAAGGAGCTTGACACAAGTCAAGGAACTTTGCTCCGACCCTTTGTTTCATTTTTTAAGGAGCTTGAAACAAGACAAGGAACTTTGCTCGCCCCTTGTTTCATTTTTTAAGGAGCTTGACACAAGACAAGGAACTATGCTCTGGCCCCTATTCATGGACCATACGAGAACATGGCTCCCAAGAGGTCCTCACTAGATGGGAGAACCATACTTTGGGAGGAATACATGTCAACTGGCACCAACGACAGATCGAGTTCCAATGTCCCCAATACATAATGTACTATACCATCCGTGTGATCATCAGTAGGTATCGAGACAGAATGGGTAGCCACATAGTTGACCTGTGGAGGGGAGGGTACTACTTGCAAACAAGAACCAATAGGGGACGATGGTTGCATAGGAGGCACTTGGTGACCAATGAATGACAATTGATCAATGGTCACTATTCTCCCTTCGTGTGGAAACAAACCACACGGAAAAGCAAAGAAACAAGAGCTTCCATGACATAAACACAGTCGCGTCCAAGGAGAAGATTGAAATCTAAGGGACCTTGGACTACCATTACATCTATATAGACGGTCTTTCCTCCCAAAGTAATAGGGAACTTTGGAAGGATCCCTAAGGGCTAACTGGTTCCTCAGTTGAAAGCCAGCAGATTCTGGGTGACAGGCACAAGCTGTGGGGAACGCAAAGATTGCCAAGAAGTAGAAGACATGATGCTAACAGACATGCCTGCATCTAATATAGTCCCTTGTAATACCATATTATAGGCTTGTATTGTGATTTGGAAAGGCACATAAGATGGTAGGTGGAAAGAAGTCAATTGAATCCAATTAAAAGCAACGACGAAACTACTTGGTGGGGGTATCATATGATCCCCCCCATGCTCTGTAGGAATAGGAGAAGAACTCTCTTGAACAACTGGGATGGGAGGGCCACTCTTTGATTCATGAGAATCTGTGGAGATGAGAAGAACATGAGCAGTTGATCATCACTACTCTCTTCGGGAACAGAGTGAACAACTAAAGGCAGAGCCAAGTCGACACTCTTTTAGACCAATGGTTGGTCGGGAATAGACACAAGAGAGCGATGCCTAGGAAGAGCGGGATGGGCAAGAGATGAACCTAAGTCAATCTATTTACCAACTAGGAGAGGGTTAGAAGAAAGTCTTTGATAACCAACAGGGAGTTGGACCTGAGGAGCTGTAAGGTTTTCCAAAATTTTGGAAGCTTTATCCATAAGAGGACAAAGGTGAAGAAGATGCTTCCCTTCACATAACCTATAGGGGAATATAATATTTCCCTTCTTCTTACCATCATTAGCTAAAGGTGTAGCATCGACATGATCTCCATAGGTCAATGGGGATGGTCGATTCAGGTCTTGAGACCATACCTCTAAGAATCTGGGAATTCCAGGACAGTCTCGAAGGAGATGGTTGTTGGAAAATACTGGGGGGGTGAATCAGTATTCCTTTGAAATTAGCACTTTTAAATATTTTCAGAGCATTAGTTAATCTTCAATTATCATTAATGTTTATGCAGTAACAACAGTGAATAAAATAACACAGGAGGCACAAAAATTTTAGGTGGAAAACCCCCTCCGGTTCAAAAACCACCGAACGCTTTTCTAATAATTCTTTAATCTTCAAATCCAATTGAAAATAAAGCTCCAACTTCCTAGAATCTAGAAAATAATTCTTCTCCAGTTTCCACTGGATGGACGCTCCAACGCCCGAGATTCTTCAGTAGTCAACTGAACGAATGCCCCAACACCCAATGAGCTACAACTCACCCTAGCACCACCCTACCACCTTGAAGTTTTCACAGGCTTGAACCTGTTAGTGACTTCATGCACCATCCTAGCACCACCCTACCACCCTATAGAAGAATAAAAGAAGAATGGACTCCCGTACCAGGGAAAATGGTCCACTTTACAATGATATAGAATGATGTAGAAGAAGATGACACACTAGACCATAACCCCAACTATGACACAACCACCTAATGATGATCCTAGACCTTCAAAAACTGCCTCTTCAACTCTTGGTAGATAGACACTTGTACAACTTTTACAAATATGCTTTTACAATGACTTTATACAATGATACTTTTACAATGTCTGTATGCAGTGCTGCCCACTTGAAGACTTCATGTGGTGAACTTCTTACTGCTATTATGCACCTTGATTGTTGCTCTTGTCATGCTACCCTTTCTCATTCTTTAGAACATTAGATTATGCATTGAGTCTTTTCTTGATGAATATATAATACCTGCAAAAATCTCCAAGGAAATACCCATGACATGATAATAGCAAAACTTACCTCATCTTGTAGAGCATATGTCAGTGCTAAACAAAAACAACAAATTAGAATACAAAGAACCTAATGCAATTAAGAGAGGAAAATGCATATACAGAAGATACTTACCTGTAGCTTACCTCTGCTGCATCATTTTGTAGCACCTTGCTCTTTGTTTCCCTCGAAAGTATGGTCCTTTGCACCCCTTGACAACACTTGAACTAGTTTTTCTTGCCTTCTAGGAGCACGATATTTAATCTGATGTATCTCTATGATTTCAAATGCCCAACATGTGATCTTTGGTCTTGTAGAAGCCCTTTGATTCTTCTTTACAATGCCACAGGTCTGAGCCGATTTGGACTCTTCAAGGCAAAGTTATGCCCAATCTCTCACAATGACATAATTATGGACTAGTTCAGTAGAGCGAACTTGTACGATGTGCAACGTGTCACTATTTCCTCCTTTAGATCTGAAATTGATACACAAAAAACTACAATCCATGCACTATCCTCCACTTTTTACAGAATTCCAATCCTCTTCTCAGAGAGAGAGTTATGACGATTTTCCCAAGGTCACTTCTTTGAGATGAAATTTGGCAGCCTACAAAAACCCTAACTTCCACAGATCATATCTTCGAAAATATAGCGAACCAAGATCTGAAATTTAGTCACGATGTTCATCAGGATTGCAAATCAAATGGGTTTTAATTTTAGCATCTAATACTTCGTAGAAATTAAATTACAGCGAAAATGCCACGACCACTGAATTTGGAGGATATATGAGATTTCTTTTTATATAGTTGAGAGGGGCTTCTATAGAGCATGTTGGAGGGATTTTAGGAGCTTAAAAAATGATTAATTAATGACTATTCAATGATCAAAACCAATTATGAGTGCCATGCCACAACCCCATAGGGTTTTAGCCCACTAACTGGGGTTACTAACTTCAAACATGAATATATATCAAACCGTGAAGAATTACTTGGCGTGCCATATATCAACGGAAACATCTTGACAAGTAGAATCTATCTAGAAGATCCTTGACTCAAAATAGAGTAAGTTGTGTTGTGGCCACCAACAACCCCCCTCCTTATTTAGTATTAACAATAACACTAGGTAAGTGGGGACCCTTAGTAAAAAAATTCAAAAAATTCAATTAAAACTCATGTATTATACTCCTTAAGAAAATATCGCATCGCGCAAAGAAGATAGGACATTTCCTTGTGAGTAGAATGATAAATTGCGAGAATGTGACGCGAAATCCATCGCATCGCATGCATTAAGAAACACTCATAAACGAAAACTTTAAGAAATCGCCGATGGCCGATATGCGACATCGCATATTGCAACATCGCATAAAACAACACATAACTATTTAACGAATTGTAACAATCTGCGATCTTGCGATAATGCGATACTGCGATCGACAATCTTGTGATCGCGCGAAACAACAATCTGCGATTCTGCGATCAGCGTGATCGGTCAACCCTGTGATAACACATCTTGATGAAAACGCGATAACGCGATGATGCGATGCTGCGATGCGAATCGCAGAGATCGTCCATCGCAGATTTTCCCCGGCTCAACATTCAAGAAAAATTGAATACGCGCGTTAATGAAAATTAATGAATGTATGCCAAGTGTTAATGAAAGATAGTTTTGTGTTTTTCGAAGAGTTAGTTCACGTCAGGTGGCATGTTTTGGTACATCCGTAGAACTCAGAGCTTTCTTGTCAATTTTTATTATCATTACTCTCTCCTTATGTGTGAACTGCAGGAATGAAAAATAGAAACAATATGAAGCAATGTGCAGGGAGCGATTAAGGAAAAAGGATAAAACTCCAAAGCTCGGAAGCAGAGAAGAAATGCCCTCATGAACTGATACCGCATGCAAAAGAGCCGCAAATTCCAGAGCACTGCTGAGCTATCCATTACAGATCTATCAGTCAGAGCCATGGTTCAAAGAATAGTTGAACAATGCTGATATCAACAGACGATTTAACGCTCAAGGGTAGAAGTTCACAAAAAGCAGTATGTTTGCAAAATTTTAAAGCTTATACCCGGTGAAGGTAAGGCGTTAAAGGCGAAAAACACACCAGAAAGGCCCGGATTAAAGAACGGAGGCAGTTTTCGATGCGCGATTAGCGCTAGGCACGCATCGTTGAGAAAATTGCTCAAAAAGCAAAGTCCTTAACTGCTTAGTCACTCGTAAGCCCGAAAACGCAAGAAAGCAAAGGCAGAGGCAATTTGAGGGTTAACCAAGTGGAATTTGGGTTATTACTGAGCATACACAGTAAATCCACATAGCCAGAGATGATTCTCAAAGCATATCTGCTATTTTGTTCAAAGCATATATGCTATTTTGTTGGAAAAAATGGTGCCAACGCTTACCATTTCTGTTTGCTTAGCTCAACCAAAAGCGGAAGACAGTCAGCCGACTCTACCCAGGCAAATATTGAATGCTCGCAACATTAAGGAGCAAATGCAAAAATAGTTAGATATTAGATTTAATTTTACTTAGAAAAAGGGCGGTCATTTAAACCGTATCTTGAATCTGTGTAATTAAGTTATTTAGTTAGTAGTATTTAAACCCTTCTCATGCATTTAGAGAAGGGTCTAGAAATTTATCAAAAACTTGTCCTCAGAACATGCACTTTTGCACCCTCCGAGGAGGTTTTGGTGAATGAATGGATCAAGATTTGTTGATGTTTGCATTTGATATCTGCTACTGATGTTGCACTTCTGTACTCTTAGTAGATGTTAGAGCAAGGAGAAATAAATCATTATTGCTTGAAGCTTATGAGTAGGACCAGTCATAAATGGTACTTTTATCTCTTGACCATTTCTGCTTATATGTTAAAGTGATATACAATTTTTTAGTTGTTTATATGTTATTGCATGAATGCTTGAGTTACCATTTGGCACTTTTGTACTGTGGTAGCTATTTATTTATGTTTAATGTATGAATAGCTTATTATGCGATATGCTGCTCATAACTGTTTTGCCTAACTTTTTATGCGAAATAGTTCATATTAATTGATTTCCTTTCTTATAATCGCTGAATGATCTTTATTACCAGTTGTTATATGAAATCTTTTTAGATCGCATAATAGAAGAGTTACATCCCGGGTTAGCATAGATTAGATGTGCTGTTTTTATTAGATTACCATAGTATAGAATTAGATTAAAGTTTGAATTAGAATAGCTTAGATAGTTACTGTTAGAACAGCAACATCCAATTCTACACACACACACCCATAGATTGGGAAATTGGTCCCATTATCCCCAGTCGGACCCGCTATACCAAACAGATAAGGAGCTGCCAACCAAGGTCCGGATCGGGCGGGTATCCCCCTTATTGTCGACCCGATTTTCGGGGCTTCAACATATTTGGCGCTAGAAGGAGGGCATGAACTATGAATGGCAAGTAAATCTAAATCTGAATACCATTCTAAGAGTAAATCGCCCTCATCATCTCCCCTGACTTCCCCATTACATTTAAATCCAGAGTCAGAAGTCGCTCGAGTATCAACCGCTGCTGCACACCCTGATATTTCAGACCAATCCACCATTGAACCTCCTGAAGTCGAATCCCTGATTCACAAACTTCAGCGATTTTCCATCTCCCCTCAGAGGTCTGATAAATCTCAAGGCAGTGTGACTTCGCAGTACAACCCTTCTCATCCCCTGACCAGGCTAAAGAGTGAAAAGTTTGGTGTTCAGCCAACCAAATTACCTCTTCCCACCAGGAAAAGAGCAAGGAAAACACCGCAAGAGTCTGACAGTGAGACTCTTTCGTCCACATCATCCATCTCAACTACTTCACTGCGAAGTCAACCATCCACACCTCCACTCCAGATCATCGTCCATCCGTCCACTGGAACCCCCACAACCCCTCTTCAATCATCTACGATCATAGTATCCTCATCCTCCCAGCCACAGGCATCATCTTATGCACTTTCCTCTGTTAGCAGTTCAACGATGGCCCAATCTCCATGGAACAACCCTGGGGCAGTCTTAATGCCTGCACCCTTGAGTCAAATACTGGCCCATCTTGAGAAATGGCTGCCCAAATTCAATCCCGAGGCAGGTATGCTAGCAGAAGAGCACATAAATAACTTCATGCTTTCCATTAATCTCAATGGGGTTACTAATGAAGATGCTGTTGTTCGGCTTTTTCCCTATACACGGCAAGGGACAGCCGGGTCATGGTACTTTTCATTACCCTCCAGATCCATTACAAGTTGGGATATCTTCCAGGACCAATTCCTAACCAAGTTTGGTGATGACAGATCAACGGCAACATTAATCAATGACCTATCCAATCTTAAAGCCGAAGCTAGACAGCCTATTAAGGATTTCAATTTATGGTTGAACAAAATTTTCAACAAAATTCCTACTGCTTCTCAGCCCAGCAAAGAAGTACGATGCGAATGGTATATTACCGCTCTACCATCGAACATAGCCATATTCATGGACAGGGCAAATAAAACAACCTTAGCTGAAAACATGAAAGAGGCGATAGCAGTAGAAAAACGAATAATAGCCTTGGAAAAGAGATCCACGATAGAGGAACGTAAGTCCAAAAAAGTCACCTTCAAGGAAGACTCCAAGAAGAAACAGCCAAAAGATCCTTTTGATTTGGAAGGATTGCAGAAAGTTCTAAAGACCATGTCCAATGAGATGGTCGACATAAAAAAGCAAGTAGCGAAAACGTCTTCGAAAAAGCCCTACAGAGCTTTTAAAAGAGGTCCTTCAATGGATGCAAAGCCACCCAATGCCATTTCAAATGCTGAATCCGAGGAAGAGGAAGAGGAAATTGCTACTGAAGGGCAGACCGATGACGAAGAAGTTGTGGAATTACAAGGAATGTGGGACTTCATCCTCCCACAAGAGGAAGATCAAGAAGTATTTCCAGTTAGCACACGAAGTAAAAATCAGCTTGATCCTCCCCAAACTACCCCTAAGAAAAAAAGCGCAAGCTCTGCAACAAAAGATAAAGTCGCAACAAAGAAAACGACATCCAAAGCGACTCCAACTAGCCCAGTCCAAGCAGATGAAACAACTCCATCAAAAACACTGATAGTGTCGGATGAAATGGAGTACAATATTATTGACGACATGAAAAAGACTAGGGCTAATATCACCCTTTACGAATTGAGCAAGTTGAAACATCAACAAAAGATAATGATGAAAGAATTACATGCCGTGCCAGCTGCACCTTTGCTTGCCGCTGTACTTTCTCAAGCTTCCCACAACATGGGAAGACCTCCAATGAACGCGATCAGTAAGATTGATCCAAATGACATCGCCTTGATTGGAGGAAGATCAAGATCTCACACTCCCCCGTTTCTCCTTACTTATGAAATCTTCAATAAAAATGTGCACAATTGTTTAGTAGATTCCGGTGCTTCATCGAATATTTTACCCAAATCTATATGTGCCAAATTAAATGTTCAACCACAGAAATCCGCAGTGCGCATAGTTCAGCTCGATCGATCTCAAGTCGAAGTGATCGGCGAACTAAATCAAGTAACCATAAGATTGTCATCCAACCCGAAGGTATGTCAGGTTATTGACATTCTAGTTGCTGACATCCCAGAATTCTATGGCTTAATCCTTAGCAGGGATTGGTTAGAAAAACTCCATGGATACTTCGCAACTGATTGTTCGCACATGTGGCTGCCCTACAACGGTAAACCGAATCAAATAAAAGTTGAACGAGAGTTACACCAGAAGTACATAGTAACGGAGTTAGAGGGAGAGAATGAACCGGTAGTGTATAATAGCAGTATCATTGGCAATTACTCGGTAGATTCTTTCCTCGGCAATTTCAATGCTCATGCGTCACCTTATTTACAAAATTCAGTTTTGTCCCAAGTTGAAAATTTTTCTCGAACTAATAGTTCAAAATGTATTAATTTTTTAGATAAACCTGTAAATACATCTTTGTTTTGGAAATTATTTTTTGATGGCTCTAGATCTAATGAAGGAGCAGGAGCAGGATGCGTTCTGATTAGTCCAGAAGGAGAAAGGATCATGCTCACATGCAGACTCGAATTTGATTGCACAAACAATACAGCAGAATACGAGGCTTTGGTTCAAGGCCTGTAAAAGACAATCGGGTTAGATGTCAAGTATCTTCAAGTCTTTGGAGACTCTGAGATTGTGGTTAAGCAGGTACGTAACACTATACATTGCTTATCAGGTCACTTAAAACACTATCAATCTTTAGTACAAGATCTGATTGAGCATTTCATGGCGTTTAATATTTCTTCAATCCCCAGACTCCAAAACGCAAGTGCAGACCTTTTGGCTAACGTAGCTTCTAAGCTTATTCCCTCCGAAGATTTTAGCCCAGATAGATTCTCAATAGAATTAATCTTTAGACTGTCCATTCCTGACAACATCACAAATTGGAGAGTCTTCAATGATGATCCAGATATCGTGAATTTCCTCACATCTGAAGGATCCTACTCCAATCAAATAATTGATGAATACCAGCACGATCGACAATTGCAACAAAATAGCACTAATAATGCTATAACAAAGTCGGTGGTTAAGTTAGAAGACTTATACGATTTGAAAGATCGGTTTAAGAGGTATACCAATTCAAAACTCTATAGTTCAACCTTGAACTACGAATTAGTAAACCTAGGGACCGATGCTAAACCACAAAACATTAATCTAGGCCTCGGCCTAGCCCCTAAAGAGAAACTAGCGTATATTCGTCTTTTGAGACAATATAAAAATGTTTTTTCCTGGAATTATGATGATCTGAAAACATACGACACTTCTATCATCCAACATACTATTCCTATGATTGATAATGAAAAACCTGTCCAACAAAAATTGAGAAAAATCCACCCCAATTTAGAAAATCAGATAAAAACCGAGCTCAACAAGTTACTGAAAGCCAGGATAATCTTCCCGTCAGACATTCCAAATGGGTCTCCAATATGGTACCCATGAGAAAGAAAAACGGAGACATTAGGATTTGCATTGACTTTCGGAATCTTAACAAAGCCTGTCAAAAAGACAATTTTCCTCTTCCACCTATGGAGCAAATACTGCAGGCGGTGGCGGGTTCAGAACTAATGTCTTTCTTGGATGGATTTTCAGGGTACAATTAAGTGTTGGTACATCCTTATGATCAGTTGAAAAACACATTCAGAACTAAATGGGGCACATATGCATATCGGAAGATGCCATTTGGTTTGATTAATGTTGGTGCTACATTTCAGAGAGCCATGGACATCGCATTCAAAGGTGTAGTCAATAAATCTGTAGTAATTTATTTGGATGATATAATAGTGTACTCCAAGAAGCGAAGCGACCATCTCAAAGACCTGAAACAAATCTTTCAACAGTGTTTAAGGTATGGAATTTCACTTAACCCAAAGAAATCTTTTTTTGCATTAAGTGAAGGGAAACTTCTAGGATTCATAGTGTCAAAATCCGGTATTCACATTGATCTCGACAGAATCAAAGAAATTTCTGAAATATCCCTACCTCATAACAAAAAAGCCATGCAATCTTTCCTTGGTCAAATCAATTTTGTAAAGAGATTCGTTCCAGATTTTTCGCGAATCATGTCTCCTTTGCAAACCATGATTAAAAAGAATTCAAATTTTAAATGGGGTCAAGATGAACATGAAGCATTCAACCTAATCAAGCAAGCCATTATTAATGCTCCATCTTTAGCAACCCCGAATTTTTCAGAATCTTTTATTTTATACACATTTGCCTCAGATAAGTCATATGCCGCGATACTAACTCAAGCGAATCAAGAAAAAGCGGAAGCTCCAATTGCGTTTTTTAGCTCAAATTTACAAGGTGCTGAACTCAATTATTCTGACGTGGAGAAACAGGCTTATGCTGTTTTCAAAGCGGTCAAGTACTTTAGACCTTTCTTACTTAAAAACCATACTAAGATCATAGTACCGTTTCCAGCGGTAAGGGATCTTCTAGTGCAGAAGGATGTGGGTGAGAAAAGGGCCAATTGGGTTACTGCCTTACAAGAATACGACCTTGAGATCAAACCAGCAAACATTGTAAGAGGTCAAGGCTTCTGCAAAATGCTGGCCGGAGCATCGCAAATTTCTGAAACTCCATCTGAAGAGGTACAAATGGGTGAGGTAAGGCTAAACGATGCAGAATCATTATATGCTGATATTATTTATTATCTTAGGAATGGGTATGCTCCTTCACACCTTGATCATACTAAGAAAAGAGCTCTAAGATTGAAAGCTAAACAATATCAGCTCATAAATGATATTCTTTTCAGAAAAAAGTATGATGTTGTTCTTCTTAGGTGTCTTGAAAAAACTGAAGCTGAAAAAGTTTTGCAGGAACTCCATGCTGGGCCAGCAGGCAGACACTATGCTAGAGATGCTACTGCACATAAAATCTTACACGCAGGATATTACTGGCCCACACTGTTCAAAGACTCGCACAGTTACGTGAGAAGATGTCAAGTCTGCCAAACTACTGCTGGGAGACAAAAGAAGTCGTCCCTGCCACTACAACCGGTAAACATCGAGCAACCTTTCAGTCAGTGGGGCTTGGACATAATAGGTGAGATCGTTCCTCACTCTTCTAAGCAGCATAGATACATCCTCACGGCAACAGATTATTTCACAAAATGGGTAGAAGCAGTTCCGCTCAAGACAGCTAATTCTGAAAATATTATTGAGTTCATTGATCAATTTATAATCACTAGGTTTGGATTGCCATCTGCTTTAATGTTTGACAATGCATCATACTTTTCTGGAAATGCAATGACTGATTTTGCACTTAAAAGAGGATTCAAACTTAAATATTCGGCCAATTACTATCCTCAAGGTAATGGGTTAGCTGAGTCAACAAATAAAAACGTAATCAGGATTATTAAAAGAACAGTTGACCAGAATCAAAAGAATTGAAACAAAGCTTTGGTATATGCTTTATGGGTAGATAGGATAACGCAAAAAGCTTCAATCGACACTTCTCCCTTTAATTTAGTTTATGGGAAAGAAGTGGTTCTTCCAACTCACTTAGCCATTCCCTCTTTACAGCTGAGACAAATAGAAATAATTAAATTAGAAGAACAACGAGAACAAGCTAAGAAAACACATGCTCATCATCAAGCGCTAGTAAAATCCTCTTTTGATTCAAACATAATGACCAGAAGAAATTTTCAGATAGGAGATTTAGTTTTAAAGTGGGATAAGGCTCATGAAGAAAAGGGCAAACACACAAAATTTCAAAGGATGTGGCTTGGTCCTTTTCAGATTGTTGAAGTCATAGGTCCATCAACATTTGTGTTACAGGATTTAGCAGGTAGGAGGGATCCTTTGCCTGTTAATGGATAAATTCTCAAGAAATATTTTCCATAGAAGATTATTCTTCTATTTTTGTAGAATAGTTTTTCTTTTCATAATAAAACCAGTTGTGAGTGGTTACATTAGGTATTTACTAAAAAGACACCAATTCTCTTTCAGATTTTGAGCTTTTCGCTTGTATAAATATCAAATCTTTTGGAAACTTGGTCTTTATTATTGACAGATACAGTTAAAAAACTTTAGCCTAGATATGATACGAGTTTCAACTTCAAGGAATTTGATGAAAGCAACCTTTAGTGAAGAAATTGTTTTATATCAGCACAATGAAAGGTATCAATAACAAAATGAAGATTCTATGTAGAACAGCTGTTTCCAAAAACTCTATTATTATCGTCCAGAGCTATCTTAAGGAAACAATGACTTCCTCCCTGCTAAAGGAAAATCACAGCTTTCAGAGGGATAATCCAAGGATACACTATATCTTGAAGAATAAGAGGTCTCATCACATGCCGACTTATCATGATCACAGATATCATAACTTGCTGACTTTGCCAATACTGTCTACCACAACAGGGCAATGACTCAAAATTGTTGCAATCAAAAGACAAGGGGTCTCATCACGAGCCAGCTTGTTCAGCAAAGTTATGAATCAAGTGAGTGACAGTGTCATAATTTGGCTACCAAACCAAGACATTGTTCTTTAAGAATAAAAAGAAAATCAAAGCAATAAGTGTGAATATGGATTTTTCTTTGAAAGTTGTAGGTCGCCTTAAGTAGGATACAGGATCATTGCTGGGTAACAGGTAACCCTGTTGAGGCTATAAACGCCTGCTGGCAGCAGAGGCTCTACCTACAACAAATGAGCATATTTAAAACTGGTTTACAAAGGAGACTTTATTTTATCTTTATAAGGCCAAGTAATGACTGATGTAAATACAAGGACTAGCCTAAGGAAGCAAATAATTAGAATGAAAAAGGTTGAAACAAAATATCATTGACAGTTTAAAGCATAATGTACTCTATCTGTCCATAACAAAGTTTAATTTTCTGAAAAATTTTCTGTTTTGGAAGTTTGAAAAATTCAATAGGAAAACAGAGATAACTAGTTCTTCCAAGTGAATCGCCAATTGTTGTGGCCACCAACAACCCCCCTCCTTATTTAATATTAACAATAACACTAGATAAGTGGGGAACCTTAGTAAAAAATTCAAAAAATTCAATTAAAACTCATGTATTATACTCCTTAAGAAAATATCGCATCGCGCAAAGAAGATAGGACATTTCCTTGTGAGTAGAATGATAAATTGCGAGAATGCGACGCGAAATCCATCGCATCGCATGCATTAAGAAACGCTCATAAACGAAAACTTTAAGAAATCGCCAATGGCTGATATGCGACATCGCATATCGCAACATCGCATAAAACATCACATAACTATTTAACGAATTGTAACAATCTGCGATCTTGCGATAATGCGATACTGCGATCGGCGATCTTGCGATCGCGCGAAACAACAATCTGCGATTCTGCGATCGGCGTGATCGGTCAACCCTGCGATAACACATCTTGATGAAAACGCGATAACGCGATGATGCGATGCTGCGATGCGAATCGCAGAGATCGTCCATCGCAGATTTTCCCCGGCTCAACATTCAAGAAAAATTGAATACGCGTGTTAATGAAAATTAATGAATGTACGCCAAGTGTTAATGAAAGACAGTTTTGTGTTTTTCGAAGAGTTAGTTCACGTCAGGTGGTATGTCTTGGTACATCCGTAGAACTCAGAGCTTTCTTGTCAATTTTTATTATCATTATTCTCTCCTTATGTGTGAACTGTAGGAATGAAAAACAGAAACAATATGAAGCAATGTGCAGGGAGCGATTAAGGAAAAAGGATAAAACTCCAAAGCTCGGAAGCAGAGAAGAAATGCCCTCATGAACTGATACCGCATGCAAAAGAGCCGCAAATTCCAGAGCACTGCTGAGCTATACATTACAGATCTATCAGTTAGAGCCATGGTTCAAAGAATAGTTCAACAATGCTGATATCAACAGACGATTTAACGCTCAAGGGTAGAAGTTCACAAAAAGCAGTATGTTTGCAAAATTTTAAAGCTTATACCTGGTGAAGGTAAGGCGCTAAAGGCGAAAAACGCACCAGAAAGGCCTGGATTAAAGAACGGAGGCAGTTTTCGATGCTCAAAAAGCAAAGTCCTTAACTGCTTAGTCACTCGTAAGCCCGAAAACACAAGAAAGAAAAGGCAGAGGCAATTTGAGGGTTAACCAAGTGGAATTTGGGTTATTACTGAGCATACACAGTAAATCCACATAGCCAGAGATGATTCTCAAAGCATATCTGCTATTTTGTTGGAAAAAATGGTGCCAACGCTTACCATTTCTATTTGCTTAGCTCAACCAAAAGCGGAAGACAGTCAGCCGACTCTACCCAGACAAATATTGAATGCTCACAACATTAAGGAGCAAATGCAGAAATAGTTAGATATTAGATTTAATTTTTAGAAATAATTTTGCTTAGAAAAAGGACGGTCATTTAAACCGTATCCTGAATCTGTGTAATTAAGTTATTTAGTTAGTAGTATTTAAACCCTTCTCATGCATTTAGAGAAGGGTCCAGAAATTGATCAAAAACTTGTCCTCAGAACATGCACTTTTGCACCCTCCGAGGAGGTTTTGGTGAATGAATGGATCAAGATTTGTTGATGTTTGCATTTGATATCTGCTACTGATGTTGCACTTCTGTACTCTTAGTAGATGTTAGAGCAAGGAGAAATAAATCATTATTGCTTGAAGCTTATAGTAGGACCAGTCATAAATGGTACTTTTATCTCTTGACCATTTCTGCTTATATGTTAAAGTGATATACAGTTTTTTAGTTGTTTATATTTTATTGCATGAATGCTTGAGTTACCATTTGGCACTTTTGTACGGTGGTAGCTATTTATTTATGTTTAATGTATGAATAGCTTATTATGCGATATGTTGTTCATAACTGTTTTGCCTAACTTTTTATGCGAAATAGTTCATCTTAATTGATTTCCTTTCTTATAATCGCTGAATGATCTTTATTACCAGTTGTTATATGAAATCTCTTTAGATCGCATAATAGAAGAGTTACATCCCGGGTTAGCATAGATTAGATGTGCTGTTTTTATTAGATTACCATAGTATAGAATTAGATTAAAGTTTGAATTAGAATAGCTTAGATAGTTACTGTTAGATCAGCAACATCCAATTCTACACACACACACCCATAGATTGGGAAACTGGTCCCATTATCCCCAGTCGGACCCGCTATACGAAACGGATAAGGAGTTGCCAACCAAGGTCCGGACCGGGTGGGTATCCCCCTTATTGTTGACCCGATTTTTGGGGCTTCAACAAGTTGTTAAGTCAAAATTCCCTTGCAAGATCAGGGTATCTCCTGGTGCTGCTTGGGTTGACATCAATGACAACCTCAGATCATACTTAGATCAACAATGGTCACCCTTACATAGATTGCAGGGGAATTTGACCTTCTGTCGAGGATCGGAAGGTTTGTCTACTGGAGGTGAATTTGGAGTAACATCCGCACGGTTGGCCTCTCGCTTATCTGACTTCTTCTTCTTGTTCTTAGCCTCCTGGTCACTGGATTTCAAACTTTCACCAGGCGAAGTAGAAGAGGAGGGTGAATAAATAGGGGAAGAAGGTGAGAGGTCAACCTTAGAATCAATGTGATGTGGTTCAAATGAAGGAGATGGAAGGATAGGAGTTGGGACACTCAGGACCACCGAGGTCAAAATTAACCAGATATGTAAACCAATGGTTAACCCAGGGAGGGACAACGTTGCCATATAAGGGGCACCAGCATTCCAAAAGAAGGAAAAGGACCAGGATTCCCATCCGAGGGGAAGACTTGACTGGTAGACTCTGGGAATGTTTCCATTGGAATCGACCTTTAAAGAAACACTAAGGAAGATAACATTAACCAGGAATGTTGCGTGGGTAGTTAAATTTAAGACACTAAAACAAAAATTTTCCTTTTCATATTTTAAGAGTCAAGAAAAGAGTGAAAGGTGACTCTAGTCGCTTTCGGAGTTAACGAGCTCGAAAGGACAAGTGCTCGATGATATTTTAAATTTAAAGAGTTAAAAATACCAAAATGACTACTCAGGATAATCTAGGAAAAAGGATTACCAGGAAACTGCGAACTGCAGAATACCTCCCGGCCGACCGAGAAGTTTGGGGAGGCAATCTCCCCGAATGTTGTGTTCGGTGTATCACGTTTACAAGGAGGCAGACTCGACTTCCTACGAATAAAGGATTGAAAACCTAGTGGGGTCTCCCTTTATATATGCGACGGTATGGGGAGCACAAGTCCGTACTAGCGCTGTCTAGTGCCGAATCAAACGACAACTACTAGGTTTAAAGACGTCGGAACATGTCTCTAGCCTAGACCTCTAAATGTGAGTTTTTAGTTTCAAATGCGCCTTAGGTTAATTGAATATATTTTAAAATTTTATCTTGAAATTAAGTCTCAATTTTCAGGCCCTATCGATGTCACTTCTAAAAACTCCTAAATGCAGCTATATGAGTGTTGTAGCAGCTAAAACCACCCTCCAAAAATTTTCCTTAGCCTATTTTGGAGCCTCCCTACCAACCTTACACAACACTTTGTCTTACTTCGTCAAGTACTCAAGCTTCAAGTGTTTTCCTCGCACAAAGGCAGCCTGTCGATCACAGTTGATCCATTCCCCTCACAGGCTGCTCACCCGGACTTGGTCCAGCTGCAGGATGAGCAGCTTCCCCTTGAAAATTGTGCATTTTTGGAGGGAAACCAGCCTTCCCTCCAGGAATTGCGCAATCCTCTCTGACAGCCTGCTAGGCTCTAGGATTGCGCAATCCTGCTAGCCAACCCTCCCAATAGGATTTGCGCAAATTTTCCCAGCAGCACGCTGTTCAACCCAAGATTTGTGCAAATCTAGGCAGCAGTCAGCTGCTCTGCCCAAAAATTGTGCAAATCTCCTAGCCAACCAGCCTAGCTCCCAGCGAGAAATGCACATTTTTCTCCAGCAGTCGAGCAGTCTCTTGCATGTGCAGCTGAGTTGATTGGTTCCCTTCGGGATTGAGGAAAATAGACTTGCAGGTTGTAGAAATTTTGAATAATATAACACTTATTCACAGAGATTATCCTGATTATACACTATTTGTGGAATGCATGCATAATACATAACCTCCTCTACCATTGATCATCAATTTGCGGAATTAAGAAACAATCGCATGCGCACATTGAAACATCAATCACAAATATCAACACAATATGTAATAGGGAAAGCATACAGCTGAAAACCCCTAACTATCTGTATATTATAATGATAGAGAACATGTAACAATACATAGTAAAATACTCCTCACAAGTACTCAGTACTATCTCCACCTGCTACACACAAACTAGCTCAGATCTGAACAAGTCACAGGTTCAAATCTCCTCCACTGTTTGCCTGCCTCTATTGCGCAATCCAAGTTGAGAATGGATCTGATCCAAGTTCGAATTTCCTTGGCTTGTACTGCACAATCCTCATTGGCAATCTCAATCAATGATTGTGCAAATCTCATGCACAGCTATAGTCACAACTGATAGTAGTCTCACCCTTTCACCCACCTCTAACACTTGTCTCCACTGAACTGTCCATGCACTGAGTTAACTAATGTATTCTTTAGTTGATTTATGAGTTAATAATTAGTGAATTAATTAATAATTAATTCACATCACTCATCACTAGTGTATTTGGTAGTTAGACTAAATACAACTAGTTCAACTAAGTCAAACTGAACACAACTCCATCAACTCCTCAATCAACTCCACCAAACTCAATCACTTGAGTTCTAATTGAATTCCATCATGCAATAGCTCAACTAACCCATAGGAAAAGCATATTTCCTTCTGGAAGTTGCATGTGCCACATCCGTAGCTCAAACTGAAGTGCTGCAAGAGGATAAGATAATGTTTATAGTCCAAATATTATTAAGAGCTAATAATATTCCACTGTTCTATTTTTAGACTGGCAGTCTAAAAACAGACTCCGCCCATATGTCTAAAAATAGAAGTCCATCTATTTTTACCAACATGACCAATCATCCATAATTAGCATCCTGCAACTCATAGACCATGATCGATATGTCTAAAAATAGACATAGTCTAAAAATAGACTTTGCGCCAAAAATAGCCTGTAGGCTCACTTAGTGAAGGATACTTCTTTTCACTAAGCTCCATCATCTTGTTGCATTTTCAACACTCCCTCTCAAATGGATTATCTGCAACCCCTATCCTGCCTCTGTGGTATTCGAATTTTCTCCTGGTGAGCACCTTCGTCAAGATATCAGCATCCTGATCCTCCGTGGGAATGTATGAAAGTAACATGATTCTCCACTGCACACAATCTCTGATATGATGGTACTTGATGTTGATGTGCTTGGATCTGTCATGAAATACTGGATTAGCCGAGAGTTTAATGCAACTCTGGTTATCACAATAAATCACAGTAGGCTCCAAGTGTGACCCGAACAGGATCTTCCTCATCCATATAGCCTCGCACGCTGCCAAACTTACTGCCATATACTCGGCCTCTGCTGAAATGAGTGCCATGGATCTCTGCTTCTTGTTGTACCAAGAAACTGCTGTCAAACCAATACTGAAGATCCCTCCAGATGTGCTCTTTCTGTCCATTGGGCTCCCTGCCCAATCTGCATATGTGAAACCACATAGCTTCACCTCATCCTCCTGTCTGTACCACAATCCATATCCTGATGTGCCTCTGAGATAACGCAATACATGCTTGCCTGCCTTCCAGAAGAGCTTGGTTGGCTTAACCATAGCTTGTGAAAGCTGGTTAACAACATAGCATATATCGGGTCGTGTATTGACCAGATACATAAGCGACCCCACCAACTGTCAATAAATAGTGGCATCCACTACCTCCGCTGAAGTAGCATCCTCCTTCCTCCAATCTCCAGGAAGAGGAGTATTAACAGGCTTGCAGCCATGCATGTTGAACTTCTCCAGTATCTCCCAGGCATACTTACCCTGAGAAACAAATAGTCCATCACTGCGCTACCAAATTTCCAATCCCAGGAAATAATGAAGGAGGCCCAAGTCCTTCATCTCAAACTCTCTAGCAAGATCCTCCTTACATGAAAGTATCAACAACTCATCTCCCGTAAAAATCAAATCATCTACATAAAGTACAATGATTAGCAACTTACCCTCCACCACAATATGGTATAGGTTAGGATCCGCCTCACTCTTGGAGAATCCAAGTCTGGTGAAATAACTGTCTATCCGTGTGTACCAAGCACGAGGTGCTTGTTTCAACCCATACAACGCTCTCTTGAGCCTGCACACATGCGACTCGCTGCTGAAGATCTCGAAACCTTCGGGTTGCTCTATGTACACCTCCTCCTCAATGACTCCGTTGAGGAACACAATCTTCACATCCATCTGATGGATGTGCCACCCCATCTGCGCTGAGAGAGCAAGAATCATCCGTATGGAAGAATACCTTGCGACAGGTGCAAAGGTCTCCTCATAATCGATCCCCTCTATCTGTGAGAAGCCTCGGGCAACAAATCTTGCCTTGTAATTCTCTACACTCCCGTCAACTGCTTGCTTCACTTTGTAGATCCATCTCAAACCCACCACTGGTTTCCCCTCCGGTCTTGGGACAATCTCCCATGCACTGTTTCTGAGAATCGAATCATACTCTTCCACCATGGCATCTACCCATGCGGGATCCTCCACAGCTTCCTCAAAAGAGGATGGCTCAGTGACGACACATTTGCTCACAAGAGCCATGTATCCAGTGTACCAATTAGGTGACTACCTCTATCTGCACTATGCTGTAGGTGGTCCTACAACCTTCTCTGCATCTTGAGCCAGTTGCTCAGCTTCTGTAGTGCACTTTCGCCCTCTGATGGTTGGCGCTGCATGAGTGGTCTCTTCCACTCGATGAACTTCATCTTGTGGCTGATCCACATCTCGAAGCTCATCCTTAGGAACTAATAGCTCCTCATCTGCATGCAAGTATGGCTCTCTCTCAAGCGAACACTTCATGGCTTTCTCCTCCTGAAATTTGATATCCTATCACACAACAGGCTTGCGACTGTCTGGAAAATACACACGATAGTTGTGGGGCGTATCAGTATACCCCACAAATATCCCAACCTCTGCGGGTGGCTCCAGCTTCTTCCTGGCATCCTTCGTCACATGCATGTAAACAGGAGAACCAGAAATCCTCAAATGGGAAATATCAGGCCTCTTACCATAATAAGCCTCCTCAGGTGTACTGATGCCAAGTATCTTGTGAGGACAACGGTTCTGCACATATACTACAGTATTGCATGTCTCTGCCCACAAGTGAAGGGGTAGGCCCTGATCATGCAACATCGCCTGTGCAACACCCACGATCGTTCTGTTCTTCTGCTCAGTAACCCCGTTCTGTTGTGGGTTATGGGGAGCTATGAGCTCTCTTCAAATCCCTTATGCGCTGCAGAAGTCCTTGAACTCGCCAGAGATGAATTCACCACCATTGTCGCTCCTAAGAGCCTTCACCTTCTTCCCTGATTCCTTCTCGACCAGTGCTTTGAACTCACAGAACTTTGAGTATGTCGCTCTTCTTCTGCATGAAGAAGATCCAGCACTTCCGAGAGAAATCATCAACAAAGATCACATAGTACTTGTGCTTTGCTGTCGAAGCTACTGAGAAAGGTCTACACACGTCTGTTTGAATTCTCTCAAGGATCGTCATGGCGTGAATATCCTTCTCGTGAAAGGTGGCTTTCATAAATTTTCCCAAAGTACACCCCTTGCACTGATCTGACTGCGCAAGAGTGCCTTTAGGAAGCCCAGTAGAAATCTGCTGCAGTATCTTCAAGGCTCCATGCTGAAGGTGGCCCAATCTCCGGTGCCACAGTTCGCCATCATCCCGGCTCACCAATCCTTCTGCCTTGCATGCCATTGTTGCGCAGCCATCTACATGCAATTGATACAGGTTCTTGACTCGAACCCCTATCTTCCGGGTTTCTCCAGTTGTCTTACTACGCAGGAAAGCCTTTCCCTCGCTGAAGACAACATCATATCCCTTGTCTTCTAACATCACCACAGAGATAAGATTCTTCTTCAATCATGGAACATGCATCACTTCCTTCAATATGAAGGGTTTACCAGACTCCCTCTCAAAGGAAATGGTACCGATACCGGTCGCACTATATCTACCATCATCGCCCATCTCGATGTGCACTCCAATATCTTTCTCATCCAGATCATAAAACAAATCTCGATCTCTTGTCATGTGAAAAGACGCACAACTGTCCCAAAACCATACCGATCCCATCACACTTGATACCAAGCACGCGATCAACAAAAAATCCAGCTCAAACCGCGAGGCTAAGGCCTCTCCCACTGCAGATCCAGCAACTTGCTTATTTTTCTTCTTCTGCAGATAATTTGTGGCATAATGTTCGTGCTCGTGACAGTGAAAGCACTTCAGCTTGGACATGTCCTACTTCTTGCCTTTCGCACCAGAATGAGAAGCTTTCTTATTCTTCCCCTTCTTTGCTTTGGCAGCCAAAGTGCAATTTTCTTCATCAGATGCCTTTGATGAAGATCCGTCCCTGGTATTCCACCTGATCTCCTCTTGCACAAGATCAGACCAAAGTCTCTCCCATCCTGGCAATTTCTCCCGACCATTGACAGAGTCCTGATAGGAATGCCAACTCTTCGGAAGACCAAGGAGAGCCAAGCTCACCAAGTCCTCATCATCGACAGTCACCCCCACACTTCCCAGCTCATCCCGGCATTGGGTGAACTTCGTGAGATACTTGGGCATACTGTCTCCTTTCTCACACTTAATGTTTCTGAGTTTATCCTTGAGCGCCAACTTCCTCTGGTCACTCTTGCCTTGGAATAAATCTGTCAACGCTTTCCAAATCAAGTATGGAGAAGCCTTTCCATGCAGGCTGGATACAATGTGATCCTTCATGCCCTCCAACAGAATCCTTCGACACTTTGTTGTCTTCTTTTGCCAAGCCTCAACATGAGCAGCATCAGTAGGCTTTGGGACCTCAGCCTCTATGAACTCCTTCAACCCATTGTCATCTAACACTGCCTCAATCATGTCTTTCCATGCAATATAATTCAAGCTGACTTCAAGGGCATACTCCAATCTGTTGAAAATGCAACAAGATGATGGAGCTTAGTGAAAAGAAGTCGCCTTCACTAAGTGGGCCCGCAGGCTATTTTTGGCGCAAAGTCTATTTTTAGACATATGGATCATGGTCTATGAGTTGCAGGATGCTATTTGTGGATGATTGGTCATGTTGGTAAAAATAGATGGAATTCTATTTTTAGACATATGGGCGGAGTCTATTTTTAGACTGCCAGTCTAAAAATAGAACAGTGGAATATTATTAGCTCTTAATAATATTTGGACTATAAACATTATCTTATCCTCTTGGAGCACTTCAGTTCGAGCTATAGATGTGGCACATGCAACTGCCAGAAGGAAATACGCTTTTCTTATGGGTTAGTTGAGCTATTTCATGATGGACTTCAGTTAGAACTCAAGTGATTGAGTTTGGTGGAGTTGATTGAGGAGTTGATGGAGTTGTGTTCAGTTTGACTTAGTTGAACTAGTTGAATTTAGTCTAACTGCAGAATACACTAGTGATGAGTGATGTGAATTAATTGTTAATTAATTCGCTAATTATTAACTCATAAATCAACTAAAGAATACATCAGTTAACTCAGTGCATGGATAGTTCAGTGGAGACAGGTGTTAGAGGTGGAGACTACTATCAGTTGTGACTATAGCTGTGCATGAGACTTGCACAATCAATGATTGAGATTTCCAATGAGGATTGCGCAGTACAAGCCAAGGAAAACAAGCTTGGATCATTCCTATTCTCACTTTGGATTGCGCAGTAGAGGCAGGCAAACAATGGAGGAGATTTGAACCTGTGACTTGATTCAGATCTGAGCTAGTTTGTGTGTAGCAGGTGGAGATAGTACTGAGTACTTGTGAGGAGTATTGTACTATGTATTGTTACATATTCTCTATCATTATAATATACAGATAGTTGGGGGTTTTCAGCTGTATGCTTTCCCTAGTACATACTGTGTTGATATGTGTGATTGAGGTTTCAATGTCCGCATGCGATTGTTTCTTAATTTTGCAAAATTGATGATCAACGTAGAGGAGGTTATGTATTATGCATGCATTCCACAAATAGTGTATAATCAGGATAATCTCTATGAATAAGTGTTATATTATTCAAAATTTCTACATGGTATCGGAGCAGAGTTGATCATCAGATCTATTATTCAGAAAGTGATTACATTTTATTTCTTCAGGCAGAGTCTGTAATCGGGCTAGGTAGCCTCTGGATTCATCCTTCTTTTGGAAGGTGAGATATCCGGTAAAAGCCCATACAGTCAATCTTTGTACGAGAAATACTTTGTTCTCACGAATTTTAGATTAGAAGCGGTTGAGTTTTGAGCTGGTGGAATTCGAATTTGCAGCAGTGTTTTCTTGGTGTTGAAGTTGAAATGTCTTTCAACGGATTGCGATTGGAGTATGCCCTTGAAGGCAGCTCGAATTATATTACATGGAAAGACAGGATGGAGGTGGAGTTAGATGACAATGGGTTGAAGGAGTTCATAGAGGCTGAGGTTCCAAAGCCTACTGATGCTGCTCACATTGAGGCTTGGCAAAAGAAGACAACAAAGTGTCGAAGGATTCTGTTGGAGGGCGTGAAGGATCACATTGTATCCAGCCTGCATGGAAAGGCTTCTCCATACTTGATGTGGAAAGCATTGACAGATTTATTCCAAAGTAAGAGCGACCAGAGGAAGTTGGCGCTCAAGGATAAACTCAGAAACATTAAGTGTGAGAAAGGAGACAGTATGCCCAAGTATCTCACGAAGTTCACCCAATGTCGGGATGAGCTGGGAAGTGTGGGGGTGATTGTCGATGATGAGGACTTGGTGAGCTTGGCTCTCCTTGGTCTTCCGAAGAGTTGGTATTCCTATCGGGACTCTGTCAATGGTCGGGAGAAATTACTAGGATGGGAGAGACTTTGGTCGGATCTTGTGCAAGAGGAGATCAGGCGGAATACCAGGGACAGATTTTCATCAAAGGCATCTGATGAAGAAAATTGCGCTTTGGCTGCCAAAGCAAAGAAGGGGAAGGAGAAGGTTTATCTTTCTGAATCTGGTTCTTCCAATGATGGGAAGAAGGTTGACAAATCGAAAGTGTGATGCTTTCGTTGTCATGAGGTGGGCCATTATGTTGCAAATTGTCCATGGAGAAAATCCAAGAAGGGATCCGGGGAAGGATCTGAAGGTGAGGCACTTCCTTCACAGTTTGAGTTGGATTTCACACTCTTTGCATGCATGGTTTCATCCATGGTGGGAAGTGGTTGGTTTCTTGATAGTGGAGCTTCTTTCCACATGACCGGTGACAAGAGTTTGTTCAATACTTTGGAGGAGAAAGATCTCCAGATACTCATAGCGATGGGTAATGATGAGAAGTATAGTGTCTCAGGTGTAGGCACGGTTATTTTTCAGAGGGAGCATGGAGCTCACCTTACCTTGACCGATGTCAAGTATGTACCAGGACTGAAGAGAAACTTGGTGTCGATCGCGATGTTGGAAGACAGAGGCTATGATGTAGTCTTCAGTAAGGGAAAGGTTTTCCTTGGACACATCATCACTAGACAGGTGAAGCAGATTGGTTCACGGGTCAAGAACTTGTATGCTCTTGAGGTTCAAGATGCATGCAAAGCGTTGAGCAGCGAGGCAACTGATGGAGACTTGGTGGTCGAGAGGGAGCGTATATTACCTCTCAACATGCAGAGCCAGAAGAAGTTTCAGACGACTGTGGAGGAGCCACGATTGGTGCAGCAGCTTCAGGAGGTTGTGGAGCAGCCACAACAAGGGAAGCGGAGAGGAGATCGAGTAGAGACATCTACTCATGCAGAGACCTCCAGTAGGGGGAAACTTTGAGCCAGGTGGGTTGAGGGATCACATGCAGCCATACCTCCAAGTAGGAGGTGGGGTGATATAGAGTGATCGTCCCAAGGAGGAGGGGTAGGATCCTTGAGGTACCCAACCTCTTGGATGAGGCCTTGCTACGGGAGCCCCAATGTGGAGTAGCAGGAGCTGGCTGATTGGGTAGAGACAGATGCAGATGGAGCAGCAGAGAGAGCGACAGTGTAGGGAATCCCAGGACAACGAATAGCTAGCAGGCTGTAGCAATGCGAGAGGCACAAGTGTTTTGCACAGTGCTAGGTGGCACAGAGAGGTATGCAATGGTGCGAGATGCATGGAGATGTTGTAGTAGCGCAGATGTCAGAGAGGGAGCACTTGTCAGCAACAGGTAGAGCTTCAGCATCAGAGTATGTTCCTAGCCCAACAGAGTGGTCAGTTGGGAGTGTTTTTGTTCCAAGTGTTGTTGGAGCAAGTGGACCAGGCAAATGTGTTGCATGCAGAACATTCCAGAGTTGCAGGATAGGGGTTGCAGATAATCCATATCTTGTTGAGAGGGAGTGTTGAAAATGCAACAAGATGATGGAGCTTAGTGAAAAGAAGTCACCTTCACTAAGTGGGCCCGCAAGCTATTTTTGGCGCAAAGTCTATTTTTAGACTATGTCTATTTTTAGACATATGGATCATGGTCTATGAGTTGCAGGATGCTATTTGTGGATGATTGGTCATGTTGGTAAAAATAGATGGACTTCTATTTTTAGAAATATGGGCGGAGTCTATTTTTAGACTGCCAGTCTAAAAATAGAACAGTCAAATATTATTAGCTCTTAATAATATTTGGACTATAAACATTATCTTATCCTCTTGGAGCACTTTAGTTCGAGCTATGGATGTGGCACATGCATCTTCCAGAAGGAAATAGGCTTTTCTTATGGGTTAGTTGAGTTATTGCATGATGGACTTCAGTTAGAACTCAAGTGATTGAGTTTGGTGGAGTTGATTGAGTAGTTGATGGAGTTGTGTTCAGTTTGACTTAGTTGAACTAGTTGTATTTAGTCTAACTGCAGAATACAGTAGTGATGAGTGATGTGAATTAATTGTTAATTAATTCACTAATTATTAACTCATAAATCAACTAAAGAATACATCAGTTAACTCAGTGCATGGAGAGTTCAGTGGAGACAGGTGTTAGAGGTGGAGACTACTATTAGTTGTGACCATAGCTGTGCATGAGATTTGCACAATTAATGATTGAGAATGCCAATGAGGATTGCGCAGTACAAGCCAAGGAAAACAAGCTTGGATCATTCCTATTCTCACTTTGGATTGCGCAGTAGAGGCAGGCAAACAGTGGAGGAGATTTGAACCTATGACTTGATTCAGATCTGAGCTAGTTTGTGTGTAGCAGGTGGAGATAGTACTGAGTACTTGTGAGGAGTATTGTACTATGTATTGTTACATTTTCTCTATCATTATAATATACAGATAGTTGGGGGTTTTCAGCTGTATGCTTTCCCCAGTACATACTGTGTTGATATGTGTGATTGATGTTTCAATGTGCGCATGCGATTGTTTCTTAATTCTGCAAAATTGATGATCAACGTAGAGGAGGTTATGTATTATGCATGCATTCTGCAAATAGTGTATAATCAAGATAATCTCTATGAATAAGTGTTATATTATTCAAAATTTCTACACAATCACAATCCGTTGAAAGACATTTCAACTTTGACACCAAGAAAACACCGATGCAAATTCGAATTCCACCAGCTCAAAACTCAACCGCTTCTGATCTAAAATTCGTGAGAACAAAGTATTTCTCGTACAGATATTGACTGTATGGGCATTTACCGGATATCTCACCTTCCAAAAGAAGGATGAATCCAGAGGCTACCTGGCCCGATTACAGACTCTGCCTGAAGAAATAAAATGTAATCACTTTCTGAATAATAGATCTGATGATCAACTTCGCTTTGATAGCATGTAGAAATTTTGAATAATATAACATGTATTCACAAAGATTATCCTGATTATAAACTATTTGTGGAATGCATGCATAATACATAACCTCCTCTACCACTGATCATCAATTTGCGGAATTAAGAAACAATCGCATGCGCACATTGAAACATCAATCACACATATCAACACATTATGTAATGGGGAAAGCATACAACTGAAAACCCCCAACTATTTGTATATTATAATGATAGAGAACATGTAACAATACATAGTACAATACTCCTCACAAGTACTCAGTACTATCTCCACCTGCTACACACAAACTAGCTCAGATCTGAACAAGTCACGGGTTCAAATCTCTTCCACTGTTTGCCTGCCTCTACTGCGCAATCCAAGTTGAGAATAGATATGATCCAAGTTCGAATTTCCTTGGCTTGTACTGCGCAATCCTCATTGGCAATCTCAATCAATGATTGTGCAAATCTCATGCACAGCTATAGTCACAACTGATAGTAGTCTCACCCTTTCACCCACCTCTAACACTTGTCTCCACTGAACTGTCCATGCACTGAGTTAACTAATGTATTCTTTAGTTGATTTACGAGTTAATAATTAGTGAATTACTTAATAATTAATTCACATCACTCATCACTAGTGTATTTGGCAGTTAGACTAAATACAACTAGTTCAACTAAGTCAAACTGAACACAGCTCCATCAACTCCTCAATCAACTCCACCAAACTCAATCACTTGAGTTCTAACTGAAGTCCATCATGCAATAGCTCAACTAACCCATAGGAAAAGTGTATTTCCTTCTCGAAGTTGCATGTGCCACATCCGTAGCTCGAACTGAAGTGCTGCAAGAGGATAAGATAATGTTTATAGTCCAAATATTATTAAGAGCTAATAATATTCGACTGTTCTATTTTTAGACTCGAAGTCTAAAAATAGACTCCGCCCATATGTCTAAAAATAGAAGTCCATCTATTTTTACCAACATAACCAATCATCCATAATTAGCATCTTGCAACTCATTGACCATGATCCATATGTCTAAAAATAGACTTTGCACCAAAAATAGCCTGCGGGCTCACTTAGTGAAGGCGACTTCTTTTCACTAAGCTCCATCATCTTGTTGCATTTTCAACACAGGCATGGGCTGCTTCTCCCAAGGTAGCATGCAAAGACATCCCTTGTTTCAGGAAACTATGTTTAGCAGTTGGAGGTTGGATGCAAGGAGCAATTTTGAAACCTCTCACCAAGTGTCGCTTCCCCTAGATTCGTGGCATGTGCATCACGACCTCGATGTTATCAAAACTCATCGACCGGATGCTGCATAGCTCATTCCTCACATCAACCTTGCAACTCTGACATCCCACATCACATCTAGGAGCAGTCGGCACATTCAACTCAGCTGTTTTGGGGTAAGCCCACTCATGGGGGCTTCACTGGGGTAGCAATACCATACCATTTGGGTTCATATTAGGGGATATATATTGAGGGAAAAATGAGATAATATATTGCAGGATATATATGTGGTAAAGGGTTTTTATATTCGAAGTATGAAAAATGGAGCTCAAAGTTAATGAAAGAATATAAAGGGGTATAAAAAATATTAATGAAAAAATGGATACCTACAATATCTAGTGAAAGTACGGGTTTTCTAAATTGGGAAGGTGCATCGGGTTTGTATTTGTAGGGGATTAAATAATGTGAGTTTTAGAGGTATTTTCCAATATGTAGTCAAAATAAGGGTATTTTTTAATATGCCATCAACACACGTGATATGCAAGAGGTTCATTGAGTGAAGCCCCCGTAAGCCCACTTCCCATGCCTTGTGCTTCATTTCTGTCGCTTTTTGTATTTTCACTTATGGGAGTATTGTTTGCTTGATTTCTTTGAATGCTTGCTATCATTTAGATATTTACTAGCTTGTACTAACTCTGTTTCAGTTTTCGTTGCTATCTCACTACTGTCGCATGCATGAAACTGTTTTGCACGGACGTTCGCCCAACCGATGAATTGCCTCACCCACATGCACATTGATATATTTTCTGAATCTTTCATTCATGTTTTGCATGCATTGTCAATCACTTATGCTATCACTTAGTGTCACCATGCATTTACTGTCTTAGTTGCTTTCAGTTGCCCGTCAGCGAGTCGGGCCAACCTTGGCCCGGACTCTGCCTTCACCAAGGTTGCATTGCGCAATTTGGGGAAGGAAGGCTCACCTTCCTCTCCAGATTTGTGCATTCCAACCCAACATTGGAATCCAGGACTGTTTTGCACATTTTTGGAGGACAATGGCTGCTTGGCCCAAGAAATTGCACAAATTTGTCCCTAGGCCAACAGTCCTTCCCAACTGGAATTGCGCAATCCCAACAGTCAGCAGCTAGATTAGACTGTGCATTGTGCAGTTCCAACAGTCATCCAGTCTCCCAGCAGCGTGAATTGTGCCTTGAGCATTCTTGGCAGTCGGTCTCTCAACCTCCCAGCCGAAATTGCACAACCTTCGTGATCATTCAACCGGTTATGTTGCAAGTCAGTTCTTGTGTTCATTTTGGTTTTCGACTGAAATATTGCTTGCTGAGTGTTGCATGTCTCCAGGTGTCATAGGTGTTCATCTGCCTCTCAACAGTACAGGTACAATGGTTTCCAGGAGAGCAGAGATGTGGACACTGTTCAGAGCACGGTTGGGGATGCAATCGATCAAGTGTCTATGAGCTTGCCTACTCACGAAGACATCAAGTTGTTTGTAGACAAGGACATCAAGCAGCAGCATCATGAACAGTAGCTGAAGACAACATATCAAATGCAATGAATGCAAGAGGAGGGTTGTTGACAACACGGAGGCGGAACAAGGTTGCAAGCTCAAGCAGGTCCATTGATGATGAAAACAACTTTGGAGACTCCGACTATGGAGTGATGACGCGACATGAATATCATGCAAAGGTAGAAGATATAACAAAGGAGTTGCATGTGCTGAAGCAACAGCTTAGGAAGAACATGAAGCTGCGTAGACAGATGAATGAGTTGTAGCAGGATCAAGAACAACAGTGGGCGCAAAGTGTGCTCACGGATGAAACTGCGCCCGAACAAGTTAAAGATCCATCCCATAAGCTAACACGGAGCAAACATGGTGAGTAGTTTGTTTGATCGCATGCAAGTGATTTAATAGCATGCATGTCATTGTGCGCACACATGCAATCCAACCCATTCAACACATTCACGAAGGCGAAGACAAGAAGCAAGTCCAAATGGAGCTGAACGGGTACTTCGGCAAATTGATGTGCATGACCACCAGCACACACTTGAATATCAACACAGACACTATGCATCAGTGTGCTGCCGGTTTAGCTGCACCCAAGAAGTCCATCTGCATGTTAGCAGACAAGTTGGATGAAGCGGCTGAACCAATGCACTGGTTGCAATGGAAGCAAGAGTTCGCTTCAGCAAGTTGTCACAATGAGGTGCATGCACACCATCACGGATGACCAAGCTTGGCATCAGCTCACCAGCTTCACCATCACAAACATGTCAAAGAGTTTGTCTCACCACAGTGGACTGAGTGTCAGTGATGTCTTGCAAGGCTTGCTCAAGCCATGTTGTCTCACATGAGTACATGTGCATTGTAATGTTGAGTCATGTCAAGTGTAAGTCAAGTGTCAACAGTTGGATGTAACAATCATAGAGTAGGTGAAGAGTCATGAGGGTAGTTGAACTGTCATAAAGGGGAATGTCAAGGGTCACCCCACCCTTTGCTATAAATAGTCCCTCATAACTCATTGTATAGGCTTTTGGTCAGCCAAGCTTCTACTAAGACTATTTTGAAGAAGGCTTGTATAGCATTGTAATGCGCCTTGGCTTCTCCACTGCACGGAGCTAGTACATCTTTTTGGAGGAGCAAGCGGATGTGGCTGTAACGTTCCACTGTTGGGGATAGCAAGTTTACATGATGTATTGTAGGATTGTGACTTACACTTCTTTATATAATAAGAGCCAGCACATTTTCATGCATATGTTGTTATTGTAGTTGGACTGCTCTGGTTGCTTTAATGATATGTGTTGTTTAAATTACGTACTTGTGTATGAACTGATTCACATGCAATTATATGAATCTTGTTGTTAATGTGTTGCATATGTTGTTAATGCTGTCACCGTCCATGTTGACTGCTCTGCCAGACATCAGACAGACCTTTCACTTGAACCTTGCTATAACAACCATCACACTCATCTCGGACTGATCCGTGAGTGTTGTACGTGTTATCTTACCTTGTATGATGTGACTATCGCATCCGAGTGGACTGCTCCGCTGGAAGCTGTGCATGTCCTTTGTGTTGTGTGTTCCTAGCCAAGTTGGGACTGATCCCTTTCAACCTGGAACTCACCTTTAGCTCCTTCCCCCTTCGAAGTGTTGGAACCTCTCATACACTTTCCTTGGCTCACTACATCAATCACACCCTTGCTGTTGCCAGAGTTATTCTACTTGCCTCTATGCGATACCGCTGTCAAGGTATTACCTTACGACCCACTGTTGGGACTCCTACACCAAACGGTCTGAGGTCTAATTGGGACTTCTTACCGGGGAGATCCCCTTGACATGTTGGCGGGTCTAGCACCGTCAACATTTCTGGCGCTAGAAGGACAACCTGATGACAAGCAGTGTCCTCTCATCCAGTTTTGAACCTTTGCATATTTTTCATGGAGTCTTGCACTCTTGTTCCCCCGAGGTGTTTTTTGAATCGTGAAGATGTCTCCATCTCGAGGAAGATTTTCGATCTCTTGTCCACTCAAAAGCATGATGGTGAAGGCAAAGTGGCCTGGCCTGAGCACTTATATAACTTTCTTTTCATGATTTATGAGGAAGATGAGTTTTATGACGAACAGGCCAGTTTGTTGCTTGCATACACACTTCACGAATCTCCATTTCGTTGGGTGCTCAGCCTACTGGCTGACACCATGCACTCATTTGAACACTTCTGTGATCTCATTGAAGACATGTTCTATCATTGTGATCCAGACTATCTTGAACGGAAATTTTTACAACAACAGAGGGCTCCACATGAATCCGTTATTGATTTTTGGCAGTGCTTCCATGACTTTCAGTTTCAAGCCCTGAAGAGCCAGATGAAATTTTCTTATCTTTGGGACCGGTTTTAGTATTGCCTTAAGAAATCTGCCTGTCCCAAGAGGAATCTTGATATCAAGCCTTGCCCAACATTCTTCATTAATGGAACTGCGCAATCTCATGTGGGAGCGGGCAATGTCTCAACTGATATTTTTCCTCCCTCTCATTCAGCAGCTCCACCACTGCCCAATGATGTTGAGGATCATGCTCACACACCTGTTCATCCTTCACACTCTCCCAACATCACTACACTCAATTTTCATGCAAATTTGGTTGTGAGTCCTTTGAGTTCTCATATGCATTTTTTTCTTCGACCTCCATCTTTGCACTAAGGTGTTCCTCTGAATGATGTTGTCTTGTGTTCGTCCATTCCAGACTCTTCACTTGTTGTGAACGAGGAACAACCCACTAACAGAGTCGGTGTTACACAACCAACATGCGCAGTCATTCATGAAGAGTATGAGTGGGAGCTTGAACATCAATAGTCGGCAAAGGACAACTCCCTTTTGTCCGAGTCCCCTCTGTTCTTTCCTAACCTCTTTGGTGAACCTGCCATCCATGATTTTGCATGTGTATCTTCATCCACGGATGCACCCATTGTTGATCACTTGCAGGACTCATTGGATGTTAGTCCATCATTTGACAACAGAGAGGATAATTTACTCATTGAAAATCCACTTGATCCTTCATCTGTCTTTTTCGGAAACATAGAGGATGATTTTGTTCACTCCTCATCTACCCCTTTGTGTGATTCATCAAACCATGAGGATGCCGACCAACATCCTCAATTTTTTGATCTTGATTGTCGTGATCTCTTCACCTCATCATCCGATCAAGGTGTTGGTTCACTTGTTGTTAATCTGTCCAAGCCACTGGTCTACGAAGATCCATTTGTCAACGAAGTCGAAACCCCACAGACCGTCGAGGCACTTCAGCCCGAGTTGATGGTTATGTCAGGCCCTTGCTCTGCTGAGGTTGGTTTCGCTTCCGATCTAGAAATTGTTCAAACACTCAAGGCTCCTCATCACTCATCTGTATGCACTCAAGATCAATCTAACACTCAGATCTTACTTCCTCCACTCGAGCTACATGATCCCATTGCTCATGCATTGGAGGAGTCTTACACTGCAAGCACTTGTGCGCGATGAAAGTTATCTTTGTTTCTTTTGTTTGCTTGCATGTCACAGTCAACAATGTGCTTATGCTTCAAAGTTGCATGTAGTGTCACACATCACCATGATAAGTTCACGGACTGCTCATCATGCACATGCACTCACTTATGTCTCGTGGGCACTTTGAATCATGAAGTGTGGTTGTCTTCATTGTTATATCTTTCTTGCTTGCTGGTTCGCACAACTGGGTTGCTCACAGACCAATCCTTCACCAACATGGGTCTACCAATGCACCGGTGGCTGCATTGGAAGTATCACTTCACGTGATCAGGCCCATGTACCATTAGTGTAGGAGTAGGAGTAGTGTTTGCTTTCAGTTGTTTGCTTGCATGCTTGTTTGTTTTCTTGCTTGTTTGTTTACTTGCTTCGCTTTCATTTTTGCTTCTGCTCTTGCTTTGCTTTGTTGATTGTTAGTTCGTTCGCTTGTTTCATTCATAGGCTACTTTTGCATGAAACCATGTATGACTCTTGAAGCAAGTTGGGTAAAGTAAAAGAGGGCTTGTACGACTATCATTACATGGTTATCTATCATCTTGCCTCTGTATGATGAGATTGTTACTTTTAGCCCATGATACGTCGAAGAAAAATACGTATTGTTCGAAGTGAACCTTGGTGTAAACACAACGCTTGCGTGCTAACTAGTGTCACCTTCTCTAGTCGATTGTTTTTGGGTTAACCCTTGTCACCTCAAACAAGTAGAGTAGGTGAGGGGGAAAACCTTAACAGACACGTCAGAGATATAATAAACTACTTCTCTTATGGAACAACCCCTTCTGCTCTCAATAAGTCGGGATCCCTCGTCCGCCTATGAAATGAATAAGTGTTATGCACAACGAAAATGAAAAGTAAAAAAAAATCATAATGAAAAATGAATAAGGCGAAAGAAGAGAAAGGCTTCCTGCGCAGGGAGGTGATGCAAGTAACTTTGCCAAGGTACTAAACAGGCTCGCGGGCAGCGGAGCCATGCTTGTGTTCCTATGTGACTCCATTGGGGTACTGTCCAGGACACTAGGAGTGGAGCAACACCAGAGATGAAACTAAGACTCTGACAACTATACTGCTTGTGCACCTATATACCCCTCCACCCCAATCGAAACAATTGTGTTGCCTTGGCTTGGAATGTGTGTCAATCGTCCAAGAGTCTGGCAGATGCTACATCTTAAAATTAAACTAGTGTGAAGCCAAGACGAGTTGAGAGCTAAAAAATACTTCTAGAGGTGTTAGACTTGCTTTTCATGAACAAGGTCCATTTAGAGAGCTAGAGTTCTACCAGTGTCTCGCCAAGTGTTATAGCGGCTACAACCACCCTCCAAAAATTTTCCTTAGCCTATTTTGGAGCCTCCCTACCAACTTTACACAACACTTTGTCTTGCTTCGTCAAGTACTCAAGCTTCAAGTGTTTTCCTCGCACAAAGGCATCTTGTCGATCACAGTTGATCCATTCCCCTCACAGGCTACTCACCCGGACTTGGTCCAGCTGCAAGCTAAGTAGCTTCCCCTTGAAAATTGCACATTTCTAGAGGGCAACCAGCCTTCCCTCCAGGAATTGCGCAATCCTCTCTGACAGCCTGTTGGGCTCCAGGATTGCGCAATCCTGCTAGCCAACCCTCCCAGTAGGATTTGTGCAAATTTTCCTAGAAGCAGGTTGTTCAGCCTAGGATTTGCACAAATCTGGGAAGTAGTTAGCTGCTCTGCCCAAAAATTGCGCAAATCTCCTCGCCAGCCAGCCCAGCTCCTAGCCATAAATGCGCATTTTTCTCCAGCAGTCGAGTAGTCTCTTGCATGTGCAGTTGAGTTGACTGGTTCCCTCTGGGACTGAGCAAAATAGACTTGCATGCATGGGCTGCTTCTCCCAAGGCAACATGCAAAGGAATCCCTTGTTTCAGGGATCTATGTTTAGCAGTTGGAGGTTGCATGCAAGGAGAAATTTCGAAACCTCTCACCAAGTGTCGCTTCCCCTAGATTCGTGGCATGCGCGTCACGACCTCGATGTTATCAAAAATCATCAACCGGACGTTGTAGAGCTCATTCCTCACATCAACATTGTAGCTCTGACATCCCACATCACATCTAGGAGCAATCGGCACATTCATCTCAACTGTTTTGGGGTAAGCTCGCTTCCCATGCCTTGTGCTGCATTTCTGTCGCTTTTTTGTGTTTTCACTTGTGGGAGTACTATTTGCTTGATTTCTTTGAACGCTTTCTGTCATTTACATATATACTAGCTTGTCCTAGCTCTGTTTCATTTTTTTTTGCTATCTCACTGTTGTTGCATGCATGAAACTGTTTTGCACAGACGTTCGCCCAACTGACGAACTGCCTCACCCACATGCATGTTGATCTGTTTGTTGAATCTTTCATTCATGTTTTGCATGCACTGTCAATCACTTCTGTTATCACTTAGTGTCGCCATGCATTTACTGTCTTAGTTGCTTTCAGTTGCCCATCAGCGAGTCGGGCCAACCTTGGCCCAAACTCTGCCTTCACCAAGGCTGCATTACGCAATCTGGGGAAGGAAGGCTCACTTTCCTCTCCAGCTTTGTGCATTCCTACCCAGTATTGGCCTCCAGGACTATTTTGCACATTTTTTGAGGACAATGGCTGCTTGGCCCAAGAAATTGCACAAATCTGTCCTTAGGTTAGCAGTCCTTCCCACCTGGAATTGCACATTGCACAATCCTAGCAGTCAAAAACCAGACTGGACTGTGCATTGCGCAGTTCCAGCAGTCAGCCAGTCTCCCAGCAGCTCAGACTGTGCCTTGAGCAGTCTTGGCAGTGGGTCTCCCGACCTCCCAACCAAAATTTCACAACCTTCATTATCATTCACCTAGGTATGTTGCAAGTCAGTTCTCATGTTCATTTTAGTTTTCGATTGACAGATTGCTTGCTATGAGTGTTTCCATGTCTCCAGGTATCGCAGGTATTCATATGCCTCTCAGCAGTACAGGTACAATGGTTTCTAGGAGAGCAGAGATGAGGACACCGTTTAGAGGACGCTTGGGGATGTAGTCGATCAAGTGTCTATGAGCTTACCTACTCATGAAGACATCAAGTTTTTTGTAGACAAGGACATTAAGCGGTAGCATCACAATGAGCAACATCATGAACATCAGCTGAAGACAACATATCAAATGCAACGAATGCAAGAGAAGGGTTGTTGACAACACAGAGGCGGAACAAGGTTGCAAGCTCAAGCAGGTCCATTGATGATGAAAACAACTTTGGAGACTTCGATTGTGGAGTGACAGCACGACATGAAGATCGCGCGAAGGAAGAAGATGCAACAAAGAAGGAGTTGCATGTGTTGAAGCAGAAACTCAAGAAGAACATGAATCTACACAGACAGATGAATGATCTGCAGCAGGATTAGGAACAACAGTGGGCACAATGTGCACTCACAGGTGAAACTACGCATGGACAAGTTAAATATCCATCCCAGCAGCTAACACGGAGCAGACCTGGTGAGAAGTGTGGCTGATCGCTTGCAAGGGATTCAACAACATGCATGTCATTGTGCGCATGCATGCAATCCAACCCATTCAACACACTCACCAAGGCGAAGAAAAGAAGCAAGTCCAACTGGAGCTGAACAGGTAGTTCGACAAGTTGATGTGCATGACCACCAACACACACTTGAAGATCAGCATGGACACTATGCATCAGTGTGCTGCTGGTGCAACCACAACCAAGAAGTCCATGCACATGTTAGCAGATGAGTTGAATGAAGCGGCCGAACCAATGCACTAGTTGCAACGAAAGCAAGAGTTCGCTTCAGCAAGATGTCACCATGAGGTGCATGCACACCATCACGGATGACCAAGCTTGGCATCAGCTCACCAGCTTCACCATCATAAGCATGTCAAAGAGTTGGTCTCACCACAATGGACCGAGTGCCAGTGATTTCTTGCAAGGCTTTCTCAAGTCATGTTGTCTCACATGAGTACATGTGCATTGTAATGTTGAGTCATGTCAAATGTAAGTCAAGTGTCAATAGTTGGATGTAATAGTCATAGAGTAGATGAAGAGTCATGAGGGTAGTTGAACTGTCACAAAGGGGAATGTCAAGGGTCACCCCACCCTTTGCTATAAATAGTCTGTCATAACTCATTGTATAGGCTTTTGGTCAGCCAAGCTTGTACTAAGACTATTTTGAAGAAGGCTTGGACAATATTGTAATGCGCCTTGGCTTCTCCACTGCACAGAGCTAGTACATCTCTTTAGAGGAGCAGGTGGATGTGGCTGTAACGTTCCACTGTTGGGGTTAGCAGGTTTACGTGGATGTATTGTATGATTGTGACTTACACTTCTTTATATAATAAGAGCCAACACATTTTCATGCATATGTTGTTATTGTAGTTGGACTACTCCGGTTGCTTTAATGATATGTGTTGTTTAACTTACATACTTGTGTATGAACTAATTCACATGAAATTATATGAATCTTGTTGTTAATGTTGTCATTGTCCGTGTTGACTGCTGTGCCGGACATCATACAGACCTTTCACTTGAACCTTCCTATAAAAATCGTCACACTCATCTTGCATTGATCCATGAGCATTGTACATGTTACCTTACCTTGTATGATGTGACTGCCACATTGGAGTGGACTACTCCGCCAGAAGTTGTGCATGTCCTTTGTGTTGTGTGTTCATAGCAGAGTTGGGACTAATCCCTTTCAACCTGGAACTCACCTTCACCTCCTTCCCCTTTCAAAGTGTTGGAACCTCTCATACACCTTCCTTGACTCACTGCATTAGTCACACCCTTACTGCTGACAAAGTTATTCTACTTGCCTCTGTGCGACACCACGGTCAAGGCATTACCTTACGACCCACTATTGGTACTCCTACAGCAAACGGTGTGAGGTTTAATTAGGACTTCTTATCGAGGAGATCCCCTTGACATGTTGGCGGGTCCAACACCGTAAAAAATCAGACAAGACCCTTTCAATTCGGTGAATGTTTACACTAATTGAGAGTAGAGAAAACAATCAATGCAACAAACAAGCAACTGAAGCAAGATGACTCTTCACTACTTCGCATTCCGAAACCAAATAATGAAAATTATTTCCACTTCCTATCTT
Source organism: Pinus tabuliformis (assembly GCA_031772625.1). Classification (NCBI taxonomy): domain Eukaryota; kingdom Viridiplantae; phylum Streptophyta; class Pinopsida; order Pinales; family Pinaceae; genus Pinus; species Pinus tabuliformis. Next base: position 645,274,144 of record CM062815.1, on the reverse strand, counting down.
TCCTATCAAATGCAGTTCGACGAGTCCTTTCAACAGTAAAAGAATTTCATTTCATTTCAAATGCTCATGATTATGCAATTCTAGCTTTTCAATGATGCTAGTCAATGCAACATATTAATTTAGAAAACTAGAATGATGTATTTTTTCAATGGAATGATAAAATGAATCTTTTCATTTCAATGAAAATTCTCGAGCATCAATCATATACCAATTAAGATAAGAAGAACTCCTCTCAAACCAAGTATGCAAAGACTCAATCGAAACAAAGCGAGCAATGTAATCTATGCTCGAAAACAAAACTTTTACACTTGTTCAAGAGAAGAGAAAACGAAACTTTTACACTTGTTCAATCGAAAACAAAGCAATACAAGGACTAAAACATGAAATGCATAGGCCAGCTAACCAACAACTTGACTTGATGAGTAGACAAATAGCTGAATGAATGATGACCTAGATGCCCTAGGAACACAAACCATCCAAAGACTCAAAAAATCAAGTAAGGAAACCTCAAACCAATCGAGCAAACAAATCAAGATAACGAAGCATTCTAGCCAGGAGAATACAAGGAAACAAGCCAAGGAACAGAACTTATGAGGGCAGGACACGCTGGAAATGATTTAGGATAAACCCTAATCCTAAACTACATGAATCGGCATGAGTTCTTAACTGACAACAAGCGCCACAAGGGGGTACGATGCGAGTGTTTAAGAGTAAATCGCGCTGGTCGACACAACTATCAAAAAATAAACAACGCTGATCGAGGATTTCAAGAAAAAATAAAAAAAATTCAGAGATCGAAACGAGACCTGTCACTCTAAATTCAAGAATCTATGCAATAGACAGTGTAAAGCACAGAAAACCAAAAATAAAGAGTGATACAACAAAAGTCAACACAAATCATGAAATGCAAACAATCCAAAGAGAGGGATGGTTCCCCAGTGGAGTCGCCAATTTGTGGAGTAGGTAAATCTCCTTTGCAGACAGAGGTGATCCCTCTAGCCCAAGAATGGGTCTAGCCACAAATAGAACAATCTAATGTAAAATTCCTTAGATTAGAATCAAATAAGAGGGCCTACTTCTTATAGCACTAATCCACTTGATGTTGATCTTGCCTCCTTGCTCCAACTTCCCTTTGTTCCTTTCATTCAAATACCTAAAAAAAACATGCAAGAGACAACAACAAACATGATATCATAAAATCAAATTTGATCTACTTAAAAGGTCAAGGAGTTTTAAGATATCAAATGTAATATTACACAAGATATAGGAAATACACCATTAGTTTTATTAATAAAACTTCAAAGAGAAATACAATCGGAGCCTTGACGTTGCAGGTTCCCTTTGGCATGTCTGGGTTCCAACACCACTAGAAGCATCTCATGATTCACCCTCAAAGAAATGGAAGTTCAAGGCCTTTTTCCTTTTGCTCCAAACAAAACACTACAAGCTTATTCTCCCTTCTCACACAAACTAGAAGGCTAAGGTTCCCAATATGGCTCTTAAGATTTGTAGATTATTTCAGCCCCTTCATTCACTAGTTGAGGGTGTGAAATGGGGAGTTTATATAGCTTTGATAGAGGTGAAATGGATCCTCTTATGGTTTGAGAGGCCTTGTCCCTTTTAGTTTGTTCCATTTTAATAGGGGAAAGGAGTCCAAGCAGTCTCTCTCGGCTCTATCTTGCTCAACCATTTACTAGACTTCCGTTCACGAAGCTTCTAGACCTGGAAGCTTCGAATCCATTTTTAAAAACTTGCCAAAAGAGGGTCAACACAGGTGATGAATGGCTCACTTGCACCATTCGGCACTAGTCCTGGTTTTAAACTCTGCAAATTGGCACAGGGGAAGAACAGAGCACTAGCGTCGGTCTTGAGAACTTGGTTTGAAGGAAGATTCTTGGGAAATGATGAAAGAGGGAAATGTTCTGCAGATGAAGAGGGATGTAGGGACATGTTATTCATGGCAGGGAAACATATGAGGGTCACTGTAGAGGTCCTCCAAGATCGAGGAACGGGGAGTACAGGGACAGTGACAAAATGTTGTGTAACAAGAAGAGCATGACGAAGAAGAAGAAGAGTATGAAGAAGAGCAAGAAGAGCCTAAAGAAGAGGAGGCATAAATAAATGGGACAAAGGATGAAAAATACAACAGGGAAGGAGAACAAAAGGATGAACCAAGTCCTGAAATACATAGCAAGGAAGGAGAGGAATCTTCAAGGGTGTCTCCAGAGCCTACACAGAAGGAGGCAGTTGTTGCCTTAATTTCTATAAGTACACTTATCAAATCAAAAGGAAAGAGGCAAAGGTAGACTCCCCTATACTTCAGAACAAGGAGGAGCACCAAGATAAAACATGGGAGACCTCAAACGCTTACTAAGATACCTATAATCAATGAGGACTCACTAAAAGAACAAGAGAAGTTAGTCCCTCTAGGAAAGGGAGGTGAAGAAGGCACATCACAACAGGCTTCCCCAAAGTCACCAATCACCTATGTTAGGAGGCCTATCACCAGGTCAACCTCAGAAAAACTAGTCAAAGAACCTTGGACCCCTTTTCAAAAAGGGAAAGGTCTCCTATAGGAAACACAAACATGACTACATGAAACTCTGTCAAAACTACAGGAAACATAGAGACAGGATCAAGAAGGACAACAAGGGCAAAGGGAAGGAAAAGATGCAACAACCCAAATACAAGAACAGACAGATACTCAAGAGACAGTAAAGGAAGAGTCCCAAGCATTGAAGGAACCTAGCCGACAGCCAAACCTTAGCTCCTATTACAGATTCATTGGGGGGGGGGGCAGAGTAATACCACAAAAATTTTCCATCCCTAATTCTTTGAGCTTGAAAAGGAGAGAGAAAGGACACACCGTTGGATGCAAATTCCTAAATCAAAAAGTGTAGAGGATGTGGGCCATATGGAAGAAGAGCTGCTAGAAATGGGTAGAGAGTTGAGTAGCATAAGAGACAGGGAAAGAGTGATGAAATCTCAACTAGAGGTTGATAACACATGGCTGAGGAGGCAAGTACAGGAAAAAGGAAGACAATTGGAAACTATGGCAAGTATCTCCATGGAGGAACTCCAGTGCAAGATGCAAGCAAAATCATATGCCTTATACCTCAAAGAACAATCGCTGCAGTTTCAGATAAAAGCCCTAACATAATGAGGAACTATGCCTTTCCAAGACTATAGGCATTTCATTGACCTCTATGAACAAAGCACCCTGGAGGATAGGACCAAGATATTTGAATTCTACCTACATAACTTGGCCCTAATAGATTTGAAAGTGTGGGACCCCAATCCAAATCTGGGGACCTATAACTGATGTCCTTGGCACCATGGATGAATGATGAAGAGGCCAGGGCTAAAGGAGTAAAAAGGGTATTGGAAAGAGAAGAAACATAACCCCTTTACATTAGAGCAGAACAGATCAACTCCATGGTTGTCATTAGCACCCACAACCTCATTGCCAATGATCCCAAGCTTGCACCAATATACCTAGCTACAAAAGAGCAAGCATTCACTCATTTTGAGGACACTTTGAGATTACTAGGGGATGAAAGCCAGTAAGCATGCCAAAGGAGATGGAACACCTTACCTTACATCCTAAAGATTAGGGTGTATCATTCCCCTAAAAGAATGAGGGATGCACTAGAAAGGACACCAATGTATAAGAAAGCATTGTAGAGACTCAAAGTCAACTAGATTTGCTTGAAACTTAGTCCACCATTTCTCTTGGGTATGTTAGAAGGGAGAAAGGAAGAAGAAGAAAGAAAGCAATGGGAGAAAATAGAGAAGCATGCAAGATTTTATCCACGAGAGGAGGATACTACAACAAAAGCCTCGAATGTCAGGGAGGCCACCAAAGTAATGAAAGACATGGGCATAGATTGAGTTGCTCAGAGGATGAGAAACACTTTTAGTAGGGGGTGATGATGAGGCTCATCAATGGGTAAATTATATGGACCTTAATTCCACTCTCCAGCTTACTAAAATCAAATTTTCCCACAATTCTTTACATGCTTTGTTATATTTTTCTTAATGAGAAGGGTAAATATGAGATGCCATGTTTGTGGTCTAATGTGCATTGATTTCAAGTTTTGGAGCAAATTTTGGCTAATTAAAGTGCAGGAACTTGAAGTAGACAAGCAAGAGGAATTTTAGGAGATTGGATCTCCCTCCTTAACTCCTCACTCACTCGAAGATTCCTCCATCAGATCTCATCAGCTCATAGTTACAAGTAGCCGAGCCATTAAGATCATTGGCAGCCAAGCTAGTGATAGTTGAAGACCAGTTGATCTCGAGTTTGGGAGCCAAGCCTCCCTAAATTTAAGGAAGTTGTTGGTAACTTCAGTTGTATAAATAAGAAGGCCTAGAGCCTCATTAGGATTCAACTTTTTTTATTGTAGCCAAGAGGCATTTTCAAGCTAAGACATTGTGACTGATGACTCTTGTGTATTTTTGATATTTTAATGAAAATGAGAAGCATTCCCTTGATCCAACATTGAGTTGACTTAGAGGGCTGAAGCTCTTGAGTTAGGGCCCAACCCTAACAGCAAAGGTTCATCTTTTTGTACATGTATGCCTAGATCACATTCGCTGCTAAAATGATTTTGGTTTTGTTAATTAGAAATTATTTGGACGATTAATTAGTTTGCTTCCATTTGTGGATAGTTAGATCAATGGTATCATAGTGATAGAAGAAACTTCAGAAAAGTTGGTGATAGTGGCTTTCACCTCATCTCCCTTATGGGATTCACCTCATCTCCCTTATGGGATCATGACTTGAGGGTTCCCTTCATACAACCCAAAAACATATTTCTTGCTTTACTGCATAATCTAGGGTTTCTTGATGAGTAGGTCATTGTCTTTGAGTTTCTTAGGATGAGTTAAAAATGTAATTTTTGATCTCTTAAGCTCTGCATTGGTTTCAAAGCACTTCCATTCATGCAATTAGCCATTAGATGGTAATAACTTTGTTTTCTTCCTTTTAATAAATCTTTCCCATGTATAGATGAATTTGTGCATAAATGAAGACAAGAATGTATGTTGTTGCAGGAGCTTCTAAATTGCAGGGAGACCTCATCTCATTTGCCTCATCCAAGCCTTATCCACCCATGTTGCCAAAGTCCACTAAACCCTAAATCTAAATTCTTGTTTTGTAAGCAAAATCGCCATTTCCATTGAGAAAATCCAACCATCTTGAAGCATTTGATTGAGCCCTGGATAATGTTCACCTCCTCCATGCCTTATTCCCCCATTATATACCTTTCCCACACTTCATTCCACCTTCCCTACTACTTCCTAAGGTTTCGTCCCATTTCCTATAGTAAAACAGGGCATCCTGTAGTAGAACTAGGACATCCTGTAGTAGTACTACAGGAAACCCTGTAGTAGCTTGTTTTGAGTCTAAATTTAGCAAAATTTCATTTAAGCTTGGATTAGGCCTCCACTTGGCTTCCATACCCTTAAGACCAGTCTAAAACTCTTCCTCCATACCCGTCTCCCCTGCCAAAGAATAAGTGAAGGTTAACATTTGCATTCATAAAATGAAAACATAAAAAGAGCTTTTTCTACAATTTCTAAATTAGCACATGCATGCAGTAGTTATAATACTCCCTAGATTAGATTCCATGCTCAGTTAGTTTAGATCATCACATGTTATAAATAAGGTTAAGCTAGGTTTATTTTGCAAGCAAAATGTGTCAATGAGTAGCTAAAGGATTTCATGTCACTTTACAAGCATCTTCCAATTCAGTATTTCATTCCTTAAAGTAGGCAACATTCCTTTTCTTTCATTAAGGATAATTTTCCCTTCTCCAGTTGGTAGTCAGACTTCTTCTAGTCAATAGAAGACTGGTTTGAGAAACCCTAGTGGTCTATTGCCCTAGTTGAACAGTGACAAGAGTAGACCATTACATCTATTTGTGTATACAACACTGTCACCTCCAAGTTTGTACGAACCCCAGGTTGATGAAGTAAAGTTGGTAGCCCTAGGAGTTGCAGCATTCTTGCTGCAATAATGGCGCTCATCACTTTCTCAGCCTCCTTATGAGTGAGGCACAGTCTAAAGACCATATTGATACCACACAATAGAGAGTGTCACCAATTATAATGTAATATCAAGCCTGGTATTGAATACGTCGTCGATCAAAGCAAGAGGTATTAGGCCAGAAGGTTTGGGTTTGGAGATAGATAATGATATCTCCATACCATGAATAAGATGAATCAATCAGAAACAACAACTCATCAATAATAGAATCGTTGGATGTAGACTCAGTTCTGAATGAGGGAAGGTTGCATATTAGTTCAACAAAGACTAAGGACTTCTTAGATTTGGATTTGATGAATTCTAAATCAAACTCCTAGAGAATAACGATCCATTTAGAGTATTTCCCCCCAATAATTGTCATGACAAAATTTATGTCTTCGGGTTGCAATCGGAAACTACCATAATCTTCTGAAGAAGGATGTAGTGGTGAAATCTTTTGATAGCTTGCACAACTGCCAAAGCTAACTTTTCAATGTGAGTGTATTTGATTTTGGTGTCGTTTAAGCTTCAACTTAAAAAATAGATTGGATGTTTGTCCCCTGGGTCATCTTCTTCAACTGTTATGAAACCAACTCACAAAAAGATAGAAAATAAAGATCAACGCCTTAGAATTCAGCCTCTTCGAGGGGGCAACCTCCTTTACATTACACAAATGAACAATTCTTGGATGATACAAATGACAAGACCTCCTTTCTATATATAGGAGTCTAAGGGGTCATAATGTAATCAGAGCCGACATAATAATAATAATGTAAGGGCAAAACAATAACAATAGTGGGCTTCTATAGGGCACAATAATAACAATATGGGGACTACATGGGCACAACAATATAATAAGGGGGTTTCGCTAATAACAATAAGTGGTTACACTAGTAGTATATGGACCTAACATGCCCCTCTCCTTTAAAAAGTGTTGTCCTCAATGCTTGAGTAGTTCTGGATGCTTCTGTATAAAATTATCCTCCTCGCATGTGGAATCTTCAGCGGGTAAGTTCTTCCACTTGATGAGATACTCTGAAATTGATCGATTTCGTAGTTGTCGAGTTCTTGTTTCTGTGACTGCTTCAAGTTCCACTATGATTTTTCCTTCCTTGTCAAGTTCTGGCAATATTATTTGAATTGGATCTTCTGCAACTTTTAAAGGAGTGGCTACACTTCTTCGTCATTCTTCCATTCATCCGTTTCTTCGTTTATCCAATCTGGTTGGATAATAGAAATAGCACACAACAATGCTTCCACATCCTCATCCTTTCTTGAGAGTACATCTGTAACAACATTTTTCTTCCCTTTTTTGTAGATGATTTCAAAGTCATAACCCAACATATTTGTGACTCATTTTTTCTATTCTTCTGAAGATAATATTTGTTCTAAAAAATATTTAGGACTATCTTGATCCATTTTTACCTTGAAGTGTCTTCCCATTAGGTAAGGTCGTGATTTCTTAAGTGCATGTAGTATTGCCAACATTTCCTTCTCATAAATAGCTTGCTTGAGGGACATTTGTTTGTATGGATGTACCCGTAAAAATACCCAATCGCCTACATCAAAACTTCCTTCACTGTGATGTTGATCTACCTGTTGTTTCATTCGATTATGCGCCAAAGTGGCATTATACTTTAAAAGTTGGAGAACTTGTTGTTGGTGCTCAATGTGATCTTTCACTCCTTGAACCTTTTCCTTCTTGATATGTCCTTCTATCTTGAGAGTTTGAGGAGTGGTAATTTTTGCCAATGCATCACAAGATATGGTCGGATTCATTTCTTGATGCTCGATGTGATCTTTCACTTCTTGAACCTTTTTCTTCTTGATATGTCCTTCTATCTTGAGAGTTTGAGGAGTGGTAATTTCTACCATTGCATTACAAGATATGGTCAGAGTGATTTATTGATGCTTGATGTGATCTTTCACTTCTTGAACCTTTTTCTTCTTGATATGTCCTTCTATCTTGAGAGTTTGAGGAGTGGTAATTCTTGCCAACGCTTTACAAGATATGGTCAGATTCATTTCTTCTTTCTCTGGGGTTGGTTTGTGGTGAATATCCTTTTCTTTTGATGTTTCTTGATCCTTTTCTTCTTGATATTTCACTTCTTGAACCTTATTCTCATTAATATGTCCTTCTATCTTGAGAGTTTGAGGAGTGGTAATTCCTGCCAATGCATTATAATATATGGTCGGATTCATTTCTTCTTTCTCTAGGGTTGGTTCCCAGTGTATATCTTCTTCTTTTGATGTTTCTTGATCCTTTTCTTCTTCATCCTTCTATCTTGAGAGTTTGAGGAGTGGTAATTCCTGCCAATGCAGTATAAGATATGGTCGTATTCATTTCTTCTTTCTCTAGGGTTGGTTCCCAGTGTATATCCTCTTCTTTTGATGTTTCTTGATCCTTTTCTTATTCCTCTTCACAATCTATGTAAAATAATTTTTTCTCCACACACTTATGACCTTTAATGTTTTTTCTATCACAATTGTAACAAAGCCCTTTTGCTCTTTTTTCTTCCAATTTTTGTGGTGTCAACCTTGTAGGTTGTGGAAGGCTAGGAGAAACAACACTTCCATATTTATAGTTGTGAGGGGTAGACTTCCTTGTTTCCATAATTTTTCTTTCCACTTTTCTTGCCAAACTGAATGCCTTCTCCAATGGATCAGGTTCCCAAAGACGGACCTCATGTTGAATGTTATCCTTTAAAGTCCCTATGGAGACATCAATCCTCTGCTTCTCTGGAATATCATTTTCCCTTATATTCAATTTTTGAAAGTCCTCAATGTGCTTTGCCATTGAACACTTTTGTTTGAGATTTATCAATTGGCTAAAGAATGTGTTGCTCTTTGTATTCTCATAATGAGCTATCATTTCCTCCGTGAAAATTGACCATGTAACAAGTGGTTTACGAGAACAAAGCCCTTTATACCATAAAAATTAATCTGGTTCTAAATATGAAGATGAAATACGTACCTTTTGTAACAGTTGCACCTCATGTAGATAAAAATATTGCTCCATCTGTAGTATCGAATTTACCGAATCCTTGCCATCAAACTTCCTCATATCATTTTTTTCTTGATTTTAGGAGATCAATCTTAAAACGACTGTAACTCTGTAATTTCAGATCTTTAAGTTCTAAAATTGCGATCTGCAGTAGCCCTCTAAGTCCTCTTTCTAACCCCGCAAGTCTGGTCAAGAGTGGATTCTGCAAGGAAGATTTATGTCAAATCTCCCACGATGACCTGATTATAGAATGGTATAGTATAACGAACTTGTACGAAGTGCCACGTGTCATTATTTCAACCTTAGGACATGAAACTCCCAAGGTCACCTGTTTGGGATGTAATTCGGGAGCCTGCCGAAACCCTAAATGTCTTGGATTGTATCTATGAAAATATAGCGAAACAAGATATGAAATTCAAGCCCGAGCTTCACCAAGTTTGCGGTGCAAATGGGTTTTAATTTTAGAGTCTAAACCTTCGTAGAAAACAAATTATAGCAAAAATTCCATGATGACCTGTTTGAGATTGAATTCTGGAGCTTGCAAAAATCCTAACTTCCTCAGATCATATCTCCAAAAATATAGTGAGACAAGATCTAAAATTCGGACCCGAGGTTCAGTGAGATGTCGTCTCAAATGGGTTGTTTTTTTAGCTTCTGAAATGTCACAGAAAAAACGTTATAGCGAAAATGCCACGATGACCTGTTTGGAGTAGCGAAACCCTAGAATCCAAAGCTCTGATACCAAATGTTATGAAACCAGCTCACAAAAAGATAGAAAAGAAAGATCAACGCCTTATAATTCAGCCTCTTCGAGGGGGCAACCTCCTTTACATTACACAAATGAACAATTCTTGGATGATACAAATGACAAGGCCTCCTTTCTATAGATAGGCATCTAAGGGGTCATAATGTAATCAGATCTGACATAACAATAATAATGTAAGGGCACAATAATAACAATAGTGGGCTTCTATAGGGCACAATAATAACAATATGGGGACTACATGGGCACAACAATATAATAAGGGGGTTTCGCTAATAACAATAAGGGGTTACACTAGTAGTATAGGGACCTAAGATTGACCAATACCATAGCAATGGTGGTAACCACTGTAGCGAGATACATGAAATAGTCGTGTTGGTAGTCAGGGGGATACAATAATGATGCTCAAACGAGGACATCTTTCAAGTCATTAAAAGCCTTTTGGGTTGTATCGTATCAATGGAAGAGAACCCCTTTTTCAATAAGAAAGTGAATCCTTTCATCATTTATGCATAGTTCGGGACAAATCTTCGTAGAAAGTTAGCCTTCCCTTGGATGAGTTGTAACTGAACAAGTGAGGAAGGTGAAGGCAAAACAAGAATCACTTGTACTTTGAATGGATTGATACAAATTATTTACTTCGACATAATGAAGCCAAGAAGTCTACCAGATTAGACACAAAACATGCATTTGTGTGGATTTAACTTGATATTATGATGCTGGCAACATAGGAAAATAGCCATGGGATGCATAAGATGATCCTCACAATGCTTGGAGTGGGCAAGTAAATCATCCAAATAAGGTTGTAGAATGTGATTGATATCGTGGAAGGCATAATTCACGACCCTCTGGAAAGTTGCACCAACGTTCTTCAAACTGAAAGGGAGCTTGTGATAGGAAAACATGCCCCATGGACAAATAAATGTAGTTTTATGTTGGTCCGATGGGAGTATGTTGATTTGATTGTAACTAGAAAACCATCCATAAACAGAAGAAACTTCACTTCTGGCATAGTCATAAAAAAATTTGGTCGATAAACAAGGTTGGATAGTTGTCTTTGGGACAAACACGGTTAATATCCTGATAGTCGACACACACTCAAATCGTTGTTTATTCATCACAGGGACTATGTTTGAGACCGAATTAGTGAGAGGAACTGGGTAAATAAATTCAGCATGCAAAGTTTTTCAACTTTCACTTTAATCACAACAACTTTCTTAGGGGAACTAAACATAAGCGTCGTCGAACAAGTTTAGCATCTGGATAATTTTTGATCTCGTGTACTACGATATTTGGATCAATACCTGATATCTCTTCATATGTATAGGTGAAAACGTCGCAAAATTATTGAAAAAGGGCTTTATAAATCTTGACCTCATCAGGAGAATAAGATGCACCAATATGGAAATTTTCGATAACTTCGGGTTTAATTGAAATATCAAGAGGAATGGTCTCTTAAATATTTGCTAAGTTCTTTTTAGAATCGATGTCATGAATGGATACAAAATCCTTAAATGTCTTAGTAATATTGGGTGAATAAACATCTCCAAGATTATTTTTAAGGGTTTCAAGTAAAGAGGAATGATGATGATTATCGTCTTGTGGTGCATCATCTGACATCATGATTTCCATTATGCTTTCGTCAATAGAGAATGTATCAGTGAAAGGGTCAAAAGATGAACCAAAATCTTAGGAATGATCAACCCAATTTATTGAGGAATTGAAATCAGAATGTGTCAAACAGGTCGAATAGATGGTTTCATATTCAAGCTCAATGGGATTGAGCGACATATGGTCACCAAATGTATCAACATTAGAAATTTCCGATTCTATCCAAGAATGAGATGGAATAGTACAAAATGAGATCATATTGAAAAATGCGACAAGATTGGGAATGTCAAGAGGAAGGAGCAAAAATTTCCCATCAAAGTGGAATCTTTCAGCAATCCAACTCTGACATGTTGATAGGACTGTGGGGATTCGCCCACAAGTGGAATGCTTCTAGTAGTTTGAGAATTATTGACCAAAAAGGAAAGTTGATTGATGGCCATGACGCCCCCCGGATGAGGGAAAGAAATCATCCTAAAATAGGTCGAGACAACAAATGCCATGGCATAAATCCATTCGAAGCCTAGTAAAGGTTATAATCCAAAGGTCCATCTATAACTTCAACTTCTACTAAAACTGTTTTGCTAGCTAATTCTACTTGCAATGTATTCAAAATTTCGTAAGGTTTGAAACCTCTTCCATAAAAATCTTTAAGAGTGGTGGGTGACTGATTAAGTTGTGGAGAACCAATAGCTTTCCAACAGGAAAGGGACATGATACAAGTCAAAGCACCTTCATCCACAATTGTTTGATGGATAGTTTTACTTCGAACAACAACCTGGATCATGAATGCCAATTGGGGTGGAATTTTGGGAGTATGATTCTCATGATTAAAGACCACAAGGTTCGAATATGACGGATCTATCCCTCCAATTTCTGCAAGTAAAGACCTCTTTTGGGCATGAAAATTCTATAGTAGCTTGAGAGTTGACTTAATAGAAGGAGCTTGGGCCAAGTACTCAACTATATTGTAGTTTTGTGTAGCTCTTGCATGAGGATTGAACGTGAATTTGTGAATAATGTCTTTAGGATCTTTAATGGTTAACGCAGTCGATATCACATTTGGAGAAGGATCTGAAGTAGATTGTGTAGAATTGGCAGGTTGATCAGTAGCCTTACTAGTTGAAGGAATTAGGTTACCATAATATTTATTTCTCGTAGCCACCATGATCTCATCTTTATGTCTGGTGGAAGATAACATCATAACTTGGGAAGAGGAAGTTGGATCTCATGCAACCATATTCATCTCCTGGTTGGGAAAGGGATATGTTAACACATTAGACACATTAGATAACGACTTTAGGAATTGATTAACCTCCGCCTAATGTGGACAATCCCGAGTAAAATTTTCCTCATTACAAATAAGAAAAGGATAACGAGGATTTTGTTTGTCCTCAGCAGACTGATTATTTTGTTTTTTCCCACGAAGAATTATCTTTCTTCTTACTTATGAGTTGTTGAGACTTGCCTTTCGTGGATTGAATGACATTAATCTCAAAAGTAGTCACAAGAGTAGCAGAGGATGGGGTTTTGAGTAGCCACAACAGGAGATGAACCAAATAATTTACTCACTTTCTGTTGACTAGCAGAACCAATCACACCTTCAGCGACATGTGATTCTTTAGTGGGAGGTGGTGGAACAATATGCTAAGGTCACGGAGCATTGGGTATCTTGTCCTAGAGCGTGCCTAATTGAGTATGAAATCAAATCAAGGTATTGGGAATGAGAAATGACTTGCTCCTCAGTAACAACTTCACCTTTAGCAACGCCTTCCATTACAGATAGTAACAAAGATTTGATAAACCATTCAGCTAATAACTGATCCGGAATGAAATTTTTGACCAACCGACGTCAACGCCTCCATTTATGAATATGATCAGAGATATGAGTGGAGTCAGACTATTTCAATGAAGTCAAAAGTTCAGTTACAGTTTCATATCAGATAGGCAATTGAAAATGAGTAAAAAATGTAGTTTCTAAGCAATTGAAGTTGTTAAATGAAGATCGTGGAAATTCAACATACCACTTAGCTATCGTATTAGTAAGATTTCTCTTGAAAAGACGCAAACGAATTGAATAATCATTTAAGGAGTTGGATGAACACCATAAATGATAGGTCATAATATGATTAGACATGTATTCTCTAGGATTTCCGTTGAAGTTTGGGATATCGCTCAGTAATTTGGTAAGAATGGTTGACCAGTAAGGAGAATGAAAAATAGGATCATTTGTCAGTGAGGCTAAATCGGGTAACTCAAGGGTCTCCACAAATGGAAATTGCATATTAAAGTCTAGTGGAGGATATCATAGGATTGATGGAATCGGTTGAGCAACCAAAATTTGCATTCCAAGGTAAGGAAGATTTTGAGAACCAGGATAAACATAGCTAGGTTGTCCAGTTCCTTGATAATCTTGAAAAGGCTAAAATGGTTGTGTTTAAATTTTTTGCCCTTGATAAATCATTTGTGGAATAATAGTTTGACCAACAAGGATTTGTGGGATACTTTGGGAAATTTGACCAGAGGGGGTTTTCATCATCCCTACCTTGGGTTGATTGGTTGGTACTTGGTTCATGCCATATACAGGTTGATTTACTTGCATATGAGGTATAGACTTACTAATTGGTGGGGTTTGCAAGGCACCTTAAAGAGGCTAAGTAGGTGAGATTTGAGAGATCCCATATACTGGTGGAATAGGTTGTGTTTGAGGTGTAGATAAAACTTGGGCAAGTTGAGGCATAAATTGAATGGGTTGGAAAGTAGGGACTTGGGGTGTGACCGAGGCAGGTTGGGAAGCAGGAAGTCAATTCAAAATAGAATCATGTTGAACAAGAAATGTAGGTGGTGTTGTCTAATGCATCCTATACAATATGAAGCATTTCGTAAGTACCTACTACCCCCAGAATGTAACACAGACAAGTAACGATAACTCCTATGTTTAAAGACACCAGAACATGTCTCTAGCCTAGATCTCTATGTGTGTCGTTAATGTTCCAAATACTCAAATTTATTGAGTAAATTTTAGAAGTTGACCTTTCATTATGTTTCAGTTTTAAGGCTCATGGTACGAGTTCACTTGAATTCCCTATGATGCAACTAGTATGATAACAAGAACTCTTTTACTTTCAATGAATATCTATATATGAGAGGGAAGAGACAAAGAATAATGCAACAATCAATAATGCAACAAAAAAGGCTTCCTAAGTAGATATTTCAATGCAACTGCTCCAATTCAAATTCAAAACCCTGTATGTGATGCAAATAATGAAATTTTTCTTTCCTTTTCTCTTAATTTCAAATGTGATGAAAACTAAGATGCAACTAGATCATTGATAAAAGAAATCACATAGAATAAGAGTGTAATATAAAAATCTCTTCAAGTAATCAATAATCAAGCCAAATGTTTACAAAGACCTAATTTATAAGAAGAAAGAAAAATGGAAGAAACTCTCATCAAATGCTAATAAAATCGAATGTAAACACTAGGATGGCTTTACAGAGACACGGACAAATTCAAAGACTCAAGAAAAGATTATGGACCAAATAAGAACAAAGAGTAAGGCAAAGGAATGCAATTTTTTGTATTCTACAGGACCATCACATGTGCAGAGTAGGCACCAGTGCAAACCATCTCACTTCTAGAGTGGAGAGATCGCGTTGGGTCACTCTATCTTAGAACAGAGAGTGCGTTGGGGCTAATTTGGTCAAAACATGACACAAAGAACCCTACCAATCTCAAAAATGTGTTTTCTTAAGGTAAATTACTCTCCGAATAAGTCAATCAAGGTTGCTTTGAAAGGTAAAAAATGTTAAGGCCAAGGAAAATTAAGGGAAATATCGATCCCCAGTGGAGTCGCCAATTTGTTATATGGAAAATTTAATTATGCAGACAAAAATGAACTCCCTAGATCTAGTGGTATGATCTAGAACAATAAAGAGAAAAAATATCTATGTTTTCCTTAGAGATATTAGAATATGGAAAAGAGACCTACCTGGAATCTGTAGTAATTCCTCCTCTTCTCCTTGCTTGTAAGCTCCAACTCTAGCTCCACGCACTATAAATGGAACCTGCAACAATGACTAAAACAAGCAAAGGAACTACAATATCCACATAGCATAATCCAATATCTCTAATCAATGAGTCATAATGACATTGAAATACATAATCATCAACATGACACAAGTATAGGAAAACAAAGTGCTTTTTGTATTATTAAATAAAGGAGAGAGTTTCAACCATATATAGAAGCTGACTTTGTAGATGTCTCCCCAATTGCATTGTCCTTCCTTTCCATAAAGAAAATTTTCGCACTCAACCCTAATGCATAAATGGATGATGATTCCTTAAGCTCAAAGTAGCAGCATGAGGGCACTAGTAATCTCCAAAAGCCAACCCAGACTCTATGGGAGGCAATAAATTTATAGGGTGAAAGTGGTAGTTTAGGATTTACCAATCTAGGATTGAGATCCACATATAAGGAAAGATAAACTCTAGGGATAAGAGATAAGACTACTAGAGTAGGATTAGATAGGAATTCAAGATCTCTATCCATGGTAAATGGTTAAAACCACCTTAAAAGCTTCGGGAAGTAGAAGATTTGAAAATAATTTTTAATTTTCTCGAAATTCTAGAATCATTGCACCTGTAGAGTAGAGTAACTTGCACTGGTTAGCACATATGCTAAATTATGCAACTTGCAACCATTGTAGGCGGGTAGGCATGCAGGGTGCACATGGGATAGAAACATGGTTTTTGAGTAGATAGACCCAAGACTCAAACTTTTTGGAGAAGTGGTGCTTAGGGATTTGCAAAGGGATAATGGCAAAGTGTTAAAGGATGTTGATTGATACGGTTTTTAGGCCATTTGGGTGGATGTGACAAAATGACTTGTAACAATCTTAATAGAATATTTCAATTTTTATCATCTTGTTGTGTTATTTACTATGGTATCTCTTGCATATTTCGCACTTTTGATATTTTTTGTAAGTTAAGCATACTACATGGTAACTTATCTTCCAGAAGTGATGTGATAGATAAACACCTTCCCAAATTGAGTTACAATGAGGCTCAAAGGCCTTTTTATCATAAAGAAGCAATTAGAAACCCTAAACATTGAAAAACCTAACCCTAGGAGATGAAGCGCCAAAGGATTTCGGGCCTCACTGGGATAAGTTAGAATGTAAACTTCTTGAGGTCATAACTTTGGCATACAATCTTTGTTTGGCGCACATGATAACCCATTGGAAAGGTTTATCAAAGAAGTAAATTTTTCAATTTCCAAAGACAACTAATGATTAACATCGACATGTTTCCCCAAAAAATGTCGTTTAGGGCCTCAAAATAGCTCTGAAAGTTTAGGACCTAGAAGCTACCAGAATAGAAAAAATGTGTTGTGAGCTAGTGGAATAGGTGGGTGGGCACCGATACCAAACTGGATAAATCCTCTCTCCTTAGGAAGCAGTGGTCTCCATTGCATTGATTTCCTTGATGAGATGGGGAAACGTATGCTGAAATTGGCCCCTATTGAGCCACTTGCCTTGGTGCAGTAACTGGCCTACTTTGACAACTCAATGTAGATGGGTCCTCTGTTGGCGAGTGCTCGTAATATGTGTATCCACAATCTGAGAAATTGTAGCTCGTTCAAGGAAATATGGGTTGAGCTTTGTTGATGTTAACTGCTCTATGATTTCAGATGTGTCCAATAATGGTGGAAAGTATGGTCGAAGGCCATCCACATTGAACACTGGGTGCAGGAAAAGGAAGGGAGGGATACTTAACTCAAAAGAATTTTCACGCACAACCTTAGGGATGGTGTAAGTTCCTTAGAGAAGTGGAAAAAACTTCATGTTGTACCTTGCAAGGCATTACTTTTGCAAATGCAACCAAACCTTGTCTCCCACTTGAAACTTGTGTGGCACCCAATGTTGATCATGGTATTATTTGTACTTAGTATTGGCTTTTGCAAGATATCATGGACCTACTAGTGGATGTGATGAATTTTTCCAATAAACCTGGTAGCTTTTTTGGCTTTAGATTGAACATGTGCATATTCTGCCCACATAGTTGCAAGGGGTAGTGCGGCATCAATGGGACCTAATGGCTGAAATCCTAGCCCCACCTAAAAGAGGTTGTGGCTAGTTTAGCTATGGAGAGCTTTGTTGTAGATGTGTTGGACATGTTAGTTTTTGGTGTCATTGGAATTTCTCTAGCCTTGAAATTGGCGGAGAGGCTAAGGCATGTGAGCTCTAAAGAACCCATAAACCATTTGGTGAAATTCCACCCGGATTGTATTTTATTAAAATAATTAATATTTTTAATGGGGTTCCTAAGTCTAAACTTAACTAAATTAAAATATTAATGGGTTTAATCAAAATATGGGTGAGAATGGTCTAGAAGGCGAATCAATTCATGTTTTAATCTTAGCTGTTGATTAGAGACTTAATCTCGGTCGTTGAAGACTCAACAGGAAAAGTATAAAATGGAGGCTTGGGGTTCATTTGGAAACACACACGGAGAGAACAAATTGATCTAGAATTCGATTCCTAGGAGGGGTTTGCTAAGGATTTTGAATTAAGTGATGATTATGCAGCAGAGGAGCAGTGAGAATCTAGGAGAAGGACTTTATGGAGAATACTGACAGAGAGGAGGAAAGAACTAGAAGGGCCAATGAAGAGGAGAAAGCTGTCTGTCACGTAGTAACCGAAACTATCGGGAACTGTCTGAACAATCGGGAAAGATGACGCAGAGGGCAGAAGCTGGAACTGTCAAGAACAACTGGAACTGCCGAAACAATCGGGAAAGCTAACACAAAGGGCAGAAGCTGGAACTGTCGGGAACAACTGGAACTGTCGGAACAACCGGGAAAGCTGATGCAGAGGGCATAAGTCGGAACTGCCGGAACAACCAAGAAAGCAGACGTAGAGGGCAGAATCCAAAATTGCTAGGAACAACTGGAACTACCGAGAAAGTTGACGTAGAAGGCAGAAGAGGTGACGCAGGGCTGACATGGAGCCTGAAAGGTTGATGCAATGCCTATGCAGGGCCAACACAGGGCCAACATAGAAATAACCAGTGTTAGCCAGTCTTGTTGCCGAATCAGCCAGAATTTTTCCGAGTGAAGTGAGGTAAAACTCACTTAGATTTTCTACCAGTATTTTCTCTGTAAAGGATTGCTAGATGAGAATCCTAGATTTGTAAATATTTCTCCTACATAATAATAAAACCCTCAGAGTTGTTGCACCAGTTTTCTCGGATTGAGTTTTTTCGGGGACTATTGTGTCAAAAAATAAGTGTGTCCTCTGTATCTTGTTCTTTGCTCTATTTTCTGTTTCATGAGATCAAATATTTAATTAGTGTAGGTTTCAAAAGTAATTTGCTTCAGTATTCAGAAGCATAACTTGATGAATGTAATTTAAAAAATCAAGTAGGTGAAGTAGATTCAAATTTGCTGCAGTAGGGGTTCCTTGGACTAGGAATTTTCACATGGTATCAGAGCATTGATTTTGAAACATGAAGAGTAGATCCAATACTGAGAAGTGAGGCCAAAAACTGCACTTGGTAGCAATTCGAATCCCCTTGAAGGGATTGTGCAGTTCTTTTTGAGAAGCAGATCCGAGGAAATCTCTCTCTGAGAGAGTCGATAGAGGGGTACGATTTCCGAATCGAGATCTTGCAGAGGCAGAGGGAGTGACGCAGAGCCTCAACGCAGTGATTGAAGGGCATAGTTTCTGTCAGGGTAGAAATCCACTGAAAAATAACGACGATACGTAAAAGGGGAATTTTCTCCTCAGAGAACCTTTTCACCAGAAAGTTCAAATTTCTCACTTGCTGAGCAATTGAGCAGTGCTAAGGAGTGACTAGAGGAGTCAGTTCGACATTTGGGTGAGATGGCATCACATGGGCTTAGAGATCAAGAAAGATTGGACAGAGCCTCCAACTATGTCATATGGAAGACCAAAATCTTAACTGTTCTAGAGGGATATGATATTAAATCCTACGTCAAGAGTACTGTGGCTGTTCCTATTGACAATAATCAAAAGAAGAAGTACAAGGCCGAGCAAGGGAAGGCAAAGGGGCTCATTCTCGATGGAGTTCAAGATCATGTGGTCTCACACTTGTAGGGCAAGGATACAACTCGAGAGATGTGGGAAGCCTTGTCGTCTCTATATGAAGGCTCTTAAGAACAATGAAAGATGTACTTAGAGCAGAAGTTACAACAAACTTTGATGCAAAAAGGAGAAGGGGTGAACCTATATCTTCAACATCTTCAGGACAATAGAAATCATCTTGCTGCAATGGGGTCCACTCCTCAGCCAACCGCGATGGTGAGGATAGCCCTGAATGGAGTCTCGGATGAATGGCAAGTTTTCATCCAAAGCATATTGGGTAGAGAAAAATTACCTTCATGGGAGGAGATGGGGGCGACTCTTCAACAGGAGGAGTTAAGGAGGGAGCTAGTGAAGGTTAACCTCGGTGACAATAGTGGAGCGGCTCAAAGACAAAGGAGGAGGAGGAAAACACAACTCTAGCATCGAAGGGACAACAGAAGCTGAAGCGAAAGAAGGATATTTCGAAGGTGAAATGTTTCAGTTGTAGCGAGATGGGCCACTTTGCATCCCAATGTTTGTTGAAGAAAAAGGATAAGGATGAGAAACATGACCCTAAGGCTACTTCAGTAAAGATTGGCGAGGAAGAGTATGCCATGAGTGCCCACGCATCTCCAAGAGGGAGATGGGGCGATATTGAGTTGTAGTTGAGAGGACTACATGTGGGCAGGATCCTTGAGGAGTCCACCTCTTGGATCAATTCGTTGCTACGAGAGCCCAAGATTCAATATTAGCGAGATGGAATTAGTGTCAGATGATGCAGTGGAGTGTTTGGAGGGCAGATGCAGTAGCTGGATACCAAAGACTAATCAGTGCCGGGCAAGGTTGGCAGCAGTGTAGTTGGCACAATGCAAGAGTCAGCAGGAGCGCAAAAGATTCAGAGGGTCAGAATTAGCAATAGTCAGATTTCATCATTCATTGTATTATGTTGAAAACAGTTAAATTCAAGTAATTTTGGATGTTTTTCAGTTGCTTCTCTCAGCAACTGAGTTGTAGTACGGATGCAGTGTTAGCAGTGGCAGTGCTAGCAGCATAACAGATGCAACATTTGAGAGGGAGTTGTAGTACAGATGCAACAGTGGAAGTGGCAGTGTCATGGGTAGAAGTACAGTAGCAGCAACAACACAGTGTTGGTGGCAACAATAGTGCATAAAGGAGATGCTTCAAAAGCAGAGAAGCATGCAGTTGGGCATTGTTGCTAGAGCGCTTTCCTCGATAAGACGGAGTGTTAGTTTTTGGTAGCATATAAAGTGATATAGCCTTGAAAAATGGTGGAGAGGCTAAGACACATGAGTTCTAAAGAACCCAGAAACAGTTTGGTGAAATTCCATCTGGATTGTATTTTATTAAAATACTTAATATTTTTAATGGGGTTCCTAAGTCTAAACTTAGGGAAATTAAAATATTAATGGGTATTAATCAAAATATGGGTGAGAATGATCTAGAAGGTGGATCAAGTCATATTTTAATCTTAATTGTTGATTAGAGACTTAATCTTGGTCGTTGAAGACTCAACAGGAAAAGTATAAAATGGAGGCTTGGGGTTCAATTGGAAACACACACGGAGAGAATGAATTGATCTAGAATTCGATTCCTAGGGCAGGGTTTGCTGAGGATTTCAAATTAAGTGATGATTCTGCAATAGAGGGGCAGTGAGAATTTGGGAGAAGGACTTTCCGGAGAATACTGACATAGAGGCTGAAAGAGCCAGAAGGGCCAATGTAGAGGAGAAAGTTGCCTGTCACGTAGCTGCCAGAACTACTGGAATAGCCGGGAAGGCTGACGCAGAGGGCAGAAGCCAGAACAGCTGGGAACAACTAGAACTGCCAGGAACTTTTGGAACAACCAGGAAAGCTGATGTAGAGGGCAAAAGCCAGAATTGCCGAGAACAACCAGAACTGCTAGGAAAGTTGACGCAGAGGATAGAAGCAGCAAATGTTGGGAACAAATGGAACTGTCGGAACAACCGAAATAGATGATGTAGATGGAAGAATCTGGAACTGCCAGGAATTGTTGGAATTGCTGGAAAGCTGACGCAGAAAGAAGAAGAGGTGACGCAAGGCTGGCGCAGAGCTTGAAAGGTTCATGCAGAAGGCAAAAGAGGTGATGCAGGGCTGACGTAGAGCTTGAAAGGTTGACGCAAGGCCTACGTAGGGCCAGTGCAGAAATAGCTGAGGTTAGGTAGTCTTGTTACTGAATCAACCGAAATTTTTTCTGGGTGAAGTGAGGAAAAACTCACTCAGATTTTCTGCTGGTATTTTCTTTGTAACGAATTGCTATATGAGCATCCTAGATTTGTATTCAGATATTTCTCTTTCATAATAATAAAACCCTTAGAGCTGTTGCACCGATTTTCCCGCATTGGGTTTTTCCGCGGACTATTGTGTCAAAAAATAAGCGTGTCCTATGTATCTTGTTCTTTGCTCAATTTTTTGTTTCATGAGATCAAATATTTAATTAGTGTAGGGTGCATAAGTAATTTGCTTAAGTATTCAGAAGAATAACTTGATGAATTTAATTTAAAAAATCAAGTAGGTTAAGTAGATTCAGATTGCTGCAGTAGGGGTCCCTTGGACTAGGATTTTTCACAAAACATTGGGAAAAATCTCATCCCATGTGCATGGATGCTTGGAGTTGTACATGTGAAAAAGGTGCACAATCATATTGTTGATGACCTATGTTTGGCCATTAGTGTGGGAGTGGAAGGCAATTGATTTAGTGAGATTGGTGATGAAAAATGACAGGAGGCTTGACAAAAATGAACTTAGGAACCTACTATACTGATATGATATGATGGTCTATGGGATCCCAAAATGTAGGCACACTCGTTCAAGGAAGAGCTTGGCAGTGGCTTATTTGTGATACTCTTATTACAGGTAGCCATAATGGCCATCTTCGAAAATCTATCAATGACCACAAACACACAAACATTACCATGCTTGGTAGAAGGAAGGCCAAAGATGTAGTCCAACGAGATGGATTCCCAAGGCCGATTAGGAGTAGGTAGAGGGGTGTACATGCCTTGCTTCTTAATGGTTGGTTTGACAATGGTGCAAGCTATGCATGACCTGATATACTTGCCAACATCCAACCAAAGTTTCGGCCAATAAAAATACTTCTGCAGTATTTCCACTATCTTCTCCACACCAAAGTTCCTTGCTACCCAACTGTAATGTGCCTCCCAGATCATCTTGTCACACTTTCTTATAGGAGCAAAAAGGTGGCCAAGATAGCATAACAATGCATCCTCGAGATCGAAGTCTGGAACTTGCTTGCCCACCATCAACATTTGGTATGTGGTAAGGAATTTTGAGTCATTGTTGTATAGTTGTGGCCATCCAAAGGTATTGTTCCCACAAGAGTTAAGAATTGTGGTTAGTGCCAACACCGAGGGTTGACTGGGGCAATCTAAAACATGATTGGTTCTACCCTTCTTGTATTTGATGTTCAAATGGAATTGTTGCAGTATGTGGACCATTTCTGATGGTGGCCATTCTATAACTTCACTCATGTCTGCATAAATTGAAGAGGTTTGTGATCCATGTGGATGATCATCTCCTTCCCAAAAATATAATGTTTCCATTCTTGATAGGCCTGCACGATGAAATACATCTCCTCATCATAAGTGGGGTATCTCCGAACAATATTAGACTGTTTCACTGTGATATGCCACTGAATATCCTTATTAAATGACGATTGCACCAATAACATAGTTGGAGGCATTTATGTCAATCTCAAATCACTGTTGCAGGTTTGGAAGGGTGAGGACTAGTGCAAATGAAAGGCAATGTTTTAGTTCATTAAATTCCTTCTATTATGACTAAAACCAAAAAATCTTTGCTTTGGCTTTGCCCTTGGTCACTTGACTTAAGGACCAAGTGATATAAGAGAACCTCAACACAAATATTTGGTAGAAGTTAACAAATCCCAAGAAGTTGTGAAGCTCTATTAGAGTCGTCAGGGTCGACCAATCCCAAATGACTTGGATCTTGGCTGGATCCACATGCACAACTTTCTCATCAATGATGTAGCCTAGATATTATCTTTTCCACGCTGAAGGAGCATTTTTCCAAGTTAGCACACAACTTGTGTTGCCATATAGTGTGATGGACCTGCCAAATATGCTACAAGTGTTTGTCTAACTCTTACTGAAGATGAGGAAGCCATATAAATATGCAACCAGTGTTAAGTTTAGGTATGTTATATTCTTAGAGAAATTTATTTAAATTTTCACAGTTAGCTCAATATCTTTTCCAGATTAGCAATCACATCAGCATTAAAGTAAACTGTAGATAGAACATAAACATAAATCTCTGAAGATAAGCCAAGACAAGAGGACACAAGATGTGGCGCTAGCCAAGGACAAACCCCAATGTGGGGAAACCATTGATCAATTCTTCTTATATGTTCTTCAATAGTTCAGCAGAGAGAGAGAGTACATATACATAAATCTGAGATTTTATAACAACAGTAGTAAGTCCATCATTCCGTTAATGATGAATAATCTAAGATGCAATCCTGAATTGCCATGACAGTCTTCAATCAATGATAGAATTGTAGCATGTCCCTTGACAATGAAGAGTTTTTGATATAATGAGGGCACCTGTGGTTGTATTAATCTTCCTACATAATCTCTGACCAATAGAGCAGCTCTAAGAGACCCATGCTATGATGTTATGGCCTATGGCCTAGCACATAGCAACACAGAAGTAACTGTCTTTATAATCATCAATGCTTTAGAATGTTAGCATCCAATCATTTGAAGCCAAACCTACATGGTCTGAGATAAGTCTGAGTGTAGACTCCTTCACCACACAAGTTTACCTTATGACTGTGACTTCCACTTGCAAGTATTCCCATACCTAGAACAACCTTTATCATAACACTAACATCTACAACAGTGAGCTGTCACCTACAACTATGCTGAAGCTTCCTTTGGCTGTGACTTAGCAACCCTTGTAGCTGTGGATGAGAGACAACTCATGGGTCTTCCATAAGCCTGCGACCAAACCTCCTCATTGCTGCTAAGGTTTCTCTTTTCTGCGATGGTTTCACCTTGGCCAGCGTTAAGGGCACTTTCAGGACATCGAATAGGAGCCTCTTCTTAGGTCTCCTTGATAGTGGCTAGATGCTCCCTTTTACTGCGGTTAAGGCCTCCCCTTTATTGCATATGCATGCCTCCTATTGCATCATATATGACTGCGTCCTAGGGCACCATAGAGACCTCTTGAGACTGTGGTTTAGAGACTCATACATCAACGAAACTGTGCTCTCCATAAGTGCATATTAGATCATACATTGACTGCGTATAGGAGCCCTTTCTTGACAACTTTTAAGGCTTGTCTTCCATAGATTTAGGTCTCCTCTATACAGTCATTCAACTGCGTTTAGTGGGCTGCATTAGTCCTCCTATTTTCTGCGGCTAGGGCATAACAAAACCCTCCTTCCTCTGCGTCTAGATGACTTCTCCTAGGACAACATTTAGGGAATTTAAGGACAACGTCTTAGGGTCTCTTATAGACCTGCGTTCATCCTCTCCTTGCTACATTTTCGTGACTGCATTTGACCGTAAATTAGGGCAGCATAGACACTCCTAGAAGACCCTTTCTCCTCCACGTCTAGGGCTGCTCCCTGACTGTAATTAGGGCTCTCCATGGTAGCGTATAAGAATTTGTGTATAGGACTCCTCCATGACAGTGTTAGGGTCTAGGGCATCTCTTCTAGGGCAACGTATAACATTTACTTCCATGGTTGTGATTTAATCTTCATTAGGACAACATATTAGACTAGGGCACTCCCTCTAGATCTCTCTTTCATCAAAACCCAAAACAAAATGAAGAGAGAGATCACAAGAGTGTGAGAGTGAGTTCAAATGACTTGAGGACCTCTTCTATTTATACTAAAACGTTGAGCACATGAGGGGTTTATTTGGTTGCTGGCCAACTTTGACGAATTGACCCATAACACAAATAAAGTCATATCTCCATGAATACTTATCAGAATCAGATGATCTTTAGATCAATCCTACACGTATTGATGAGAGGGATCCAAGAAAAATATCAAATGCCATTAATAAGATGACCCACGTGGAGTTTGGCCCTAGTTTCCACTTTTAACACTCCCTCTCAACTAGGGAGAACTCCATCTGCTGATCCATATATCTGATTGTACTATCTCTGCTGTCAGTGCCTTGTACTACTCTGCTCTGCTCTACTGAACCATGAAGAAGAAGAATTGATCGAGAATGTCTCATACCATTCTCTACTGACCCAGAGTCAGTTTCGTATGAGGAGAGTGTGTCATATCACTCTTACTGACCTGAAGTCAGTTCCATTGATCCCAGATGAATATCACAAGAGAGTGTCTCAAACCACTCATACTGATCCTAGATTAATGGAGGTCATCCTAGCATAGGGAGTACGGTAGATACAACGATGCATCCATCGATAGTACTACTAATGGTCCCTAACCCCATTTCCCTACTCATTGATCAGATGAGAGGTACTTCCCATGAGTCCTAGACTGCATGGGTAGGATGCCTTGACAAGAGAACTAATCATTGTGTCCTACAAGAGAACTAATCATCCTGGCTCACACGAGAACGAATCATCCTGTCCCAAAGTCGCTTCGGGGTATCACAAGGGAAGGCTGAGCTATTGACCCTGTACACAACACACCATTATGGGAGGGTGAGTCGCTCTATGGTCGTGTGTTGCTCCAGTAAGTACCTCAAGCCCCCCAGAGCTCCCAGAGCTCAATGCATGCAACATGCAAGACCCTTATATGAAGGTCTCTCAACGACTCCAAGTCATTCAGGAAAGTCATAGATTTGACCTTTCCCCAGGGCTTTAAAAAATGTCTACAACCTGTACATTAGTCTCAATGCGATGGAGCCTCCTCGCTCATCAACTTACCATATCCCAGATAAGGTAGTATCTGATGTCTATCCGTTGGAGAAATAATCGAATACGGGATTCCTCAACAATCGAATCCACCTCTGGTTGTCACAGAGGATCACAGTGGTATTCATCATGTGTACAAATAGCTCACTGAAGAGCTTCCACAACCAGGCAGCTCATACGAGATCATACTCGTGGCTATGTATTCGGTCTCAGCAGTGCTTCTAGCAACCGACTTTTGCTTCCTACTCATCCATGATATCAAAGTAGAACCCAGAAAGAACCAGCACTGAGAGGTGCTCTAGTGATCCTCTACATTGCCAACCCAGTCAACATTCGAATAATCATGCAGCTTCATATTTCCGGTAGTGTATCTCAATCCATGAGAGATTGTGCCCCGAAGATGTCTCAGAAGATTCTTGGCACCAATTCAGTGAGGTTCAACCAAATATGAGCTCACCATGCTACTTGCAAAACATATATCCGGACGGAAGTTCACCAAGAACATCAATGCAAATGAGTTTATGAAACTCAGAGGCATTTCCCAAATCTGGTCCCGCATCACCATCATATAACTTCTAAAAGTTAAGATCCTCGAGGTAGTCACGGGCTTGTAGTTTACCATTCCATATCCGAAATCCAACTCCTTATCACTTCTACAAGTGAGAGGGTCTGCACCTGTCAGAAATAGGTCGTTCTCAAAAGGTGTTGGTATGAGAGGTCTATCATCCACAACCTTCAAACAATGGTTTGGATCGGCTTCACTCTTAGTGAACCTCAGCTTCATATGACAGCTATCAATCCTCTCATATCAAACCCAGGGTGATTTTCTTCAAGCCATAGAGGGCTTTCTTCCATCTGCACACATGAGATTCCCAATCATGAATCTCAAACTTCCTCGGATTGTTCCAAACCTGTGGACTTGCTACATGAGGGGAATGGTCCCCTTATAAGATTTTCCTTCGGTACATCTCAGACATGTACCTTCATGCTCCTTTTGAATTCAGGCATCCCTGTCATCATCTAACTCATAGACCTCGGGTGCTATGTGTCGACTGACATGGTCCCTAATGGACTTCCTGCAACTTGATTCAAATTTCCAACCCTGAACCCTTGAGTAAAATAATCTTTGAAAATTTTATTTTCAAACATGTACCTTTCCCTCGATGAATGCCACCATGAAACCTTTGACTTCCATTGCCAAAATGGACACCAGGTTCTTCTTGCGATCAGGTACATAAAAGAGATTTTGTAAATGAATCGAGTTACCCTCATTCAATTGAGGGGTAACACCCTTTCCGGGATAGGTGGCATCAGCTCCAAGTATGATCCCACGAATGTTTCCATCTCTACCAAATTAGAGAGAGAACACCCTTCTATCCGATGGAGTGCCTTGAAGCACTACAATCAATAAGCCAGATTCCCAAAGAATCTGAAGGAGAGGGCCAATACAAGATAACACTTCTTTATCTTATCAGAAACAACATTTGATTCTTCATACCTGGGGTTCCTTGCTTTCTCTGAAGAGTCGGCTGTTTCCTTGATGACTTGCACTGTCATTCCTCTGATCATTGAAGATGTCCCTGGAATGATTGTTATCATCATCAAGTGATGTGTCCCTGCCATTCAAACACTCCTTCGCATAATGGCCGAACTTATTTCAACCAAGGCATCTGCCTTTTCTTCCTCCCTTAGATCCGAACTTCCCATAGAAGTGATCTTCAGGTAGGCCATTAGAAACTTTCGTTGCGCCATTCTGGTAATGTTCTCTGCTTCGACTTCACCCTTGGTGAATTAGAAGAGGGATGAGAAATCCATTTATCCTTTTTTCCTTTCCCAACTGCCTTCGATGATTGCTCTTTCACTCTTGCTTGGGCTTTGTCTCCACCTCAACTCTGATACCATGTTAAGTTTAGGTATGTTCTATGCTTAGAGCAATTTATTTAAATTTTCACAGTTAGCTCAATATCTTTTCCATATTAGCAATCACATCAGCATTAAAGTAAACTGCAGATAGAACATAAACATAAATCGCTGAAGAGAGAGAGAGTACATATACATAAATCTGAGATTTTATAACAACAACAGTAAGTCCATCATTCTGTTAATGATGACTAATCTAAGATGCAATCCTGAATTTCCATGACAGTCTTCAATCAATGATAGAACTGTAGCATGTCCCTTGATAGTGAAGCGCTGTTGATCTGATGAGGGCACCTGTGGCTGTATTAATCTTCCTTCATAATCTCTGACCAATAGAGAAGCTCTAAGAGACCCATGTTATGATGCTATGGCCTATGGCAACACATAGCAACACAAAAGTAACTGTCTTTATAATCATCAGTGCTTCAGAATGTTAGCATCCAATCATTTGAAGTTAGCCCTACATGGTCTGAGATAAGTCTGAGTGCAGACTCCTTCACCACTCAAGTTTACCTTATGACTATGACTTCCACTTGCAAGTATTCCCATACCTAGAACAACCTTTATCATAGCACTAACATCTACAGCAGTGAGCTGTCACCTATAGCTATGTTGAAGCTTCCTTTGGCTGTGAATTAGCAACTCTTCTAGCTATGGATGAGAGATATTTCATGGGTCTTCCATAAGCTTGCAACCAAACCTCCTCATTGCTGCTAAGGTTTCTCTTTTCTACGATGGTTTCACCTTGGCTAGCATTAAGGGCACTTTTAGGATAGTGGATAGGAGCCTCTTCTTAGGTCTCCTTGATAGTGGTTAGATGCTCCCTTTTACTGCGCATTAAGGCCTCCCCTTTATTGCATATACTTGCCTCCTGTTGCAGCATATATGACTGCATCCTAGGGCACCATAGAGACCTCTTGAGACTGTGGTTTAGAGCCTCATACATCATCGGATCTGTGCTCTCCATAAGTTCATATTAGATCATACATTGACTGCGTATAGGAGCCCTTTCTTGACAACTTTTAAGGCTTGTCTTCCATAGAGTTAGGTCTCCTCTATACAGTCATTCAACTGCGTTTAGTGGGCTGCATTAGTCCTCCTATTTTCTGTGGCTAGGGCATAACAAAACCCTCCTTCCTCTGCGTCTAGATGACTTCTCCTAGGACAACGTTTAGGGAATTTAAGGACAATGTCTTAGGGTCTCTTATAGACCTGCGTTCAGCCTCTCCTTGTTGCTTTTTCGTGACTGCATTTGACCGTAAATTAGGGCAGCGTAAACACTCTTAGAAGACCCTTTCTCCTCCACGTCTAGGGATGATCCCTGACTGTAATTAGGGCTCTCCATGGCAGTGCATAAGAAGCTATGTATAGGACTCCTCCATGACAACGTTAGGGTCTAGGGCATCTCTTCTAGGGCAGCGTATAACCTTTACTTCCATGGTTGTGATTTGATATTCATTAGGACAACGTATTAGATTAGGGAACTCCCTCTAGATCTCTCTTTCATCAAAACCCAAAACAAAATGAAGAGAGAGATCACAAGAGTGTGAGAGTGAGTTCAAATGACTTGAGGACCTCTTCTATTTATACTAAAACGTTGAGCATATGAGGGGTTTATTTGGTTGCTAGCTGACCTTGACGAATTGACCCATAACACAAATAAATTCATATCTCCATGAATACTTATCAGAATCGAATGATCTTTAGATCAATCCTACACCTCTCGTTGAGAGGGATATAAGAAAAATATCAGCTTCCATTAATAAGATGACCCACATGGAGTTTGGCCCTAGTTTTTAATTTTAACAACCAGGAAAGAGTTCGTGAAAGGCTACAAGATATCATCCATCAACGTCAAGAAAGTTGTTGGGGCATTGATTAAACCAAAGGGCATGACCAACAAAGGCCCTCCTTGGACTTGAAAGAAATCTATTGGGACTTAGTGATAATAAGACTTAAAATAAATATAACTGAAGTACTTGGCCCTTTGGGTTGGTCAGGGAATTAGGTACCAGTTCCCTTCTGTGATTTTTTTTAGGGCCCGATAATCAATGTAGAGTCACCAGGTCCCATATTTCTTATGCACAAGTACAATTGGGATTCCACATGGTGAGGAACTTGGTCAAATGTGCCCTTTTTGTAGAAACTCTTGGATCTGTCACTTGTTTCCTCATCTTCCAAAAGAGAATTATAATAGATTGGCCCATTGGGTAGAGGTGTGTCACCGGTCAAATCAATTAAATTCTTTGACATGATAGTGCAAAGGTAACCCCGTGGGTGAGGAGAAGATGTCTCTGTTTTCTTCCATCAACCTTATCCACTTTCGTCTGCTGTGTGGAGGAGCCATGTGTCAAATCCATGGATGTGACCACAATATTCTCCTTACTTTAATTGTGAATCAAGAAGAAGACAAATTTCCTAGTCGGGGAGATCACCTTACTGCATTACTTAGCAGAGATCAAAGAAATGGCAGTAGGCGAGGTTACCTATAGTATCCCATATAGTTATCTACCCAAAGTAATAATAACACTATGAGGTCTAGAATCATACATAACATGATGCTTCCACAAGTATGGTTAGCCTAATAGAACATCACAAACTTCAAGGGGAGTAGCAACACATAATACCTTGTCCTTGAAAGGATTGATGTTGTAGGGAAGGTGACAATATTGGCTAACGCAAAGATCTCGCCCTTAGTGGAGCCACCCGATGGTGTATGGATATGGGTGTGGTGTTGTCGATAGGCCCAAATGCTTAACGACCTCTCTTGAGATGAGTTTATTTTGATTCCTACTATCAACAAAGAAACATAATGGGGCACCATTCACCCACATTTGTGAGTGAAAGAGGTGCTCACCTTCCTTTGGATTTTGGGCTCTTTTGTTGGACCTTGGTGGTAGCAATGGCGGCATTGGGTTCCACATCATTGATCTACTTTCCCTTGTTTATGATCGATTCAAAATCAAAACCTGCATTTAACTCTAAGGATTTTAGCTCGACCACCAATGAATACCTTGCATGCCATTCATTGGTGTTGTGAGTGGGGCTCTTGTAGAACTCACACCACTTTCCCATGTCTTTCTTCATCTTCCTATTAGCATTCTTTGTTTGTGCTTTAAATGGGTTGTGCTAGGATGGTCCACCATGGATATGTATTTTTTTCTGCGATTTGGGGATGCCCTTGCCTTTCTCCTATTGTGAAGGATTCACAGATGCAAAGTCTGACTTCTTCTATTTAAATTTTTGTTTGATCTTGACAACATATCGACATGTTGTGCCAAGCGGGGAGATGTCCAGTAACTCCATTTTCATCTGGATGTATCCATGTAGAAAGCCATGGTACTTGAGCACCAAATGTCGCTTAGAGTCATTGATACCCAACTTGGTGTGCATGGTATGAAATATATTTGTAAACTATGGCATTGCTTGGTCCCTTTCATGTCACAGTGTGGTCCATCTCATGTACTTGTCTTCGTAGCTTCCAACATGGTAATATTATTCATTAACAACATCCCTAAAAGAGTTCCAAGTGGGTGTGACTGAAAATAGTGTCGATTCCTTTGTGGCCCTTTGCTCATAATAAGTTTCTCACTAATCCTTGAGATGGGGGGTGGCCTTATAGAGTGTAAAGGTAATCTTTCTTTATTAGAAAAATTGTGGACCGAAAAAATACCCTTCTAGCAAATTTAACCATTTGTCTAGAGCATCTGCATCTATATGGATTTCAAATATAGGAATATCAAAATTAACTTGTACCTTAAAGGGGGAAGTGCTTCCAAAGTGGCCACTTGATGAAGATGCATCACCTATCAACATCTGTCGAGGGATCTATGAAAAATTATCCATCATCTCATTCCTTTGTCGCTTGAGGGCTTATTCAAGCAATAGTTTAATAAGATCTCCTACTCCCTCGTCTTTCTTTTATTCTGCCATGGGAGGTCGTCAAGGTTAGTGAGGATGGTATTGCAAGGGCTCAAGCAGTTCGAGTCCCAACTCCTTATGCCCTAACCTCATTGGCAACATGAACAAAAAAACAAAGAAAGAGCAAATCACTTTGATATCATTGATCCAAATTTATGGAGGGAATGGAATGATATACATATTTATAACCAAAACATAAAGATACAGTGAAACTTGACTTCAATTAAAAAATGGAAAATGTTGAAATTATATACATGTAGAATGAAAACAAACTAGCTCGAATAGTTCTTATCTTATCTTTGAGAAGATATGTGAGGGCTACACTCCTTTATAAACCAATTTATAATGAATCTCATAGGCCTTTAGTTATCATAAATAAGTTATAAGAAACCTTAAACATCCAAACACCTAACCCTAGGAGATGAAGCGCCAAAGTATTTTGAGCCTAGATGGGGTAAGTTGTAACGTCAACTTCTCGAGGTTGTAACTTTGGCATACAATATCCATTTTGCACACATGATAACCCATTGGAAAGGTCTATTTTAACATCAAAACGACTCTAGAAGTTCAGGATCTAAAAACTACAAAAAATAGAAAATTACCAAAATAGAAAAATGTGCTATGAACAAGTGGAATCGTTGGGTGGCCATCAATATCTACCTAGATCAGTTTCCATATGTATTGTTTGCATTCTCTAATTGAGTGCATTTTCCACTTAATTTATTTTCCTTTAATGTTCTTGATTTGAAATTCAAACTCGTTAATGAGAACCATTCACGTAGCCTATTTAGTGTTCAAATGGGGTTGATTAAACAATTATTTCTAAGAAAATAGTGTCTCCATATTTTCAATGCATTTACAATAGTTGCAAGCTCTAGACATGTGTGACATAGTGCTTCACGTGCTTATTTAATTTCCTAGATTAATAATTGATTACATGCCCATCTTCCATAAGAACTCCACTGAGTCTTTCCTTGCAAGCATATAAACAAACCAAGAAGCCTTTGTTTGGACCTGCGATGTTCAAAATGGGTGCAATATCCAAAATATGTTGTAGTTGCAAAAGGCTTCTTTCACACTTTATTAACCATACAAATCTCACTGAAAAACTATATACAAAATTGTGAACTAGGTACATGCATGGTTGCACATCCCCATGCATGGATGACTAAATATTTTTTTTTTTAATTGACTTTTCCACCTTGTTGTATCTATTCCAGGTGGTGTTTCACTTGAAAATAGACACCTCCTGGTTTTAGATGGCCATGGAAGCCACATTGTTGTGCAAAAAATTGAGGAGGCTAACAATTTGGGCATCAACCTATTAACACTTCCTACTCATACCACTCATATATTGCAACCCCTTGATGTGAGTGTGTTTGGGCCTTTCAAGAACTATTTCAGGTCAAAGTGAGCTTCATGGATGAAAAAGAATCTAGGGGTGGAGGTGAAAAAGTTTGAGCTAGCTAAGCTTTCAAGTAAAGCCTTTAAAAGGTCTCTCACACCTTCAAATATCAAGTATGGGTTAGGAGGATTGGAATCTGGCCACTGAATTATGATGCTCTTATGCATGATACTAGTTGTAGCGAGGCATTTGATGTGGATGGTTAAGAAGAAGGGGATGTCTAAGCACATGTTGATGCCCAAGAAGATGTGAATGGACAAGAAGATACCACTGCAACTAATAATATGAAATCCCTCTCTAAAGGACGTTTCTATGGTGATGACAATGAACATGTAAGTGAAACAAAATATAATCCTAAACCAATTGATAGTAACATGGAGGTTGTTAGGCCAACTAAAGCACATGCAACTTTTGCATGTGATATTCTTAATGATTGTTGATCATGCAAATGACAATGAGAATGTGGTTGAAAATGACAATGAGAATGTGAATGTAGTTGTAGGTGATCATGCTGAGAAATTGATATTTCCATGCCAAGTAACCCCACCCCACCATCATGGTTGGCAGAAGCCATGATGAATATGAACAAACATAATGTCTCAAGAACCAATGAAGAAAGCATGAACATGCCTTCACAACTAGCATAATTGAACAATGAAATTGTTCATTTTTTTTGTGGACAATGGATCATTGGAAGAAGATATTATACAGAATGAAGAACCATGTGAAGAGACCAATAGAGTTCATTTAGCTATCCCAGATATTGAAAGGCAAGTGCCAAGCAAGGAGCAAAAAGTGTCAAAGAAGGAGCAGTTATTTGGTCGGTCCCTAAAGCTACGAGTATAGAGAGCATCAATGAAAAGAAGGAACCATAAATAATCTTCGTTTAGACCAAAGTTCATAGTTACTCACCCTAGAAGACTATATAAAACTATTGGTTGAGTGTAAACAAAAGAAAATTGAGATTCATGATTTAAAACAAAAAATGAAGGATTTAGCCAAGGAAAAGAAGGAAGCAAGGATAGTTGCAACAAAACATTGAGCAGAGGAAAGGCTTGAAAGAGAGAAAGTAAGGCAAGAGAAGGACCATAAAAAACAATTGGAAATGAAGGAAAATGAATCAAGAAAGGCTCAACAATTGCTTCAAAAAGAACAAGGGATGACATATAGGGTTGACAATGATGCAAGCACAGTAAAGGAAATCATGATGATGTCAAACAACTTGGACCATATTAAAGATAATACACTATTAAACCAAGACCTCATAAACATCCAAGCCCCCCGCTATCAACAAGGGGCTTTATTCACTTGCTATATTCTTGCCAGTGAACGTGTAAATCCTATGTATGATTATCATACATCTCCACTTAATGCACATGTTAGTAACACAAGTGTGAATTGTGGCTACTCATTTCCTTCATGGCTACAAGGGGTGAATTGGACTCAATCATATGGCAACAATCTAAACATCCTATTCAACCATTATGTAGTAGGCCAACCAACTTGGCTCAAGTTAGCAACTCGAGAAGCTTGTGCAATGAAGATTTTGGAGGCCATCAAACATAGGGGTGTCATATTTTTTTTGGTGTAACTACATTGCGCTGTGGATTTTGTAAGGATCGCCTCTGTTGCTTGTTACATGGCCATTTTGGATTAAATCCTATATCATAATATTCCATACTATTTGCGGCATTGTAATCAAAAGCAATTGTAGAAGATACATTCATAGTGTATTAGAATGGAGAAAGCATAGCTCATAATGCAAATAGATTTATGTTTTTCCTTTACATACCAAATTAGACTAAGCTCAAGGATGTAACTTATTAGTCAAATGTGAAGTATAGATAGAACATACACCATTTATAACATCCTTTTATACTGGATACAAGGCTTTTCTTAGCTCAAATGGAAGCTCTTATCGTGAATAACTTTTGTCTTAGTCATTAACATTAGTCATCATAATGGAAATGCAATATAACTTATTATATTCACCGATCCATGCCTTTCATATACAGTCTTGTGTATTGAACACTATATATATATATCTATATATATATATATATATATATATATATATCTATATATATATATATATATATATATATATATATATATATATATATATATATATATATATATATATATATATATATGTCTTCAATAGTGGTCTCCTTTCATTTGTGACCTTTCAATGGTAATTATAATTTCACGAGTAGTTGTATCATTCACCACACTCATATTATTCAGTTACATTTCACCCTATATGGATTTTGTTCCTTTCTATTTGGATTGTTTGGGCAATGCTTTGCTGACTCAAGTTCGAAACTCCTTGGCTAGTGGCTGAAACTATTTGTTGGTGGCATAGTGTTATGAATGATGATAATAATAATAATAATAATAATTATAAATTATTATTAATTAACTAATAATTAATATTGATGAGGCATGTCTCTAAGGACATGACCATTTGAGAAAGAGTACCCACCTAGGTAAATATATGAGACCCTCATTTGTAACATTCTCATCAACATATCATATCTCATATCTTTTTTACATTCTTATATACATATTTATTTGTCCTACCATGGATATTTATATATTTTAGTTCTTCTGAGTATTTCATGGTGTTTAAGAACTTTGTTCATAACGTTGGTATTAGAGTTGTTTTATCCTTTGGTTGCTTAACCGCTACACAAAGCTAGTTTGATCCGACCTTTGACCATCAATTTTCGTCAACTTTGTTGTTATCGTGATTGAAGCATTTCACTATATAGTTTTAGAGATTCCCTGCTTTATCGTGAGGCCTTTGGCCACTAAAAAAGAAAAAGAAAAGTAAAAAAGGAGCTATATAAAAAAATCAAAATATATTAAAAAAATAAAATTATATATATAAGTTAAAAAAAATGCAGCTGCACTGCCACCAGTACTTACTGCCCGACCAACCAAAATAAAAAGCACGACAGCCGGAAGATCCACTGCCACTTCCGCCGCCAGAGCCCACTACTGTACGTAGCGAAATATAAGCCTTATTTCCACCTCGACTAGCACCGCAGTTGATTTGACTAGCAATCATTTTGACTTACTGCAAATCTACACGACCTTTGCCACCAACTTTCATTTACTATGCCTCATGCAAGATTTTTTTCAGCTGTTGGTACACCTCCTCACACTGTACAGTTCACACAACCATGACTATATAACCCCTACAGGCCATTCGTACATCCGCAGTCCCTATGTGTGCTTGGATCAACCAATTTAGCGGTTGTCTATTTACATCAATTGGTAAAAAAATCGGTGTAATGCACCGACACACAATTTGTTGTTTTTCCATGCTAATGGAATCTGTAGAAATTTTGAATAATATAACACTTATTCACAGAGATTATCCTAATTATACACTATTTGCGAAATGCATGCATAATACATAACCTCCTCTACTTTGATCATCAATTTTGTGGAATTAAGAAACAATCGCATGCGCACATTGAACCATCAATCACACATATCAACACAGTATGTAATGGGGAAATCATACAGCTGAAAACCTCGAACTATCTGTATATTATAATGATAGAGAACATGTAACAATACATAGTACAATACTCCTCACAAGTACTCAGTACTATCTCTACTTGCTACACACAAACTAGCTCAGATCTAAATCAAGTCACAGGTTCAAATCTCCTCCACTCTTTGCCTGCCTCTACTGCACAATCCAAAGTGAGAATATATCTGATCCAAGCTCTTTCTCCCTTGGCTTGTACTGCGCAATCATCATTGGCAATCTCAATCAATGATTGTGCAAATCTCATGCACAGCTATAGTCACAACTGATAGTAGTCTCACCCTTTCACCCACCTCTAACACTTGTCTCCACTGAACTGTCCATGCACTGAGTTAACTGATGTATTCTTTAGTTGATTTATGAGTTAATAATTAGTGAATTAATTAATAATTAATTCACATCACTCATCACTAGTGTATTTGGCAGTTAGACTAAATACAACTAGTTCAACTAAGTCAAACTGAACACAACTCCATCAACTCCTCAATCAACTCCACCAAACTCAATCACTTGAGTTCTAACTGAAGTCCATCATGCAATAGATCAACTAACCCATAGGAAAAGCGTATTTCCTTCTGGCAGCATGTGCCACATCCGTAGCTCGAACTGAAGTGCTGCAAGAGGATAAGATAAAGTTTATAGTCCAAATATTATTAAGAGCTAATAATATTCGACTGTTCTATTTTTAGCCTGGCAGTCTAAAAATAGACTCCGCCCATATGTCTAAAAATAGAAGTCCATCTATTTTTACCAACATGATCAATCATCCACAAATAGCATCCTGCAACTCATAGACCATGATCCATATGTCTAAAAATAGACATAGTCTAAAAATAGACTTTGCGCCAAAAATAGCCTGCGGGCCCACTTAGTGAAGGCGACTTATTTTCACTAAGCTCCATCATCTTGTTGCATTTTCAACATAATCTAGGTTAGGGTCTTAAAATCACTGACACTACTAATCCAAATACCACAACAAACTACTTTGCATAACGAAACAAAATATAACAGTAAATCTACTAGTGCACAAAATATAAACAACTTTTTACAATTTTTGTTGAAAATGCAACAAGATGATGGAGCTTAGTGGAAAGGAGTCACCTTCACTAAGTGGGCCCGAAGGCTATTTTTGGCGCAAAGTCTATTTTTTAGACATATGGATCATGGTCTATGAGTTGTAGGATGCTATTTGTGGATGATTGGTCATGTTGGTAAAAATAGATGGACTTCTATTTTTAGACATATGGGCGGAGTCTATTTTTAGACTGCCAGGCTAAAAATAGAACAGTCGAATATTATTAGCTCTTAATAATATTTGGACTATAAACATTATCTTATCCTCTTGGAGCACTTCAGTTCGAGCTACAGATGTGGCACATGCAACTGCCAGAAGGAAATACACTTTTCTTATGGGTTAGTTGAGCTATTGCATGAAGGACTTCAGTTAGAACTCAAGTGGTTGAGTTTGGCAGAGTTGATTGAGGAGTTGATGGAGTTGTGTTCAGTTTGACTTAGTTGAACTAGTTGTATTTAGCCTAACTACAAATACACTAGTGATGAGTGGTGTGAATTAATTATTAATTAATTCACTAATTATTAACTCATAAATCAACTAAAGAATACATCAGTTAACTCAGTGCATGGACAGTTCAATGGAGACAAGTGTTAGAGGTGAGTGAAAGGGCAAGACAGCTGTCAGTTGTGACTATAGTTGTGCATGAGATTTGCACAATCAATGGATTGAGTATTGCCAATGAGGATTGCGTGGTTTAGCCAAGGGAAATACGAGTTTGGATCAGCCATTCTCATCCATTCTCATGCAGGATTGCGCAGTGGAGGCAGGCAAGCAACGGAGGAGATTTGAACCTGTGATTGATTCAGATCTGAGCTAGTTTGTGTGTAACAGGTGGAGATAGTACTGAGTACTTGCGAGGAGTATTGTACTATGTATTGTTACATGTTCTCAATCAATATAATATACAGATAGTTGGGGGTTTTCAGCTGTATGCTTTCCCCGTGATATACTGTGTTGATATGTGTGATTGATGCTTCAATGTGCGCATGCGATTGTTTCTGAATACTGCAAATTGATGATCAATGGTAGAGGAGGTTATGTATTATGCATGCATTCCACAAATAGTGTATAATCAGGATAATATCTGTGAATAAGTGTTATATTATTCAAAATTTCTACATGGTATCGGAGCGGAGTTGATCATCAGATCTATTATTCAGAAAGTGATTACATTTTATTTCTTCAGG
Source organism: Pinus tabuliformis (assembly GCA_031772625.1). Lineage (NCBI taxonomy): Eukaryota > Viridiplantae > Streptophyta > Pinopsida > Pinales > Pinaceae > Pinus > Pinus tabuliformis. The sequence continues at coordinate 645,234,660 of CM062815.1, read as the reverse complement.
CAGAGTCTGTAATCGGGCTAGGTAGCCTCTGGATTCATCCTTCTTTTGGAAGGTGAGATATCCGGTAAAATCCCATACAGTCAATCTCTGTACGAGAAATACTTTGTTCTCACGAATTTTAGATCAGAAGCGGTTGAGTTTTGAGCTGGTGGAATTCGAATTTGTAGCAGTGTTTTCTTGGTGTCAAAGTTGAAATGTATTTCAACGGATTGCGATTGGTGTATGCTCTTGAAGGCAACTCAAATTATATTACATGGAAAGACAGGATGGAGGTGGTGTTAGATGACAATGGGCTGAAGGAGTTCATAGAGGCTGAGGTCCCAAAGCCTACTGATGCTGCTCACGTTGAGGTTTGGCAAAAGAAGACAGCAAAGTGTCGAAGGATTCTGTTGGAAGGCGTGAAGGATCACATTGTGTCCAGCCAGCATGAAAAGGCTTCTCCATACTTGATGTGGAAAGCGTTGACAGATTTATTCTAAAGCAAGAGCGACCAGAGGAAGTTGGCGCTCAAGAATAAACTCAAAAACATTAAGTGTGAGAAAGGAGACAGTATGCCCAAGTATCTCACGATGTTCACTCAATGTCGGGATGAGCTGGGAAGTGTGGGGGTGACTGTCGATGATGAGGACTTGGTGAGCTTGGCTCTCCTTGGTCTTTCGAAGAGTTGGCATTCCTATCAGGACTCAGTCAATGGTTAGGAGAAATTGCCAGGATGGGAGAGACTTTGGTAAGATCTTGTGCAAGAGGAGATCAGGCGGAATACCAGGGACAGATCTTCATCAAAGGCACCTGATGAAGAAGATTGTGCTTTGGCTGCCAAATCAAATAAGGGGAAGGAGAAGGTTTCTCTTTCCGAATCCAGTTCTTCCAATGATGGGAAGAAGGTTGACAAATCGAAAGTGCGATGCTTTCGTTGTCATGAGGTGGGCCATTATGCTGCAAATTGTCCATGGAGGAAATCCAAGAAGGGATCCAGGGAAGGATCTCAAGGTGAGGCACTTGCTTCACAATTTGAGTTGGATTTCACACTCTTCGCATGCATGGTTTCATCCATGGTGGGAAGTGGTTGGTTTCTTGACAGTGGAGCTTCTTTCCACATGACCGGTGACAAGAGTTTGTTCAGTACTTTGGAGGAGAAAGATCTCCAGATACTCATAGCGATGGGTAATGATGAGAAGTATAGTGTCTCAAGTGTAGGCACGGTTATTTTTCAGAGGGAGCAGGGAGCTCGCCTTACCTTGACCAATGTCAAGTATGTACCAGGACTGAAGAGAAACTTGGTGTCGATGACGATGCTGGAATACGAAGGCTATGATGTAGTCTTCAGTAAGGGAAAGGTTTTCCTTAGACACATCATCACTAGACAGGTGAAGCAGATTGGTTCATGGGTCAAGAACCTGTATGCTCTTGAGGTTCAAGATGCATGCAAAGCCTTAAGCAGCGAGGCAACTGATGGAGACTTGGTGGTTGAGAGGGAGCGTATATTACCTCTCAACATGCAGAGCTAGAAGAAGTCTCAGACGATTGTGGATGAGCCACGATTGGTGCAGCAGCTTCAGGAGGTTGTGGAGCAACCACAACAAGGGAAGCTGAGAGGAGATCGAGTAGATACATCTACTCATGCAGAGACCTCCAGTAGGGGGAAACTTTGAGCCAGGTGGGCTGAGGGATCACATGCAGCCATACCTCCAGGTAGGAGGTGGGGTGATATAGAGTGATCGTCCCAAGGAGGAGGGGCAAGATCCTTGAGGTACCCAACCTCTTGGATGAGACCTTGCTCTGGGAGCCACGATGTGGAGTAGCAGGAGCTGACTGATTAGGTAGAGACAGATGCGGATGGAGCGGCAGAGAGAGCGACAGTGTATGGAATCCCAGGACAGCGCATAGCTAGCAAGCTGCAACAATGCGAGAGGCACAAGTGTTTTGCACAGTGCTAGGTGGCACGAAGAGGTGTGTAATGGTGCGAGATGCATGGAGATGTTGTAGTAGCGCAGATGTCAGAGAGGGAGCACTTGTTAGCAGCAGGTAGAGCTTCAGCATCAGAGTATGTTCCTAGCCTAATAGAGTGGTCAGTTGGGAGTGTTTTTGTTCCAAGTGCTGTTGGAGCAAGTGGACCGGGCAAATGTGTTGCATGCAAAACATTCCAGAGTTGCAGGATAGGGGTTGCAGATAATCCATATCTTGTTGAGAGGGAGTGTTGAAAATGCAACAAGATGATGGAGCTTAGTGGAAAGGAATCGGCTTCACTAAGTGGGCCCGAAGGCTATTTTTGGCGCAAAGTCTATTTTTAGACTATGTCTATTTTTTAGACATATGGATCATGGTCTATGAGTTGCAGGATGCTATTTGTGGATGATTGGTCATGTTGGTAAAAATAGATGGACTTCTATTTTTAGACATATGGGCAGAGTCTATTTTTAGACTGCCATGCTAAAAATAGAACAGTGGAATATTATTAGCTCTTAATAATATTTGGACTATAAACATTATCTTATCCTCTTGGAGCACTTCAGTTCGAGCTATGGATGTGGCACATGCAACTGCCAGAAGGAAATACGCTTTTCTTATGGGTTAGTTGAGTTATTGCATGAAGGACTTCAGTTAGAACTCAAGTGGTTGAGTTTGGTGGAGTTGATTTAGGAGTTGATGGAGTTGTGTTCAGTTTGACTTAGTTGAACTAGTTGTATTTAGTCTAACTGCAAATACACTAGTGATGAGTGGTGTGAATTAATTATTAATTAATTCACTAATTATTAACTCATAAATCAACTAAAGAATACATCAGTTAACTCAGTGCATGGACAGTTCAGTGGAGACAAGTGTTAGAGGTGAGTAAAAGGGCAAGACAGCTGTTAGTTGTGACTATAGTTGTGCATGATATTTGCACAACCAATGGATTGAGTATTGCCAATGAGGATTGCGTGGTTCAACCAAGGGAAATACGAGTTTGGATAAGCCATTCTCATCCATTCTCATGCAGGATTGCGCAGTGGAGGCAGGCAAGCAACGGAGGAGATTTGAACCTGTGATTGATTTAGATCTGAGCTATTTTGTGTGTAACAGGTAGAGATAGTACTGAGTACTTGTGAGGAGTATTCTACTATGTATTGTTACATGTTCTTAATCAATATAATGTACAGATAGTTGGGGGTTTTCAGTTGTATGCTTTCCCCGTGATATACTGTGTTGTGTGATTGATGCTTCAATGTGCGCATGCGATTGTTTTTGAATACTGCAAATTGATGATCAATGGTAGAGGAGGTTATGTATTATGCATGCATTCTGCAAATAGTGTATAATCAGCATAATCTCTGTGAATAAGTGTTATATTATTCAAAATTTCTACAATTTTCAACAACCCAACTTTGTTATATTAACAAATTGTAATACAATTATCTCGGGCTCCCGTACCAAGAATAATGGCATTCATACATCCATTGATACAAGAATACAACTAGGGTTTGGTGTTAATCACTTCGATAACCAATCTACCTTGAACATGATACACTGACCATTTAGCTTATGTAGTTGACCCTCATAGTTGCCATGGTCATACCCTAAATACACCTACTCGGTCCTTTGGCTCCCGATCTACAACAACACAACTCTACCTCTATCAATGATATATGTCCTTTAGGTCACTGAAAATGGATCCAATCTTCCCTCTAGCTGATCATTTTTCCATCAATGACTCAATGACTCGGGTCTTCACATCTACCCACTTGTTGCTCCTTTGTCCTTCAAGAAGTCAACATCTTTGGGATTTCTTGCCCACTAGTTGCTCCTTAGTCCTTCAAGGACATAGCTATTAGGGAATTCTTCCCACTATTGTCTTCTCGTGCTTCCTGATGAAGGCAAACTTAGGGCATGGAGCGCTTCCCACTTCTGATGTAGATGTCCTTCTCTAACACACAATCTAGGGCTAGTCAAACAACTCCCTTGCCCTCCTTCTTTCGTCCTTCAAAGACCAGTCTTGAGCTTCTTCAATGCTGCCTCTTTAACAATCAAAGGGTGTATTTAGGGGTTGGAGCAAGCCACTGCAACCCTCCCAAAAATTCTCTTTTGTCTACTCCAACTTCTGCCCTAAACTAGGACCTCATTCACTAGTAATAACATCAACTAAGGAAGACCAAAACATACCTCTTCTACCTAAGATGAAATTCTGTTCTAAGCCCTAGATTCTAAGTTTTTTGGCCCACTAGTTAGGGCTTCTTGACCCACTACAATAGCCCATAATACTGCTTCAAAACTCCTCCATATGCTGCGATGTCCTTCTCCTCTTCTTGCCTTGCCACTCCACTATAAAGATGAGACTAACATCTTCAAACTAGGACGAAGCTGGCCCAGAACTTTTCTGTTCACTCACTGGTTGCTTCTGAGGTGCATTCCCTTGATTTTCTGCACTTAGGATGATCTAATCAACTTTCCAAAACTTGGACCTAATCCTGCTCCCTCTCTACCTTGAAGTCATCCACTTTTTCTCCCCACACACCTTGGAATCTGAGCTAGATTTATGTGGAACTCGACCCTGGTTAGGGCATTCTATCCTTGCAAAAAACAAAAACTTATCCCACTTACAAGCCTCTTCTTACTACGCTTTAGCTGGAGATGATTGCAACCTAGTTTAGGGAGCCTAGTAGGCTACTCGACCTCCCTAAACAAGGCTTCATCCCACCCACATTCATAACAAAAGTACACGGTCTACAACAAAGAGATTTATCACTAATTTTATGCCCATAAATTCGTCGACCTAGCCTCCTGGAAGACCTCCTCTCCTCGCAGCCTTAACCTACCTAGATCACACCCAAAATAGTCACGAGATAGACCTAAAGCCACGCCTTCTTCTCTCCTTCATTCAAGTTGCTAGGGCTACGACTCTCTGAGGTAAACTTTGGCCTCCTTGCTTCACATGAGAGAGAGAAACCTTGATTGGATGAGGAATGAGGCTCCTCTTCCTTCCTTTTTATACTTTTCCTTAGAGCAACATCTAGCTCAACCTAGGGCCTTCCTTAGTTCAAGCCGACCCTCTTCTTATGCCACTTTTCCCACACAAAACACTCAAAAATTAATATCTTCACTTTGACAAGGGATCTCATGGTGCTTGAAGTTGCCCCTTGCTCCTTTAAGGGTTCTCTTCCATCTCCATGTGCTAAATCATCAAATCCCATCATGGTTTTGGCCTTGCACCTCTAGGTACAAAACCCCCACCTTGGCTTCTAAGCCCACAAAATAATTTTTGGTGCCCATTCCTCCAAATTCCCAACCCCTAGGGCTTGGAGTGCCTCCCAAGCTACAAATATCAACACTCCCTCTTAGTGAGGGAGGTACTTCCAACATTAGGAAGTCTCCATCATCATCACCAACGACACTAGCCGATCTGGTGTCGATCACTACAACATACTCTATAGAATGAACCATGATATCTCAGTTTTGCCCTTGCCTCTTCTCATATGAACCTGAAGATCTCAACACTTCCATGGGATTGCTCCCTCTGAAGCTAGACTACCTCCGAGTCTACATGATCTCCACTAGCTCAATTTACTACTGATCTCATGTCCTACAAGGTCAGTCTAAGTTGTGTTTAAACATGGGCCATCACTTCACTGCAACCCATTACTACAAGCACTCATCCTCCTGGATCAAACACAACACATTCACATCCCTCCAATCTCGGATATGCAACATCACGATTCAATGAAGAAACTGGCTTGCCAACATCCTATCCATCACATGAAGCAATCTCGATCATGCCAATCTCATCCATGCTAAAGAAATCCTTAAGTTGTCCCAATGATCCATGACAAGTCATACGAATTCCACGATTCAAAACCTACCCTACAACAAACTATTGTGCACCAAGTTCACCACTAATCCACCAGAACTCCTAGCCAACCTTGTTGCCAAGCCAACCAAGACCACACCTCCATATCTTCAATTGAATCCTCTGCTCCATGATTTGGATAATATTAGCTCCCTCTGAGCCACTTTGTTGTGCACACTATGATTCACTAGCCCTTAAAAGTAGCTCTGATACCATGTTGTTTTTCCATGGCACTAGAATCTAGTTTAGGGTCTTAGAATCACCGACACTACCACAACAAACTACTTTTCACATTGGAACAAAATATAGTAGTAAATCTACTAGTGCACAAAATATAAACAACTTTTTACAATTTTCAACAACCCAAATTCGTTATATTAATAAACTGTAATACAACTGTCTAAGGACCCCATACCAGGGATAATGACCCTCACACATCCACTGATACAAGAATACAACTAGGGTTTGGTGTTAGTTACTTCGATAACCAATCTACCCTGAACATGATACACTCACCGTCTAGCTGATGTAGTTGACACTCATTACTGCCATGGTCCTACCCTGAACACACCTGCGAGGTCCTTTGCCTCTCGATCTGCAACAACACAACTCTGCCTCTATCAAAGATCCAAGTTATTTAGGTAACTGAACACAAATCCAATCTATCCTCTAGCTGATCATTCGTCCATCAATGACTCAACAACTCAGGTCTTCACATCTTCCCACTTGCTGCTCCTTTGTCCTTCAAGAAGTCAACATCTTTGGGACTTCTTTCCCACTAGTTGCTCCTTTGTCATTCAAGAAGTCAACATCTCTGGGACTTTTTTCCTACTAGCTGCTCCTTATTCCTTCAAGGACACAACTCTTAGGGACTTCTTCCCACTATTGTCTTCTTGTGTTGTCCGATGAAGATAGACTTAGGGCATGGAGGGCTATCCATTTATGTTGTAGATGTCCTTCTCTAACACGCAATCTAGGGCTAGTCAAACAACTCCCTTGACCTCCTTCTTTCGTCCTTCAAAGATCAATCTTGAGATTCTTCAATTTTGCCTCTTTTAACACTCTTAGTCCTTCAAGAGGTTGTACTTAGGGCTTGGAGCAAGCCACTACAACCCTCCCAAATCTTCTCTTTTGGTTTTCCTAAACTACGATCTCATCCACTAGCAACAACATCAGCTAAGGAAGACAAAAACATACCTCTTCTACCTGAGATGCAATTCTGTTCTGAGCCCTCGATTCCGAGTTTTCCTCCAAAACCCTAAACCCTAGGGATTGAAGTACCTCCCAAGCTACAAATCTCAACACAATCATAACCTTTCATTGGTATTAAAATATTGTTTATAAAAATGGGTTATATCTTAATTAGAGTATCCACCTAAAGTAAAGAAAAAAAGAAAGGAGATTGCTCCATTATCCAAATCGTGATACAATTGGAATAAAACATGAGACTTGGAAGAAATAACAACTCATATTAGTTATTATAAGTAACAAAAGGTATTCAAAATCTTTTAGGGTACTTTTTAATTTCCTGAGAGTAAGGATATAAGTAATTTAAAGTGTTTATATATAGTAAGTAATTTAAAGTGTTTATATATAAAGTGGAAAATGGTTACGTCAAAGTCCAAGGAAATTGAAAAATTAAACCTTAGGACTCAATTCAAAAGTCACTAAGGATGACAAAAGGAAGGTTTTCAGAAACTATATTTAGTTATGCCCAAGTGTTATTTAGAAGTAAGGGGACTTTGGCAGGAAAATATGTCATTATTTCTATCTCTCTCACAAAAAGTAAAAATTATATAAACCCTGAAATTGCCAACCAATCAGTGGTTCCTGAGTCAAATATAATCGAAAAATTAGACTGCTTTCAAAAAAACAATATAACATAACCAATTTATAATTAAATATTGGATACTATACATTTATATCAAAGTTGTATGTTTACACCCTATGGAGAAATCAAGGTGACATTATTTTGGGTTCACTTGGATAGAAACACTAGGATCCTTCTTCCTGAATACAAAAATTAAGTTTTTGACATTTTCCTACAAAAGGAAAAAATAACGCCACAAGATGATACGTTGGGGCCAAACTCAGTAACACTAGAGATGTAAAAGTTATCTCAAAATTAATTCTTCAAGAAAATCAAAAGTCAATGTAAAATATGCAGAAGGAAGTTGAAAAGATTATTACAGACAAAAACAAGGAAGTTGCTCACTTGAAGGACCAGAACGAGAAATTACTGACTCAAATTAAGAAACTTAAAACTGATAAGAAACCATTGATAAACAAATTAGAAGAATTTATCACAAAAGAATCATCAAAGTCTTCAGAAGTAACAATCCAAGTTGAAGATAAAAGGAACAAATGTTGATCCAGTCAATACCACAACTCAAGAAGATGACAAACCAATTGAAGTAAAAACATATTCAGATATTGCAATTCAGATTTTGAAATTCCAAGTGAAGATTTTGTAACCAATTCAACATCATCAATACTTGAAGTAAATCAAGAAACTGCCACACACATGATAAGAGAAAGTCAGATCACAAGAAGTCCATATTGACACCTAAACCATAAAAGCATACATCTCAACCAATTTGTGGATCCATATCATTTAGACAAGAAACAAATGAATTATGTTCCAAAAAATGTCGATGTCACCACAATTCAATCTTGTGATAAAACCCCATATCAAGTTTCTAGTAACCACAAGATTCAACAAAACATTGATTTAGGATGGTCAAATCCCTTTTTAGTTCACCAATTTAATTGGTCAATCAGAGGATCCTATCATCTTGTATCAATGAAGATGACAACATTTGTAAAAAGATGTGAACAAATTGCAAGACAATAAACAAATGACACACCTTGTCAGCGATAAGCTTTGAGGACACAACTTTTTGAAGAGGAAGACATTTTTATGAATAAAATATATTAAAAATAATAAAAATATTTTTTAATAATAATTAATTAACTAATAATTAGTATTGATGAGGCTTGTCTCTAAGGACATGACCATTCGTGAAAGGGTACTTGCCTAGGTATATATATGGGACCCTCATTTGTAACATTCTCATCAACATAGCATATCTCATATCTTTTGTACATTCTTATATAAATATATTTTTGTCTAACCATGAATATTTATATATTTTGGTTCTCTTGAGTATTTTGCTGCGTTTATGAACTTTGTTCATAACACATAGGTCCTTGGGTTTGTGGCCAAAATTTTCCCAAATTAGAAAAAATAAAATTTGCACGTTTATGGCTACAAAAACGATACTTGCTTATGTCCAATTTCAATTCATAAGTAAATAAAAAGAAAAAAAAATACCAAACATTCCACTACAAATTTGAAGAACAAATAGTTGTTAATATAGTTCAACCTAAAATTAAATGTTGTATGCAAAATATATCTTATTGAGAGAGAATAGACAAAAAGAAGTTATGACACAAATATCAGGGGCCATAATTTGGTTCACAATTGACACAAAGGTTATAATGTAAGTGGAATCACTGTTAATAGATCAACAAGTGAAGAAATAATCTAGAAAAAACCCAACATCCTCACTCTCAAATTAATTTTCATTTGCATTGAAACCTCAAAAATTGTGATGTTAATCTATCTCATATAAAAAAAATGAAGCCCGTTTGAGGCCATGAGAAGTTGATCCACATTTTATTTTGGTATAAATGCTTATAATCTAGAAAATAAATTCCATGTTGTAGCCATCTTTAGCTACATGTCTTGTTGTTGATTGAGGCTTGAGCTTATGTCATGTATATAATGATAAAGAGGTTCTACCATTCTGTCATGGAGCATGAATGACATCTGGTCATTTAAGGCTATTAACAAAGAATGCAACACATAAAAACCACGGTGAACCTTTGGTTTGAAGTCCCCATTCACATCACTATATTAAGGACAAGGTTAAAGATTCTATGAGAAATGTAGTGTTGAGAAAGCATAGAACAATGCCAAGTTGCCACCATATCCTTGACCTCTCCTCATGAGTGTATTTTGTAACTGACCAATTGACATATGAGTGGCCTCATGAACAATTAACAACAAAGAACAAAGACGAATGACATGCTATGTAGGTTCAATTGTGTTGATTGGGAGGAGTTGTGATGGTCTAAAACTCACATTGGTAAATTGTGATTGCCCGTGAATTAAGTGTTAACCCTTATTATATAATATATTAAGTGCTATATATAAACATTATGTTATTGTGTTATGTTGGCATTATGACACAGGTTTGGCTCGATGACATAAGTGTTGTCCTTGATGGCAACTCACTCAAAGTACATATCACAAGTTCAGGCTCTCAAAATAGTAGAAAATGAGATACCCGCAGGTTCCTGTTCACAAAGCGCGGACATACGTAGGTGCGCCGAACAAAAGCTGCGGACTTGTACGCAGGTTCTCTGAACAAAAAGTGCGGACGTAAAATACATGCACTTTTATGCAGAGAAAAGCACACACGTGGGAAATCTTATGGTTGGTCCATGGTATTTAGTTTGACATTTTTGATCCTATGGTTTTGGTCCGTGGTTTTGCATCTAAAGTATTGAACCCAGGTTTTGGGTCCCTAGTATTGGATCTCTATGGTTTTGGACCATGGTTTGAGTAAGGCCTAGACTATAAAAAGGAAAGGAGATCATTTGGCTGGGCAACTAATGGGTTGAATATCTTGAGATGAGCAAGATCTAAAATACTGGTGATCGGTTGGTGAGTTATAGCTGGACCTGAATCAAGGAGAAACCTAAGCATTACAAGACGCATCTATTGTTGGGTCGAGATCTCTTTGGCGCATGATAAAATCTGTAAATCTGATAATCTGGGGTATAATTGAAGTCTGATAAATTATCGATACCCGCAGGCTCGACACAGCTCAGGCGCGGATACCCGCAGGCTCGACACAGCGCACGCGCAGATACCCACAGGCTTGATACAGCTCAGGTGCAGATACCCACAGGCTCGACACAGCGCAGGTGCGGATACCCGCAGGTTGGGCACAGCGGAGGTGTGGATGCCCGCAAGTTAAAGAAGTGAATACTACGGACGTATGCAGGTTTCTAGTGGTGAAGTTGCGGACTTTTCCTTGAAATATGTTTTAGCTGCTTTTGTCTATTTCTGCAGTGTTCAGGGTTTTGAATTGGTGTCTAGTTACTGGTATTGTGTTCTGAGAAGTTATTGATTCAGTATTTGTACAAGGAAGTTGGTTGATTGCAGATCTATTTGATGTTTGATTGATATTCATGGATCCAGTTTGAAAATTTATGAAACGTGGTCCCTGGAAGAAAAGAGAAGTCTTCTGTAGGTCAACACCTATGTACTAGTACCTCAGCTAGTACAAGAGCTAAGGGGGTTGTAGCTCCCTTCCAGAAGAATCTGGAGAATGAGAGAAGGTTGTAGCCTTCTGCAGGTTGAAGCCTATGTACTGGTATAAGACTGCACCAGTACAGAATCATTGTAAAAAGAAGTTTCTAATTGAAAGAAGATAGAGACATATTGCAGCAGGTGGTTTTCACCCACATTGGGTTTCCACCTTATATCTTGTGTTCTTTTGTGTGACTGTCTGCTCTACTTTTCTGTTCCTGCTTACTGTTATATGATTTTGACACACAGATTAATGATCAACATCTGAAGAATAAATTAAATTATAAGTCTGGGAGGTATACGCAAGTTTCATTAGTCAGATCTGCAAATCTTTGTATAAATTGAAAAAGAGTTCGATAACACTGGTTCACCCCCCCTCTCAGTATTATTTCCAACAATTGGTATCAGAGCAAGTCCTTCAGGAAAAGCTTGATCGCTTGAAGGAAGATCTATCATCACAAGCAACTACGAAAAGGAAGCATCTATCAAGCCACCAATTTTTGATGGAAGCAACTTCATCTATTGGAAGGTAAGAATCACTGCCTATCTTCAATTGCTTGGTACAGAAGTTTGGGATATTATGGAAACATGATACACATTTCTATCAGCAACTCCTATAGATGCAGCTGGTAAGAAGCAGTATGAAACAAATGCAAAAGCTGTCAATACTCTATTAGGAAGTCTATCTCAATCAGAATTCGTCAAGGTTATGCAGCTCAAAAGTGCAAAAGAAATATGGGACAAGATTGTTCTGAGCTATGAAGGAGATGAACAAGTAAAACGAGCAAAATTACAAACTCTTAGAATTCAATATGAAAGTCTCAGAATGCATAATGATGAAAGTGTGGCTAGCTATTTCCTACATATAGATGAGATCGTAAATTGTATGAAAAACTTGGGTGAAGAAATAAAAGAAGTTGTTTTGGTTGAAAAGGTTCTAAGATCTTTGTCTCCTAAGTTTGATTCAAAAGTTTCTGCCATAGAAGAAAAGCAGAATCTACAGAGCCTTACCATGTCACAGCTGCACGGAATTCTAACTGCTTACGAAATGAGAAAAGGAGGACCATCAGACAGGAGAGAAGCTGCATTCAAGGCTTCAGGAAAGGAGATTACTATGAGTCAGGACATATGTCAGAAGAAGAGGAAGAATCAAATTTTGTCAAGAACCTTCAACAGGGAACTGGAAGATTCAGAGGTAAGCTGCCTTTCAAATGCTTTGCTTGTGGAAGAGTCGGTCACTATGCTACAAAATGTCCTCATAAAGATAAACTAGACAAAGGTAAGGAACCTGTTAGATGGAATAGAAAACAGAATGTAAATAAGAAGAGCTATTACACGCATGAAGATAGTGATGGATTGTCAAATAGTGATGAAGATGAACAAGGTAATGATGATAGACTTTTGATGGCTTTTGAAGATGATGATTTCTTGGATGCTATAAATGAAGAAGGTCTTTATGAAGAAATTTCTAAACTTAAAGTTTGTTTAGAGGAAAAGAATATGATTATAGATACTCTAACATTCCAACTTGTTGAAAAAGACAAACACAATGAAGAGTTAGAATATGAAATTGTGGGAATCAGAAAAGAAATTGAGAAAACAAAAGCCCTTAATCTCAGATTTGCTAAAGGATCTGAAACTCTAGATGAGATTATCAAAGTGCAACGTTCTCCTCTAATTAAGACTGGTCTCGGATATTCCGAAGAAGCATCTCAAGCTCAGAAACAAGCACAGAAGCCATCCACATCCAAAAGTTATCTTGATGTAGCAAGGAGAAGTGAACAAGTTGACAATCGACAACAAAAGCATAATGCAGATCACCAGGTAAATCAGGGACAATTTGCTTCAAGAATGATCAAAGACTATCAAGTAAATCGGGGGCAATCTATGTCAAGGATGAACAAAAGCCTCAACCGACCACAGGTAAATCATTCTCAATTTGGCTCAAGAATGGATGGAAACTACAATCATATGGTTGGTAGATTTGATAATCGTAGGAATTTCTTCAATGGCCAATGTTTCTCTTGTCATAACTTTGGTCATAAAGCTGCTCAATGTGTTTCCTACAAGACCATCATGACTAGGGAAGCTCAAAAACAAAGGAGTATGACATGAATCATGAAAAGAACCTACAATAACTTCTCTGCTCTTGAAAATGAAATAGAATGTTCTATCTGTAACAATTTCAGTCATGAAGATTCTGAATGCAGAAGCAGGTTTCGACAAACAACTTAGAAGGAGCAAGCCTCATTGAGTTCCAAAACATGGAAAAGGAAAGAAACGCAACCAGAAAGATGTGGGATAGCCTTATATGCAGAAGGACAGGAAAATCAATGGTACATCGACAGTGGATGCTCGAAACATATGACAGGTAATAAAGAAAAACTTCAGTCATATAGTGCCTTAGAAAAGGAAAAGAAGGTCTCATTTGGAAATGACACCCCTGCATTCATAAAAGGTAAAGGCTCTGTTCGTTTGAAAGAAAAGGTCAAGGCTGGTAATGTTATGTATGTTGATGGCTTAAAACATAATCTATTGAGTGTCAGTCAAATGTGTGATCAAGGAACTGAGGTAATATTTCGATCAAATGGATGTATTGTTCGTGAGCTTGATACAGGAAAGACAATGATCAGAGGCATAAGAACTCCAAATAACTTATATGTACTCAAGGGAGAACAACAACAATGTTATTTAAGCAAGAATGATGAACACTGGCTATGGCACAGAAGACTGGGGCATCTTAGCTTCTCTTAGATAAGGAAAGCATGCAAATATCAGGCAGTTCGTGATCTTCCTGACATCAGAATTCCAGACAATACAATATGCAAATCATGTCAATTTGGTAAGCAAACCAGAACTAATTTCCCTGAGAAGGAAGGATCAGCTAGCAGGCCACTTGAACTTTTCCACACCGATATATGTGGTCCAACTAGGAAGAGGTCACCTCGAGGAGAAGAGTATTTCATATTGTTCATTGACGACTTTTCAAGGATGTGTTGGATAGGACTCATGAAGTATAAAGATGAAGCTTTCGAAAAGTTCAAGTCATTCAAAGCTTTGGTGGAAAATGAATCAGATCACAGAATCAAATGCCTCAGATCCGATCGAGGAGGGGAATTTACTTCAGATGAAATTTTCGATTTTTGTGAAAAACATGGAATAAGAAAGGAATTCTCTGCTGCAAGGACTCCTCAGCAAAATGGAGTAGTGGAAAGGATGAACAGAATGGTTCAACAAATGGCTCGTGCTATGCTTGATGAGTCTGGAACTCCCGCAACCTTCTGGGGTGAAGCCGCATTTGCCGTTGTTACTATTCTCAACAAGACAAACGTTCGGGTAAACAACACTTAGACTCCTCATGAACTTTGGTACGGTAAGACTCCCACGGTAAAATACTTCAAAATTTTTGGAAGCAAATGCTACATTAAAAGGACTGATGAAAATCTTGGCAAGTTTGAACCTAGAGCAGATGAAGGCATTTTACTTGGCTACTCTCCCCACAACAAAGCTTACAAATGTTACAATAAAAGACTTGGTAAAATTGTTGAAAGTATTGATGTAGTGGTTGATGAAGAAGGAAACACTCCTAGGCAGGTAAAATCTGAAGATTTCGAAGATGGCGAAGACTATCCGTCAACATCAAATCAGATTCATGACGAAGAAGAAACCCATGAGGCACCAGAAGAACAGATAAGGATAGAAGAAAAGACTCCATCCAGATACGTTCAGAAGAATCATCCAGAATCTCAAATTTTGGGGCAGAAAGAGGCAGGTGTACAAACAAGAAGAACCATTTTAGAAGCTTCAAGCTATCTAGCATTGCTCTCCTCCACTGAACCGCAGAATGTAAGAGAGGCTTGCAAAGATGAATGCTGGGTCAAGGCCATGGAAGAAGAACTCGAGCAGATTGAAAAGAATAACACTTGGGAGTTGGTTCCTAGACCAAAAGATAAGAATGTCATAGGGACAAAATGGATTTTCAAAAATAAGCTGAATGAAAATGGGGATGTGGTTAGAAACAAGGCAAGACTTGTTTGTAAAGGATATGCACAACAAGAAGGAATAGACTTTGAAGAAACTTTTGCTCCAGTTGCCAGACTTGAGGCCATAAGAATGTTCCTTGCTCTCTCTAGCTTTCAGAAGTTCAAAGTATTTCAGATGGACGTAAAATCTGCCTTTCTAAATGGAGACTTAAATGAAGAAGTATATATTGAACAACCAGATGGGTTTATTCTTGGAAATGATCCAAAACTTATATGTAGACTTAAAAAGGATCTATATGGCCTTAAACAGGCTCCAAGGGCATGGTATTATCGGTTGGATAAGTACCTCCATCAACAAGGTTTTATAAAAGGATCAATTGATAACAATCTATATATAAAAATCGACAATGATAAGTTGCTGATACTGGTTGTGTATGTTGTTGATATCATCTTTGGTAGCAATGAAGAAGACATGAGTCAAAATTTTGCCTTGGTGATGCAGAAAGAGTTTGAAATGTCCATGCTTGGTGAGCTCACATATTTTCTTGGTTTACAAGTCCAAAAAAACAAAGATGGCATTTTTCTATCACAAACCAAATATCTCAAGTAGATTTTGAAGAAATATGGGATGGAGGATTCGAAACTAGTATGTACCCCTATGGTGACAGGATGCAGCCTCAGCGCAAATGATGAATCAGCAGCTGTACATCAACCAACCTATAGATCCATGATTGGTAGTCTGCTCTATCTAACAGGTACCCAACCAGACATTATGCATGCAGTGGGAATAGTTGGAAGGTTTCAGGCAAATCCAAAGGAAACTCATCTTCAGGCAGTTAAGAGAATCTTCAAGTATCTTCAAGGAACTCAAAACTATGGCTTATGGTATCCTAGAGGTACAGATCTCACACTTCATGCATACACTGATGCAGATTGGGCAGGAAGCATGGATGACAGGAAAAGCACTAGTGGTGGTGCATTCTTCATGGGTCCTAGATTAGTATCTTGGTTCAGCAAGAAACAAAGCTCTATTGCATTATCTACAGCTGAGGCAGAATATGTAGCTGCTGCATCTTGCTGCACACAACTCCTTTGGATGATGCAAACATTGCAAGATCTTCAAATCACTTGTACTCCACCTATCTCCATCTTCTGTGACAATACAAGTGCAATCAATATTTCAAAGAATCCTGTCATGCATTCAAAGACTAAGCACATACCGATCAAGTATCACTTTCTCCGAGAACAAGTGCTTGAACAAAAGGTCAAATTGGAGTATGTTCCCTCTAAGGAACAAGTTGCTGATATTCTCACCAAACCACTGCCCAGGGAGACCTTTGAATACCTCAGACAAAAGCTGGGGGTAGTTGATGCATCATCTTGCTGTTGAATCTTGTCTGTTTCAGAGATTGTTGGCTGTACGTGAGTTTCATATGGGGTATACGTGTACATACGCTGGTTTATGTGGGTGCAGTCGACTTGAAGAAAAGCAAGGATGAGAAGAGTTTGATATGGGTCTGTCAGAGACCATCTGGCACAGGTTCAGGGGGAGCATATATTCTTCTAATAATGCATTGTTGGCATTATCAGGAGAAGCAAGTGCAGAAGGAGAACATGGATACTAATCTGAATAATGATTGACAGATGCTGCTGATATTTTGTCTCTATATTTCTTTTGTCAAGGTCATGTAACGGCCTATCTTGGTTGCCCCACTATGCCTGGGATGGATAATGTAATATACTTATTCTATCATGTATCCCCACTTGGTTGGGAGTCGTATGTATGAGTCTTTGGTGATAGGAAGGTCAGTTATGATGTATAAAGTCATATTTCTTTTGTAGAACATCTTCTTGCAGATCTTGCCTATATGTCAAGGGGAGCTTGGACAACATAGCAGAGCAGAGATTTCAGCTTGTACTCCGGGGGAGCATAACCTTTTGCCCTTGATGTCAAAGGGGGAGAAAAGACTTTGAGTGACTTTGGGTTGCCATCAAGTCCAAAGGGGGAGATTGTTGGCATTATGACACAGGATTGGCTCGATGACATAAGTGTTGTCCTTGATGGCAACTCACTCAAAGTGCAAATCACAAGTTTAGGCTCTCAAAATAGTAGAAAATGAGATACCCACAGGTTCCTATTCACAAAGCCGCGGACATATGCAGGTGCGCTGAACAAAAGTTGCGGACTTGTACGCAGGTTCTTCGAACAAAAAGTGCGGACGTAAAATACATGCACTTTCATGCAGAGAAAAGCACGCACGTGGGAAATCTTATGGTTGGTCCATGGTATTTAGTCCGACATTTTTGATCCTATGGTTTTGGTCCGTGGTTTTGCATTTAAAGTATTGAACCCAGGTTTTGGGTCCCTAGTATTGGATCTCTATGGTTTTGGACCATGGTTTGAGTAAGGCCTAGACTATAAAAAGGAAAGGAGATCATTTGGCTAGGCAACTAATGGGTTGAATATCTTGAGATGAGCAAGATCTGAAATACTGGTGATCGGTTGGTGAGTTATAGCTGGACCTGAATCAAGGAGAAACCTGAGCATTATAAGACGGATCTACTGTTGGGTCGAGATCTCTTTGGCACATGATAAGATCTGTAAATCTGATAATTTGGGGTATAATTGAAGTCTGATAAATTATCGATACTCGCAGGCTCGACACAGCGCAGGCGCGGATACCCGCAGGCTCGACACAGCGTAGGCGCAGATACCCACAGGCTCAACACAGCTCAGGTGCGGATACCCGCAGGCTCGACACAGCGCAAGTGTGGATACCCGCAGGTTGGGCACAGCGGAGGTGCGGATGCCCGCAAGTTAAAGAAGTGAATACTGCAGACGTACGCAGGTTTCTAGTGGTGAAGTTGCGGAATTTTCCTTGAAATATGTTTTAGCTGCTTTTGTCTATTTCTGCAGTGTTCATGGTTCTGAATTGGTGTCTGGTTACTAGTACTGTGTTCTGAGAAGTTATTGATTCAATATTTGTACAAGGAAGTTGGTTGATTGCAGATCTATTTGATGTTTGATTGATATTCATGGATCTAGTTTGAAAATTTATGAAACGTGGTCCCTGGAAGAAAAGAGAAGTCCTCTGTAGGTCAGCACCTATGTACTAGTACCTCAGCTAGTACAAGAGCTAAGGGGGTTGTAGCTCCCTTCCAGAAGAATCTGGAGAACGAGAGAAGGTTGTAGCCTTCTGCAGGTTGAAGCCTGCGTACTGGTATAAGACTGCACCAGTACATAATCATTGTAAAAAGAAGTTTCTAATTGAAAGAAGATAGAGACATATTGCAGCAGGTGGTTTTCACCCACATTGGGTTTCCACCTTATATCTTGTGTTCTTTTGTGTGACTGTTTGCTCTACTTTTCTGTTCCTGCTTACTGTTATATGATTTTGACACACAGATTAATGATCAATATCTAAAGAATAAATTTCATTATAAGTCTGGGGGGTATACACAAGTTTCATTAGTCAGATCTACAAATCTTTGTATAAATTGAAAAAGAGTTTGATAATACTGATTCACCCCCCCTCTCAGTATTATTTCCAACATGTTAAGCTATCATAACTTGGCACTTACATTCAACACTATCTTAGAATCTTCTAGAACTCTAAGGAAATTTACAATAATTTTACAAAGAAACCCACTCCTTGGGAAAATATCAAAACCCTAAGGTTTGATCAACAAAACATTGGCTTAGGAGAGAATATGCTCACACATCAATTGCTAAGCTACAACAATCTAAGACTAAACTATAGTAGGGACAAACCCTCATACAATAACAAAATCAAATAATTTGTTGCAAAAAAATTTTAGAATCCAAAAAAGAATCTACAAATATTTTGGCTAGAATTTTCTGCAAAAAATTATGCAATTTCTGTAAATTTTTTCACATAACACTCATAGACAAAAACCCACATAAATTGACATAACACCCACAGACAAAATCCACAAAAGTTCACATAATGCCTACAGACAAAAAACCCACAGAACAATATGAGAAATGCACTAAAACCCACATAAGAATTAGCTCATTGGACTATAATTCCTAGCAGATGAATGTGTTGATAAACATAGTAACAATTGTAGTTGGTAGGATTAAAAATCTTACTAGAGAGCCAATCACGAAGCCACCGCCATGCCCAAATGTTGCTGCAATAGTCGACTAGTCCCCAACACCTTGCCGAAGCTTTCCATGCCCAAACATTGCTGCAACAATCGACTAGACCCCATCACTTTGCCAAAGCTTACCTGCAACAAAGACAAAGACAATGGGGTCAAATAGAGAGAAATTGCAAAAACCCATAAAAAATTCATAGAGAACCAACTGAAAGCACACTTACCCTCATGAAAACCCATTGGAGTGCGAAACCTCCATGTCCACCACCAAACCGATTGAAATCTCCCACAAGGTCGAATGCAGATGAAAAAACTAACAGCTGGTGTGCTACGCGCATGGGGCAACACTCCATGAAACAAGAAACCATCAACCACCACAAAAACCATGGTAAATCCCCCACGAACCGGATGAAACAACGACATAAACCCATGAACGCAATGACAAAGTTCAAGTTGGAACAAAGAAGGAGGTCGGCTGAACAAGTATCGGCCAGTTGAGTGCCCACACATCGAGCCCAAACAACATTACACAGGGTTTCAAATACCTTCTAGAAAGCACCCGAAAACAATGTGGAAAAGCACGAAAAAAATACACATTAAAGCGCCCACCCACCACAACAAATAATATTACTATGTCAATATATACCACATTAATGATTTAACATAAAAGCTAATGTTTGAAATTGTAACAGGGGAAACACACAACAACTAGTGTGCCTCCCCTAATAATCCTAAATATTATATTTTTTTAAAAACTTAATTATAATTTTTTATTTTTTAAAACTGTTTCTAAGCTTTCTCACATTTGTGTACAATTTCTCTTCATGGCATGAAATGAAGGAAGAAGTTATACATTGAAACAACTTCGAAAAGACTTGCACCATGTGAAGGCTTCCAAATTCACAAGTATTTCGCTGATAAACACGCTCCTCGTTCTCCTGCCAATAACGGCTGCAAAACCAATCTATGCATAGCACGCATTAAAAACAACAAATTTGGAGGACACCACCATTGTTGCACGCAATGTTCAGGTCAGGAGTTCGAATCTCCTACATCTAGGGTTTTTACAGCGGCGGAGATGGTCAGACTAATTCAAATACCGCTGAGCTTCAGCACTCCATTAAGAGGACAAGTGTACAACACTGTAAGAATTCCACATTTCAATCATAGTCGTGTTTTTCTTCATAAAATTTCGTTAAAATTCCATTTCGCATCTTGGCCTCTCTGTAAATTACCTTGCGAAAACTCTAAATATGTTCACATACGTCCAACGGTTTTGTCAAATATGTGGCCTGCAAGTTCTTCATTTTCCGTGGCCTTTTTTTCTTCTTCTGGCCGCAGTAAAAATGCCTTAAACGAAGAAGAATACGCGGATTCAGTGCGGGATGAAGATAAATCGAGCTACTTACCGCAAGAGGAGAAGAGGGGTTTCATGAAAAGGGGAATTTATCTTAATGGCCGTGGGAGCATGGTTAAGGAAGAGGAAATGGAGCAGATTTGTAGGGTTCTCAGGGCAGGGAATGATATAGAAACGAGATTGGAAGGTATGGGGTTCGAACTTTCACCAGGGTTAGTGAAAAGGGTTTTGGCCAATTGCCAAGGATTCGAAGAATCTGCAGAGAGATTCTTTCTATGGGCCAAGTCGCAGCGAGGGTTTGATCACAATTCTGATACATATGATGAAATGGTGAAAGTCGCAGTTAGAAAGAGAGATTTCAAGTTCGTGGCTCACCTTTTAACCAAAATGAAGACGGAGGGAGTTTCGGCGTTGCAAACATTTGCATTTCTGAATGAAGACGATAGAGTTGTGGACGAAATGTTGCAGGCATTTTTTCGAATGAAATTTCCGGAGCCAAGGGATGCATATGATGCTGTTGTTTTCCACTTTTGTGAAGCAAGCCGTTTAGAATTGGCACTGGCTGCAATACAAGGGATGATTCGTCTAGGCTACCGCCCTAATCCGCAGATTTTTGTTGCTCTCTCGAATGCCTGGTGTGAGCGGACAAGAATATGTAGACCTGAAGAGATTCTAGAGAAAATGAGGAAATTTGGGTACAGACCTGATGGCAACACCTGCAATCTTGTTTTGAAGGCTCTTTCGGCAGTAGGGAAAGTCGATGAGGCCTTTGCTCTCCTTGACTCGATGCGGTTGGCGGGCTGTGAGCCGGATTCCCAGAGCTATGACGTATTGATTTGGGGTGCCTGTGAAATCGGAGATGGAGATGGGGCATTGCAATTGCTCCATAGAATGACAGTGCACGAAGGCTTTACTCCCAGACAAAAGACTTACACTACTATTATTCGGGCACTTGATAGGATTGGAGATTGTGTAAAAGCTTATGATATGGTGAATTTTCTCAATGAGAGAGATCTCTCCTTGAGTTTTCACAATTACCAAATGGTGGCTGAGATGTGCTATGAAAACTTTGAACGTGTAGCAGCGGCGAATATTCTCATTCAAATGACCGATAAGGGCCTTATTCCTTACATCGAACTTCGTCAAAGAGTCTTCCACAGCCTTGTTAGGAAAGGCGAGCATGAGCTAGCTTGGCGATTGCGCAGAAAGCTAATGCATCTGAGGTCCTAAAAACATCCTCCACCCCCTCGGAGGAGTACAGCATTCCACAACTTGAGAGAGTTGGCTCCACTTGATCGAACACGTCTTCTATTGTTTCAATTGATTGAAAGGTACGAGCTGAAGAAAAAGACGCAGATTTAATTAATTGAGAGTGGCAGGTCTGTATTTCTCTGTTAAACATCAAAAGCTACATGTTGAGCTTCTCCTAATTTATTTGCCCCGTGATGACTTTGGCAAGATCAGTTGGTCATATCTCAGATGCCAGTGTTGCAAAATTTTTATCCCGGCATAGGAATTCAAACTCTTTTGTGCTAAGTAGCAAGCTCTCCGTTGCGGCCTTTTGCAGGACATGGGAGTGGATATTTGAATACTTATTGAAGAAATCTGGAGCCTAGTGATGCTCCGAAGAAGAGATTCGATACCAGAAAATTTAATACAACGGAGAACATGAAAGACCAAACGGATTGATAAAGTGGATTTTCAAAGCTGGTAGATCACCCAGGGAACTGTTTCTGAAGGGATCCTCAAGTACATACTACAACATGGGAACTGTCTAAATTTGTAGCAAACTTCTCTCGGTCAAATATCAAATTTTCAAAATTCTGATCATGCCTGAAACCTCTACTGGATTTTTATTAGATTTGTGTTTAAAAAGAGGGCCGTTTTGCTGCAAGATTTACTTGCTTTTAACATGGGCTGTATGGAAATGTTTCATGCAAATATGAAATGGATTTGACATACTAGAAAGTTGTATATCATGCTAATAAGTGCTACATATCTCATACAAGAAAAACATGAAGTATACTTGAGGGATAATGTGATTGATCATGTGAATTATCGCTGGTAAGTTTTCTTATTTATGCAGAAATCTGTTGCTCGAATATAAGAAGAATTAATATAGAGATGTGATGGCCGACCTATTATTTTGGTGCAGATCATGATCTGATGTGACAGTTTTGAAAACGTTGATACAAGTGCAAGGCATGATTAGTGTTGTGCCGGGACCGAATATGAGTCTGATAACATGTAAATTGCAATGACAGTTGATCCTCGACTTTGGCTTTGGTGTATGCAAGTATTTCAAACGTCAAATTTGTAATATATCATTTTATCTTTTTCCTTGATTGGAGGCGGGTTGCAGTATGTAACAGAAGCTGGTAACGTTATGGTGAAAGTCCCCGCTCAAGTTTGACATTGATGTTTGTACGATTATTGCTTAGAAGTATGTGTGGATAAAACACAGAATTCAACATACTCGAGTTTGTGTTTTTCATGGCAATTGGTATCAAGATATTAGACTACTGTAAGGGCTTGTTCTACACCTATCATTGCATGATGGCTTCGTTTGATAGCTGTTATGGAGTTGTTTATGGAAGTGTCCGTAAAGGTAAACATTCTCCTTCTTGACTGTTCTGTTATCCACTGGTGGTTTATTATAGCGCTTGTTTCTCGTTGAAATTAGCTGGGAACTAACCTGCGAATGATAATATTTGAATAATTAACATTAAACGATATCGGTGTATTAGAGTTGAAATTTGTGTAGCATGAAACTACTAACTAGGTTTTCTCCCAGAGAAAGAATATACTAAATGCTTTTGCAAAGATAAAAAATAAATCTTTGCAGTTATGAAATTGTTTATGAATTGTGTCACGTAGTGGTGGTTTTATTATAACGCTTGTTTCTCCCTGATTTTACCTAGGTACTAACCTTTAAATGATAATATTGGAATATTTTAACATTAAACAATATCGGTGCATTAGAATTGAAATTTGTATAGCATGAAACTACTAAGTAGGTTCTCGCCCAAGACAAAATAAGACCATCAAATGTTTTTGCAAGACATGAATAATATCTTTGAGTTTCAGTTTTCAGCAGGGTCCACTTTGAGAATGCCATGGCCCATATGGGTTGATATAGTGACAGAATTTGCTTGATGGCTCTTTCAAACAATTTAGGTGATTGTGAATCTGGTTGCAACTGTGACTTTAACAAGGCAACTGAATGTGTTTTGCGGTTAAATGTATCTGTCATCTGCAGATTTTCTTGACTGTAATTGAGTGCTTTATCATTACCCGAAGTTTCTATGACTTGAATGCTATGACATAAATATTTTTGCATAGAACCTTGCTTAGAATAGTATTTCTGTCTTAAATAGAGCAGTTAAATATCATACCAATGCAACAATATAGTGCTGCAATGAGCTTTTTGTAAAATACCCGGCCTGGTGGAGCTCTAAATGTCTGAGGGATTTTTTGCAAATATCAGTGGACCTCAACAAGGTTCCTAAAGAGGTCTAGCAGGAAAAAAGTTCTAAAATTCAATGAAGATTATAAATGGATAATTTGCACATAGATGGTTCTAGGATGGCTATCATGCTTGTCATGACTCATGGCAGACTCCCATGTGTTTCTGTCTTGATTATGATATGCTCTGATGTAAAGCCTTTTACTTATCCATGGTGGCCCAAAACATATTGTTTCAGTGGCTTTATGCTCTGCACGAAATTATTCTTGATTGTTGTGTAGCGTTCTATTCGCTGTTTTTGATACACAAATGTATTTTTTCTTGGCTTGGTATATCTGAAGTTCTCGTCGAGCGGTAGAGGGTATGTTCAATTGCCAAAATTACTTCTTTTTCTTTTGGTTTGAGATTCATCATTCCCGTTAGCTTTGTATGTTTGATAGCGTCTCAATGATTGCTTTGTAACTGGATGACGTTGGTTTCAATTTCCACATTTGATGCATAATGACATTTTCTAGGTGTTGTATATCATAAATTCCATGAAGCAATACAGATTGTGATCGATGGAGTTTGTATTTATTCAATGGATGTGTTCTCCTTGTCTCCTGTGATTGAAAACACTGTTTGAAATTTTATTTTGTTGTTGCAATGATTGTATTACCTAGACAACTTCCTGCTTCTTTCTTCTTTAAGGTGGGTGTAATCTACCCCTTGTTATAATAGAATGCATATTTGAGTAGTGCCAGTCTCCTTTGATTGAAAACACTCTTTCAACTTTTATTTTGTTGTAATAATGATTGTATTATTTTGTTGTTGTAATGATTGTATTACCTAAACAACTTCTTGCATCTTTCTTCCTTAAGGTGGGTGTAATATACCCTTTGTTATAATTAGAATGCCTATTTGATTAGTGCCTTGAGAATAGTTTTCAGATATGGTCCTTCCGTCCCCTTCTTCCCTTCTAAGATGGCAGTTAAGGAGCTTCTTCTCCTTAACATTCTTTGTCTTTTCCTCATTTTCTTTGTTGTAAGAGGGGGCATCCCTACCCCATAACCTTCATTAAAGAAAAGCACCTTCTATTTTTCCTAGTGTGTAGGACATATGTCGGATAATATTTCCACAAATTTCACAAAGTTGTGAATGGAGATAGTTTTTCTTGAGGATAAAGCGTCTATTTGATTGTCAAATCCACAACCATCATAAGTTTGTGGGCTCGTTACTTCTACCCGTACTCTATAATTATTATCTGGTAAGGTTGTTGAGTTCAACTTGGTTGGGCAGGATATGGTTATAAGCACATAGGGTTCAGTGACAAGGCTTCTCCTCTGCCCCTCCTCTCTTCCATTACTTCCTCCACGTGCCTTCTTTTCCAATCACATACATTTTGAACTATGAAAAGCAATCGCCTCATTTGGGATGCTTAGTGTCTCTATTCTTTGTTTGTAGTGAGTGTTCCATAGCTAGGGTGGTAATGGTCCTCCCAAGATTCAACGTGGCCAAATCTCCTTGGCTTGAAGCCATGTTTATTCCCAATGCTTTTGCACCAATTTCAGCTATTTAATTAAAGGGTTTTGTTCATGACACGTTTGACATGGGATGAGGTTTAGTCACTAGAAGGTTTTTAGCATGCTCAATATGTTTTTGATGGGTTTGTAGAAAGTTCTAGTTTTTGGTCACTTCCCATGTTGGGAGCCCTCCTTAAGTATTTGTAATGCCTTAATGGATGATCATAAAATCCCCTTCCACAATAAAGTAAGCATTGAGCTTAGCAAACCAATTTTTGATTTCTACTCCTCGGAGTTCCATAATTTTTTTTGCTATAAAGGTATAGAGAATGTTTCCTTTTCACCTCTAAAGATCCCACCAATTCTTATTGGTCCTAGGTTTATTGGGGATGCACCATCAAAGTTCAGTTTAATGTAGTGATAAGGAAGGGGGGAGTCCATACTTGAGGAGAGGCCATCGTGGGTTAGTAGCAAGTTCTCCAAATGGTTAATTAGTTGATGTTCAACAATCATTCTCTTAGAATAATTTTTTCTTGTTCATTGACTTCTTTATTAGTAATCTTCCATGTAGTTGCTTTTGGTGATTTCGTGATGTTAGCTATTATTTTTTGGCGAGATCTCATCTTTGGGGTCATTGATGCCCTTGAAGATTTTATTGTTATTTTCTTTCAATATGTTATAGGTAATGAAGCTTTGGAGAGCTTTCAAATTTAGTTAAACATTCCATTCTTGAAGGAGTTTATAATCCAATCCCTCAAAATCTGGGTGACATTTTGTCAATTCTTAATTGATATTTTTAGCATGGTGGCTCCTTCGTCCCAAAGACACTAACAAGGCTACAATTCTTGAAAAATGCGCTCTTGAGTTTTTGTGGTATACCTACAAAGTCGACACATAGAGGCTTTCAAAGCCCTTTCCATTTGCAAATTATCCCACGTAAGAAATTTCCCTTTCAATAATAACCAAAGGGAGGAAGCCATTTTTGGCCACAAAATTAGATTCCATATCTTTTTCAAGATGTGTGCATTGAGTGATCTTTGGAAAATCTAGGGCTTGCAAGTAGGTGCCTTTAACAAACTAGTTTCCATTCCCCATGACCCCACTTTGAAGGATATAGGGAGAACTTTTCCTTGATATATCCAACTTGAGTTGGTTCCAAAGTTGTGGTTGTTCCTCTCTTGGGATCTCTCGTGGCCAATTTTCTCTTCGGCTTCACTCACGTGTCAATTTGGTGCTTGGTTACTCCCCTTGCCTCCAAAAGTTTCTCACAAGTTTCTCACATGCTTCTAATTGTTGTTGTCGAACTTTTTTTATTTACTAAGAAATTAGATCCTGTTGAGTGAAGCCGATCCAAACCTTTACTTTAAGGTTGAAGATGATAAGCCTCTCATACTGGTGCTTTATGTGGATGACCTCTTCTTGATTGGTGCAGACCCTCTCATTCACAAATGTGAGAGGGAGTTGGCTTCCGAATTTGAGATGAAGGACCTAGGACTGATGCACTACTTCCTAGGATTGGAGGTCTAGCAAAAGCTAGGAGAAATTTTCCTATCTCAAGGAAAATACATGGTTAAGATATTGGAAAGATTTGGGATGGTGGACTGCAAGCCTGTGACTACCCCGATGGAGCTTAACTTCAAGAAGTTATGCGGTAGTGCTGCCGGACCTGAATTGGGAAATGCTTCTGAGTATCGTCAACTCATAGGAGCATTGACGTTCTTGGTAAACTCACGTCCAAAATATATGTTTTGCAGTCAACACGTTGAACCAATATATGGTTGAGCCTCATCACTCACATTGGATTGGTGCCAAGAATCTTCTGAGATATCTTTGGGGCACAATCACTCATGGACTAAGATACACTACTGGAGATGTGAGACTGCATGGTTATTCTGATGTTGATTGGGCAGAGAATGTGGTGGATCGCAAGAGCACTTCTGAGTGCTGTTTTTCTTTGGGTTCTGCTTCGATATCTTGGATGAGCAGGAAGCATAAGTTGGTGGCTTTGAGCACTGATGAGGCCGAATACATTGCTCCGAGTATGGCCTCTTGTGAAGTTGTCTAGTTGAGGAAGCTCTTCAGTGAGTTGTTTGGACATATGCTGGATACTACCGTGATCCTCTGCGACAACCAGAGTGGGATTCATTTATCAGAGAATCTTGTATTTCATGATCGGTCCAAGCACATTGATATCAGGTACCACTTTATCCTGGATATGGTACAACGAGGAGCAATAAGGCTCCATCATATTGGGACTGATGAGCAGGTCGCCGACATTCTGACAAAGTCCCTGGGAAAGGTCAAATTCTTGACTTTTCGAGAATGACTAGGAGTTGTGGAGAGACCCTCTTATGCGGGTCCTGTATGATATGTACATTGAACTCTGGGAGCTTCAGGGGGTTTGGGGTACTTCTTGGAGCGATGAGCAACCATAGGGTGAGTGGTTCATCCTTCCCCTAGTGGTTTTCTATGTATAGGGTGAATGGTTTAGCCTTCCCTTGTGATACCCCATGGCAACATGTAGGCAGGATGAGTGGTTCATCCTTCTCCTACTGAGATATCCTACCCATGTAGTCTGGGACTCATGGGAAGTACCTCTCATCTGGCCAATGAGTAGGGAAATGAAGATAGGGACCATAGTACTACCGATGGATGCATCATGTGCTACCGTACTCACTGTGCTAGGATGATATTGATCTGGGATCAATTGGAACTGACTTGGGGTCAATAAGAGCGGTATGAGACACTCTCTTTATTTGGAACTAATTTCGGATCAGTGAGAGTGATATGACACACTCTTTTTATTGGAACTGACTTCGGGTCACTAAGAGTGGTATGTGTTAACCTTGTTGGCAAATGGCCCAAAAATGGATCCAAATATGCTCTTTAAAGTCTCCATAAGCTAGCAAAATCATGCTAATGGATCCAAAAATGCTCTTGAAGTCTTCAAAATCTTCTTAAGATTAGCCAAAGAGCGAAACCATCACATGCCGAGAGCCCTTGGAAGAGCGGAAAAACACTGTCGGGAGGCTAAAACACTCCAAAACAGTGAAAAAACAGAGTCTTGCAGGCATGAACCTAGCAACGCACAGCTACCGTCAGATCTGGCCGATCAACGACCAAGATCTAAGCGGCGAATCGCAATCGGTGTTGCAGAGAGGAGGACTTAAGATTGGGCGCAAGACATCCCCGATTAGCGATCTCTGTCGATCGGCGGGTTGCAATCAGTGGAGGCAAGATGGCAGATTAAAGGCGGTTGCGCGATAGAACCGGGCCGATACGATATTGTGATCCCCAATATCAAAGATCGCAATCGGCGGGGACATACGCCGTGTTATATGAGAGACCTCTGGTTTTGCAATATGCGATTGCGATCAGATCGCATCGCTATATCGCAGCGGAGAAGCACTAAGGGGCGGGGCCGTAATACATTCATATGCGCGATGCGATAACCGGACCCGACAGTTATATACATAATATTATATAATATTTGAGGTCCGCGCCAAAGCCATTTTTAATGCATTTTGTGTATTTTTCGTTATATAACGAAACACAAAGGGAAGCTTGGCAGCGCTGATTGCGATGAGTCCCGGACCCGAAAGGGTTCGGGAATGAAATCTATAAAATATGAAGTCCGAAGGAAGCCATATTTTAGTGTATTCGCTGTGTTTTTAAGTATTTCACAATACAAAGGGAAACACATGGCCAAGCCACTTGCGATAGGCGATCGTGACACAAAGGACGGACCCGATAGATATATATGCCATGTTTGAGGACTTTTGAAGTCCGAAAGGAACAAATATTGGCGGGATTTTACAGTGTTGCAGTGTTTTCTTTGTAAAGCAAAAAACACTCATTATTAAACATTTTAAAGGGAAAACAGAGGCCCGAATAGCCATTTCAAGATAGAGACAGAAGGCTGTAAAGGGAATAAAAATGGCCACAGCGCAACACAACCACAACAACAAATGATCATGAAGCATCAACAGCCCAGCGCAGCTCATCAAAACAAACATCATGGAGTATCTCCGACACGAGAGAGCTCCCTGCCAGCACTGCAAAATACTAGAATGAGGTTATTCTGTTGTTAGAAGAAAGAACCTCTGAGCCATGCTTGCCTAGTCAGCGCATCAAAGTTGTTGAAGAGACACATGGATAGATTAAGACCTTGTAAAGAGCTATAAATATCTGAAAGCAAAATGTAATGAGGGTTCAACCTTTGGACACTGTGGAGACTCTACTCCTCTAGCTTCTCATCTTCACTCCAGCAATATAAGCTTCTTTTGCTGTTACATGTTCAATTTCCATTTTCTCTACTGTTCTATGCTTGCACTTTAATAGTTTATTCATGCTTTCTGCTGTGTCTAATGCCAGATAACTGTCATCTTATCTCTGCATTGATATATTAGATTTGCAAGCTCTATTTACTTGTTGTAGCTAGCCATTCATATGTGTTTATGTATGCATCTGCTGGTACAGTTAGTATTCTCCATCTATCCATTGAATTTATAAACTATTGAACATTAATGGTCTAAAGCCTTGTATTGTTGAGGGTGTTCATGCATGTCTTGAGTGAGAATAGAGCTGAAATGGTTATCTAATTTGATCCAAACAATCATCCATTCCAATAGTTCTGAGAACAATATTGAAGATTATATGTTACCAGGCATCTTCGAGCTGCAACCTAGGAGAGTTTCGTGGAGTGATAACATAATTGACGCTGTCGTCGGGGAGAGGAAATTGAAGTTCAGCTTCCCTGGAAGATGACACAGATCCAGCTTTGATGATAGACAAAGTCTGGGCACTTTTTTGGTTGTAATCATCTATCTGGCGACTCTACTGGAGGCCGAACTTATTGGCGACTCCACTTCATAGTTTTGACTCAGTTTGTGAGGCATACTCAGAGAAATTCTCAGAAGCTACAAGCTAATCCAGTACCTGATCCTGAAAAAATCATCAGAGAAAGAAAGGTATTGTAGAAAGGAGCATCAGGTTCAGGTAAACCTAAACAATATTCTATATCTCTTCAAGAAAAATCCCGCAATAGAACAAATACATGTTGAGAGTATAGCATCTAATACTAGCAGTGAAAAAAAACTCTCAGAGATTCATAAAGCTCATTATTCTTTAGGTTCTCCTTTTGTTGTAAGCCCAAAGGGAACCTCACCTCCTATCCATCAAACTCCTTTAGTCTTGTCAGTCACTCCTCAGCCCTCTATCATTCAGACTGCCAGTACTCTTATAGCCACCACAGCTATGGCAGGACCACAAGCACCCACCAAAATGGAAAAAATCATAGCTGCTAGGTATGGACCTCTAATACTACCCACTCCTTTGAATGCCATGCCCACTGGAGAATATCAGAAATATAGGCCTAAGTTCATTGGGACTGAAGGTGTTACAGCTGAAGAACATCTTGAGTCATTCTATAGCTATGCTGATAACCTGGACATTAGTGAAGATGATGTGTGGATGAGAGTCTTTGTCCAAAGCCTAGATGGAGAGGCTAGAAAATGGTTCAGAGAACTGACCCCAAGATCTATAACAGATATTGAGGCTTTAGATGATGCATTCCTAAAGCATTGGGGGGATAAGAAGGATCTCCTCTACTACCACACTAGTTTGGGAACTTAGAGAGGGAAAATGGTGAATTGCTGTCTGATTTTAATAAGAGGTTTAAGTGCATGTACAACAAGATACCAGCTGAAGTAAAACCTACTACTACCTCTGCTAAACTCACCTATGCCAGTGCCTTTGATTCTGACCTTTGTTTATTGTTGAGGGAGAGGCGATGTGCTACTTTGGCTGATATGCAGGATGCAGCCTTGGAAGTAGAATCAAACATCATGGCCATTGAGAAGCTCAAGGGAAGTGTTGATAGAAGAAGACAGAGGGGTGAGTCATCATCATCTTCAGATCCCAAGATAGATAAAATTACCAAAAAGATAGAGTCATTAGCCTCTGAAATCTCCAAATTAAAGGTTGAGAAACACCCTGGGAAAGGAAGAGTTCTTACTACCTTTGCTCCTAGAAATCCAAATCCAAATCCATATAGAAGAGATAATGAGCAGTTGCAGATTTTGCAAAGAAGCAAAGATGCCAATGAAGATCAAAGGGTGAAGATCCCTTTCTAGAATGTAGTCATGGAAGAAGAGCAATTTGAAGAAGATGATGAGATCCATTGTCTGGAAGACAAAGGCAATGCCTCCTTTTTGACCTCAGCTGCCTATGAAAAGTCATTATTTAATGACCAGATTAACCAAGAATGGGATGGTGAAGCTGTTCTACAAACTGAAGATCAACAAAGATATAATCTGAGGTCGAAGATGAATAATGCCAAGGAAACCCCTGTTCAAAGAGCTGCTGTCCCTGCAATACAACAAGCTAATAATCAGAAGCGACCAGTAGTTGATCCTATCATCCTCAAAGCTCCAGCTCATGAGGTAAGAGGCCTTGACAAGTCTCCTTCTCCTTTTAGTTTTCAAACAGAAATTCAGAAACTAAGAATACCTATGCCTCTGATTGAACTAGTGAAGAATGAGTCTTTCAAAAGATCCATCCTCGAGGGCCTTGAGCCTAAAGCCATCCAAGCCTCCACTAACTATGTAAATCTGCAAGATGACAAGCCAGCTATTATCCTCAGCCCAATGATTGAAAATTGTGAAGACAACTCCCCATCATTCTATGTCTCTCTGACTATTCATGATAAAATCCTTCACAACTGCCTTCTGGACACTGGAGCCAGCCATAATCTAATGCCCAAAGCTGTCATGGATGAGTTGGGTCTTGACATTACCAAGTCTTATCATGACTTGTTTTCTTTTGACTCTAGAAAAGTGAAATGTTTGGGATTAATCAAGGACCTAGCCATCACTTTGTCTCAACTGCCCATGAAGAGCATGATGATGGATATTGTGGTAGCAGATGTACCCCCCAAGTTTGGCATGTTACTTTCCAGAGGTTGGATCAAGAGATTAGGTGGAACATTACAAAATGATCTGTCCTACCCCACTATCCCAGTTTTCGGAGGTGAGAGCAGGAGATTATACAGAGAAGCTTAGTTGGATTATATCATCAGCGATGAAAGGAATCCCACTAATCATCCTATCTACGCTGTTGACACTGATTTTGGAGCATGTATTCTTCATATTGAAGAATCTCAGTTGGCCTCCACGCAACTTAAAAAACCAGTTTGCCAGATCGCTGAGGAAGAAGGCCCACAAATTTGGGACATGTTCTTTGATGGGGCTTGCTCTAAGGAAGCTGCAGGCGCAGGTGTAGTCCTTGTGTCCCCCACACAGAATACATTCATTTATCTTTCAAATTAACCTTTCAGGTCACAAATAACATAGCAGAGTACAAAGCTTTTATTTTGGGCTTAAGCGCTGCTAAAGAAATGGGCATCAAAGGCCTCAAAGTGTTTGGAGATGCAAATGTCATCATTCAGCAGGTCAATAAAACTTTCCAAGAAAAACATCCAAGGCTGGCGTACAGAGATGAGGTATGGAGGCTCAAGGATTCTTTTAATAATTTTAGCATTTCTTACATTCCGAGAATGAAGAACCAACTTTCTGACTCCCTTGCTGTGTCTGCTAGCACGTTTATTCCTCCTTTGCCTCCTAAATTGACGTATGAAGTTCAGGTGAAATATAGACCGTCTCTACCTGACAATGTCAAATACTGGAAAGTTTTTGAAGACGATGATGAAATTAACAGGTTTTTACAAGTCGTTGAGGAATTTTCTAAAGCACACATCGACCAAGAAAATGAAACCATGGAAGAATGCGGCCAGTCCAAGCTAAAAAACGAGATCGGCCGAGGAAGCATTGTCCAGCTGCCTAGTAACCATATACCAAAGGGATTGGTGCCTCTAGAGACACTGTTCGATCATAACGATGTGCCTTATAACCCTGCCAAAACAAAAAATGAGTCTGATGTTCGTAAACACAGTATAGGGAGCCTGGCCCATCCAAAATACATAAATCTGTCCACTCATTTGTCTTCTGCCTAGAATTCCGAGTATTGCACCATCATGAAGCAATTCGCTGATATTTTTGCCTGGGAATACAACGATCTTAAAACCTATGACCCACACATCATTTAGCATAAGATTCCTATGGAAAAGGACACCATCCCTTTTAAGCAGAAATTAAGACCTATCAGCCCTCTCTTACTGCATTTGATTGAGAAAGAAATCAAGACGCTGTTGGATGCCAAAATCATAGTTCCCCTAAGGTATTCAAAGTGAATAGCTAACCTTGTGGTAGTAAGAAAGAAAAATGGAGAAATCAGGCTTTTTGTTGACTTTAGAAATTTGAACAAGTGCTCTAAAAAAGATAATTACCCCTTGCCTAAGATGGAACACTTGCTGCAAAGAGTTTCACGGGCCAGAGTCATGTCTTTCTCAGATGGATTTTTAGGTTACAATCAGGTTGTTGTACATCCAGAAGATCAGGAAAAAACCACCTTCACTACTCCTTGGGGCACTTTCATGTAATCCAAGATGCCTTTTGGACTGATGAATGCTGGGCCTACTTTTCAGAGGGCCATGGACATAGTCTTTGTGGGAGAGAAGGACAAGTTTGTCCTTATTTACCTTGATAACATAACAGTCTTCCCCAGCAGTCACAAAGACCATTTGCAACATTTGAAGAAGGTCTTCCTAAAGTGCAGACAGTTTGGAATTTCGGTGAAGCCAAAGAAGTCACAGTTTGCTCTAAAAGAAGGCAAACTTTTGGGACATGTTTCTGCTGAAGGTGTGAAGATTGATCCAGCAAGGGTTCAAGCAATTCAGACATTGTCCATCCCAAGGTCAAAAATGGACATTCAATCCTTCCTAGGTAAGATTAATTTTGTAAGGAGGTTCGTTCCAAACTTTGCAGATCTAGTAAAGCACATCACTTCCATGCTGAAGAAAGAATCGGAAATAAAATGGACGGATGCTTCAAGAAGCTCTTTTGAAGCCATCAAGCAAGCTATCATGGAAGCTCCCACACTAATCAACCCATATTACACTAAGGAGTTTTATATCTTCTCTTTTGCCTCTTATGATACACTTGCAGCAGTTCTGTTGCAGAAAAATGATGAAGGCATAGAACACCCCGTGGCCTTTTTCAACAAAACTCTAAGGGATGTTGAACTGAGGTATGACGTTATTGAAAAACAATCTTATGCTCTCATAAAATCTTTAAAGGCATTCAAAATTTATATTATGCATTCCAAAGTGGTTGCATATGTACCTTCAGCGTAAGTAAAAGATGTGTTAACTCAGCCAGATATTGATGGTAAGAGAGTTAAATGGATTGCCAAATTCATAGAGTTTAACATAGAGGTGAAGCCCACTAAACTTGTCAAAGGCCAGGGCTTGGCTAAACTTATGGCTGAAGAAAATTGCAGCTTGTTAGACATAAATTGCATGGGTCTAAATTTAGAAGATCAGCAGACAGAGGGAGCAACAAAAGAGTAAAAACAAAATCAGTCTCTGGCTGAAAATCTAGCCACTTGTGAATGGTATTCTAGCATAGTTCATTTTTTTTAGAAGCTATAAGTCCCTCCAGGGCTTAGCTCAAGTTAAGACCATGCCATTAAACTCAGATTAGCCAAATTCTGCATTAATAAAAATATGCTTTATTGGAAAGACCCATTAGGAATCCTCTTGAGATGTCTAGATAAAGAACAATCTGTGGAAGTCATACACCAGTTCCATTCTAGCATCTGTGGAGGGCATCATTATTGGAAAACCACAGCCCACAAAATCCTGAGGGCTGGGTATTATTGGCCTACTCTGTTCTCTGATGTGTTTTCTTTTGTGAAATCTTGTGACAAGTGTTAGAGGTTTGCAGGAAGACAGCAGCTAAAATCTCTGCCCTTGAAGCCAGTACATGTCAATGGTCCCTTCCAGCAGTGGGGCTTGGACTTTATAGGTGAGATCAACCCACATTCCAGTGGCCAACACAAATGGATCTTAGTAGCCACTGATTATTTCACCAAGTGGATTGAGGCTATACCCACTAAGAATGCCAATCATCAAGTTGCCATAAATTTCTTGAATGAGAATTTTTTCACTAGATTTGGTTGCCCAACCAAACTAGTAATTGATAATGCAACAGCTTTCAAGGCAAAATAATTGGTGGACATCACTGAATCCATGGGCATTCAAGTGATGCATTCTATCTCATATTATCCTCAAGGCAATGGCTTGACAGAATCATCTAACAAGAGTCTGGTAAGGGTAATAAAAAAATTGTTAGAGGACAACAAAAAGAGTTGGGATTCCAAGTTGAAGTTTGTGCTATGGGCTGACAGAGTTACCATCAAAAAATCCATAGGGAATTCTCCATTTAAGCTGGTTTATGGCGCTGATGCTGTTTTCCCTATCCAGCTGATTCTCGCCGTGACTAAATTCTTGCAAGAAGAACAAGATGAAGAGAATGACATGGTAAGAAGAATGAATAACTTGGTTGAACTACAACAGATCAGAGAGCAGCTAGTTGAGAAGTCAAAGCTCATCAGAAGATAATCAAAGAAACCTTTGATAGGAAGGCAAAAGTGGACAATTTCCAAGTTGGTGACTGGGTTCTTAAATGAGATTCATTTAAGGAAAGAAAAGGTAATCATGGTAAGTTTGACTCCTTATGGACATGTCCGTTTGTCATCGCTCAAATTCAGCAGAACAGTACCTTTATTCTGCATAGTTTGGAAGGAGGAGATGTTTTTGGTAGCGTAGTAAATGGGCGGTTTTTGAAACTTTATTTCATTTAAGGCTTTAAAGCCTTGGTATTGTAAATATGTTTTTTTTTTTTGTTTTGTTTTGTTTTACAAAATAGATTCCATGCCCAATGGAACACTAGGAGGAAGATTTGATTTTGTTTTTACAGGAAAGGTATTATTCTGTGATTCTTGAAACCTCACAGGGAGGATTTCATCCCTAGAAGGAGCCAGTGTTAACCTTGTTGGCAAATGGCCCAAAAATGGATCCAAATATGCTCTTTAAAGTCTCCATAAGCCAGCAAAATCATGCCAATGGATCCAAAAATGCTCTTGAAGTCTTCAAAATCTTCTTAAGATCACCCAAAGAGTGAAACCATCACATGCCGAGAGCCCTTGGAAGGGCAGAAAAACACTATCGGGAGGCTAAAACACTCCAAAACAGTGAAAAAACAGAGTATTGCAGGCATGAACCTAGCAACGCACAGCTGCCGTTAGATCTGGCCGATCAACGGCCCAGATCTAAGCGGCAAATCGCAATCGGCGCTGCAGAGAGGAGGACTTAAGACTGGGCGCAAGACACCCCCGATCAGCGATCTCTGATCATCGGTAGGTCGCAATCGGCGGAGGCAAGACGGCGAATTAAAGGCGGACACGTGATAGAACCGGGCCGATGCGATATCGCGATCTCCGATATCGAAGATCGCAATCGGTAGGGACATACGCCGTGTTATATGAAAGACCTCTGGTTTTGTGATATGCGATTGCGATCAGATCGCAACGCTATATCGCAGCGGAGTAGCACTAAGGGGCAGGGCCGTTATACATTCATATGCGCGATGCGATAACCAGACCTGATGGTTATATACATAATATTATATAATATTTGAGGTCCGCGCCAAATCCATTTTTAATGCATTTTATGTATTTTTCGTTATATAACGAAACACAAAGGGAAGCTTGGCAATGTCGATTGCGATGAGTCCCGGACTCGAAAGGGTTCAGGAATGAAATCTATAAAATTTGAAGTCTAGAGGAAGCCATATTTTAGTGTATTTCCCATGTTTTTAAGTATTTCACAATACAAAGGGAAACACAGGGCCAGGCCACTTGCGATAGGCGACAATGACCCAAAGGGCGGACCCGATAGATATATGTGCCATGTTTGAGGACTTTTGAAGTCCAAAAGGAACAGATATTGGAGAGATTTTACATTATTGCAGTATTTTTTGTGTAAAACAGAAAACGCTCATTATTAAACATTTTAAAGGGAAAACAGAGGCCCGAATAGCCATTTCAAGACAGAGATAGAAGGTTGGAAAGGGAATAAAAAGGGCCACAGTGCAACACAGCCACAACAACAAATGATCATGGAGCATCAACAACCCAATGCAGCTCATCAAAACAAACATCATGGAGTATCTCCGGCACGAGAGAGCTCCCTGCCAGCGCTGCAAAATACCAGAATGAGGTTATTCTGCTGTCAGAAGAAGGAACCTCTGAGCCATGCTTGCCTAGTCAGGGCATCAAAGTTGTTGAAGAGACACAGGGATAGATTAAGACCTCTCGAGCCTCAGAAGGCTCGAGAGCATTGTAAAGAGCTATAAATATCTGAAAGCAAAATGTAATGAGGGTTCAACCTTTGGAGACTGTGGAGACTCTACTTCTCTATCTTCTCATCTTCACTCCAACAATATAAGCTTCTTTTGCTATTACATGTTCAATTCCCATTTTCTCTACTGTTCTATGCTTGCACTTGAATAGTTTA
Organism: Pinus tabuliformis; assembly: GCA_031772625.1. Taxonomy (NCBI): domain Eukaryota; kingdom Viridiplantae; phylum Streptophyta; class Pinopsida; order Pinales; family Pinaceae; genus Pinus; species Pinus tabuliformis. Next base: position 645,196,551 of record CM062815.1, on the reverse strand, counting down.
TTCATGCTTTCTGCTGTGTCTAATGCCAGATAACTGTCATCTTATCTCTACATTGATATATTAGATTTGCAAGCTCCATTTACTTCCTGTAGCTAGCCATTCATATGTGTTTATGCATGCATCTGCTGGTACAGTTGGTATTCTCCATCTATCCATTGAATTTATAAACTATGGATAATGGTCTAAAGCCTTGTATTGTTGAGGGTGTTCATGTATGTCTTGAGTGAGAATAGAGCTGAAATGGTTATCTGACTTGATCCAAACCATCATCCATTCCAATAGTTCTGAGAACAATATTGAAGGTTATATGTTACCAGGTATCTCCGAGCTGCAACCTAGGAGAGTTTCCTGGAGTGATAACAGTATGAGCCTGAGTCTTGTTTGTTATGGCTCTGGCTGTTTTGTCCACTTCTCGATTTCCTTCTTAGTCGGTATCCACTTACGCCACATCACACATCCCTCAGATAGATATCGTCCCAGAAACATAACCATTTGTTGGCTTGAGGGGGCTTGGACCCAGGTTCAGAGTTAGCTGCGCTAACCAACAAAACACTACACTACCAACGCTTTCGGAAACAACCTGCGTAGCGCAGGTTGCAGTCTCACCCGAGGCAGTATTGGGGGATGCTAGAACTAGGATTCTACAACTAGAAGGCTATGTGATATGGGGTTGAGGCGTTTCTTCAATTTCAAGCCTGATCTTACCTTCGCGAACCTTTATTCATGAAATTTATGAACTTAAAGTGATTTTCAGTTAAACAGAGCTATATACTTCCTGTAAACGTCTAATCATGCATAAGGTAACATATAACAATGGATCTAGATCTTCGCAGAGTACTTAAGACAAAATACAGATAAATGTCATTCGATTGTGCGTAAATACAAAAAATACACAAGTATATAAAAATATACATAGAATTGCTTCAAATATCCTTTATTACTTCAGATCTTCCTTATACAATCTTTCCAGACCCTGTGCACACAGATGTAGGGGTCCACGCACTCAACTGCAGGCTTACCAAGCTTTCCGTGTACTTAGCTATAGGAGCCTTCCCCTTCACCAAAAAACAGAAACATTGTACAGACTTAGAACATATCAAAATCCCATTCTGTTCATTAAGTTATATCCTTAGACTCGCTAAGACACCCTTTTATATACTCTTTTCTATTACAATATCATGGTCCGTAAACCATGGATGGATCTCAAAACAATACAAAAACTAAGGGGCTTTGACCTTCCGAAAACCCCTTGAATCTTATTGACTTGCGTGATGCGCGCTCCGCTCCTCAAAATGCAGAGACTTTACAATATTTTATCAAAATTTGACCCAGGGGATCCTGTCCCAACACTTGACTTGGCATATCTCATTGGCATAGTTGGGAATACCACAAAACGTGTTTATGGTTTCATTATGATGGAAGATGCTCAAAAGTTTTCCAAAGGGAGTGTGCCAATCCTAATTTTTTTAAAGAATTTGAGAATTATCCCCTATATGTTATAATGAAGAAGGTAATAAAATCTACAAGGATAAAGATCAAAATTTGGGTTTTTATTTACAACCTATCTAAGATTATAAGTCATAATATCCCATTGAAAAAATATTAGAACAACATTTGATATCCTCATATAGAAACCTTCTTTAATAATAAATCTAAAAAGCATGTAGTAGAACTTGGTCTTGGAACCCTTCTGAAGATGTCATTTAGGAGCATATATCTAGGTTTATTTTCATATTCATCCTAGCGGTAGTGGATATACTAGCCTACAATCATCCATATAATGCCATTTGCATATTTTTCATGATAAGCAAAGATAGAAGAGGAAGATGTGTTACTAGGAGAATAAGGATGTTTTAGAGTATTATGAATACAAACTTGGTAATCAAGTTGGATCCTTGGGAACTCTATTAAAAGTAGACTCATATGGAGGTGGACCTTGAATATGCTATCATGATAAGAGGTAGCCCTTAAATATGGAGTCCTTTCAAAATTGTAGAAGAAGCAACTCAAGAGATGTTTAAAATTCTAAGATTTGAAGCAAGTCCCCATTATATGAGCAGGTATGATCATTTTTGTCTTTAAAATCTATTTATGGTATTGACTCTATCATCTCTAAGGTTTTTCCACAGAATCATAAAGATTCTTATATTATTAAGGTGTTTGATCTTTAGATTAAATCAACCCTTGTAATAACTATCTTTTTCTATTTATTCACTTTAGTGAAACCCTAAATTTTAGGGTTTGTTGCTAGGCATATGATAAAACCCTATCTTGTTAGGATTTGATGATATTATCTAGGGTTTATGATAAAAACCTAGTAAAAGCTGAAATCAGATTCTAGGACTTGAGAAAGAAACCCTAGATTCTTCCATTATGGTTGAAACCCTAACATGGCGTAGTTTTTGGATATCTAAGGTTTAATATTAAAGTTTCGATGATAATATATAAGGTTTGTAACAAAACCACAACAGAGGTTGTTGTACATGTCTAGGGCATGAAAGTGTAACCCAAGTTGATTTCTTACCGTATGATTATGACCCTAACTGGGTCTTGAATATCTAAATTTTAATTTCTTATTTAAGGTTTTGATATCCCTATATGATCTCCTTGTGATTGCATGATAACCCTCGTTTGATAAAGTTAATCTCATGCTCTTATACATATATATTTGTGTTCTTGTCTACACACACACACACACATATATGACACTTGGATGATTGATGAGGTGAGTGGGTACCTTGGAAGATAACCTAGATGGTACCCTGGTGGATCAATATTTTTTCTGTAGCCTAATGGTACCTAGGTTGGGAGTGAGACTAGAATGTGCTTGGATCTATGTGCTATAATGACATGGAACTAAAACATGCTTATCATATTTATTTTTCCCAACAGGTATAATTCCAAAAGGAATACTTCTTGAGAAGAAACTTTTTGAGTAGTTGCGAAAAGAGAAGATATTACTTATAGAAATGTGAAGAATATGTATGTATATTTAATCTATAAAGAATTGCATCATATATTAAGATAACTAACCCAAGCATACATTGATGGAAATCTAGTGTTATCTCAGCTCAATTGGTGTCATTAATTCTAAATGCTTATTCCAACTTGACTCCCTTGTCTTCTTGTTAAATTAATATCTACACAAGATTAGGAGATTGCAATTCACTCAAAAGTTCCATTTCCATTTAGGTATTGTAAAACTTGGAATTAGTAGGTACTGGAATGTAGAATTTAAATTTATTCTTAGAGCAAGCAAGTTCACAAAGCTTCCAATGTATTAGATACAAAAGTTCTTTGCTGCTTAATATAAAATTGTGAATGATTATAATGCTTGTAGTATTTCTATTGAAGGTATTAACCAAATATAAATTGAACATGTAAGCAGTGGTAAACACGATAAGATCACAACTATATGTATCCCTTGCTACTCATGAGATCAACCCTATTCCATCACTTCTGACTATATAGTGACAAGTAAAAACAAATAATACACCTTTGAATTATCGTTTCTCATACCTTCTTCCATCCATAGTAGTGTGTTCTTGCCAATCTGAAGAACTTTTTAAGTTGGAATTACTAGGTTGTACAACAACTCCGTTTAAAATACAAAAGAAATGTCAAGTTAGTTCAAATATCTACCTTTCATATGGCTACAAATATAGTAAGTAGTGCAGTGCATTATGCAGAAGCAAAAATGCATCAACTTGAAAGCAACTTACCTTGAATGCTAAATGTGATGTTACCATTTTGAGCTATTTGGTGAAACCATAACTTTTAGGGGTTGTTGCTAGGCATACGATAAAAACCTAGCTTGTTAGGATTATATGATATTATCTAGGATTTACGATAAAAACCTAGTAAAATCTTAAATAAGATTCTAGAACTTGAGAAAGAAACCCTAGATGCTTCCATTATGGTTGAAACCATAACATGGCATAGTTTTTGGATATATAAGGTTTACTATTAAATTTTTGACGATAATATATAAGGTTTGTAACAAAACCATATAAAAGGTTGTTGTAAGTGTCTAGGGCATGAAAGTGTAACCCAAGTTGATTTCTTACACCATGATTTTGACCCTAACTAGGTCTTGAATATCTAAATTTTAATTTCTCATTTAAAGTTTTGATAACCCTAGATGCTCTCCTTATTATTACATGATAACCCTCATTTGATAAAGCTAATCTCATGCTCTTGTACGTATATTTGTGTACATATATATATGACACTTGGATCGTTGATGAGGTGAGTGAGTACCTTGCAAGATAGCCTAGATGGTACCCTGGTGGATCAATATTTTTGCTATAGCTTGATGATACCTAGATTGGTAGTGATACTAGAATGTGTCTGGATCTATGTGCTATAATGAAATGGAATTAAAACATGATTATCAAATTTATTTTTCCTAACATGAAAAATGCCAAAAGGAATACTTCTTGAGAATAATTTTTTGAGCAGTTGCGAAAAAAGAAGAGATTACTTTCTAGAAATGTCAAGAATATGCATGTATATTGAATCTATAAAGAATTTCATCATATATTAAGATATATAACCCAAGCATACAATGATAAAAATCTAGTGTTATTTCACCTTAATTGGTGTCATCAATTCTAAACTCTTCTTCCAACTTGACTCCGTTGTATTCTTGTTAAATTAATATCTACACAAGATCAAGAGATTGCAATTCACTCAAAAGTTCCATTTCAATTCAGGTATTGTAAAACCTAGAATTAGTAGGCACTGGAATGTATAATTTAAATTTATTCCTAGGGAAAGCAAGTTCAAAAAGCTTCCAATGTATTAGATACAAAAGTTCTTCGTTGCGTAATATAAAATTGTAAATGATTATAATGCTTTTAGTATTTCTATTGAAGGTATTAACTAAATATAAATTGAACATGTAAACAATGTGAAATACCATAAATCACAACTACATGTATCCCTCATATTGCTACTCATGATATCAACCCTATTCCATCACTTCTGACTAGATAGTGACAAATAAAAACAAACAATACACCTTTGAATTATCGTTGCTCATACCTTCTTCCATCAATGGAGGTATGTTCTTTCTAATTTGAAGAACTTTTTAAGTTGGAAATACCAGGTTGTACAACAAACCCCTTTAAAATACAGAGGAAATGTCAAGTTAGTTCAAAGATATACCACTCATATGACTACAAATATAGTAAGTAGTGTAGTGAATTATGCAGAAACAAAAATGAATCAACTTGAAAGTAACTTACCTTGAATGCTAAATGTAATGTTACCATTTTGAGCTATTTTTTCTGATAGTTGTTCCACTTCAACATCCAAATTGATACTAGTTGTCCTACACATATTCATGAGACCAATGAGGCAAACTTAGATTAAATTTGACCAAATATAAAATTTAATTGCATGAATAAATAATAATTAAAAGGAATCGAGTGCATGAATACCAGAATGAGCTCCTCTTGGTTTTGAGAATAAATTATTGGAGTAGTTTAATCTTGGAGCAAACCTCCCTCCACTCAACGAAGCAACAACGAAGTCAATATTGATTTTGTTGTCTCTATATCGGATCGAGGGTTTTTTGCTCCAAGATGATCCAAATCCTAATTTTATTGTTTACTGAACAAGGCCAACCACGTGAAGGTGGAAGATCTCATGGCCCCTCTCCCCCCCTCACATCACTCTCAATTCCCCAATACCTAATATATCTAGTATATAGGAAATAGTTGAAAGAAAGACATTAAGATACATAAACAAATAAGTGTGAACCATACTATAAATGCGAACTATAACTAATTATAGATAAACGATATGCCAATAATGAAAATTAGAGAATAAACACTTCAATAAAGCTTCTAGTTGATCAAGAGGTCCCTAGGAGCTTGTATTTTATGATTAAGTCAATAGCGATCAAACAAAGCTATAAATGACTTCACATAGATAAGTTAATTCATTCAAGTGAAATGGATACAAGTATTGGACATCAAATGATCATAAATGTTTGAATACCATGTGAAATTCAACACATAAAGGTACCAAAAATGCAACACATAAACTAACCTTATCTTTAATTATTAGGGTATTTTACCATTAGCATGGGAATATTGCGTTAGCTGATGGACTTATACGCTTTTCCTCTCTTTTTCCTATTGGCATCAGGGGACTAACTAACGACCAGATTCTGGGTAAACTCCAATCGACTCTATGTCTATAGCTGGCCATAAATTTTCCTTTGCATTGCTTATAGGAGGATGTGCTTATGCCATATACCTATTTTGAGGTCTTTGTTTCACAATGAATTCATGGTACCCTAGGGGTGGTTCCGGTCAATCCAATAAGCATTCATTCATGCAAAGGAATTCCACATGATAACATTTTAAGACATATGTGGTCATCATCTAAATCTCTATATTTCTTTACAACTTTCCAAGATTTTGTTTCATCTTTAAGTTCATTCTGAATTTTTTCTATAGCATTGATTACAAGCTCAATGAAGAAATATTTTGGAACCCCTCCATAAGTAAGCAATGTGATCAAATGTCTTGAAAGAGATTCTATGCTCAACTTATAGCTGGTTCCACAAATTTCCAATGAGTTGATACTTGGGTAACGAACATAATTTTCATCTCTTTCAACTTTGATCATCGACTATTGAAAATGGATCATTTTACATGGAAATTTTTTGTTAACAAGAAATGTTCCTTTGACTGCATAGAAATTATAGAAAAGACGACACTGAATGTGTAAGGGGTAGGCATATGAAATATGATTTCTTAAATGTTTGCTTTCAAATACATGTTTTGGGCATTATGAAGCCTAATCTTCACATATAAATCCAATGCCATCAATATGTATTAGAAGATGTCAATTCAAGTCATAAACCTCCTTTTTATTCTCATCCAAACGTGGTATATCCACTGCATAGATAAAATTTACATCTGAGATATCACCTCCAATGGGAATGGTTTTTGAAAGAATCAATGTAAACAAAGCTATGTACTTCTTCAAACTAGCAATATTATGTACATACATAAACAAGGATCGTGCCTCATGGATAGGTTTGTTAAAAAAAAATTATGTACCTTTTTCATCTACTTATGCAAATGGTTTGGTGCAAAAAAAGTAACATTTGACTAATGATGACATGGGTTTTTTCCTTTTTTCCTTGCCACCATCCTTGATTAAGTGTTATGGGGAGAAGGTAGGTCTAGGATTTAATGCAAGTGTGATAGGTGGTATAGTTGGGTTTGTGCGATAATCCACAAGGGAATATTGAATTGGGGGAGCTTCGGAAAGTGGTACGAGTAATGGCCATAGGCCCACCAAGATAACTCATTGATTATTGCTTTCCTATTTAGAGAGATCTTACTTGTGCTAGATAACAAGAATTTTGTCTATGTTCAGTCTAAAGCAACACTCTATTTATTCAAGTGAAGTTACCTACAGTTGTCCAAATGTGAGATCTAGTATGACGAAAAAGTGGGTATAAGTCGTGAACAATTCCTTTCCTATGGATGTAGAAAGGTGAAGGCATCGAAAGAAGCGAGGGGTATGAGAGGCTCTTTATAATTCCAACCAAGGTCAGTGAAACCAAAAATCATTTTTTTTTTGTAAACAACAAATCACAATAAATAAATGTGTTAGATCTCACAAATGAAACATATTTTTACCTTAGTTATCATATATTAAGATAACTAACCAATATATACAATGATAGAAATCTAGTGTTATCTCACTTCAATTGGTGTCATCAATTCTAAATGCTTCTCCCAACTTGAATCCCTTGTCTTCTTGTTAAATTAATATCTACACAAGATCAACAAATTTCAATTCACTCAAAAGTGTAATTTAATTTAGGTATTGTAAAACCTAGAATTAGTAGGTACTAGAATGTACAAATTAATTTTTTTCGTAGAGCAAGCAAGTTTACAAAGCTTCCAATGTATTAGATACGAAAGTTATTTGTTGCGTAATATAAAATTGTAAATGATTTGAATGCTTGTAGTATTTCTGTTGAAGGCATTAACTAAATAGAAATTGAACATGTAAGTAATGGGAAACACCACAAGATCAAAACTACATGTATCCCTCATCTTTCTACACATGATATCAACCCTGTTCCATCACTTTTGACTAGATAGTGACAAATAAAAACAAATAATACACCTTTGAATTACCGTTGCTCATACCTTCTTCCATCCATGGCAGTATGTTCTTGCTAATATGAATAATTTTGTAAGTTGGAATTACTAGGTTGTGTAACAAATCCCTTTAAAATAAAGAATACATGTCAAGTCAGTTCAAATATCTACCACTAATATGACTACAAGTATAGTAAGTAGTTAAGTGCATTATGTAGAAGCAAAAATGAATCAACTTGAAAGTAACTTACCTTGAATGATAAATGTAATGTTACCATTTTGAGCTATTTTCTTTCGATAGTTGTTCCACTTCAACATACGAATTGATACTAGTTGTCCTTCACATTTTCATGAGATCAATGAGGAAAACTTAGATTAAGTTTGACCAAATATTAAATTTAATTGCATGAATAAATAATAATGAAAAGGACTTGAGTGCAAGAATACCTGAATGAGATCCTCCCGTTTTCAAGAATAAATTTATTGGAGTAGTTTAATCTTGGAGCAAACCTCCCTCCACTCGACGAAGCAACAACAAAGTCAACATTGACTTTGTTGTTGTTCTGTTGGATTGAGGTTTTTTTTACTACGAGATTATCCAAATCCTAATTGATTCTCTACTGAAGACAACCAACCACTTGAAAGTGGAAGCTCTCATGGTCCCTCCCCCCCTCGCATGACTCTAAATTCCCCAATACCCAATCTATCTAGGAAATAATTGAAATCAATACATTAAGATACCTAAAAAAACAAATAACAAACATTCATTCATTCATTTGTATATCCACAAAATATTTCATGTCAATAAATTTTATCATAAACAATATGTTTACATAATATGAAACAAGGTCGTGTACATAAAGAAACATATATGAATTATTCATTAACATATAACATTCATTCATCAATCATAGACATAAAATACTTCATCTCAATAATTTTCATCATAAAAAATATGTTTTCATAATATGATACATGATGTTTCCAATGATATAACTAGTACAATCATTTCTTTTTCTTTTTCTTTATTTTTGACAGCCTAGTCATGTACTCATCACGTCATTGAGGCTACCGCAATAGGGGTGGATCATCAATTGTAACAAGAAAGAAATGTTAAATTGATATTTTATTATTATTATTATTACAAGTATTTCATTAATAAAAAACCATTAGAATTTTCTTTATCTCATGCACTAGTCGACACTTCTAGAATAACAGCCCTATGCTCGTCTTTTGGTACATGATCCTTATGTATGGCACTCTCTGCCACTGAAAGCTGTCTTGAGGTGTCTGTATGTTGTGGTGTGATCTATGCGAAAAAAATCCTATATAAGAAAGAAAATGTTTTTTTATTAGATAATGTAAAAGTTAAAAAACAAACAATCATAATTGAACTTATGACAAAAAAAATCACTTTAAAATATGGTTATTACTTGATATATTTGAAGATGTTGGTTGAACATGTTGATGCTATCTTTAATATCTAGAATTTTATTTCTAATGCGAACCAAACGAACAAGTTTTTTGTTCGTTCTAACCACAAGCTTATTGACTGTTATGATTGGGTCGGGAGAAATGAACAACCCACCATCATCAAACCAATCAGGATCACTGTCGTCATGTCTCCCAGACTACATATTTAAACAAAATAAAAGTTTTTGCGATTATGTAAACAAATAATCAATCTCACATTAAGTTATTTCAATTATTTAAACAAATAATATCCTACCTTCTTTTCAGACCTTACCAATTTTTCTGAAATATATTTACAGCAAAAGAAAACATTTTATTTTCCTTTCGTAAACATTCTTGGAAGTAGTGAAATAAAGAAAACATTTTCTTTTCCTTTCATAAACATTCTTGGAAGTAGTGAAATAAATAGATTGCAATAACCTATCTTGCATATAGTATAGATAGAAAGGAAATAAGTAAAGAAGAGATAGAGATGAAGCATTAAAACACATTATACGAAACAATGGCCATTAAACCTCACTTTATAGAAATTTGATCCTCCCAAAGGAGGCACCATTCCCATGCAATGTGTCTGCCTTGACTTATGATGAAGTGAAGTGAAGGAGAAACAAGTGAACACTACTCTTCTTATGGTTGACAATACTTTTGAAATAAAGGTGGCCAAGAATCCCATATTACTTGAGCAAACCAAGCACATCAAGATAAAGTACCATATGATTCAATATCATGTAGAGGGAAAGGCTACTCATTTGAGATATTGTTCCACAAATGAGAAAATTATTGACATCTTCACCAAATCACTTGGAAGATAAACTTTTAAAATTTTTAAAATGATGCTTAGACTCAAAAATACCCATTCAAATTAAGTGGGGAATGTTAGATACATAATACTTTGGATTTGTTGTTGTTCTACATAATTCAGAGGTATGTGAAATGAATAGTCTTAAGAAATAAAAGTAGTCCCTCGTGGAATGTGAAGAAAGTAGCCACTTCCTTTTGTATATATGCATGCTTTGAGTTACTTAATATCACAAAAATGTGGAGTTATTCCTCTTCCCATCCTGATTTTCTTAGAATCCATGCCACATACATTCCTATATGCCCTAGTGGTTGTAAGGCATATTTGTATCATCACTTTCAAAGGAATGACATCAGTAGTTGCTCCTAAATATATCATATAGTTGTTTCTTCTCCCAACTTGACTACCTTGTCTTCTTGTTAAATTAATATCTACACAAGATGAGAAGATTGCGATTCACTCAAAGGTACTGTAAAACCTAGAATTATTAGGTACTAGAATTTACAAATTAAATTTCTTCCTAGTGCAAGCAAGTTCACAAAGTTTCCATTGTATTAGATACAAAAGATATTTGATGCATAATATAAAATTTTAAATGATTTTAATGCTTGCAATATTTCTGTTTTCACATTTATTTGATGATAAGAACACAAACAAGGTCATTCTAATTTTTTCCAATGGAAAAATCATAACTTTTTATTAAGATAGTGAAATTTACATGTGCACATGCCATGAGGCATTCAACCTATTAGTAAAAAATGTCGTACTAAAAAAACCAGGTTCTAAACAAACAAGTACGATAATTTATTATTCGGTCTCTTTCTATTTTTTTGGTATTTTGTAAGGACGTCTTGTGCTTTCCCTTCAGCTATTATGGGTTCTGCATGCCTTGCTCCTGAGATGGTCATATGTCTATGCTGCTCCAAAGAGGCGAAGCATCAACTACAATAATAAATAAATGTTAAATTCATATTTATAGTTATTATTATTACAAGTGTTTTATTAATAAAAATAGTAGTAGAGTGTTCTTTACATGTTTCGGTATTGGAGGGACACAAAATACTTTAAGACGTGGCCATATGTTCCTCCTCTTGTCTGGACTCATCATGTACATGCTCTGGAGAAGAAACATGAAAGGTTATAATTAATACACTGTTTGTATTTAAATATTTTTAATTGTAATCCATACTACAATTTTTTTATAACACTTGAAATACCTCCAGTACCGAGTTGAAAATCAGTTTCAAGAGGCACTCCATCGTCACTAGGATCACGTGTTGTATCTACATTTCTTTCCTTCTTTTTACAATCAAGCACATTAATTTATGGTAAAAAATAATAACCAGTAGATTGTACAAGTAATAATTTATAAATGCTCTTCATTGCTTTTATTTACCTGAGTGTTAGGTTGGGCACTGGAAGATCGTGAAGATGTTAAGCTTGTCCAACGTTCAACCACGACTTGATAGCCATGCTTGAAAGTAATCTTGAGGTATTCCTCCATGGGATCCTCTTTGAATTGTGATCCCTGCAATTTTGCATGAGAACATGAATTTTTCTTCTTCAGTGATCTTAAATTAAAATTGTTAAGAATTTTTAATTTGGATGCAATTTTTTTTAATACTTACCATTTTGTGGCTAGATTTGAATAACCACCCAGGCATAAATGATGTTGCCCATGTTTAGCTATTTTAGCCTTCGTGGCATTGGATGTATTTGGGAGCCTATATTGAAAACACTGAAAAAACTTAATTAGATGTCACAATGATGATAAAGCATCATAATTACATTATTAAAAATGCCTCATACCTTCTTGGTCCAGGTGGTGTCTTCCCTTCTTTTCAAAGTGCATTCTCATTTGCTTCTTCCACGAGGGATTTCCACTCCTTCTTTGAAATCGTTGGAGGGCACTCATACGACCTAGTCCTTTCCAAATGGAACCCACAGATGTTTAAATGTAATCCTACCTTCGAGGTAACTCTAGTTTATTGAAGGTACTCTCACCGAACATGCCAACCGTCCTGTTCATAAGTTCATCCTTCAACTTGGAACTTTGATATTTCTAGTTTGTGTGAATGGTGGGCTCAAATATTTCCAAGGATAGGTCATACGAACACCTATAAAATACATCATTTTCTACAAAACAATATTATCATTAGTTTAAAATAGTCACAGGCTATACATTAATTTCAATTAGATTGTAGTTAATATCTAAAACACTTCTTAAATACCCAAAAGTTTCTCTAATTTCACAAGGACATTGTCATCATCTACAAAAACTGTAATCGATAATGTTCCTGTGCTAGTAACATAGGAAGATCTAGGAAAACTCACTTCAAAACTCACTTCAAATTGTGCAATGGTATCATGCTCTACATCCAAAACATCATGTGCAGATCTTGGTGTATGTTTTTCAGGGGGTTCATATCTTGGCATGTGTGGTTCAGCAGGCGTACCGGTCTCAGTGACTGGTGCATCACTCACAAGTGGAACATCGAAACTGATACCAACAACGACCACCATAGTCACAACATAAGGATCACACTCACTCAAAAAATCCTGTAAAATAAAGAGTTTTTTTTTTTTTTTAATAGAGGATGAGATTATTAAAATCATAATAAATAAATAAATGGGATAACTAAATGATTTTCTCATCCCATAATGATAATTTTTTCCCATAACGGTTTTGATTTGGCCTCTTATCTCTTTTGCCTACAACTTACTTTGAATTAAAGAACTTAATTTCTTGTTTAATTTCATTTGAAGCTTCTTTATTGTTTGGATCAGATCGATGGACAAAAAATTGCTTCTTCACTAAGAAATTCCTCAGGAGCATCTGTGGATTGATTTGAAGTTAGTGCCTTCCCCTTTTCACCCTATTTATGAAATAACTGTAATTTGTAATTTTATTCTACCATCCTCGACTATAAACATTCAAAGATTTTAATTTGATGAAACATTTTAGATCAATAAAAAATTCCATTTTTTACATAAGAGGGGAAATTTAGCTAGTTAAATAGTTACTCGTAAATATTATGATATCTTGAAAGTTCATAATGACACATTAAAATCAAATCAAGCAGTTCATCCACAATTATTCATTATTATATTAATAAGAAAACCGCTACTGACATATATCTCAATTTATATAAAAACTTCATGTTATATTTTGGGCACTTGTATCAAAGAAAGAAAAAATATTTTTATATGGAAGTCTAGGGTTACCTGAGGTTCAAAATTGCAGTAAGTGCTACAAGCTGTCTTAGAAAGGATGAAAGGATAAAATATCCCTAAAGAGCATGCATCATCTTGATTTAGTATGGCATCATGGATAGAAGCATATGATAGTAGCATGTTTAAAATTATATTGGTTGAGTTGCTTGAAATCATCTAGTATTTGAAGAATAAAAATCTTGGGGACCATTTTGCATAAATATTCCTCAATTCAATGTCTAAAATAATATTAAAGGAAGTCTTTTTGCTAATATGGATCATCATGATCTTGTAAGAGTCATCATCTTGGAAGGTTCTTGGAATAGGCATTATGATAGGATCAATATACGTTCCATATTGTATAGAAACAATACTTTGAATAAGATGAAGTAATGCATTCGGTCAAGTTGCAAGCTCATTGTAAGATACAAATAATTAAATGATTGTGTGAAATATTAAGAATGCATGTTTAAAGTAACATTTGGAATATAGGATTCATATAATCTTGTAAGGAAGGTTGGTCATATGCATAGTGAATATTTCATTTAGCTATATGATGCCTAAGAATATGAATTTTACTTACCCTATAATGGATAAAATGATAAAACTTTCTCACTAGAATAAATCTCATGGTTATATTATTTTACGTACGATTACATTGATGTTTTCCTGCTGCGAGGTCGGTGCCCTTTGACAATATTATAACCATGACATATTAAAATGTTTCCTTAACTTACAAGATGCATGACAATATATTGTAGTAAATGACAATCATAACATATAATAGACATTGTTTACAAGTTGGGTAAAATAGAATACATACCACCCCCATAATAACAACATTTGTATCTATTTGATTCAAATTGTAATCAATGAGAAACTCTTCCTCTGCAGCTATTGATTTTATGGCACATACAAATACACAATTTCCTTCACACCCCTCGAATATGAAATTGGATTGCTTATTTGGGGTCGCGAGCTTCGTACTATTTATAAACCCTATAATATTCCTTGCTTCTTTTGGCCTTCCATCAAAATGCATAGTTGCCCCTTTATTTTGATCATTGTCTTTTAGTTGTATACAATTTGCGGACACGCCATATCTTCACATACTTTTGGTATATTGGATTAACCATACCCAATCATTCTGGATGTAACAAGGTCCGACATACTCCATCAGTTCAGTTAATTCGCCATAACATACCTTTACAACAGCCATGGAAAATAAACGCAAACCATGTAATGGCAATGGGGCAATGTGGTATATCCTTTCATTGATAGAAAAATTAGTGTTTATTCCAAGAATATCCTTGGTTACCCATTATTTCACTAGATGTGTGTACCTCAAGGGCACCTCCATGTCATCTATGCTCTCATTATCATAAGAACATGAACCCTCTTTAGTGAAAAAAATTTCCATGCGTCTATGGAATTTTCTTCTAATCTTTTCACCTCTAGTTGATCTTTGCCTCCTAGATGACATAACAAATGTTTGGTCAATTTCTTCTATCCTACCTAAAATTCTATCACTCAACAAAGATAGGTATGAAAAATACCTATTTGGTTGGAAGTCTTATAAGACTCCAAATGGGAGAAATTGTTAGCGAGTGTCATCAGGGATGTTGAGAAACATCTTGACGAAACCAAAATAACATTATAATAGTACAAGTGAGTTACAAGTAACTTCTCTATGTTTAGAATATTCAAGTAATATTTAAAAATTTTAGAACTTGAGAACCTATTCATCCAACCAATTAAATCAGAATGAATTAAGGGAACAACCACAAGGAAAGAAACTATAACTATGATGTTTGATTACTTATATGTGCTCATTAGGATTATCTTCCTCTTATGTGATATAGAAATTAGAACAAGAGAAGCTTCCAAATTATATAACCACAATTATAAGCAAAATTAGATGATATTTCTAATAGTGATTTTATTTTATTTTTTTTTTCCAAAGAAAAAAATGAACTTTTTATAATCATAATAAAAATTTACATATACATGCCGCAACTTCCTTTTGTTGTATGATAGAGCATCATAATACCTGCTGGAAGGCTATTCTACCTTCCTTTAACTGAGAGTTATGGGTCATTCTGAGCGTAAACAGAGCCTCCTCCACAGAGGAAAACAACTCCCTTCCTCAGCGTTTTCAAAAAGAGTCAACAGTTTAATGTTTATGGTAACAAAAACATTTACTGGCATCTTTCCCCGGGTTTCCTCTATCGAGGAAAACAACCCAAGACGAAAAAGAATGCGCAACACTATCATAAAAGACTATAACAGATTTCAATAAGCAGACTTTCCAGCTATAAACAAAAAGAACCTAGTATGACCAGCTCTACTATGTGCATATGCATGCAATATATACATAAGGAGGCTGGTCCGAGATGTGAGTGCCTCCATTGATTTCCTCCACTATTCTCCATCTGCCCATATCTTGTTGTAAACCTTCTTTAGAAAGCTTGTCTGCAGCGTCGTTGCGTTCCCTGTAGATGTGATGAATAGAGAAGGCATTAAAAGATAGTTTTAAATGCTGAATATCTTCTAATAAAGGATACAATATGTAATTTTGACATCTTCTTTGATCATTTGCCCATTTGATAACATTTAATGAATCCCCAAAAATCTGAACTGTGAAGATGTTCCTGTGAATCAGCCAACATAGGAGAAGCTTAAGAGCATATAATTCTGCATAGTTATTTGAGCCACTGCCTAATCCTACAGAAGCTTTTAGAGAATGTCTTTCGGTTATATGGATGATTAGACCTGCTCCAGCTTTGTTATTTTGAGAGGCTCCATCAAAGTAAGCCCATGGCACTCCTTCCTTGATTTGTTCTTCTCTAATCTGCCTGGGCATCCTTTCTTCCTCTGAATCCGGTATATTTGAGTAAATTGAAATACTCTGAATGGCAATTGATTCCACCGAAGTTTCCTTGTCCTGAAAGATGACTCTGTTTCTTGCAATCCAAATTCCCCAACAGATAATAGGAGGCAATCTAATAGTGATTTGAGATGATGAAATAAAAATAAATTCAAATGCAACTATCCTCTAAACATGCAATGAATCATTATGCAATTAAGAAAGAGAGAAACAACTATGAAATACAATTCAATTAGTGAATAGAGGAAAGATAAACAATTAGTAAAGGTTACCCTTGAATAGATCATGAGAGAGAAGCCAAGAACGATGCCTACTATCCTTCTATCTATCTAATGCCAATAATCAACTTATGAAAGATGCACTAGACCTCAAATAAACCAATGATATCTAGATCCATGCTAAGTTTGGTGTCTTGGCCTAAATGATATCTAGATCTTGGTTGGAGTCGATATATTTGCCTAGACGACACCTAGATCCTTGTGGGGTTGGTACCTTGGAAGGAAGCTTAGATGGTACCTAGATCCCTTGTTGTGTGGGTGTCTTGGCAGGTAGCCAGATGACACTGGGATCCATGATGACTTGGTGTCTTGGTAGGTATCCTAGATGACACTGAGGCCTATGATAAGTTAGTGTCTTGTAAGTTCACCTAGATGACACTTAGATCCATGATAAGTTAGTGTTTTGACAGGTAGCCTAGATGACACTTGGATCCTTGATGAATTAGTGTCATGGTAGGTAGCCTAGATGACACCCGAACCTTTTTGAGTTGGTACCTTGGTAGGTATCCTAGATGGTAACTTGATGGATTGATACCTTGGAAGTTAGCCTAGATGGTATCTAGCATTGTATATGTTGTTTGTGATACTATTCTTATGATAATTTTTAAAAGTAAGTATTGTCCTTGTACTGGTTGAAAAATTATGAATACCTCCCTAGTTAGGAGGGAGTGTTAAAAGTGTAAATAGTTGCGGGCTTCGTAATTGTTGTTTGGCTCATGATATGATATAATTCTTATGTATTTTTCAAAAGAATAAAAAGAAAAATATTATAAAAATAAAAATTATATATTATGCATGGGTTTCATGCTCAAGGTCATTGGTCTCTAGGTCAAAGCACCCATTGAGTGCTTCTAGGTTTTTGTCATGAGTCATGTGTCATTTTCATTATGTAAAAGACCCTATTGGGATCTTGGATCAAAGAAAGAAATATTATTTTTTGTAATTGCATGTGTCTAAGGGGCTCCAAAATACAAGTTGGCCAACTTTCTCATGTCAGCGTTGAGAAGTGCTTAAACAAACTTTTGAAATGGGTATATATATGAGGTACTTCGAACTCCTTACAGATAACATATACACACATATTTTTGTCGTTATCAAAAAATTAAAAGGGATTCGAAGAGGCTATAAGAGGCTAAAATATTATAGTATGTAACTTATGAAGGATATGAAGAGGCTAAAAGAGCATATGAAGACATAGTCTGTAACTTAAAAGGGATGCGAAGAAGCTAGGAGAGGATACACAGTTATAGTCTGCAACTTATGAAGGATGCAAAGAGGCTAGAAGAGCCTACAAAGTTCTAATCTGTGTTTTTCTATTGTGAAAATATTGGGAAGGCAGGATGGTCGACTTGATCTTGATGGGAGAATTGGTCCAGAATTTGGTTTGTAATGAGTGAAAAAATTACGGTATAAAATTCCTTGAAATTTAAAACTGGAAATGTTTGCAATGAGTGCAAAAATTATGGTAGAAAATGTTGCAAAATATGTCTCAGTCAATCCACAAATTGTCTGAAATGTTCGCTAGAAACATCTTCCACGATATCCACGAATTTACAGTGGTTATCTGTAAAAAAACACTTCTAAAAACCCACAAATATATTCTAATGGGGGATTTGAAACTTGCAAAAATATCCTTGAGAGACACATTTTCACCCCTCGATTTACCAAGTAGTAATGGTGTCTGAAAAATACCTCATTATGGTTGTCAAGGCCTCAAATGGGAATTTGATTCTTGGCTCTAATACCAAGCTAATATCTCAGAATGTAGGCTTCTGTGATTCATGATTTATACAAATATTTTATGGAGAAATCACATATCAAAATTTATTTTGACACGTTTTGAACCACTTACGGTGGTTCATAAACCACAGTAAGTGGTTCGAAACATGTCGACATAATATTTGATATGTGATTTCTTTGGAAAATATTTGTATAAACCAAGCTAATATGTGAGGAAATCATCAACAAAAGAATAGAAACTTGAATTTGGCTCTAATACCAAGCTAATATGTGAATATATCATCAACAAAGAACATGATAATAGGGTAAATCATCGAAGGAAAAAAAATAATTTTTATTCATTATTAGGTTTTACTTACATGGGATATGATACAACCCATTACGAGTGGTTGGATTTATTATTTAATGTTTATTGATGACTACACTAGAATGTGTTGGGTTTATTTATTGAAGAACAAATCTGATGCTTTTCAAACATTCAAAAACTTTCAGACATGGATTGAAAATGATGCACAATCTCATATTGGCTTTATTCATAATGATAATGGAAAAGAATACACTTCAAATGAATTTGAAAACTATCTTCGACAGCTTGGGATGAAACATCAAACAACTGTGCCTTATAATTCCCAACAGAACAGAGTAGCTGAAAGAATGAATAGGACAATCTTAAATATGGTACGTTCCATGATGCTTTTTCAAGAATGTAAAATTGATGTTTTGGGCTGATGCAATTCTATGTGTTGTGTATGTAAAGAATATATTTCCATCTAATGCTATTATAAACAAGACTCATGAAATGTGGTATGGACACATTACTTTGGTAAAGCATCTCAGGGTCTTTGGTTCCACCTATTATGCCTTGATACCAAAGGAACAAAGAAACAAACTTGGTGCAAGGAGTCGTAAGTGTATCTTCTTGGGGTATTCAAATACCTCCAAAGCATACCATCTCTATGATGAAGTTAATAAGAAGTTTGTTGTATCTAGAGATGTAATATTTCTTGAATCTTCCAAAGATGACAATGTTGTTGAGTGGCAGCTTGATCACTTGGATAGATTCAAACATGTAAAATCATTTCAAGAATTTAATAATCAGATTCCACATATTGAAGGGGGGATTCCTATTCTGGATCAATATGTAGAATCTTCTTCTGAAGCACTCTCTCCCCCACATGAAGCTCCAACCACTAATGATACTTTAAGTGATGTGATTGAAAAAATTGGGAGACTCAATCTTGATTCAGTCCAAACTTAGTCAACTAAGTAGCCTAGGCCATCTCAGAAAGGTCTCAAAAAATCGCTGACAAAGACACTTGAAAGTGTTCATCCTAATGAGGTTGGAAAGACAGGAACAATAAATTCAACCAGGAATGTAGATGATTCTGATTCACTTGTTGATATGGATGTTTCTTATGATTGTGAACTGAATTTGTCTACAACTTTTGAACCAACTTCCTTCAAAGAAGCTGCTTCTCATGATGAATGGAAATAAGCGATGAAAAAGGAGTATGATGCCCTGATAAAGAATGGCACTTGAAATATGGTTGATATCTATTAGGAACCAAACCAATGGCTGCAAATGGGTCTACAAGAGAAAGTATAAAGATGATGGCTCACTTGACAAGCACAAATCCAGGCTTGTGGAAAAAGGTTTTTCATAGAAGGAAGGGGTCGATTATGAGGAGAATTTCCCCCCCACAACAAAATGGGTTACCAGCCAGACACTCTTTGCCTTGGTAGATCAAAACAATTGGAAAGTCCATAAAATGGATATAAAAACTAATTTCTTGAATGGAGATATGAAAGAGAATGTTTTTATGTCTCAGCCAGAAGGATTTTTTGTTAAGGACCAAGAACACAAAGTCTGAAAGCTTGTGAAATCCTTGTATGGCCTCAAGAAAGCACCGCAATCCTGGTATGAAAAGTTAACTGAGCATCTTCTGAAACTCAACTTCAAACATTATCATCTTGATGATGCAACTTTGTTTGTCAAGAAAGTTGGAAAAATCATTGTATATCTTGTGGTGTATGTGGATGATATTTTGATGAAAGGGAACAATGAGAGCTACATTGCATCCATAAAGAAGGAATTGAGGAAATGCTTTGAAATGAATGACTTGGGCTATGTTCACTACTATCTTGGTATTGAAGTAACTCAACACCCAAAGTTTATATTCCTCTCTCAGAAAAAGTACGTTGGAGATCTGTTGAACAAGTTTGGCATGGATGAGTGAAATCCTTTGACTACTCTAATGGAATAGAACTTAAAGCTCACATCCATTGAAGGCAAAGAATTTGAGGATGCAACAAAGTATAGACAACTTGTAGGAAGTCTCAACTACTTGACTACTACCAGACCAAAGAGTTCATTTGCTGTTGGAATCCTCTCCATATTTATGAAAAATCCTTGTGAGGGACATTGGTCTACTACCAAAAGATTTCTAAAGTAATTGAAGGGAACTCAAGACTTTGGACTCAAGTATATAAAGGTGGGCGACTTCAGCTTGATTGGATACTCTTATTTAAACTTTGATGGAGACAAAGAAACTGGGGTATCTACTTCAGGTAATGTTACGAGTCTTGGATCAGGGGATGTATCCTGGAGATCACATAAACAATAAGTTCCAACGGATTCCACAATAGAGGCAGAATATGTGGGAGCAGCTGAAGAAACAAAGGAAATTGTGTGGCTTAGGAAAATGTTGGAATATTTGCAAGTGAAACAAGTGAGTTCAAATCCACTCATGATTAACAACACCTCTGCAATAAAGTTGGCCAAGAACCCAAAGTTCCATGATCGAACGAAGCACATCAATACAAAATACCATCTGATTCGACATCATGTTGAGGCCAACATAATCCATCTATGCCATTGTTCCACTAATGAGAAAATTGCAGACATCTTCACCAAAGCGCTTAGAAGAGAAAAGTTTGAAAGGTTCATAATGATGCTTGGACTCACCAACATCCCTTCATATTAAGGGGGGGAATGTTGATACCTAATCATTGGGATTGGGTGAATATATGTAAATAATGTAAATAATAAATAATGGAGAATAGGAATATGAAGAGACACTGGGAGGTGAAGCCCAAGAGTCTCTCCCTCCTTGTATATATCCATGAGCAATCTTAATGCAAAGACAAAATTCATTTTGAGGAGTTACCTCCTGGCCTAATAATGCCTTTTAATTTGATAGCACTCATTTTAATGATATAAGAAGAAGGTGTCAATTCACATGCCATATGATGGGTAACAGGGCTTACCAATGTTAGAATAATATTCTCTCTTGAGAGTGCACAAAATCGAACTTGTGCATATAGGGTAACTATGCAATTTCAGGAAGAATGCGAATGCCTCGCCTGCCAGAAATGCGACAACCCTAATCTCTGCACTCCCTTGACCTTCTGAGCTCGTGCCGCTGGGCTCCTTCTGACCTCCTTCCATGGACACCCCTGCAGGAGGGGTGGGATCCTCCCCCCCCTTACTCAGCTCCAGCCTCTGACAATGAACAGTCTACAAATCCTCTAACATCTCCTGGTGGTCTCACTGAAACTGATCAGGGAGCAAGACTGACAAACAGCGAAGCGGATCCCTCAGCACCATGTGAGGCGGATGACAAAGAAAAAGACGTGCACCAAAAAGCCTCTTCGTCATAGCCAAAGGTGACCTCGGCTACCTGCATCCCGAAAGCTACAGAACGAATCAAAGTCGATCTCCCCAGTCACCGCATTAACAGCGAGATCCAGTTCATGCAGGACCATGCGCTCATAGGCAAGTTTCTCGGATTCTGGCCAACTGAAAAGGCGCTGCAGGGATGGATAGCTTCAAAATGGAAGCCTAAAGGATAGGTCACTCTGCAGCTTGGACCCAAAGGCTTCTTCACGGCCATTTTCCACTGTGTGGAGGACAAATCTCGCATATTCGAAGGAGGCCCGTATTTTTTTAACTCCTCAGGTCTATACCTCCGGGATTGGAAGCCTAGGTTCAACCCTGATAAAGAAGATTTCAGTTGGGCACCAGTTTGGATACGCATGTATTCCCTCCCTGTGGAATACTGGAAAGAAGAAACGCTAGCAGACATTGGCAATAAACTAGGGGTTTTCATCAAAGTTGCTGAGGAAACCAAAACCCGCAGATATACCTCTTATGCCCAGATCTGTGTCCAGATGCACTTGACCAAAGCTCTCGCCGACTCGGTAAGTCTCTTTCATGATGATTTTGAATGGAATCAACCTTTAGATTACGAGCACATCCCTTTTCGTTGTCGTAAATGCCATGAACATGGCCATCTCTTCCGAGATTGTCCTCTGAACTCGCAGTCCAAATCTACAGCCAATGAATCCAATAAAGACTCTGAAGGATTCATCAAAGTTCCGAATCGCCGTAGGCATGCCAAGAAAAACCATGTAGTCTCAGACAACTCCATCAAAACTGACTCTCAGAACAGATTTATTTTGCTCTCATCTCCTGATCCTCAGGAAAAACCAAGTTCAGAACCTCAGGAGAACCCCTCCATGCCCTCTTCCTCCCATGCTCCCATCGCCCCCAGGCAGTCCTCCATTCCCATTCCTCATGGCCTCTTAACTAGCCCCCTTTCAGATAAAAAACCTGTTTCTGATACTGGCTCTCTCCCCCCTTCCCCGGGGAAATCTGCTACAGAGTTCAATCAGCAGCCCTCGGCAATGGAGCTAGATGCAGCTCTTGCCCTCAGTCTACAGGACCTAGCAGATGTGGAAGATCAGAGTTCCCCTACTATCATGGAAGAAGATCTGGTGCATGTCAGTTTGGATAGTCTTGACATCCTCAAACTAGAAACTGCCCGCAAACAGAAAGAATACAACTCAATACCCCCTTGGCAAATCGACAGGCTTGAAGGAGTTCTAATCAAAGAAGAGCGCAACAAAAGTCTTGGTATACAAGCCGGTAGCCCATGGGATGGGAAAAAAATTCTCAAAGAAACAAATAAAAGAGGGCGCAAGACAGACCTACAAAGGACAATCATAGTAGGAGAAATACTTATGGAATCCGGGCGGTTCCCTAAGTTGACAAAGTTTTACAAACCCAAACCCCACTGTCCATCATGAAGCTCATCTCATGGAATGTGAGAGGGCTCAACAACCCCTCAAAACACAGAATGATAAAAAATTTGATTCAGCAAGAAAAGCCATCATTAGTTTTTCTTCAAGAAACAAAAAGCAATAATACTGCTATAGAGAGAATTCGCAACAAGGTCTGGTCAGGCAGCTGCTCAGTTTCAGTAGATGCCTCTGGGGCTTCAGGAGGATTAGCCATCTTATGGAATCCGCAGGTTCTCACTCTATATGACTTTCATGCCACCCATCACCTCATCCAAGCGTCCTTCCATCTCATCGGCACAAACATCCATGGGCACCTCTCAAATGTGTATTTTCCGCAGACTCTTCAGCAAAAATTAGAACTTCTGGACACTATTACTATTCTCAATGCAAACAGGGAGTTCCCCCTCTGGATCGGTGGAGGGGATTTCAACATTATCAAAACGATGGAGGAGAAAAAAGGAGGCAGAATCAGGTTAGAAGGTGACAGCAACGGTCTCAGGGAATTCATTCAAAATAATCAATTAATGGACATTCAAACCTCCAATGGAGTTTTCACTTGGACCAATAAGCACAGGGGCACTCAACACATCGCCTCCAGGCTAGATAGGTTCCTAATCTTGGATAATGCCATACATCTGGGAGGGGACTTTCATGCCTCCATAATGCCCCAAGGTGGTTCCGATCATTGGCCAATAATGTTACAATGGTCTCGGCCAGGCACAAGAAGCAATAGACCTTTCCGATTTGAAGCCTTCTGGCTCTCAAATCCTAACTTCAAGACAGTGGTAAGTGAGGCATGGCAATCATTCATCCCGCCGGAAGGTGCCAAAATGTTCAAATTCCAACAGAAATTAAAAAATTTAAAACAAGTCCTCAAAGTCTGGAATCGTACTCAGTTTGGCAACATTTTCGAGAACCGCAAAAGGCTGGAGCAGCAAATGAATGCGCTACAACAGACTCTCATCTTGGAAGGCAGAACAGATGAGCAGGCGCAACAGGAGCAGAACCTTTGGAATCAAATTGAAGCCCGCAGGCAGCAAGAGGAAATTCTTTGGCGACAAAAGTCCAGAATTAGGTGGCTCAAGGAGGGGGAGAAGAATACCAAATTCTTCCATAGAACTGCCATCCAAAGAAGAATGCACAACAACATAGCATTCATAAACAATCAACAAGGGGAAAGACTAGAAGCACATGAAGACATGGAGAAGGAATTTAAATATCACTTTCAGGAAATTCTCAGGGAGCCTCCAGGAAATAGAGATCACGCAATCAGAACTATCACACAGCACATTCCCAAAATCATAACGGAGGATCATAACAACAAACTGCTCCAGTCCATTTCACTCAGGGAGGTAGAAGAAGCGATGGCCCAACTCAAGGACGGCAAGGCACCTGGTCCTGACGGTTTCACTGCCAATTTTTTTCATGAGTTTTGGGAGCTCATCAAGGCAGAGGTATGGGAACTAGTGGAGGAATCAAGAATTATGCACTGGATTCTTCCCTCCCTCAATGCAACCTTCTTAGCGCTAGTACCTAAAGGCGAAGAACCCAATAAGCCTGATAAATACAGACCGATAGCACTGTGCAATGTCATTTACAAGCTTATCTCAAAAGTACTAGCGAACCGGCTCAAACCTCTCCTTCCTCTTCTCATTTCACCATAACAGACGGGCTATGTAGAAGGGCGGCAGATCATGGACGGTATCATTCTATCGAATGAGGTAATCCACTCTTTAAAGCTTCTAAAAAAACCAGGTATGATTCTAAAGTTGGACCTCTCCAAAGCGTTTGATAAACTTAGTTGGAATTATATTCATCAGATGTTATTGGCTTTTGGCTTCAACTCCACATGGACTAGATGGATCATGAATCTCATTTCATCTCCCAACATCTCTGTCCTGCTTAATGGTTCCCCGTCATCGCCTTTCCGCCCCTCCCGTGGTATCCGGCAGGGGGACCCCCTATCCCCCTTCCTCTTTGTCCTAATGGCAGAAGGGCTTAGTCGACTGCTCAAATCCGCCGTCTCCACCCATGCTCTAAAAGGCATTTCTCTCCATGGTCTTCATCCCCTATCCCATCAGCAGTTTGTAGACGACACCATGCTATTCGGTCATCCTTCCTCTCAAGAGGCCAAAGTTTTCAAATCCCTGCTCTCTCTTTTCTCTGAAGCCTCTGGCACCTCCATCAATGCTTCAAAATCCCAGCTCTTCTTTTTCAACACTCCCGCCTCCACTCAAAGGAATATTGCTTGTATTCTGGGGTTCTCCATTGCCAAACTTCCTTCTAAATACCTGGGGGCTCCTCTGGCAGACTCAACCATCAAGCACGCTTCCTGGAGGACTCTCCTAGACAAACTAACATCAAGGCTTTCGTCTTGGACTTTTCGCTCTCTAAATATGGCTGGCAGACTCGTCTTGATCAAATCGGTTCTCCAGGCCATGCCGTTGTATCTTTTTTCCATCCTGGCAGTGCCAAAATGGGTCCTCAAAGCAATTCGCAATCTTCAGCGAAATTTTCTCTGGGGCTCCTCTGGTCTAAACAGGAAATGGGCTCTCGTCAATTGGAAAGAAGTTTTCCAAACAAAATCAAATGGCGGGCTGGGATTAAGGGATCCTCTCCAAAGCAACAATACAATGGGCGCACGTATATGGTGGAACTGGATCTCCAAACCACATTCACCATGGGCGAGGCTCTGGCAAGCAAAATATGCCCCGGGTAGCCAATGGAACGACCTCATCAGAATCAGCACTACAACCCAAGGTTCTCTGATATGGAATGCAGCAAAGCTACATAGCGCCTTCGTTCAAGAGCACAGTTTTTGGGAAATTCACTCAGGTACCACTGCAAGGTTCTGGGAGGACTCATGGCAACAACTCCCGAAACTGGCAACTCTATTCCAAAAGCCAATATGGCAAGCTTCCATGCAGCAGGCAAACCTCACACTTGTTCATCAATTCTGGCAGCAGCACACGCACCAAGACTTCCAAATTTGGAAACCTGCTAGCATCTGGCAGGCTGATTGGCAAGGGGAAACGCACACTGAAATAGATCGGGAATTAAACTACAGAAGAATTAAATACTCAAATCAGCAGGACAAACTGAGATGGGGTCACACGCCAAAAG
The DNA here is from genome assembly GCA_031772625.1 of Pinus tabuliformis. Classification (NCBI taxonomy): domain Eukaryota; kingdom Viridiplantae; phylum Streptophyta; class Pinopsida; order Pinales; family Pinaceae; genus Pinus; species Pinus tabuliformis. The sequence goes on along the minus strand of CM062815.1, from coordinate 645,169,818 downwards.
GAACTTTCACTACTAAGGAAGCTCATCAGCTTCGCTACTCAGCCCCCCAGACAGACAAGGATTAGATATGGGAAAAGGTCTGGCAACCAGGAATATGGCCCAAGGTCTCTACTTTTCTATGGCTTTTAAGTAAGAGGCGCATACTCACCTGGGACAACCTGCAAAAATGAGGATTCATTGACCCATCAAGATGCCCCAATTGTAATCTCCACTTTGAATCCATTAGACATTTAATGGAGACTTGTCCGCTCGCAACACAACTATGGGAGAGAATTGAAAAATGCAATAGGAGATCGGAAGGAAGATATCACAGAAACCATTAGAAAATGGACAAAGAACCCTTTCAAAAGCCAGCTTTTAAACTACCTATGGATTTTAATACCAGGCTTTCTCTATTGGATTCTCTGGAAGGAAAGAAATAGCAGAATTTTCAACAACACCAGTAGGCCAATTGATGCTCTGTGGCTCTTCCTGAAACAAAATCCTCAAGAAACTCTCGCCATCAGAAACTGGCATGACACGGATCTGCCAGACTCTCCTAAGGAATGTACCATTCTGAAAGCCTGGAATCTGGACCTATCCTTCTTAGCCCAGGTCAAAGCCCGTCCTCCAACCAGCTCTGTCTCTCCCCTTACATGGTATCCTCCTGCAATCAACTCTTTCAAACTGAATTTTGATGGGGCTGCTAAGGGTAATCCAGGGCCAACGGGATTTGGAGGAATCTTTAGGAGCCACACGGGGGCAATACTGCACATGTACTATGGATCGATTAGCAAAGACACTAATAATGCAGCTGAGCTGGAAGGACTATGGAAAGGGATTTGCATTGCAGATCAAAAAAACTTCTTCCCTTTAGAGGTAGAAGGAGATTCACTTATCCTTATAGAAGCAACAAATAGAATCCAAGCAGGCACCACAACAGTCAAGATAGCATCCAGATGGAGATTGCTCAGCAGATTGGAATCCCTGGAGGAAAGGCTGAGGAATCCCCAAAGCATTACCTTCAAGCATGTTAGAAGAACGGCCAACAAAGTCGCAAACAGATTAGCCAATCAGGGAGTAACCCAACAAATTCCTTACTTCTCAGGACCCCTCGAAATCGCAGATGATGAACAACTCAAACAGGAATGCACTTCTCTGGTGCAAAAGGATATCTCACTCCCGGATGCAGGTGTTTAACAGCTTAGAGGGTACGAAGGTGGCGTTTCACATGGGCAGGTGTCAGCCCAAGCACGCCACGGGGTACTGCGCAGGACGGGCGAGCTGGTCTCGCACAAGCTTATTAATGCCGGCTCTTAACTCCTCCACCCGCTTCATGGTTAACTGTGCAATGGCACTCCATAAACTCTCCATTCCCGCGGCTCCGTCGCTCACCTCTGCGGCCTTATGGATCACTGTGTTGTGTGTCACTCTGAGCTACTCCATTAGCGTGCCTGAGTCCGTCCCCTTTCTAGGTTCAAGAGCGTTCCTCAAACGCTGGGCTCTGGTTCCAGGGGCATATGATTCAGTGGGAGTTCTGTTTCCGTCTCAATCTGGATACTCCCCTCCGTGTTTCTGCTCATTCGATAAACCTCTGCACCTTGCAATGCCGCGAGAACGGCTCAGGATGGTAAGCAGACGTGGTGGCTCCCGTGGACGTGCCACCTCTCAGCGGTCAACCCCTATTTCACACTCTTCCTCGGATGTGCTGGAACCTGAGCGAAGCAGTCCCCCTGTCACCAGATCTGGTAGAGGCAGAGGTCGCGGGCATGGTAGGATGGATGATTGTGAGCATGCGGCCCACCCCACTGTTCGCTATCGCATCCCCTGTACTCTTGCTAACTCCACCTTTATTGTCTCAGTCACTATTGAAAAATGCGAAGATCTCAGAGGCCAGGGAGAAGCCCATCCTGAAATACCTGCAGACCAGAGGATGGCGACTCCAATAGACAGTCAGCGCCCGGCCATGGGAAGCTCCTCTATGGCGAATCAGGCTGTCCCTGCAGGTCCAAGTGAGCCAGCTCAGGGAGAACCAACAGGCTCGGCGGTTCTTCACTCCGACTCGGAAGACTCATTACAATTCGGGTGTAGGGTCGTTGAGGAACCTTACACCACTGATGATGATTGACCTTGCCTGGTTTCCGCTCTCTGCAGCTTCAGAAGTAGGAGCACAACTCTGTTTTGAATCTTGAAATTTTGCTTGTGTCAGGTCTCTGCATGTCTTTGTGTCGTTTATGTATAGTGTTGTGTCATCTATGTTCAGCAATGTTTCGGGTCTTATGAGAAGCCAAAATACTGATGGAGGTCTACTGAGAACTGAGAATATGAACATTTGTGCAAATTGCCAACTTCATGGCAAGATTTTCAAGGCTATGGCCTTGCTGTAACTTTTTGTTTCTTTTTGTATAGTAATAGAAGTAGACAGATTGAGAAAAAAAAAAAAGATATAAGAAGAAGGTGTCACCAAATCAAAAGGAAGTGAATGGTTCCCCTGATGAAAATAGAAGTGTTGCAAAATCAATATACACCTCACGATACATATCATTTCAATAAATGGCTCTACCAAAATAAAACCCACGTGTTTTAATGATATTAACCGGTCAAATGGATTTCCAACAAGGAAAAATGAAGACCAAAGTTAAGTGGAGCATTATGAATACATGAGTTAGAATAAAAATCATCATCATTTTTTGTTTCGACTTGTCACCTAAGGGTTTGATGTTTTTATGACCAAGGAGGAGAGGTGGAGAATCATTATTACTACTTGTGGGAACCCATGTGAAGGTCTAAGGAGAATAGAAGAGCCCAATGAAAAATGGAGAAGCCATAGAAATAGCAAGGAAGAAGTTCGATAAAGCTTTGTTGGTTATCGATCACCTTCAATAGCGCTATGGGTTCCATGACTAGGATAATGTTTGATCAAGAATGGGCCTCAAAGTCTAACCAAGGTTAGGGGAGGACACTAAGGGAATTATGCCCTAAATGGTGCTTCTTAGGTTCAATCACCATTAAAAACACATCCAATCCACAAAAAATTCCCTCCCTTTGGTAACTTTCAATTATGAGTGGTTTACTAGGGGACATTATGAAATTATCGATAATAGTGATGGTCCTTTTGGACTTAACAATGATCAATGAAGGATAACAAAGACCATGGGATTTTAATAAAGTTTCCTAGTTGAATCATTTTTAAAGATGCATTAAAACACCACATAGGACCTTTATATGGGATTCTTGGCCTCTAAGAGGAATATGGCCACCATTTATTTGTTTTAGGAAATAATAATGGGTTTTGAGGCTTAGATCATGGTTGAACAAGGCCTACAACCATGTCACGTCATCTCCTATATGTGGGGTGTTTCACCTCCAAGTGATATTCCAAGAGTCATTTGGTGTTTTTTCACAAAGAGGATGAGTACAGGGGCCTTGACTATGTTTTGGAGAGGAAAATAGGTTATTTTCCCCTAGAAGAAGGTTTTAGTGCTAAATATTTCTTTTTGAAACATGTCAAGGGAGGGAGTTTTACATGTTTTTTATTTTATGTAACAATAATGCATACATGTTATTAATGTGTGTGCATTCCTATGAATTCATAAAAATATGTGGGATTGTCTCTTTTCCTTAACATGATGGTTGAGTTGGTTGCATAAACAAAAACACGTTAGTTTTTCTAGCCACCTAATATTATCTCTATTTTTGATGAGATTCCTAATATGGTCCACATATTCATGATTAATGAAACTACACACTTATAAAGCTCCATATTTGGATTTCATACACAAGAACTAACTGACACCTACTTAGTAAGAGAAAACGATTGATTATGGTAGGACCCTCAAAGCTAATCTTAGTGCTTGACATCACAATTTAAAAGATTCACTAATTTTATTATTATTTTTTGAAATATAAAATTAGTATTAAAAGAATCCAAAATGTGGTGGTGCATATGAAATTATTCTTATCACAACTACACAAATTGTTAAAATAAAATTTGACATTTAGGTACTAAACTAACATCTTATTGCAAATATATGCAATATAATGTAGAGGAAAAGAAACATGATTTTTTTAGATTTATTTTCCAGAGCTATACAAATTTTCCATGAATAAAAATTATATATTTTGAAAGCTAATTGGAAAGAAATCCACAATATAAGATACTCCAACAATTTTAGTGAACTCCATAGTCTCATTAAAATATCCATCAATGTCATATTGCAAGGAATTGGTGTCTTCTACGAGCGTCCCTCATATTATCGCTAATGTGGCAGATGCTTGCTAAATTCCAATTTATTTCACGTGAATATAATGGATGGAAATTGTTGGGAGGGTTTTGGAATATCCTTTTCCTTTAATGAATTCATCTATGTTTTTCCTCTTCTTCTCCATTTATGCTACCCACTATTCTAACCATTGGTTGACTTATAAGATAATGGCCACAAACTCTTACATGGATAAATGGGCATGTATAAATCCTTGAGGCTAGGCATAAGTTTCTCTTCTTACTCACAAGTGAAGCTAACAAATTCCAAGAGATTGTTTTTAGACCCTTTTTACTATTATCATTGGTTATTGAGGTTATCTACACATTTTTTTTGTAATACTTAACCTCTTCCATTAGCTTAAGATTGTCTCTTCATAACCTTGTGCCAAGTTGCAGGGTCTAATCCATTGGAGCCCTGACCATAGGTCTTTTAAGGATTTTGTATAGCCTTGTTTGACATAGCCATAGGCCCAAATATGACTCTCTTCCTTGGTCGCAGACCCAGTGAGGGGTCTTCTATGGTTGTAGGTGATTTAAGAGCTAATTCTATGGTTTTTGTAGGCCTCCATCCATTATCACTAGAGTTTCTTACTCTAGTCTTGGACTGGATCACTTGGAGGGTTCCTCTAGCCTTAATCGTAGACCTTGGAGGGCTCAAAAACTTGTTGCATTTGATCATCATACCAATCCACTTATTTTTTAGGCCCAATCAAAATTATTGCAAGCGTTTATCATTGTTTTGACTTGAAAACTTGCCATTACTTAATTGCAAGAATTTGTATTTGGTTACAAGGCTGACTGTGGTTGATTGTAGGCCAACATTTCCTGGTGGAGGAGTTACATTTATTGTTTAAAGGTAAAAAATTGTCATTTGAGAACTTAACTAGGCATAATAGCCCTTGGAGTGAGGCCACAAGGCCTTGTGTCCTTGATTCTTCTCTAGCTGTCACCTATTGCAAATTGTCCTAACATATCAGATTTGAAGTGTTGCATACATAGTCTAATCACATTAAAACCTGATAATCATAGGCCTAAAAACAATAAAAATTGTCACACATAAATCACAAAAGGTTAAATTATTCATTTTCTCTTCTAGAGGGGCCTTTGCTCAAGGAAAAAGGAGGGATTTCACTTGTCAATGTGGTAGAAAGGGAAATAACTCAGAAATGAAGATGAATCTCCTTCAAAATTTTGATTAAAGGCTTTCTATGAATGCTCTCTTGATTTCAAATACCCTTTAAAGGAATACATTCAAGCTTCCTTACGCTCAGGGGAGAAGGAAATACACAATTTGTTTTAACTTTAATTTTTTTGCAGATGGCCCCTAAGGAGACTCGGTCTTATCCTTCACATAAATCTTAAGGTTCCCTCAAAAAATGAAATATCACCTCTGAAAATTCATGGCCTTGTAGAGAAGACATGCTTAAATTTTTTAATTAACTTGCAAAAATTCTAATCCCTAGACTCAAATATTTCTATAATTCTCCATGCAAGAAAGGTTCCAGCTATGAGAGTGAAAGACAACTTCCTTGAGCCCTTGTCTAAGAGACATTTAATTCCACAAAGGTATGAACCAATTCGATGCGACAAAACAAGAATAATTAAATTAGCTTCTTACATGCATATTTATTGCCCCGCTGTCCCACCACCTGCCCACACTTTCCCACACCTGCCACCACCTACTTGAATTCCCTCGTGCCCTAGTTGAGTGCCTCTGCTCTGTTATGCTCGATTAACTATACTAATCCTTTTCAATTAATACTCAAATAACAAATTACTCCATGACACCATATATATTATATATAATATAGATAATATATAATATATAATATATATGGTATATAAAACAATATTATATATTATATATAATACATATAATATATATTAATATTTTTTAAAGGATATTAAATATTAATATTTCATCAATGTATATGGTTAGGTGATTAGGTATAGTTATAGGGTTATAGGATAATGTGAGGAGTTGCACCACATTACATTTAATGGTTGAAAGACAATTGTTAAGGAGGTTGGGGATTTTGAAAGTGAATAAATTTATCAAACATCCCTAAAGATGAGGAAATGCAATATGGTACTACAGAGAAGCCCAACATAGTGTCAATGGGAGATTACTAGGATGTGAATATCATTTCATAAGCTGCAACCTTTAGAGAATATGAGGATTTTTCCATGGAGTTTATAGAGATGAATGTAACAAAAAGATAGTTAGGGGAGAGGAAAATCCAGTTGAACCAAATGTCAAACTTATCAAGAAGTGGTCCTACAAGATGTATTCTCGAGCGAGGAGGAACTTAAAGGAGGAAATAGACAAGATTCCATTTATTAAAATATATATTTTTTTTCTATAAGATTGAGAGTGGATTCCCCTGATTGTAATTATGGAGAAGAAAACAAGAGAAATAATATGTGTCTATGTGGATGTCAAGGGATTAAATGGTTCATGTGTCCATGACACTTTCTTGATCACATTTAATTTTTAGGTGCTTGCCCATGTTGCAGGAAGGAAACTTGCTCTTTCAATAATGGGTTATTAGGATATTATCAACTGGTAGAAGAAAACTTTTGCTACAAAATGGGGTTTAGACAATGTAATGCATTTTGGAATTAAGGATGCCCCTACAATGTTTTCTACGATGGTCATTGTAGCATTCAAATAATACATTCACAAGTTTTTGGAGGTCTATCTAGAAGCTTGGCCAATGTACAACATACTCAAATACCATGTAGTCATTAGGGTTTATGTTTGAGCAATATTCATTGTCACATATTTATTTCAATTTGAGTGCATTTTTTGGGTTCCTTTTATAACATTATTAGGTATATTGTATGTGGAGATGGTGATCTCATTGCTTCAACTAAAATTGTTGTTTTTGTGAACCTATTGGCTTCTACTAACATGCTTACAATGTGGTCCACACAAGGACATACCGAGTGTTGGGTATATAAAACCCACCTTAATTTAAATGAATGTAACTTTGGTTAAATTAACATAGAAAGATGGATCGTGATTGACTATGTCTAGCAATTCCTCATTTTTGAGAATTGTGCCTTAATGACTATATCTTGTGGGGTTAGAAACTTTTCCCACATTTAGGTGTACATCTTAGGTGGCAACAAATATAAAAAGTATAAATAGGTTATAACAAGGACCTAAGTAATAGGTGTGGCAATGGATATTGATCAATCTATGGTAGTTGTGGTTCTTGATAGTGCAATGTTACATAGTGTGTCCTTAGATTTTTTATTCCATGAATGTTGTTGATTTTACTATTTGTTTATCTAAAAGTGAAGATGTCATGTTGCACTTTCTTATCTTTCTTATATACTTGACAATAAGAATAATGATTATATGGTTCCATTTTTTATGATTGTTATCCATTGTTTTTAAAATTATTTATCAATTTTCCTCTTTGGCATAATAACACATGAAAATGTTGGCAATGAAAAGGATGACGATGACGTTGTTGTTGTTGATTATGACGACGACGACGACGATGGTGATGTTGATGATGATGACGATAATGACGATGTTGATGATGATGACGACGAGGACGATGACGATGATGATGATGATCAATGACGATGATGACGATGATGGAAATGACAATGATGATGATGTTAATGATGATTTTGATGAAAAGTATGACAATAATGACAATGATGACAACGACGATGATGATGTTGATGAATATGGCAAAGATGAAGGTGATGATGATGATGTTGATGATGACGATGACGACAAAGATGATGGTGATGACATTAATGATGATGATGATGATGGGGATGATAATGATGAAGAAAATGACATGGATGATGATTGAAATGATGACAATGTTGAAGATAAATATGTCACTATATGGTGATGATTATGACGATGATGATGGTTATTTTCATAATGATGTTGATGAAAAAGATGACAATGACGATTACGACGATGGTGATGAAAAAGATGATGAATATGACGACAATGATGATTTGAAAGTAGGTTTGTCACGACATTTTGATTTGAACTTAGGTTTGTCATTTATGAACTTTATGAATTAGTCATTTTAAATTAGGTTTGTCTTTGGCTCCATTCACAGGTCACTCTATGTGGGGTCAAAGCATAATTTCCACTAATTAGTAAATGAAAAAAAAGGAAATTATTAGACGAACCAAAGTTAAAATTGGAGATGATTGTATAAACCTAAATGAGCTTCTCTTCGTTTCAAGAATAATATATTCTCTACTGAAAAAGGGCAACCACGTGAAGGTGGAAACTGATATGGCCCCTCCACCCCCACATCACTCTCAATTCCCCGATACCCAATCTATCTACTATAATATATTTTAAAGAAACATGATAACAATCAAACATAAAAACTAGGAAAATAAAAATTTAAGGTGATCGAAAAAAACAAACCAACTAAAAAGATATAAATACATACCTTGTACATTTCAACATTTCGCTATCATTGATCTTCTACCTCATCCAACTCATCATATATATCATCTAGTTCAAAATTCATATTCAAAGGATTCACCATATCAACATCATCATCATAATCTATATCATCATTCAGAACATGATCTTCTACAGTTGGTTCAACTTCTTCAAGTTCTTCCTCTGACACAAAGTCAAATATATCATCTATTTCATAAAAATTAAGATTGTCTCAATTAACATATCCTTTAGCTTCTTCAACGTCTTCATCCAACAAATGAACGCCCTATTCCTCCACATCATCTACTTCTTCAATTTCATCTAGTTCTTCCACTACATTATACTTTACCGACCTTCCTCTTGGATCATATCTAACAACATATGACCAAACTGCTTTACCTGGAACTTCTACGTAAAATACCTGTTTGCATTGGCTTAGAAGAACATAGGGCTTTGATCTTGGCTCAAAATTCCTTGTATCAACCATGGTAAATCCATTAGCATGCTCAATAATAGTCTATCAAGGTCACATTCATGGATTCGTAGCCTAAACCATTTGACATCAAACACAACTATTTTGAAGGATTTAAAGTCACAATGAAGTATATCATGCAGATACCCATCTATCACCTCTAGAGGCAATATTGATAACTCGAAATACTGTAGTTATCCCATTATTATAAGTTTTCATCTTTTCATCCAACCTTTTTATGCAAAATTTGCTGCCATCACACCACATATTGTTGTGGTGTTTCAACTGCAATATGTCAAACACATAAGAAATGCATTTTCAATTGATAAGCATATTTATACTTGGAAAATTTGCAAATTAAGAAAAAACACGCCATATGCATCAATATAATTGTAAAAAAAACTAAGTAGTATGGGTGAATACGATTTCCTGATAATCTTGTTTGCATCATTCAATCCATACCTTCATCCAATCAAGATTGTTCGCAATGTATAAATGTATTGCATCCCACTATCAACCAAATGTATTAAAATAAAACAATTCACATATATATAATTATTTACCATGTCATTCCTTCATAATTAATGGATTATGTAGGAAGACTAAAAATTAAATAAATACGATATACATAAAAAAGAAGAAGTCAAATGTACTATAAATTTCCACTATCTACTTACATCTCACTTTCCTCATTCTATCTTTCCCTAATAGGTGCTCCCCTTCAAATTTGTTCATGGAGTTGACATCCCAAATGTGATCCAATACATTAATACTTTTTCCTATTGCAGGACTATATTGACAAATATAAACCATGGTTTGATATACCATATATACCTCTACCATAGAACCCTCAGGACATGCTCTTTGTTTATGTTATGAAACCAGCTCAAGAAAAAATAGAAAAGATAGATCAACGCCTTAGAATTTAGCCTCTTCGAGGGGGCAACCTCCTTTACATTACATAAATGAACAATTCTTGGATGATACAAATGACAAAACCTCCTTCTATATATAGGAGTCTAAGGAGTCACAATATAACCCAGCCGACCTAACAATAATAATATAAAGCCACAAAAATAAAAATAGAGGGATTCTATGGGGCACAATAATAACAATATGGGGATAATAGGGGCACAACAATATTAATAAGGGATGCCACTACAATAGTAATGGGGTAATCACTAGTATGATAGGGACCCAACATGCCCCTCTCCTTCAAAAAAGTGTTGTCCTCAACGCTTGAGTAGTTCTGTATGCTTCTGTATAAAATTTTCATCCTCCCATGTGGAATCTTCAGCGGATAAGTTCTTCCACTTGATAAGATACTCCGAAATTGATCGATTTCGTAGCTGTCGAGTTCTTGTTTATGTGACTGCTTCCGGTTCCAATATAATTTTTCCTTCCTCGTCAAGTTCTGGCAATATTGTTTGAACTAGGAGCTTGTCGCCTATAACCTTCTTTAAACATGAAACATGGAAAACTGGGTGCAATCGAGAAGCTGCAGGGAGCTCCAATTTGTATGCCATAGTACCAATCTTTTGCAACACCTTGTACGGACCATAATACTTTGGTGGTAATTTATTATCCTTCTTAGCTTGCTTGAGGGACATTTTCTTATATGGTTGTAGCCATTGGAATACCGAATCACCTACATCAAAACTTCTCTTGCTGCGATGCTGATATGCCTGTTGTTTCATTCTATTCTGTGCCAACACGAGGTTATCCTTTAAGAGTTGGAGGACTTGTTGTTGATGTTCGTTGTGATGTTCCACTGCTTGAACCTTAGAATTTCCTCTTAAATATGATGTGATGGATGGTGGATGATATCCATAAAGTGCCATAAATGGGGTCATTTTTGTCGCTGTATAGAAGGAAGTGTTATACCACCATTCAGCCAGAGGCAACCATTTGACCCATTGTGTCTGTTTATTAGATACAAAGCAACGAAGATATCCTTCCAAACATTTGTTTACTATCTCAATTTGCCCATCAGATTGAGGATGATAAGATGAACTCTGAGCTAACTGAGTACCAAGACAAGAAAATAATTCTGTCCAAAAATTTCCAGTGAAAATGGGATCTCTGTCACTTACAATAATCTTTGGGTTTCCATGTAGCTTTTGAATTGTTTCCATAAATGCAGTAGAAATTGTACTGGCTTTAAATGGATGTGATAATGCACAAAAGTGTGCATACTTGGTAAGTCTATCAACTACCACCATGATGACACTCTTTCCCTCAGACTTGGGTAAACCTGTGATAAAATCCATTGAAACCTCCTCCCAACGTTGGCTTGGAATGGATAAAGGTTGTAATAGACCCGGTGTCTTAATTGTTTCAACTTTATTTTGTTGGCAAACCAAACATTTTGCCACAAATTTTTGAATATCTGATTTAAAGCCATCCCAAAAAAAACCCTTCTTAACCATGTGGTAAGTTTTTAAAAATCCTGAGTGCCCTCCTAAGGGAGAAGTGTGCAATTCCATAAGAATATTTTGTTTTAGTTGGGAATTCTTACAGAGGTACAAGTGATCTTTGTACCATAAAGAATCATTTTTCCAGCTAAATGTATCAGACGTACTGGAATCTTGTTGTAACTTTCGAATAAGTGCCCACACTTCTTCGTCATTCTTCCATTTCTCTCTTGCTTCGTTTATCCAATTTGGTTGGATAATAGAAATGGCACACAACAATGCTTCCACATCCTCATCCTTTCTTGAGAGTGCATCTGCCACCACATTTTGCTTCCCTTTTTTATAGATGATTTCAAAGTCATAACCCAACATCTATGTGACCCACTTTTGTTGCTCTTTAGAGGATAATCTTTGTTCTAAAAAGTATTTAAGGCTATCATGATCCGTTTTTACCTTGAAGTGTCTTCCCATTAGGTAGGGTCACCATTTCTTAAGTGCATGGAGTATTGCCAACACTTCCTTCTCATAAATAGCTTTGTGTAAAAAATTTCCCTTGATTGGAAGACTTTCAAAAGCAATGGGTCTTTCATCTTGCATTAAAACAGCACCAATTCCATTTCCTAAAGCATCACATTCCACAATAAAGGTTTTTGTGAAGTCCGGTGTAGCTAAGACTGGTGCTTGGCACATTGCCTCTTTAAGATGTTCGAAGGCCTTTTTTGCTTCTGGAGTCCATGAAAATGCATCTTTCTTCAATAATGTTGTTAGAGGTGTTGCTATTCTCCCATAATTCTTAACAAACTTGCGATAATACCCTGTCAACCCGAGAAATCCTCGCAGATGCTTTATGGATGTGGGAATTTTCCATTCCTTAATGGCTTTAATTTTGCTAGGGTCTACCTTAACTCTTCATGAGATACAATATGACCCAGATATTCCACCTCTTGTACTCCAAAGAAACATTTGGATCTTTTTGCATATAATTGTTTCTCCTCCAATAGTTGTAGCACCCTGTCAACATGTTCAACATGATCCTTCCAAGACTTGTTGTAGATTAGTATATCATCAAAAAATACTAACACAAATTTTCTAAGGAATGGTTTGAAAATGGAATTCATCAAACCTTGAAATGTTGAAGGTGCATTGGTAAGGCCAAAAGGCATGACCAAAAATTCATAATGACCCTCATGAGTTCTAAATGCTGTTTTTGGAATGTCTTCAGTCTTCATTTTGATTTGATGATATCCTGAATGAAGATCCAACTTGGTGAAGTAAATTGATCCATGCAATTCATCCAGTAATTCATCAATGACGGGAATGGGAAACTTATCTTTAATAGTGAGCTTGTTGAGCTCCCTATAATCTGGACACATGTGCCATGATCCATCCTTCTTGTGCACTAATACTACTGGAGCAGAGAAAGAACTTTGACTCAGTTGAATTATACCAGCCTCTAGCATTTCTGCAACCATACGTTCAATTTCACTCTTTTGGGCATAGGGATATCTGTACGGCCTGATGTTTGGAGGAACACTTCCTGGAATCAGATGAATAGAATGATCATGATCACGAATAGGTGGGAGACCTTTGGGAGTCTCAAATACCTTGGAATGATTGTCCAAGAATATTTGGAGATCTGGAGAAATAGATGATTGTAATGTGGAAACATCTAGTGAACATAAGTGTGCAATTACATCCCTTTGTTCCTTTTTTAGAAGCTTTGTCATACCGTTAGAGCTGATTATCTTTCCCGGTTTCCCTGCAATACCCCTTAATTCAACTTCCTTTCCTTCCATAGAAAATTTCATGAAAAGTTATTGAAAATTAAAAGCTATTGTACCCAAGGATTGTAGCCATTGGACTCCTAGTACAACATCAGCACCTCCCATTGGAATGGAAAGCATTGGGCTAGTCAATACATATTCTCCCATCGATAGCTTGATATTATGGAACTTTCCAGAGCAATTTATTGTTCCTCCATTTTCAACCATCACTTGACACTCTGGTGCTGGATATAAGAAGCAATTCAATTCTTTTGCTACCTTACAATGAATAAAATTTGTGGGTACTTCTTGAATCAATCAACACTATTACCTTTTTCTTCTTGATTTGTCCTTCTATCTTGATGGTTTGAGGAGTGGTAATTCCTGCCAATGCATTACAAGATATGGTCGGATTCATTTCTTCTTTATCTAGGCTTTGTTCCTGGAGTATATCCTCTTCTTTTGACCTTTCTTTCTCCTTTTCTTCTTCCTCTTCGCAATCTATGTAGAATAATTTCTTCTTAGCACACTTATGACCTTTAGTGTATTTTCTATCACAACTGTAACAAAGCCCTTTTTCTCTTTTTTCTTCCAATTGTTGTGGTGTCAACCTTATAGGTTGTGGAAGACTAGGGGCAACAACACTTCCATCTTTATAGTTGTTAGTGGTATGCTTCCTGGTTGCCATAATTTTGCTTTCCATTTTTCTTGCTAACCTGAATGCCTTCTCTAATGAATCAGGTTCCCAAAGGTGAACATCATGTTGGATATTATCCTTTAAATTCCCTATGAAAACATCAATCCTATGCTCCTCTAGAATATTTTTTACCCTTATGTTCAATTTTTGGAACTCCTCAATGTGCTCCATTATTGAACCCTTTTGTTTGAGACTTATCAATTGGCTAAAAAAAGTGTTGCTTTTTGTATCCTCATAATGTGCTGTCAATTCTTCCGTAAAAATTGCCTAAGTGATAATTTGTTTACGAGAGAAAAGCCATTGATACCATACAAACTGATTTGGTTCCAAATATAAAGTTGCAATACGTACCTTTTGTGTGTTTTGCACATTATTGAGATCGAAAAATTGCTCCATCGGTAATATCCATGTTGCGGGATCCTTTCCATCAAACTTCCTCATATCGATTTTTGGAATATGGTGGGTCTTTGATCCCACATTAGAGTCTAAGAAATCATGATTAACATTTCTTTTGTTCGCATCATGAGTTTCCTTTACTACCTTTTCACCATTAGTAAGTATTTCTTGTAGAAAATTTGTCAAATCTGTCTTCAAATCTGCCATGTCTCTCTTCAAATCTGTCTTCAAATCTATCTTCAAATCATCCATATTAGCTTCCATGCCCTTTATCTTAGATTCCACGCCATTTATCTTAGCTTCTGTTAGCTTTTGTGAGAGTGACATTTGTTGCACTTGTTCTTGTAATTTTGATATATCATGTAGCATTTCTTCCTCTTATTCATGAGTCATGCTAGGGCTTTCAGGTTGCTTACTAGGTGTTTGCATTTTCTTTCCTCGGGGCATCAGTTACCGATAATAATGCTCTACTATGCCTTTGAATTCCTTCAAAATAAATTTTCAAACCAAGCTTAAGCAAAAATTTTAAAAAATCTACACACCTTTTTTCACTTTGTAGGAGCTCGATATTGCCTCTGATGTATCTATGTACTTTCTGATCATCCAGTTCTGAAATTGTGATCTTTAGTAGCCCTCTGTGTCCTCTTTCCAATTCCACCAGTCTGAACCAAATTGGATTCTCCAAGGAAGAGTTATGTGAAATCTCCCACAGTGACTTGATTATAGACTAGTTCAGTAGAGCGAACTTGTACGACGTGCCACGAGTCACTGTTTCAACCTTTGGATCTAAAAAATATCTAAAAGAAACTACAGTCTTTCCTATTTCTGTAACTTCTTACGAAGTTTCAATCTGATGCTCAGAGAGAAAGTTATGACGATTTTCCCCAGGTCACCTGTTTGGAATGTAATTCAGGAGTCTGCAAAAAGACCAACTTCCTCAGATCATATCTCCGCAAATATAGCGCTAAAAGCTTTTAAATTTGGACCCAAGGTTCAGCGAGATGTCTTCTCAAATGGGTTTTTTTTTTAGCTTCTGAAATATCGCAGAAAAAAATTTATAGCGAAAATTCCAAGATGACCTATTTGGAGCAGTGAAACCCTAGAATCCAAAGCTCTGATACCAAATGTTATGAAACCAGCTCAAGAAAAAATAGAAAAGATAGATCAACGCCTTAGAATTCAGCCTATTTGAGGGGGCAACCTCTTTTAAATTACATAAATGAATAATTCTTGGATGATACAAATGACAAAACCTCCTTTCTATATATAGGAGTCTAAGGAGTCACAATATAACCCAGCTGACCTAACAATAATAATATAAAGCCACAAAAATAAAAATAGAGGGATTCTATGGGGCACAGCAATAACAATATGGGGATAATAGGGGCACAAAAATATTAATAAGTGATGCCACTACAATAGTAATGGGGTAATCACTAGTATTGTAGGGACCTAACAGTTTAACCTATGCCTTTATGTTGTGGGGAAAAATGCCTATGCAGGACGATCCTATCCACCTAAGGTGTGACAGTGCCTTAGCAACAAACAGAGACAACTATTCTAGTATTCTTCCTTTATGAATTAAGAATGAAGAGAGATGGATGGACTAACCGGTGTCTTCCGTTTGTCCCTCGATCCGGTTTCTCTTCTCTTTGGGTGTTCACAGCTACTTGCCTTCTCGCTCGCCCAGCTTCAACAGGTTCCTGCAAGATCACAAGAGAACAGCTACTTGCGACAAGAGAACAGCTACTTGCGACAAGAGAAGAACACTACACAAAGATAGATATTCACATTCATAACTGATTCAGGATTAGAAATAAACCAAATACACTAATGCAACCATACATCAAAGATACATCAGTATATAGGAGAAACCAAGATAGCTTTATTGATGAATAACAAGGTTCAGGAAGAGATACAACCCAGAGGGCTCCAATCCAGCATCTCCTTCCCAGAAAATAGAGTTCCTATCTTCACCTCCCTTCAAAGCATTAAGTACCCAATGATTCAAATCTCAAACCAGCAGCAATTCTTTGCAATAACAAAATTCCAGCCTCTAGATCTCATGGAGGAGAGATCCATATATAGATGTTTGGAGAGAGGATGAGTCAGCTTGAGATCTGACTAGTGTCCTCTCCCTCTGTGAGTTCTTGATTCCACTTGGAGGTTCTTGCTTCCACTTGGAGATTTGGAACCTCTTACTCATCACCAGTCGAATTCCCTGAGGCAAGTGTCATTTTGGAAGCTTCCTGGGTTTTGACACCTTGAGAAATGAACTTGCCACATGTCCACTCTCGCTCAGCGCAGGTAGCCAGTGTTGCCTTTGACATTCAGCGCAGGTAGCCAGTGTTGGCTTTGACATTCAGCGCAGACAGCTAGTGTAGCCACTGAAATGATCCTGAATTAACTTGTTTTTGAGCAGTTTCTGGTGGAGAACTTCTGTGAATTGCTGTGGTTTGTCAGCCTTGTTACTCTAGGGGTAGGAACATTATGTTTAGGGACTTTGGATCCCTTAGATTATGGACATTTCATGCTCAATGCTGCAAGGCACAAAAATGTCTATAACAGATGCCCCATAAAGTATGAGGTCGTTTATCGGGTGAAATTCTTTATCCAGGAGGGTCCGAAGTTCATCCAATGCTGGGAGGAGACCTGTAGTAAGATACAATAAAATACATTATTTTTCATACTGCTTTCATGATCTAGCTGAGGCGGGCATTCCCATGCTCAGCTTTATAAATTCATTTTTCTGTACATAGAACAGACAATCGTCTGATGGTAGACTGATAATTTTGATGAAATTATCATCCTTTGGGTAGGATGATTATCTGCTGCAATGATGTACATGTCAATGTCTTTATCTTTCCTGAATATATATCGCAGTCCAGATGGATGAAACTAGATCCGGGGTCTTCAAACTCGTTCGATCTTCACTCTAAGTACAAGTCGATCCATGTGAGAAATGTTCTGAAGTCGAACATGGAAAGACATCGCTTGATTACCGGTCAATGAGGTAAACCGTTAACAAGCGCGAGAGGAATCACCGATAATGATAATGACCCTCAAGGTACTGCAGTACAATTCACGTGGTGTGAATAAAGGACTTGGCGTCGAACACCATGCAAAATCTTTCGGTCGAAGGTCATTGATGTATACCTGTCGCCGGAAGTGAGAAACTTGCCATTGAGGCATGCAAGCTTCAAAGTACTGAAGGGGTTGTTCCTAGATCAACTTCTTGGATAATGCGCTGATGTCGACAAGAAGCGATCCATCAAAGGAGGGCCTTAATGAATCCCACATCAGTGACACGGAACGGAGCTAATGATTTTGATGGAGGTGAAAACGATCTGTGACATATGATTCAGGGTGGCGGTCATGAAAGGATGAAGGATAATGTATGGCAGTGGATGGGACACGGTTGACTCTTCTGAACGACTTCTCTTGAACATATGGCGACACTGATGCGATGGATCGGTAGCATTACCCCAAATATGGATGGTATGGCGAGACCATGGTGATGTGACCGGTGAATGAAACAACCCAACCCGATTATGGTACGGAGGAAAAGTGTCATGTTCAAGAGCGACTTGCTACCATCAAAGTTTTCTTGAGTTTCTCCCAATTTTTCCCCAGTCATTGCTGACCAGTACCTCTTTATTTTTGTCAAGCTTGAGGAGGATAACATATGCTTGTTCTATAACCTGCCCTTCGGGAAAGCCCGTCACTATGTTTTAACGAGCCTAGCGATAGTGAAACTCGTTCTCGTCTAAAGACAAGTTTGTCGCTATTTAATGATTTTAACGAGTCTAACGACAAAGATAACTCGGTCCTTTTCATTTTTAGAGAGTCTGAAAAGGTACATAAAGTTAACTCCAAAAGTCCTTTTTCGTCATCTAATCCCTTAAGTCCAAAAAAGTATAAAATAATACAGAAGGGATGAGTTTTTGATAGTTTTAACGAGCCGAACAAAACAAGCGCTCGATCTTTTTGTGCAATAATCCCTCAGGTCCAAAAAGATTAAAATCTAGAGGAGGGATAGCACTTCCGGTCGCTTTAATGAGCTAGAAGGCCAAAGCTCGACAATCTTTTCATATTTTACGAGTCAGATGAAAAGAGCTTAAAGAAGACTCGTCTTTTGAGGAACGAGTGATAAACAGGGTTAGCAGCTGATTCCAGGTACAGGTTGGAATTTTCCAATCACGGCAGTGTCACAAGGATGGCTAGGTGAAATCACTCTTCGCAGCTGTTCCTCAAAATGGGTAAACAATCATATGGAGGTGAACGATCGGCCAATGGAAAAGTGGAGGTGATGGTGCAAACACGACCAAGGCTTTAATGGATGATAAATTACATTCGCAGTGGTTATTTACCGGGTAGTGGTTCATTTTTTATTTTAAAATGAGCTTAAACGCTGGTGGAAACACTTGCTCATTGCTTATGTTTATTTTTTAATGAGCATGAAGTCCGCGTTAAAACTGCTCAGATATTGCGTTTATTTTTTAACGAGCATGAACTGTGTGCCAAAGCTGCTCGATGATAAGTTTGCATGCCCCCAGCATAACAACGCAAATCGAGGTGCATGCCCCCCAAGCTTCATTGCATTCAACTTGGTGGTTGGAATGAAGGTTTACCTTTGAGATTTGGAAAGGGGATTTGTTTCATTTTTTAATGAGGTTGACACAAGATAAGAACCATCCTCGACTCCTTGTTTCATTTTTTAACGAGGTTGACACGAGATAAGAACCGTCCTCGGAGCCCACTGTATTTACAGTATTTCTATTAGGGCGATGATCCACGCTGACAAAATGTTTAGGAATCTTCCGAATCCATTAGATATAGAAGATTTCATATTGTAGGTTTCCACTGTGGCCACTTCCGCCAGATTACTTGCAGGCGATAGGGAAAAAGTACCCATTAAGGCAGGGTCTTTTAGGAGACCTACTCCAATATTTTGAAGCGAATGATTGCTTCCATGGATCATTGGAATGCTTCCCGTAACTTGTGAACTGTCGGGGAGGAAAGTTTGTTGGTCGACGACTGTAATTCCTCTTTGAAAGGGAAATGCAATCTTCCTGAAGTAGGTCGACACAACTGCAGCCATGGCATATATCCAGGGCCTTCCCAGTAGGATGTTGTAGTCGAGGTTTCCATCAATCACTTCAACATCAATTCCTACTGTTTTGCCCCCTAGTTCAACTTGCAAGTTACTTAAAATCCCGTATGGAGTGTATGATCGTCCATCAAATGCTTTTAACGTCGTTGACGATCTCGACAAGGGTGGTGAGCCTAAATTCTTCCAGCAACTCATCGACATAATACACGTAGATGCCCCCTCATCAATAATTGTTCGATGAACAGTTTTGTTGAGTGCTTTCACTTGAATAAGGAAAGCTAGTTGAGCTGGTAACTGAGGGTCATATCCTTTATGATCAAAGGCCACAAGATTGGAATCCCTTGGGCCAACCCCACCTATTGCTGATAATAAAGCCTGCTCTTGGGAGAGGCAATTTTGCGGTACCTCAAGTGTCGACATAGCGGACGACGATTGGGCCAGGTCCTCTACTATATTATAATTCTGTGCTATTTTGGCACGAGGAGTAAATGTCGATTTGTGTACTCCTCCCTTTGGCGACTTTATCATTGGTTCAGGAATGATGGGTGGCACAACTTCGGTCAAAGTTGTCGTCGAACTACTAGGTTGTTCATTAGCCTTGTTATTCGACAGCTGTGGATTCCCGTAATCTTTATTCCTTGTCAAAGCATCATTTTGCTGCTTTGAGACAGACAACATAAGCACTTGGGATCGGGAAGTATTTTGATTAGCAACTAGTTTGGTTCCCGGGCTTGGAAACGTATCAGTGAATACTGCTGAGGTTTTTGAACTTTTAAAGAGTTTATTAACTTCAGCTATGTGTGGACAATCTCTCGTCCAATGATCCTCATCGCATATATGACACCCCGTAGGGGGTTTCCTTTTTCTCCCTTTCTTTTTCTTCTTGCCCCCTGGTTGCTTCAGTTGTTTGCCCTCGTCAGTCGACACGGCATTTACTTCCGAGGCAAGAAGTTCCTCATTTGCATTTTGACTGGAAATCTTACGGGCCTTTTCGAATGTAGCCTTTGTCGATTTCGCGTTTGTCGTGCCAATCACACCATCGCCGGCATGAGAGTCATTGTTTGGTTTAGGAGGAGGAGGAATTGAGAATTCCGGTCTAGGGGCGTCAGGTATTTTGTCGTAGAGCGTGCCAGACTGAGTATAGACCAAGTCTAGATATTGCGCACGAGCGATAACTTGCTCTTCCGTTACGACTCCCCCCTTCGCCACATCTTCCGTTATGGCAGGAAGTAACGACTTGATAAACCATTCAGCTAATAGCTGATCGGGAACGTACGTTTTTACCATCCTACGACGACATCGCCACTCATGTATATGATCAGATATGTGGGTGGCCGTCGTCTGTTTGAAGTTGGTAAGGAATTCTGTTCCCGTTTCATACCTTATCGGTAATTGAAAATGGGTTAAAAAGGTTGTGGCTAAGGTACTGAAGTTGTCGAACGAAGCTCTAGGCAATTCAATGTACCATTTTGCCGCTGGACCCGTTAACGTCCTATGAAAAAGGCGAAGTCTTATCGAATCATCATTCAGGGTGTTTGATGAACACCATAGATGGAATGTCATCACATGATTCGACGGGTCTTCACCCGGATTTCCATTAAATTTAGGAATATCTGACGGAAGTTTATGCGGAATCGCTGGCCACCAAGGGGCATAAGCAATTGGATCATTCGTCAGCCGGTTTAGATTTGGTAATTCTAGAGTTGCTACAAAGGGCAACTGTTGATTTAGGTTAGGCGAAGCATACCCAGGATAAGATGGAATCGCCTGAGCAGTGGGTCTTTGCATACCAGCATAATGTATTTGATGCTGGCAACTTTGACAAGGTTGATGGGCATAACCATTATAATGGTTGTTGGTAACCGCTTTGTAAATGCGATTGCCCATTACTTACAAAGGCTCGTTGCTCAGGTCCTGGATATGATTGCTGGAATGGGGTTTGTTGAGTTTGAACCAGCTCTGGTTGTTGGACCATTTGCTGTTGTCCAATACTGGATGATTGACCAAGATGAGGAGTCATAGTACTTGTTTGAGCCTGAGTCGCTCCAGATAAGGAGGCACTAACCGGAGGTTGTGATTGAGTTGTCGAGACAAGAGGCTGTTGTATGGCATCCTGAGGAACTTGGGGTTGACATACAACAGGTAGCGCTTGTACTTGCGACGCAATCACCATACCAGGTATAGTGGCAACATTCGACACAGGGTGGACTGGTTGCATTGAATATGCAACCCTTGGTTGCTGAGGCAGTATTGGTACCCAACCGCTAGATGTAATTCCAGTTTGACCTGAACTTTGTTGTAAACTCCCATATGGTTGTTCTCCGGGGGGGAACAATGAAAAGGCATACTGTCCTCCATATGGCGGCAATCCAGTACTTAAAGGGTAGATTGGCCTTTGAAGACACATTGGATCAATTTGTTGAGTTTCAACATAAGAAATACCAGATGATAATCCGGATGAAGAAATAGGAACTAACCATGTCGTCGAAACAGTCTCTGATTGGACTCCAGCTTGTTGTTGACAATTTGCCAGGACAGATGGTATACCGGCGAACATTGTTGGAGTAGCAGCAGGAGGCTCTGCCGCTGCTGTGTCGGATGACACAGTCCTGGATGTCGACGGTTGTTCAGACATTTTGAGTCTATCCAAAATATTACCTAGCGA
The DNA here is from genome assembly GCA_031772625.1 of Pinus tabuliformis. NCBI lineage: Eukaryota > Viridiplantae > Streptophyta > Pinopsida > Pinales > Pinaceae > Pinus > Pinus tabuliformis. The sequence goes on along the minus strand of CM062815.1, from coordinate 645,147,614 downwards.
TTCTACAGGAACTTCCACTTGTGGTAGACTAACTTCGAAGATCAACCAGGGAAAGGTGATGATTATTCCGTTTAAAATAAATTTTAACGACGCTTAGACACAACTTGCTTTTTCAATTTTAAAGAGTCGAGAAAAAGCTAAAGATGACTCTAGTCTCCTTCGATGTTTTAACGAGCCCGAAGTGACAAATGCTCGGATGGACTTTTTCCGTTATAGAGTCTGAAAAAGGTCAAAAGGAACTGCTCTGGAGTTCTAGGTAGAGGGTGTGCCAAACTTTTCGCAAAACCGCAGAATACTTTTTAGGGTACGGGCGGTCGATCTTCCTGAATGCTGTGTTCAGTGCATTGCGATCAGTAGGGCGGCCGACACGGCTTCCTAAGGATAAAGGTTTTATGCCTATAGGGGTCTCCCAATATATACGCGACGGTACGTGGGAGCACAATCCGTACTGGCGCTATCGTCCCTCAGGAGGAATCACCCACCTTCTACGAGATCGACAGTCACCAGGCTTTACGACGCCGGAACACGTCTCTAGCCTAGACCTCTATGTTGTGCGTTATGTTGCAAAGCGTTGTTAAGTTCATTCAGTTTATTTTAAGTTGATCTTTTTAGAAGTTTTCCTTTTTGGATCACCACGAGATGTATGATACAATTCCTAAATGCAGTCTAAAGATGATAAGCAAGCTTTATATCTTTTCAACTTTGAAAATCCTAGCTACTAAGGGAAAAGAAAGACACCATCTTTTCTCAAAGAGCAATCAGCACACTCTAATGCACTTTTCCTAAATCAAGGATGCAAACTATCAAGATGCAAATGCACAATGCAGGTGTTTGTTTTCCGCTTTCTTAGTATTGATGTCTACAAAGAGAGATTTTTTGTACAACTTTGAATTTGCTTTTAAATGACAAATATAAACAAGTTTACTTTTTCGAAATCAGAAAGGGTAGAAGAGAATACAACACTTAACGATTTTCGAAAGGAATACTTGTCTTGACACTTAAAAGAGACAAACTCAAACCAATAAGCAAAAGCAAATGTATAATCAACTGTAAACAGCCAATGAACTCTCTCCTAAGATCACAATCAATAGATCTGAATCAAGGGCTACAGGACGATTATTTCACTCATGCAAAGGAAAACTGCGAATGACGCCACAAACACATAGAAACACTCACAGTCTTTTTGTACAAAAGGAGGCAGAATCTAAGCAGAGAAAAGGAGTTATCAGACTGGTACCTATGCTGGTTACAGGCTGCAAAAATCAGAGATCAAAACAAGGCAAAACAGAGCAGAGAACCCCAGCTGCACAAGGCCAAACTGGTTCAACGCAACCTCAACATAGGGGTTTTGACATTCAGCGCAGGTATCCTTCATGGGACCTGCGTTGAAATGCAGAATCCCTTCACTGGGTCTGCGCTGAAGGAGAAACTCTCGTTTCTCACTGGTTCTGGGTCACAGATTGCTATTTAATCTACTATTTTAGGCCAAATAAAAGCAACAAGCAAGGTACAATCAAAGGGATGCTTTGAGAGGGTACTAAGATCTATCACAAAGGATCATCAAATCATTTGTGAGTCCATTGTTCAGATCATAGACAAGTCCAATAATTGGATCAAGGTAGCAACTGTCTACTTTGCATCCGGGAATAGCAGATGCAGTTCGATTGTTGTTGTCAAGTCTATGAAACAAACAATGATAGAAACACAAATAAAATGACTAAACAAATCTCCCCAGCGGAGTCGCCAATTTGTTGTGGGGAAAAATGCCTATGCAAGACGATCCTATCCACCTAAGGTGTGACAGTGCCTTAGCAACAAACAGAGACAGCTATTCTAGTATTCTTCCTTTATGAATTAAGAATGAAGAGAGATGGATGGACTAACCGGTGTCTTCCGTTTGTCCCTCGATCCGGTTTCTCTTCTCTTTGGGTGTTCACAGCTACTTGCCTTCTCGCTCGCCCAGCTTCAACAGTTTCCTGCAAGATCACAAGAGAACAGCTACTTGCGACAAGAGAACAGCTACTTGCGACAAGAGAAGAACACTACACAAAGACAGATATTCACATTCATAACTGATTCAGGATTAGAAATAAACCAAATACACTAATGCAACCATACATCAAAGATACATCAGTATATAGGAGAAACCAAGATAGCTTTATTGATGAATAACAAGGTTCAGGAAGAGATACAACCCAGAGGGCTCCAATCCAGCATCTCCTTCCCAGTAAATAGAGTTCCTATCTTCACCTCCCTTCAAAGCATTAAGTACCCAATGATTCAAATCTCAAACCAGCAGCAATTCTTTGCAATAACAAAATTCCAGCCTCTAGATCTCATGGAGGAGAGATCCATATATAGATGTTTGGAGAGAGGATGAGTCAGCTTGAGATCTGACTAGTGTCCTCTCCCTCTGTGAGTTCTTGATTCCACTTGGAGGTTCTTTCTTCCACTTGGAGATTTGGAACCTCTTACTCATCACCAGTCGAATTCCCTGAGGCAAGTGTCATTTTGGAAGCTTCCTGGGTTTTGACACCTTGAGAAATGAACTTGCCACATGTCCACTCTCGCTCAGCGCAGGTAGCCAGTGTTGCCTTTGACATTCAGCGCAGGTAGCCAGTGTTGGCTTTGACATTCAGCGCAGACAGCTAGTGTAGCCACTGAAATGATCCTGAATTAACTTGTTTTTGAGCAGTTTCTGGTGGAGAACTTCTGTGAATTGCTGTGGTTTGTTAGCCTTGTTCCTCTAGGGGTAGGAACATCATGTTTAGGGACTTTGGATCCCTTAGATTATGGACATTTCATGCTCAATGCTGTAAGGCACAAAAATGTCTATAACACTTTAGTGATTTCAAGTGTCTCTCAACCATCCACATCGATCTTGTGTGTACAGGTCCACACTTTTCAACCTCCTCAATTTGGTGTATGAGGTAGTGTTCTTGGGCATTGAAAAATGCCGAAGGTAGATACTTTTCCATTTCACACATTAGATGAGGAATTTGTTTCCTCTAATACTTTATATCTTCTTTATAGATTTATTTAGATGAAAACCATTTACAAATTAAGTAAGAAAATAACTGTTTTCAACAAAATAGTATATAGTACATGATGACAAGTAAGACACATGCAATCAAATATAAGTTTTACAACATATTATTTAACAAATTACACTTTGCACATAACTATCCACTTACCTCATGTATTTTCCAAGATCATATATAACTTGTTTGACATTGTTGTGAAAGTTGTCTAGGAGAGATAGAGGTAGAACATACTGTAACACTATGATTTTGGTTGAAATACAACCCTTTTTCTAGCCTATATAAGACTATAACACGATTTATGTACTATGAGGACAACATTATCCTAGTCTATAACACTTTTTCTTCTTCATGTTGTGTTACCAAAACTATCACTCAGTCACGAGGCAAAAATCTCGAGTTAACTAAACTTTGACACCCTTGTTCAATTTTGGAAACTCATATGGTGGAACGTGATCTCTTTATCCTCATATTTAGCACGGGGAAGATTTTTCTTAAGCATAAAAGCGTTAAAAAGTAGATAAAATCATTTTTATATGAGGAAACATTATTCATTCAAAATATTTTTCCCAAATTGAACTACAGAAGAATTTGGGAATATTCATAGCCTTCACTTGCCTATATATTGGAGGCTTGGCCATTGAGAAAGGGAGGGAAATTCTTGTATTGTTACGTTGCCTAAGATCTAACTTGAGAGGGAGATTTTTGGAGCTAGGAGCTGGAGGAGGTGTTGCTGCAACTACATCTGATGGCTGTAACTTTCCTTCAACTCCCTAATTAATATACAAATATTGTTCTTGCTTCCATATACTGATGTTCATTGTTCATTTCTTATGTCTAACTAATAAATAATTGGAAGTTTGGCTTGTTATAATGCAATCAATTATGTTTAGTTGTTTCTTATGATTTTGATTAATTAAATATTATGCTGTGAAGGTTGCTTTGTTCTCTTTCTTATGTGCAGGACCAAGCTTTGGAGCTAGCTAGGAGTGCTTCCCAGATACACTAAAAAATCCAACAGACCTACATGCGAGGACTCACAGGCTTACCCTTCACTTCTCTTCTCAATCATTCCTTTACTTCTTGCATCACTGAAGGAGTCAGACCTTAGAACCGTCTTTCCCTTACTCGGTCTGCCCTAGGTTTCTGGGAGAACCCGATAGGGTTTTTTATTTGTCAACACCCATTTCAAAGACATTAATAAAGTACCTTTAACATCAATCTCGTAATAAAATTGGTCAACACCTCTTTTTCAGGATACACATATATTAGTTTAGGCTAGAGTCTTGGGATAGGTTGTTGTGATTAAACTACCCAAGATTTCAAAACTTAAACTAGTGTCATTATAGAGAGAAAATCCTATTACACTCACGTCATCTGGGACCGCTCCTCTAACAAGGGAGTTTAGCACGAGACAACATCGAAGTGTGACAAAAGGTAGCCTAAATTTAATTGCATTTCAATACGTATTCTGTACACTAGGGATCCTTTCAAGGATTACATAGTTGAGTCGGGAATTCAAGTGTCCTGCCCATACCACGTACTGTTTACGACCATGACCCCCCCAGTGGTGTCTATGATACGAGGTGAATTTAATGGCCATACTTTTAGGGACAAACACAAGGTGACTGGGGTGGGCTTCCCTTGTACCTGAATAGACAAACTTACTCTACCTTTGGTTTGTTGGGAGGGTACTCGTCTTCATGAGAGTGCTCGATCCCTTCTTATCAAGGTTCGGGCGAAGCTCAATATTAACCATAACTGTTGCATTATATCGACTCTCTCTTATATCTCTTTGATATTGGGTTTCATCTCCATCTAGTTGTGGATATCAGAAATAGTTTTTCTCCCTAACTACTTATTGATCTCTTTTAGAGTCTTTTTGGTGTTTTAGGTGTGTGCTGTTTTGTTACTGAGACTTATATGTACATCACTTAATAAAATTTTGTAAAATATATTCACCGTGGCTACCCTAGGTTCTCGCTGTTTTTCTTGATACTTGCAAGGCCTTCCTCCACTTTTTGTGGAAGAATTTATGAGTGAATTATATTCCCTCACTGCTCAAGGGAGTCAGTATCTAGTTTCAAATCTTGAATCACACCACAATGGCCCAAAGTCTATTCTGTCACATGACCCTTCTACTAAAGGTCTAATACCTCCTTTTAAGCCTCCACTTGTAGATCCTCTTGGGCCTATATTGATTTAGGAAACACCCTTACCTTTAGTGTCTTCGTTGGTTTCCCCTTTAAACATCCTAATGACCACTGGTGTGTCATGGTCTTTTGTAGACACCTTTTCTCCACCACCATTTAACTTGCTTGTCTCAAGTTCCACACCTGTTGTGGGTTATCCTAATGTACAACGTATGGTTCATCTAGAAACCTCAACTACACCCACTTGGGTTGGTTCTAAAAATTTTGTTTCCTACACTACTCCTACTCCTTTCGTGTTAGATCCTAGTGTTCCTAGTGTGATGACCTTCAACAACCCATTTGGTTGGAATTCATTGCTTGGTTCAACTCCCCCACCACTACAAAGTGGGGGCAATGTTTTTGGTACTTATCCACCCATTGGGGGCATTCCTGCACCCATGCAATTTGTGGATCAATAGGGTCCATCTATGATTGATTATTTTCCTATTGATGGTGGTCCTGTACCTAACTTGTCTTATGTGGCCAGTGGTGTTTCATTTCCTAGACCCACCGCATCTCCTTGGGGCCTCCCAACTCAACCATTTACATCTGTTGGGGGAAACCTTTCTCTTATGGGAAACTAGTTAGATGGTAGCCTTCCTCAAGATGGGGGCATGCCTTATTTACCATCACTCTACACGACCCCACCACCACCTCAAAAAAACTACTATCCATCACAACCTATGTACGGTACTGAAAACTCATTGATGGGAGGACCTCCTGGTCCCTCAAGCCATCCTTTTCTTCCTTGGTCTGATTCGAGTGTACTTAATCCATTGCCTTTCCTGGCTACACTAGATATCCAAGATCTATACAAGTTGACAAATGATCCCATCAACCATAAATTGCTTTGGCCTCCAACCCCGCACAAATTTTTTGTAGACATTCCTAAGTTTGAATGAAAGTAGGAAGACCGAGCATTCTTTTTACAATATTGTTCTTGCTTGTTAATAAAAAGAACCTCTAGTTTTTTTCTTTGGGATCATTAAAATTACACGAAGAAGACCGAGCCTTCTCTTTAGGGACTTTTTCTTGCCCTTCAAATTGAAAAAACCCTGAGTTACCTTCTTTGGGCTCGTAAAATGCCTACGAAGAAGATTTGAGCGATTTTTTTTCTCTCTTTTTCTTACTCTTTAAACTGAAAAAGATACTAAAAATTTTCTTTGTTTGACTCAATTAACAAAATTTACGAAGATTATCGAGTTTACTTTATCCCCTCATACTCATAAAAAAATGAGGCAGACGTCTATTGAGCATATGTTTCTCTCTTTATCTATACTCAATGGACTACTTATAGAAAAGGAACTGTGCCGGGTATACTATTAACCCTTTGTCGCTCTCGGTCATCAGCCATGACAAATGTACCCCCTTGGAGTCTTCTTTAAGCTCTTTTCAGACTCTCTAAATGTGAAAAGACCATCGAGTTTACCCTTTCTGGAATTGTTAAACCTAAGCAGATTGGGAACAAATTGGAAGAAACAATAGTCACTACTATCTATATTGGTTAGAAGTTTTATGGAAACAATTTACTTTCCATCCCTTGAACATGGCACTTATCCAACATATTCCTCTTTTTTCAACTTCTCTTTGAGCCCTACGATCTTATGAGTTTAGCCTTGATACCCTGATGTTCCTTCATCCTTGTATCTTAACACTTTTTGGTGTTCTTGAGTCTAAGCTGCCTAGTCTCTTTGGTGTCATGAATTCTATTGTTCAAGGGATTGTCTACTATCTTTTGAACTTATCAACCACTATATCACATGTCCATTTGACCTTAGTCAGTTCACATTATTATTCTATATCACTATAAAATCAATCACTTTTTTCACTGTTTCGTGTCAATTGATGTGGGACTCCTTATTGCCCACCTTCGACGAATCCCTTCCTATCAACTTCAACAAATTATCTAGGAAGTGGGTAGAGAAACACCACAGTACCCTGGTGCTTTCAATTCTTAGTGGAAGGTTTTTGTGTGTTTGATTGGGAATTTTCATTATTGGCTCTAGATTGAACGATTCTATGTGTGTTCAACTTCAAATCCTTTATTCACACCCGCTAGATTGTATTGCGCATCTTGGAGACCATCATCCTTATTGGTGGCCATCCTCATGCTTGTTAATGGTTTTCATTATTAATTGATAACCAGACGAATTCTCACATGTTTGACATCAACTCATTTATTCACATGTGCAAAATTATGCTATTTCGTGACAGTGACGAAAACCTTGGGAAGAGGCTTACATCACTTAGATTTGTTTCCTCTCCCAAGTTGTGTATTTTGTTTATGGAGATAACTTATCTTAGTCTGAATACACTGCGGAAAAGCTCCACATTGTACTTACTGGTGGACATGATCTCTCATCTTTTACATGGATCCACAGTGTATTGTTATAGCAACTGAGCATGGGAATGCCCGACTCAGGACATAATTTATATGCGCATATGTTTGATGTTTTTTGCAGGCCTCCTTCTGTTCCAATGCTATGAAACTATCTTTCCTTGGTTTTTTTATAAAGTATTTCGACCATCGCCTTCTTCTCTAACCTCACACTTTAGGGGGCATCTGTTATCTAGGAAAATACCTCCTCATCAACTCAGAGGAGAATATTATGATTTTGGTTGAAATACACCCCTTTTCTAGCCTATATAAGACTATAACACGAGTTATGTACCATGAGGACAATATTATCCTAGTCTATAACACTTTTTCCCCTTCATCTAACTTGTGTTACCAAAATTCTCTCTTAGTAATGAGGAAAAAAGATTGAGTTAACTAAACTTTGACACTCTTGTTCACTTTCAGAAACTCATATGGTAGAGTGTGATCTCTTTATCCTCATCTTTAGCTTTTTCCTAAACAATACAAAAGCTGGAAAGAGCCATAAATCACGGGGAAGATTTTTCCTAAGCATAAAAGCATCTAAAAAGTAGATAAAATCATTTTTATATGAGGAAACATTATTCACCCAAAAGATTTTTCCCAAATTGAACTAAGGAAGAATTTGGGAATCTTCATGGCCTTCACTTGCCTATATATTGGAGGTTTGGCCATTGAGAAAGGGATGGAAATTCTTGTATTGTTACGTTGCTGAGATCTAACTCCAGACAAAGAGTTTTGGAGATAGGAGTTGGAGGAGGTGTTGTTGCAACTATATCTGATGGTTGTAACTTTCCTTCAACCCCTTAATTAATATAGAAATATTGTTCTTGCTTCCATATACTGATGTTCATTGTTCATTTCTTATGTCTAACTAATGAATAATTGGAAGTTTGGTTTGTTATAATGAAATAAATTATGTTTAATTTTTTCTTATGGTTTTGATTGATTAAATATTATGCTGTGAAGGTTTCTTTGTTCTCTTTGTTGTCTACAAGACCAAGATTTGGAGCTAGCTAGGAGCGCTTCCCAGCTACACTGAAAAATCCAACAGACATGCATAGAGGAATCACAGGTTTATCCTTCACTTCTCTTCTCAACCACTCCTTTACTTCTTGCATAATTGAAAGAGTCAGACCTTAGAACCATCTTTCCCTTAATCGTTTTGCCCTATGTTAGGGTCCCACCCTAACCCCATTATTTATGTAATGGGATCGAGTCATAGTCAAGAGTCAATAAAGCCCATATTAATAATTGTAAGTGGTTAACCCGCAATTAATGATGGGACCACAGTTAGTTGCAAATGGGCCGTAGTATTAGATAGATGGTATTAATAAAACCATGGTATTGATCCTTGGTATTGCATGTATGAGTCATATATAAAGGATAGAGACTCCCTGTGAGGAGCATTGTGTCTTATTTCTGTATCGAGCTCTGCTCTATTGGAGGTTGCCCCCTCGAAGAGGCCAGTGAACATTGCTTTCTGAATAATAAAATATTTACTGTGTGTCTCTCACTATTCTATGTTCTAGGTATCTTTCTTCGCATATTCTGTGTTTGGGTATCTTTTTCAGGTTAAGAGCATAACAAGTGGTATTAGAGCACTTTCCAGGGCCAGTGGGATCTCCATTTCTTAGCAATTTTTTTTTTTGGCTAGAGATGTGTTCCAGGGGCCCAACCCCCAAATGTGCGCCCATACAGATATCCGTTCACCCAAAAGAATGAAATAGAAAAAATAATCAAGGAACTTTTGGAAGCAGGTGTCATTCGTCCCAGCATTAGTCCTTATTCATCACCGGTGGTCATGGTGCTCAAGAAAGATGGGGAGTGGCGGATGTGTCCAGACTTCAGGGCCCTCAATAAGTTGACAGTAAAAGATAAATTTCCCATCCCGGTGGTTGACGATTTGTTGGATGAACTCAATGGGGCTCAATTCTTCACTAAGCTGGATCTTCGCTCGGGCTACCACCAAATTCGCATGAAGGAAGTCGACATTCCAAAGATTGCTTTCAGAACTCATGAAGGCCATTATGAGTTCCTGGTCATGCCATTCGGTCTTTGTAATGCCCCCTCTACTTTTCAGAGCCTTATGAACCACCTTCTCAAACCATATCTCAGGAAATTTGTCCTTGTCTTCTTCGATGACATCCTCATCTATAGTTGCACTTGGGCCGCACATCTTCAACATGTAGATCTACTCTTGCAACTGCTCCGCAAGAATAAATTATTTGTCAAGATGTCCAAGTGTTTGTTTGGCATGGAAGGAGTTGAGTATTTGGGCCACATTGTGGGGCGTGAAGGTGTCAAGGTGGACCCCAAAAAGATCCAAGCAATGCAGGATTGGCCTCAACCTAAGACTTTGAAGAGCTTGAGAGGATTTTTGGGTCTCACAGGCTATTATCGTAAATTTGTCCGCAACTATGGTCGCATAGCGAAGCCCCTCACTCAACTCCTGAAGAAAAATTCATTCTTCTGGAATGAGGACGCACAACAGGCATTTACAGCTCTAAAAAATGCCATGTGTTCCACTCCAGTCTTAGCACTACCTGACTTCAAAAAATCTTTTGTCATTGAATGTGATGCTTCAGGAACGGGTATTGGGGTGGTCTTAATGTAGGAAGGGCGACCTTTGGCCTTCACAAGCCAACAACTAAGTGGGAAGAATCTGGGCCAATCTACCTATGAGAAGGAAATGATGGCCATCTTACATGCAGTAGAGACCTGGCGACCTTACTTATTGGGGCGACGTTTCCAAATCCGCACAGACCATCACAGTCTTAAATATTTTTTGGAGCAACGCCTATCCTCCCCACAACAAAATAAATGGTTCGCCAAAATGTTGGGATATGATTATGAGATCATTTACAAGAAAGGGCAAGGCAATAGTGTAGCAGATGCATTATCTCGCCAATATGAGGAGGAAAGTACTCTGCTAGCAATTTCCCTCCCCATTCCAGAATGGATTGAAGAGGCTCGCAGGGAATGGTTTTCACATCCTGGGCTCTCTCAACTCATTTCTCAATTGCAAGTGGATCCAAATTCCACCAAGGGCTAATCGTGGCAAGATGAGATTCTTCGCTACAGGGACAGAGTCGTAATATCACCAACATCCACCCTCAAAAGTCGCATTTTGGCAGAATTGCACTCATCCCATTGCAGGACATTCAGGCTTTCAGAAGACGTATGCTCGCACCAGAAGATCATTTTTTTGGACAGGCATGAAAAAGGACATCCTTACTTTCGTAGCAAAATGCGATGTCTGTCAACGCCACAAGAGCATAACACCCTAGGTTTTCGAAAGAACATGAGAGGATTTTCTGTTTGTCCAACCAAGCATTAAATCCTATAACATCAATCATTATTTATTCCAAAATTAGTAGAAAAAAAACTCTAACAAGGTGTTTCACCAACGTACAAATATATACACCAAAATAATACCTTAATGAAGGTATGCCAATCATACGTTTTTACCCCACCTAATTCACCTTTCTTTGTTAGGGTATTATTTATGTTTGAAGAAAATCTAGTTGGAAATTTATTTTTTTCAATAACCTCTTTAACATCCTTACTTTGCTGCTATGTTAATAACCATGGAAGGGCACTTATATTTTGGCCATCTCCATCGTTATTTGAATGAATCACACTTTGCATTGCCTGATTGGCCTACTCAATGTCATTACAAATCTCGACAATGTTTTCTTTATCTCTCCTTCCATCTAAGATTCACTATAAGGTCTCCGTTACATTCTTCCCGATGTGAATTGTATCAAACAAATGAAAAATTTCTAGGTGCTCATAGTAAGGGAGTCTATGGAATTGCTCGGGATAACTTTTCATTCCTCGTGGAAGTGCCTTGTTATTAATGCCTTGACAACCTACAAGGTGAATCATAGTTAAAGATATTATACTAACAATATAGCACGTCAATTAGTACAGTAAAGAGAATTCCATAAAAATATAATCCAAACATATCATGTATTTTGATACATAGACAATTCAATCCATACCTTGAGAGACTCTATTATATTGCAACTTCCATGCACGAGGTGTCATTCTCCGTGGTCTTAATCCAGTCTCTTCTTTCCCATTGAAAATATGTTTTTCGGTACTTCGGTACTTATGGTTCTTAGAAAGGAAGTGCCTATACTCATCAAACACCTCCTTTCCTAAGCTTCTTGAACGATGAGATTTAATCATAGGACCACAAACTGCACAAGAAAGTTTACCCTTTGTTTGAAGACCAACAAGAGATGGAATAATTTTTATATAAATTATTTTAAGTATGTATAATGAAGGGACTACTTAAAAAACATACATGAAATGAAATTAATAAAATTAAGCACTATTAAAGTGCAGGGTAACGTTATAACATACCACAAAAATGTGTTAACCTTGGGGCATTGTGAATTGTCCATACAAGTATTGCATGGAATTATAATTCCCTTTGTGCATCTACTCGTCTAGAGAAATCATACATTGTGACACCATTCCATAGCTTCACTAACTCATCGATAAGAGGCTTGATATATACATTCATATCTTTGACCTGGTACTTACCTAATTGATTTAACATACAATACATAATTACTACATATATGAATACAAAAAAATAAATATAATACATAATTATAAGACATAATTGAAGATATATGAGAAAACAAATTAATACCTGGAACAATATATCCATGTGTTAAAAAAATTACTCTAAACAAATTATTATATGGAACAATCATTGTCAACATTATGTGCTCCCTCTTTATTGATTTTCGAGGAATGTTATTGTTGATAACAAAAATGGTCCACACCGAGTAAGTAGATCTAAGCTCTCCAAATGGATTTACAACGTCAGCTTCTAATGGACGCCTATGATTACGAGGTCCTATTTTAAACTTTGGCCATTTTTCCTCTATATTTCTAAACGCAGATCCATATGTAGGAATTCAAAGAACACCATCTTCACTTCTATCTGTTGCATGGCAATCCATAAGTTTTTCTATGCTTTTGCGCCTGATCAATTGTCATAGATGTGGAATTATGGGAATATAATGAAGAACCTTGCGAGGCACCTTTTTTGTTACTTTATCAGTTTGATATCTACTCACATCACATTTTGGGCATTTGTATTTCGACACATGTTCTTTATAATAGAGAATATCATCATTAGGACATGCATGAATACCTTGATACACCATTCCAATATCTTTCGTAATTGCATGTACATCTCTGTATGTACGAGGTAAAACATTTGACGATGGTAACATAAATTCACCTATCAATCTACAACATAAAAAAATAGTTCTAGTTAATGTACTAAACTATATTAATCGTACATATTGCATCCAAATGTTACAAATTAATTAAATCTTGATTAACGTACTAATTACATTAAAAACAATGGAAACACATATTGTTTTATCATGTATATAATACTAATTATTGTTACAAAATATATTACATACCTTAGGATCTGTGTCACACATGTGTTTGACAAACCATTCACCACCTTTAAGTTGACCAACAACAATACAACAAAGAGAATAGATGTTTTTGAGCCTTCATAAAGAGGTTCAATTTCCCTCTCAAGTACAAGTTTATCAGAAGAACGACCATCATACTGGTTGCCATGATCATTCATTTCACCATTATTAAATGTATCCTGGATCAATATATTTGTCCCATCTTCTTCAACTGCGTTATCAACATCATTATCCTCTTCCATGATATCATTAGCTTGATCTTCAATATTCACTCCATGTTCTTGAATGAGTGCTTGTACTGCAACCACCTCTTCCTCGTCAAGTAATTCCCTAGGGGACCCATACTATACAATTACAATCAATAAAGTAATATTAGTACATATAGAAAATATTTAAATGTTGGTACAAAGGTTTACAAATATAATATAGGAAAAAAAAGACGATAAAGACAAAGATAAAGACAACTTAGGTGAGAGAGAGAAACAAAGACAAAAAAACAATGATGATACTTGTGAAATTTATCAAGACTATATTTAAGAATATTTTGTAAAAATATAGGAAAGATGTTACTTTTCTTGACATATACGAAGAGAGACACTTTATGAGAAGTAACAACCATAATAAAAACATATAGATCTTTTTTTTCATTCATCATAATAATGTCATATTATTTCTTGATTTCACTTAGAGACGAAAAGTTTTAAAAGGATGGGTGAGAAACCATGAGCTTGGGTGAGAGTAAGAAACAAATAAAATAATTCAATGCGATCATGAAGCTTGTGCAATTTAGCAATATGTTTAAGATTATGCTGAAAATATTTAGGAATAATCACATGAAAATCGTCAAACCCTTTTCATTCCATCACATTTACAGATGTATTCGAAGTACAAGACTCAAACAATAATACCAATTAATCCAGGCAATTCCAATTAAGTTCAAGAAGGAAAACATCAAGGTAAATACTACAATATTGTTCATAATGACTTCCATAAGGCAAGGGAATGAGAGGGGAAATGACACGAGAGGTACTTTATCCCCAACTCCTCTCAAATATTCGATTATGACAAGTGGAGGGTGGACCTTATTATATTTATTAATCATTTTTTAATTAAAAAATTATTTATAAAGGGGATGTGAACTTTTAATCTTATATGAAAGGTATTCTCACAATGAAAGTTACTACTAAAATTAGTTGGTGGCTAGATGGGTCTAGGAATGTACAAGAGGAAGATAAGTCTTTCTTATTATTTATTGTTTGGTCTTGTGTTTGTCTCTAATTATTATTTCTATACCCTTTTATTCTTAATTTCCTATATTTTGAATCAATGCTCCTAAATAGGTAGATCTCATATTGTCTAGGTTAGCTTATAAAAATCAAGGAAACAATGTGTTTGTTGATCTAACTTATTAGTTGCATTTTATTTTGTATTTTCATCATATGTTTTCACTTATAAAATTTGAAATCAATAACCTATGTAAGAAAATTAGATAGGATCCCCTTTTTTCTTTATACAAGTGGTAGGGAACCCACTAAATACATTAAGTTTCATAGGATACCTTTTTTCAATCTATCCTACACAAAATAGGGTATTCTTTCTTTTTGTCTACTTAGTTGATTTGATCAAATTGTCAAAAACTCACTCCTTTATACTTAGTTGTAAGTGAATGTCATATATAGAATAAAAACATTGTGCCTACTTCAAAGGACATTCAAAATGGAATGTTATACCTTGCATGAGTGATAATAAGTAAGATAAATTTGGAAAAAACAACCATTAATGGTTTATCAAATATTTCATTAATCTACCATTTTCCTAGAACTATTATAACATTGATATTACTTCAATTTTTCTCAAAATTTACAACAAATGAGACCCTTTACTTATCACAAAAATAGAATTTATATAGAGAATTATTCACTCTATATCACTTGGGCTTAAAAAGTTCATTGTCCCCTAGTAAAGCATTTTGAAACACCAAGTGCAAGGCTTGTGTCCCATACGTTTTTCCTTAAAAAATGAGAAAGAGTCTCTTTTATGAGTGAAATACATTGTGGTTAGGAACATAACATTTTAAATGTCCATCTTTTAAATGTGCATAATATACTTTAAAAACTTATTAATAATGCTCCCTAAAAACCCATTAACCTCTAAATCCTCTAGGTCCTAATTAACCCCTTAAACATAGATTAACCCCCTAACACCTTAACCCCATTCCCCTAAGCCCTTACTAATTAGAGAAATTTTGAGGTCTAAAATGGGCCTCCTAAGGAATATTATAAAATAATAGTGGAAATAATAAAATAAGATTAGATTACCTCATCAAGTTTTGGAGGGAAAAAATAAAAACTACTTTTTCAACTCGTATTTTCAACTTATCTCCCTATGATTTTATTCAAATTTCGAGTGAGAGCACTCATTAGATGCAAAAATTAATTTTTCATCCAAGGAGTAGCCATGTTGCATACTTTCAATGGACCCTACTACACAAAAAATGTGAAATATTTGAAAAACCGTGATTGCAATCACATTTTTCATGTATTTCACATTTTTCGTGTAGTAGGATCCATCGAAAGCATGCAAAATGGGTACCCATTGTATGAAAAATTCATTTCTTCATCCGATGAGTGCTGACACTCAAAATTTGAGTAAAATCGTAGGGAGATGAGTTGAAAATATGAGTTGAAAAAATAGTTATTTTATTTTATTTTTTATTTTTACCTTTTTACTCCAAAAATGGTGAATCATCCCCCATGGTTGATATCATCATATTGAATCCTATTGGTTCTTATAAAGTTGATTTTTGTTGTACATTTTTTTTTTTTGATTCCCATTTTTTACCTCAAAATTTCTCTAATCCCCTAACCCCTAAGTCCTTAACCCCTAACCCTTAAACCCTTAAGCAATAACCCCTTATCCCTTAGCCCATAAACCAATTAGACCCTAACTCAACCTAAACCCTTAATCAACCATAACCATAATAATCAAATAATATTTCTCCACATCAAGATGATAACATAGGTCAAATATCTCCCAATGTTAATTTTCTTAGGAGTTGAATTGTTCTTTTCTATTTGACAATTACATTACACCTACATAGAGCTCACCCCATAGATTTATGACATCATAACAATAACATAAATTATATAGAAAGAATAATGACATCAATATTGTAGCAGAAACATAAAGAAATAAAGGAAGAAAAACATGCACACATAAAGACACCAAGATTGGTGAGAGACAAGGGAAAAACCCCATGATGGGCCTCTAAATTAGACACAAATTAAGGCCCATATTACCTTTATTAGGCACTTGAAGGCTATATTAAACCTCTCCTTATACACTTAAAACTACTTTTTTTCTTTAATATGTTCTTAGGAAGGTTGAGAGATGATTGCATATTATGTGCCTAATATTATTTATTTTCGAAGAATATTGTGAGAATATTGGGCAAATTATGAAGATTTTGATGGAGGAGATAATCTAGGGACTTGCTCCCTACTACATGAGGATAAAAATTGGATAATAAATCAACAGGATATTATGAAATTATTGCACAAATTCTGGAGCTCCAGTGATTGAGAAAATCTAGGAATGTGTTCCCTGTCATTTAATACAGATTGCTAGTGTTGGGAACTAGATCCACTATTTGAGGGGTTTTGGAGGGAGAAAATTCCTCCTTTCAAGGAGAATGCTTCCTCATCATTTTGTAAAAGTACCAATTCGAATTTTCCTCTAGAGGCAGGTATTTCTTAGTATTCTGGTGGAGAAACCTTGTTCTTTGGGAGCTCCACTTTCATTTGTAGTAAGGATGTATTTGGATTGATTCAAATAATGAAGTTTTGTGCCATTTTTAGCTTCTAAAGTTTGGTCTCCTTCATAGGAATCTGAGTATCCTTGGGCTTTTCCATTCCAGTAGCCCCAGAGCCCTTTTGCATAATTTTCTTTTCTTCTTTTCATTTCTTATTCACATGCATCCCTTATTCTTGTTTTTCTTATTTATGCATTTAGTATTGATGCTTATTTTGCTGTAGGATTGGGTTAAATGATTGAAGTGAGTTGTTTTGCAGGTTATTTACAGATTCACAAGCATGATGCATCATTAGAATATCTTTTAAAAGTCATATTCATCATTGAGCTACTTGGATTGGTTTGCTAGTTCACAAATCTAGAATTTCTAGAAGTCCCTTGTAGCAAAAAAGTAGTGATTTTCTGCTATTTTTTAGAACATGTTAATAGATTAAATTGAGTTGATTTCACTTGGATTAGGTCATAAAAACATTTAAGTTAATAACAAAATTTACCCTAATTCATTTTCACTTGATTAAGTTAGGCTCAGTTTCCTTGATCAGCCTAGACCCTTGCCCAGGAGGGTCACATCCATCAATCCACGCTACTCTCTAAAGGTCAGAAAGATATCAAAGTGCTCATATTCGGTACCAGTTCAAACAATTCATTGAAGAGTTCAATCAATCTGCCTTATGCTTTATCATGAGAAACACTTTTTTGTTTTCCTGTTCATATAGGACATCACGTGTCAGAACAAAATATATAACATAAAGATAAGAATACCATATTCATCCTTTCTCCCTATCATGCAAGGAGGCAGCAACCACAAGTCTAAGCTTGTATCATACAACAAAATTCTCTCTGTTCCAACTATCTATGGTCAGACTCTATCTAATTCAGAGTGCATAAAAGGATCCATCAAATCCAATGACAATAATCCATCAATGCAAACCAACATGGCATAAAAACACTTTTATGGTGTTGCATGGGATACATTAGTCCTATCAATAAGGAATTGTTAGCTCAATAAAAAAATATATCATTAGATGTTCATTGTTTCATTCTAAAATCATGGGACTTCTAATCATCCATCACAAATAAATAGTAGGTGCTATGCTATCACTAAGGATATCTCCCTCTGAATAGGAAGCTTCTTCACTTTCAATGAAGATATCAACTTGTATAACAAAATTGTTAGATCACACTATATAAAGATTTCATATATATATATATAGTCACCATAAGTTGTTTCATTGTCACATGCATGAACAAGTCATCAAACATTCATCAAGGGTTAGTACTTTAAGGATCATAACATCACTTCTTTATTACATCAAACAATTTTCATCAGAGTACTAACATCATCAAGTGAGGGCATCCATTCACTATATCATTAAATTATCATAGTAGTTATAGCTTGTTAAGACTATTGGGATGAGAAAAAGGTATGATTTCTCTTCACTTAATAATTCATTTATCATTCATCCTTATAATATTATCTCTGTTTATAGAATAAAATGAGGAAAATATCAGTCAAAGTTGGAAGAAACTAGTTGGTGATAGAATAGGAGAATTTAGTACGAAAAACTGATTCTTTGCTATCTTTGTATGCAGAGATGCGATTGGGAAAAATATGTTCAGTTTGCAGGACAACACGAGGCCATAAAGGGGAAAAGCCACGACGTCTGGGGTAGACAAGGAAGCGGAAGATCAGTTTGAGTACTCCTGTTTTATCATATGATCAGATTTTATATTGCGAAATCCTTAGGATCTCCTGATCCTGAGGATTTGCTTCTATCCAAGTTTCCCTTTTATGTTATATAAGGCCGAAAGGAAACTAGACGAGAGTTCAGACTTTTAATATGTAATTATTCTCTTTGGAGTAAAAACGCTGTTAATTTAGTGACTGTCAGCTGTTACTTTGAAGTTAATGAAAGAAGGTTGCGCTTGATACATCTCCGTATTCTGAGTTTTTATTAAGTAGAGGCTTCTGGCGACTCTGGGCCCAGTCACAAGAAGTTCCACTGCTCCTTTGTGTTATAGTTTACATTCAGTCCTTGTATTTGATTTAATGTTTAGTTCTTTTGTTTATCTTGAAGATTGGTGATATTGATTTATACCGCTGTTCACTTAGCTTTATACTGAAGCTGTGAGATAAACTTAAGTAAGAGCCTTGATGAGAGTGAGTGAATGTGTGGTTGATTGCTGTTTCGATTGAATAAATGTTATCATAGATCTTGAGAGACAAGACTGAATAACTTCTATGGATTGCAATATAGAATGTTTATCATTTAGGAATATTTTATATTTATCACTGTTCACTTACTGATTGCTGTTCAATTTCCGATTGTTATTGCTATTTAGTAATGCAGATTGATTTGAGTTGTTAGTGTTGTTCGATAATCATAGTTGCTTTACTTGATTAAGTGTGATTAGTCTTAAGCTTATTTGAGTAATTCTCCGTGTAATTCTCATTTGCATTCAAGTTCCAATTGGTTTCGGGACAAGTTGTATAGAATTACATAGGGTGTTGCGAGCATTCCTTTCATAAATAGTTTTTTTGCAGAGTTGTGTGAATTGAATTGAAGAATTGGACTTTAATGATTGCAATGATTCATCATTAGATAACCTCTAACTTCATTGCACATATTGTGTTGGCACTCTTGAAATAGAAAGACTTACCTCGGGTTGACAACTAATGTAGGGATTAAGATTGCCTGTAAAAAGACATCTTAGTGAGCCAACATTTTGGCGCCATTGCTGGGGAGAGTGTTTAAAGTGATTAATTCTATTCCTTTGCTGTAAGAGAACTAGGTTTTAAAAATGGAAGGTAAGAACCTGCGTACCTAGCAAGTAAAGTGCTTGCTTACCTACCCACTTTACAACAAAATTTTAGAGGTTAAATAGGAATTTGTTTTATGAATGACTAGAAATAAAAAGATAGAGAAAGAACAAAATCCTCTACCAAAACCCACAAAACCCAAAGGATCGGTGAACCTTGGGAGAATGACCTTTATAGACGAAATCATAAGAAGAGCAAAGTCTCAAGCATCAGTAGGATTCCAGGCTATACCTGGAAAAAGTTCTACTGCTATCCCTCAAGCAACAGGCCCACCATCTGCAGCTCATGCTGAGATTCAAAGCCAAGTAGGAGGATCGGAACAGAGTTTTCAAGCTACAATAAGCCTACCCTCTGATCCTCTACAAGAGGGAAAATCCTATAACTTACAAGAAGGAAAAGGAGAAACTAGTGGGGTTGCTAAAGCAGAACCACAACTATTTGAACAAGGATCTCTTGAGATTCCAGACCTAGGGAGTGCTGTAAAGCCAGCTCGGGTTGCTAACTCTCTATTTATTACGGAAGCACCCCTTGAAATCCCTGAAGACTATTGGCATATCTTTGATCAAATGGCAGAACAACCACCCCAAGGTCAAACCTTGACATTAGAATACCCCATAGTCGACCAGGTGGCCAATGCCCCTATGAAGGTTATTCCTCTGCAGAACATCCCAACGTTTCAAGGGATGATCACAGAGGATCTTGATGCTTTCCTGTTTGAGTTCGATGTCCTCTGTAGAGGGTATGACTATACCACCAACCCCAAAAAACTAAAATTATTGCCTTCCACTTTGAAAGGGGCAGATTTAAGATAGTTTATGGGTCTAGGTGGGTGAACCATCAATTCTTGTGATGAGATGAAAACCTCCTTCCTTAAAAGATATCAGGACTTTTGTAAAACTAGGGAATTGAAAGATGAGATTTTCAAGATGACTGCAAAATATAACGAAACACTAGAAGAATATGTAGAACGATTTAATTATAATTTGCAGAGATCTCCACACACTACCCTACCAAAAGAAGTCCTAAGAGCTATATTGATTAAAGGAATGAAAGAAGAATGGATAGAAACTCTAAACTTAATGGGAAAAGGGGATATTTCTCAGGAAGAGTATGATGAAATCATTCATTTGTGTATCAGGTGTTCACGAGGAAGTGCACGTACAGGAGCAGCTAGCTGAGATCCAATGAGCAGAGGAAGCAAACCACATAGTGGAGGTATACCACAAATGGAGATTGGAAACTATTGGAATTATGATGTATGTGTTGTACTTGATGGCAACCCACTTGTAGCAGAACAACTCACTTGTATATGGTAACGAGATGAATCTACGTAACTAGATGAATCTACAGGAGAGATATCAGATGTAACAGAATGCATGATAATTGTGTTTACAGATGTGACAAAATGCAGGGCAGTTCAAAGGAATCATTTCAGAAGTAATATAGAAAATTACAGTGTAACAGGTCTATTCAGAGGTAACAGGGCACTGGTATAGAAGAACAGGAAGATGGAACTAAGGTCTACTGATCAGAATAAAGAAGGTAAAGGAAAAGGTTGATGTAAAGCATTTTAAGAAGTATACACAGGTCCACTTAGTCAAAACAACGTATACACGCTGGTCCACAAAATAAAATGCGCGTATACTTATACACACACTTTCACAGGAGGATAAGCGCATACATGTTGGAAAACCACGGTTTTGGTTCGAGGTATTTAGTCCAAGGTATTTTGGTCCAAGGTATTGATCCAAGGTATTTGGTCTGAGGTATTGACCCTAGGTATTTGGTCCTAAGTGGTTTTTGTCAGGGGTATTGAGAAATGCCTAAAACTATATAAGGAGGAGAAGATCATTAGGCCAAGGTGTGCAAGTATTGAATATCTTATGAAGTGTTAGATTAAATATGCAGGGTATGGGTTTCTGATGCTTTGCTTGATCTGAACTAAGGATGCACCTATGTGGTTGATGATGGATGATGGATCAGGATCATAAGGCCTAAAATGAATTATTATTATATGGTTTGATCATGGATAGTCTAGATATGAATGCTAATGTGTGATTTACACTGTAAATGTTCTGATCTAGGTATGACTAAAGTCTGGAATAGTTGTGATGTTTTAAGTTAGCATTTACAGATTTGTACGCTGGTTCTCTTTGGTAAAAGCGTGTATACACACTATTTCGACACATCAAAGTAGCATATACATTATGAAATATGATGGTTGAAGTTGCAGTTTATTCTGGTTGTTAATACAGAGTTCTGGGTTCTGCCTTGTGTTCTGGTGACAGTGGTGTGAATGTTCAGATTGATTGATTGTGATTTGCTTCAGTGACGTTGATTCGGCTCTTCCAAGTAGCGTATGCAAAAGAAAAGGTTGATGTGCAAGGATGACTGATCTATCAAATCAGTGCTGCTGTTTTACTGCTATATGTCAATGAAGTCTTCTTAGATCTGAAAGTAAAATGAATGTATAAAGAGTTTGTGTCTCATTAGTTAATTGATTGAGAAAGAAGGGTGATCCTTGTTGCTATCTGTTTATAACTATGTAATATGACAACAGATCTTCAGAATGTCACTGATTGGTACAATTTGTGGTTCAGAGGTTTTATGATTCAGTATCTTTAGAGGTATACACAAGTTGGGAAAAAGGAAGTAGTGTATACACGCAGGTTTGCTTCATTAAAGGAGCGTATACATTCTGAGACATGCCTTTTGTGGTTACAGTTAGTTCTGGTTGTTGATGCAGTATTCTGGGTTCAGATCTGTGTACTGGTTACAGTGATCTGTCTGTTCCAGTTGATTGGTTGAATTTGATTAAGTTTGAAAGAATGATTGGGTTTCAGTTATATCAGAGATTGATTGGGTATTTGATTGGTAAAACGTAAAACTGAATGCATAAGGAGGCTGGTATTTGATTGGTAAAACGTAAAACTGAATGCATAAGGAGGCTGGTATTTGGTTGGTTGATTGTATAAGTGAGAATAAGTGATCTTTATCGCTGCCTGTGTAAAGCTCTGTAAGTTGAAAGTAGATATTCAGTATATTTCTGGTTGGTACAGACTTGATTCAAAAGTTTATGTTTGCAGTAGTTTTGAAGGTATACGCAGGTTTGATTAACAGAAGTAGCATATACACGCAGTTTGGGTTCAGCCAAGTAGCGAATACGCTCTGATGCATGATTTTTGAGGTTACAACTGGTTCTGAAAGATGATGCAAGTTTCTGGGTTCAGCATAGTGTTCTGGTGTTAGTGATCTGATTGTTCAGATTATTTGAATGTTGGTTGATGCAAATGTATTTGATGGCTGTATTGCAGTGGTGATTAATTTTGAGTTTCAATGTTGTTGATGGGTCTAGTATGAAAATTGGATGAAACTTGGCCTTCAGATTGTGGTGTTGTGTTCAAGGAGTATCCAGTTTGAAAATTTATGAAACGTGGTCCCTGGAGGAAGAGAGAAGGTCATAGCCTTTTGTAGGTCGGCGCCTACGTACTGGTAAACATATCGGCCAGTATAAGAGCCAGGGGGTTGGAGCTCCCTTCCAGTAGCAGCTGAAAATGAGTGAAAGTTGGAGCCTTGTGTAGGTCCACGCCTACGTACTAGTAAACAATTCGGCTAATACAAGAGCTAGGGGGTTGTAGCTCCCTTCCAATAGCAACTGGAAAACGAGAGAAGGTTGCAACCTTCTGCAGGTGGGTGCTTGCGTACTGGTATGAGTCTGCACCAGTACAAGATTGTAAACAAATTTTCTTATTATTAAAAGAAGATAGAGACGACAGTAGCAGGTGGTTTTCACCCACATTGGGTTTCCACCTTAAATCTTGGTGTTCATGTGTGTTGCTTATGTGTGATGGTTTATTCTGTTATTACTGCACATGGTTACTGTTTAATGTTTAATAAAGTACTGATGCACTGATTAAAGATCAACATATGATGAATTAACTAAATCATAAGTTCACTGGATATATGCTGGTTGCCTTAAGAATAGTTGCATGCACACGCGAGTTCCCTTCACTGAAGTAGCGTATATAAATCTGATTATGGAAATGAAAAAGTTATTGATTTAATAATACTGATTCACTCCCCCTCTCAGTATTATTTCCAACAATTGGTATCAGAGCAGGTCCTTTGGCAGAAGCTTGATTGCTTGAAGGAGATCCGTAGAAGCAATGGGAAAGAAGCTAAAGAAGAAAGCACCTCAAAAGAAGAAGGCATGTTTATCAGAGATTTTTTAGCGTAAATCACAAGATCTATCATTTGTCGACGCGTTTCGAACCAACTAGTGTGGTTCATCGTCAGGACAAGTTGAAGAGTCAGATCCAACTTTGCATGTTAAATAGCTTTGAGCAGAGCCTCCAACGGCTAACTAGGTCAACGGCTAAATTGGACAGGGGACCTTAAATAAATAATCAAAATTAATAAGGGACTAGCCTCTAAATAAAAATAAAAATAATTAAATTTAAATGGTTGTTAATTTAATAAAAATATAATTAATTTAATATCATAGGTTAATAATATAATAGTTAGTTAAAGGGGGATTAACTAATAAATACAAGGAAATAAAAATAAAAAGAATCATTACCTATTTATAGAGTTATCAAATGAGTGTTGGAATAAAACATATTAAAAATAAATAAATAAGTAAAATAAAATTAAAATAAATAAATAAATAAATACAAATAAAATAGGTAAAATAATATAAAATAAATAAATCAATAAATAAATAAAATAAATACATGAATAAATAAATAGTTAAAAAAATAAAAATAAAAATAAAAATAAAAATAAAAATAAAAATAAAAATAAAAATAAAAATAAAAATAAAAATAAAAATAAAAATAAAAATAATAATAATAATAATAATAATAATAAATATATAAATAAATAAATAAATAATAATACTGAAAATAAAATAAAATAAAATAAAATAAAATAATAATAATAATAATAATAATAATAATAATAATAATAATACTGAAAATAAAATAAATACATGAAAAAATAAATAAATTAATTTATAAAAAGAAGAGACAAGAAACGAGGGGAGGGGAGGAGGACAGGCGGAATGGAAGAAAGCAACTAGGAAGAGAGAGCTGGGACCCAACATCTACTGATCTTCCAGCCATCCTCTCTATTGAGATTGCACGGCCTCTTTTCAATCTCCAGAGCTTCCCTGAATTTCCGATGATGGAACTGTGAAACTCTGGCAATGACACTAGCCTTCTCAATACAAACGTGATGATTGGTTTTCTCTGCATGCTCAGCTAAAGCTGAAGACTTTGATCTCCTATGCTTAAGGTCAGCAGCGTGTTCACTGATCCTTTGACTGATGGAGTGACCCGTCTCACCAATATAGGGGGTCCCACAGGAACAAGGGATAATATATACCCCTTTCATATCTTTAGGGTCGATAGGGTCCTTTGTTGATCTGAGGGACATCCAAATGGTGTTAAGGGGCCTAAAGGTTACAGGGACACTATGAATCTTGAGAATCCTTGCAATCTTATCAATAGTCCCTTAAACAAATGGAATATGGACACCTGGAATCCGCTCCTTCGGCTCCCTTTTAGCAAGAGAATTCTTGGTAGCTTTTAGGAAAGCCTTCTGTCCCATGTGTCTACTATAACCATTCTCGACAAAGACATCAAGGAGATGGGATTTTTCTTTCTCAAAACTCTTATTATCCGAGATCCTTAGGGCCCTAGTGGCAAGGGTATTGAGAACTCCCATCTTCTGAGCAGGGAAATGGTGGGAACTGGCATGAAGATATTGCTCCGTATGCGTTTTCTTTCGAAAAACCTGGTGGGAGAGGGAGCCATCACTATTCTTAGAAATAAGAATATCAAGGAAAGGGAGGCACCCATCAACCTCCTGCTCTTTAGTGAACTTTATGGCCGAGGATTGATTGTTGAGATGATCGAAGAAGAGATCTAATTCCTCTTGGCCGTGAGACCAGATAACATTGGTGTCATCCACATACCTTCTCCATAGCTTGGGCAGGAGACGGGATGAGTTAAGAGCCTTGGACTCAAAATCTTCCATAAAAAGGTTAGCAACGACAGGGGAAAGGGGTGAGCCCATGGCAACCCCACAGGTTTGCTCAAAGAACTCTCCCTCAAAACTGAAAAAGGTGGAAGTGAGGCAGATCTCAACTAACCGAGCAGTGTCAGGATCTGTTAGGTGGTTGATAACCTCCAAGGCCTCATTAATGGGGATGCAAGTGTACAGGGAAACAACATCAAAACTGACAAGAATGTCCCCAGGGGCAAGCTTAATGTCCTTGAGTTCATTAATAAAGGAGGCAGAGTCTTTTACGAAGGACTCCGTATGACCAACTAAGGGTTTAAGCCTTAATGCAAGGAACTTAGCAAGAAGGTAGGTGGGACCTCCAATGGTATTGACAATGGGCCTTAATGGAGCTCCTTCCTTGTGAATTTTGGGGAGACCATAGATCCTAGGGGTTATGGGGTTGCTCTCAATGAGTTTATGGTGCAGGGAACTCACAGAGCTAAAGGACTTAATGGCAAGAGCCACATTCCTAGCAACCTTTTTTAAGGGGTTTTTGGAAAGATTTTTATAGCTACCACTATTATGAAGATGATCCAACATCTTATTGCGGTAATCAACCCTGTTAAGAATGACGACAACTCCACCCTTGTCTGCCTTTAGAACAATGATATCTTTGTTCTGGTTTAAGGATCTGAGGGCAACTGATTCTTCCTTGCTAAGGTTGCTTTTAGGGGGCTTAGCCTTTCTCAAGACAACCGCACAATCCTGCCTGATTGTGTCCTTGATTTTATCAGGTAAACCTCTGATCCCAAACTCTATGTCACAAATGATATCATCAACAAGAATTCTCTTAGGAGCTAAAGCAAAATTTAACCCCTTACCCAAAACTTTAAAAATTGAAGGCGGAAAAGAGAAACTAGAAAGATTAATAACCTTGTTATTAAATTGAGGAGGGGGATTACTAATACTATGGTTCAAATTATTATTATTATTATTCAATATTTTATTACCTACCAAAATAGAATCATTTGTATTATTAAATAATGAATCATTTTTATTATTACTCATACCATTATTATTATAATTAAGAATATTATTATTTTTATTATTATTATTAAATAAATTATTGTTATTGTTATTACTACTATTATTATTAATATTCAATATTTTATTACCTACCAAAATAGAATCATTTGTATTATTAAATAATGCCTCATTTTTACTAATATTAATATTTATTTATTACTCCTACCATTATTATTATTATTATAATTAAAAATATTATTATTTTTATTATTATTATTAAATAAATTATTGTTATTGTTATTACTATTATTATTAAATAAATTATTATTAATCCAAGAATATTGCTATTTTTATTATTATTATTATTATTTTTCTTGTGGGACCCCCTATATTGGTGAGATGGGTCGCTCCATCAGTCAAAGGATCAGTGAACACGCTGCTGACCTTAAGCATAGGAGATCAAAGTCTTCAGCTTTAGCTGAGCATGTGGAGAAAACCAATCATCATGTTTGTATTGAGAAGGCTAGTGTCATTGCCAGAGTTTCACAGTTCCATCATCGGAAATTCAGGGAAGCTCTGGAGATTGAAAAGAGGCTGTGCAATCTCAATAGAGAGGATGGCTGGAAGATCAGTAGATGTTGAGTCCCGCTCTCTCTTCCTAGTCGCTTTCTTCCCTTCTGCCCGTCCTCCTCCCCTCCCCTCGTTTCTTGTCTCTTCTTTTTATAAATTAATTAATTTTTTTTTTTTTTTTTTTTTTCGCATGTATTTATTTTATTGATTTATTTTATTTTCATTATTATAGTATTGTTTTTTTTAAAATTTAATTTAATTTAATTATTTATTTTTTAATTTTAATTTTTCTTTAATTTTTATTTTATTTATTTTATTTTTTTAATTTTATTTTCAGTATTATATATATATATATATATATTATTATTTTTATTTTTTTTAACTATTTATTTATTCATGTATTTATTTTATTATTGATTGATTTATTTTATATTATTTTACCTATTTTATTTGTATTTATTTATTTATTTTTATTTGTATTTTATTTTACTTATTTATTTATTTTTAATATGTTTTATTCCAACACTCATATGATAACTCTATAAATAGTTAATGATTCTTTTTATTTTTATTTCCTTGTATTTATTAGTTAATCCCCCTTTAACTAACTATTATATTATTAACCTATGATATTAAATTAATTATATTTTGATTAAATTAACAACCATTTAAATTTAATTATTTATATTTTTATTTAGAGGCTAGTCCCTTATTAATTTTGATTATTTATTTAAGGTCCCCTGTCCAATTTAGCCGTTGGCCTAGTTAGCTGTTGGAGGCTCTGCTCAAAGCTATTTAACATGCAAAGCTGGATCTGACTCTTCAACTTGTCCTGGCGATGAACCACACTAGTTGGTTCGAAACGCGTCGAAAAATGATAGATCTTGTGATTTGCGCTGAAAAATCTCTGATAAACCTGTTATGGATCACAGAAGCCTCAATTCAACAATAGAAGAAAGCATCTCAAAGGAACGGTGACAGTGGGAGAGATGATTGGGGATTATGTGGAAGCAACTCTTCAGATTCAGAATCACCTCAGAATGAATATGAGTAAGAAAAAGAATTATCAAATATGAATTTGTTGTCCTATGGTGATACATTTCTCTGTTCATTTGAAGATAATGAAAGTGACAACGAAACAACTAAATTTGCTTTTATGGGTGAAAGGGAAAGAAATCAAATAGAGTCAGAATTTAAAAGGCTCACAGACACAATTAGAGATCAAAAAGATCTAATTGATAAAAGGGAATGTGCCTACAAAGAATAAGTTATCAGGTTAAAAGCCCAATTGGAGGAAGGAAACAAAATAAGGAAGCAGTACAAGGAAAAGGAAGATCAATGTCAAAAGCTGCAGGATGAAGTAACATCATTAAGAAATGAAGTAAGTGAAAAGAGTACAACAATCAAGAGACTTAAAGATAGATCCAGTTACTATGAAAGTCTTGAAGCTAAGATCCTCTCTCTAAAAGAAGATCTTGAAAAATCAAATAAGCAGAATGAAGAACTATTCCAAGCAGATGAAGAACAAGAAAATGACATTCTCAAATTAAGGCAACAAGTGGAAGAAGGAAGAAAGGCTGAAGAAACCTTGAAGAAGCAATATCTAGAAAAGGAAGAGCAATATCAGGTTGAGGTAAATATCTTAAAAGGTAAATTAGAAGAAAAGGATAAACTGTTACGATTTCAAGATAGTACTAAGATTTTGGATAATATTCTTAGTAGTCAAAGGTCTCCTACCATCAAAATTGGTCTTGGTTTTCATGAATCTGTTGAAGGTGAATCTAGCTCACAAGGTGAGGCAAGGAACTCTAATGAAAAATTTGAAATTCTCAATAAGGACATGAGAGGTCAACCCCATCAACAACCAAGGAAAGAAAGTATTCAAAGAAAATCTTTTGCACCTAACTGTGGAAGTGATAGTCGGTTATTTCCTCCGATGAATAATGTTGTTTGTTTTATATGTCATAATTTTGGACATGTTGCAGCGAGATGTAGAATTAGAATGGTTCAAGACCATCACACAGAAATATCATCAACTTCCAGATACTTTGAGGGATATTGTTTTTCTTGCAATATGTTTGGTCACAAAGCCATTGACTGCTATAGAAGGAATATGAAACATGTAAGATGTTATGCTTGTAACAAGTTTGGACATATAGCAAAGGAATGAAGGAGAAAATTTCAAGTACCATACCAAAAGTAGAGAACATCATCACACTCGAAGACATGGAAGAAGAAGGAAGTACAGTAAAAAAGATGTGGCATAGCACAGTGTACAGACATAACAAACTCAGGGGGAGTTGAAAGTGTGAAACTTCAGGGTTCTAAATCACATACGCAATTTTCATGAAGACAAGTTGCGTATATACGTGAGTTCGAAGATGCATAGTCACGTATATGTGGGTTTGAGGAAAAAGCAGTGCGATAGACTCAGAAAAAGGGGTTTGATATGGTTCAATCAATTATCAAATATCTAGTTGATGATGATTACAGTCTACTGATAATATGTAGAAGTGATCTTGGCCCTCATAAGTTTTTGATGACTTGACATATATCTGATTCATGATGATACCTTGATATTTCTTACTGATATATGCAAAGATCAGATCTGACAGTGAACAGGTGGCATAGGTTCAGGGGGAGAATATGATATTCTTCTAATATTGCATTGTTGGCATTATGTTTAGAAGTCTTTGGTACCTAATGATTCTTATCAATGGTGATGAGGCTTATGTGGCTAAAAGTGTTTAAATGATACATCATGCTATGTTGCGGTTATGAGTTGCCTATGATGATGATACTTGTATTGCTTGGGGTTACATAGTTGTTATTCAGATCAGATTTATGGGTGATTATGGATGACTTTTGATGATGCATACAATACATATATGTTGCTTACATGGTGATCTTCATAAGGACAAGGAGAAGTACAAAGCTTGAGTACACAACTTCATTATTTGACGATGGGTCACTCATTTCTTTTATCATGCCTTTCAAAGATGCATAAATTTCATATGGTGCAGTTATGATGTAGGATTCCTATAGTTCTTGGCTCTCACATGGTTGAGGATTGTTACTGTTGTTAGTATCAAGAAAGCTTGACAAATGACTATGAGCTCATGGTTTTCTAGCTACATATTGCTATCTCTTTGATGGATACACATTATGCAGGATACATGGATGATTACTTAAGTTGCATATTGATAAACATTGTTGGTTGGCCAAGAGAATGGTGTTATTACAGGTCTCATGAAGGCATAGATATTTGATGACATGGATATTTGGAGACATGGTTTACTTAGTCACATAATGATGATGCCTTCTTACTTTATGATGATAGGTTTGATACTCACATATGTTGATTATCATGGTTAATGCTTATCAGATGCGGGATATTCCCTAGTAATGATACATGGTTGAGGGTTCTTGTGGAAAGATCATGCAGTTCTTGATGATAATGTTATGATCATAGATGATGAATATGGTGTTTTCACATACATATGATATGATGTGAATGATTTTGTGTCACTGCTTGGAGATATGACATATGATTAGTTGATTCATGGAAGGTTATGATAAGGCTCTTTCTACTAAGGAAATGAAGAAAGTTGATCTTAATGAGATCAAGAGGATGAGTTGATATCTATATGCAGCATACTTTGTCACAGGTTGATGATATTTACTTTTTCATATCTTCGAAACTGATGATGGACATATACAGGTTGCGGGTTTGGATGTCGTTGACAGATGCTTATGGTGCAGATCATATATGGTGTATGATAGTTGTTGATGACTATCATGGTCTTGTTTAGATATTTGGTCTTTGTTATAAATGTCATGTATATCACTTGATGAAAAGGTCATATAAATGCACATGATGTAATAATATGTCTCTGTCTGTCATAGTCTTTTAATGAGTCCTTTTGGTCATATGATGTAATTTATACCCCCACTATGCATGGGAAGGATGATGTAATAATTCCTATCTTTTAGTCATGTATAAACATTTGGTATATCCCCACTTGGTTGGTAGATGAGTCAAATTTGGTATATCCCCACTTGGTTGGTAGATGAGTCAAATTTGGTATATCCCCACTTGGTTGGGAGATTGATGTATGAATGAGTCATTGGTGATAGGAAGGTCACACTCACATAGTTGAGTTATAGAGTCATGTTATTAAATATATTTGCAGACTCTGCATGTGCTCAGGGGGAGCATGGACAGCATAGTGAATCTCAGCATGTACAAAGGGGGAGTTGAATCAGAGAATTCAGCATGTTCCTAGGGGGAGCATGATCAATGTTCATATTCAGCTGTTCAGATATGAAAGTCCTCATTTTGGTTAGCTCTTTACTCTTAATATCAAAGGGGGAGAGTATCTTGGTCCGCCCTTTGCCCTTGATGTCAAAGGGGGAGAGTATTTTGGTGTTGCTTGTTATCTCTAACAGTTTCTACAGTGTGCAGTAATCAACACCAACATGGTTGCCATCAAGTCCAAAGGGGGAGATTTTTGGCATTATAATCTATGTGTTGTACTTGATGGAAACCCACTTGTAGTAGAACAACTCACTTCTATATGGTAACAAGATGAATCTATGTAACTAGATGAATCTACAGGAGAGATATCAGATGTAATAGAATGCATAACAATTGTGTTTACAGATGTGACAAAATGCAGGGCAGTTCAAAGAAATCATTTCAGAAGTAATATAGAAAATTACAGTGTAACAGGTCTATTAAGAGGTAACAGGGCACTGGTATAAAAGAACAGGAAGATGGAACTAAGGTCTACTGATCAGAATAAAGAAGGTGAAGGAAAATGATGATGTAAAATAGTTTAAGAATTATACATAGGTCCACTTAGTCAAAACAACGTATACACGTTGGTCCACAAAACAAAAAGTGCGTATACGTATACACGCACTTTCACAGGAGGAAAAGTGCGTACATGTTGGAAAACCAAGGTTTTGGTCCAAGGTATTTAGTCCAAGGTATTTTGGTCCAAGGTATTGATCCAAGGTATTTGGTCCGAGGTATTGACCCTAGGTATTTGGTCCTAAGTGGTTTTGGTCCAAGGTATTGAGAAAGGCCTAAAACTATATAAGGAGGAGAAGATCATTAGGCCAAGGTGTGCAAGTATTGAATATCTTATGAAGTGTTAGATCAAATATGAAGGTTATGGGTTTATGATGCTTTGCTTGATCTGAATTAAGGATGCACCTATGTGGTTGATGATGGATGATGGATCAAGATCATAAGACCTAAAATGAATTATATTATATGGTTTGATCATGGATAGTCTAGATCTGAATGCTAACGCATGATTTTCACTGTAAATGTTCTGATTTGGGTATGACTAAAGTCTGGAATAGTTGTGATGTTTTAAGTTAGAATTTTTAGATTTGTACACTGGTTCACTTTGGTAAAAGCGCATATACACACTATTTCGACACATCAAAGTAGCGTATACATTATGAAATATGATGGTTGAAGTTGCAGTTTTTTTTGGTTGTTAATACAGAGTTCTGTGTTCTGCCTTGTGTTCTGGTGACAGTGGTGTGAATGTTCAGATTGATTGATTGTGATTTGCTTTAGTGACACTGATTCAACTCTTCCAAGTAGCGTATGCAAAAGAAAAGGTTGATGTTCAAGGATGACTGATCTATCAAATCAGTGCTGCTGTTTTACTGCTATCTGTCAATGAAGTCTTCTTAGATCTGAAAGTAAAACTGAATGTATAAAGAGTTTGTGTCTCATTGTTTAACTGATTGAGAAAGAAGGGTGATCCTTGTTGCTATCTGTTTAGAACTCTGTAATATGATAGTAGATCTTCAGAATGTCACTGATTGGTATAATTTGTGGTTTAAAGGTTTTTATGATTCAATATCTTTAGAGGTATACGCAGGTTGGGAAAAAGGAAGTAGCGTATACACACAAGTTTGCTTCATTAAAGGAGCGTATACATTCTGAGACATGCCTTTTGAGGTTACAGTTAGTTCTGGTTGTTGATGCAGTGTTCTGGGTTCAGATCTATGTACTGGTTACAGTGATCTGTCTGTTCCACTTGATTGGTTGAATTTGATTAAGTTCGAAAGAATGATTGGGTTTCAGTTATATCAGAGATTGATTGGGTATTTGATTGGTCAAATGTAAAACTAAATGCATAAGGAGGCTGGTATTTGATTGATTGATTGTATAAGTGAGAATAAGTGATCTCTGTCACTGCTTGTGTAAAGCTCTGTAAGTTGACAATAGATATTCAATATATTTCTAGTTGGTACAGACTTGATTCAAAAGTTTATGTTTATAGTAGTTTTGAAGGTATACGCAGGTTTGATTAACAGAAGTAGCATATACACGCAGTTTGGGTTCAGCCAAGTAGCATATACACTCTGATGCATGGTTTTTAAGGTTACAACTGGTTTTGAATGATGATGCAAGTTTTTGGGTTCAGCATAGTGTTATGGTGTCAATGATCTGATTGTTCAGATTAACTGAATGTTGGTTGATGCAGATGTTGGGTCCCTATAATACTAGTGATTACCCCATTACTATTGTAGTTATACCCCTTATTTATATTTTTGTGCCCCTATTACCCCCATATTGTTATTTCTGTGCCCCATAGAATCCCTCTATTGTTATTTTTGTGGCTTTATATTATTATTGTTAGGTCGGCTGGATTATATTGTGACTCCTTAGACTCCTATATATAGAAAGGAGGTTTTGTCATTTGTATCATCCAAGAATTGTTCATTTATGTAATGTAAAGGAGGTTTCCCCCTCGAAGAGGCTGAATTCTAAGGCGTGGATCTCTCTTTTCTATCTTTTTGTGAGCTGGTTTCATAACATTTGGTATCAGAGCTTTGGATTCTAGGGTTTCGCTGCTCCAAACAGGTCATTGTGGAATTTTTGCTATAACGTTTTTTCTGTGATGTTTCAGAAGTCGAAAAAAAAACCCATTTGAGAAGAATTGGCGCTGAACCTTGGGTCCAAATTTTAGAGATTTTCGCGCGATATTTTCGGAGATATGATCTGAGGAAGTTGGCCTTTTTGCAGACTCCTGAATTACATTCAAAACAGGT
This sequence comes from Pinus tabuliformis, assembly GCA_031772625.1. Lineage (NCBI taxonomy): Eukaryota > Viridiplantae > Streptophyta > Pinopsida > Pinales > Pinaceae > Pinus > Pinus tabuliformis. The sequence goes on along the minus strand of CM062815.1, from coordinate 645,113,211 downwards.
GACCTGGGGAAAATCGTCATAACTCTCTCTCTGAGGATTGGATTGAAATTTCGTAAAAAGGTAAAGAAAGAGGACGGACTGTAGTTTCTTGTGTGTGCGTTTTAGATTCAAAGGTTGAAACAGTGACTCGTGGCACGTCGTACAAGTTCGCTCTACTGAACCAGTCTAAAAGCAAGTCACTGTGGGAGATTTCACATAACTCTTCCTTGGAGAATCCAATTTGGCTCAGACTTGTGGCATTGGAAAGAGGACACAGAAGGCTACTACAGGTAGCAATTTCAGAACTGGATGATATGAAATTACAGAGATACATCAGATTCAATATCAGGCTTCTATAAAGTGAAAAAGGTGTGTAGTTTTTTTTTTAAATTTTTGTGTAAGCTTGGTTTAACGGAATTCAAAGGGCATAGTAAAGCATTATTATCGGTAACTGATGCCCCGAGGAAAGAAAATGCAAACACCTAGTAAGGAACCTGAAAGCTCTAGCATGACTCATGAAGAAGAAGAAGAAATGCTACATGATATATCAAAATTACAAGAACAAGTGCAACAAATGTCACGCTCACAAAAGCTAACAGAAGCTAAGATAAGTGGCGTGGAATCTAAGATAAAGGGCATGGAAGCTAAGATGGATGATTTGAAGATAGATTTGAAGAGAGACATGGCAGATTTGAAGACAGATTTGAAGACAGACATGGCAGATTTGAAGACAGATTTGACAAATTTTCTACAAGAAATACTTACTAATGGTGAAAAGGTTGTAAAGGAAACTCATGATGAGAACAAAAGAAATGTTAATCATGATTCCATAGATCTAATGTTGGATCGAAGACCCACCATATTCCAAAAATCGATATGAGGAAGTTTGATGGCAAGGATCCCGCCACATGGATATTACAGATGGAGCAATTCTTCGATCTCAATAATGTGCAAAACACACAAAAGGTACGTATGGCAACTGTATATTTGGAACCAAATCAGTTTGTATGGTATCAATGGCTTTGCTCTCGTAAAAAATTTATCACTTGGGCAATTTTTACGGAAGAATTGATAGCACATTATGAAGATACAAAAAGCAACACTTTTTTTAGCCAATTGATAAGTCTCAAACAAAAGGGTTCAGTAATGGAGCACATTGAGGAGTTCCAAAAATTGAACATAAGGGTAAAAGATATTCCAGAGGAGCATAGGATTGATGTGTTCATAGGGTCTTTAAAGGATAATATCCAACATGATGTTTGCCTTTGGGAACCTGATTCATTAGAGAAGGCATTCAGGTTAGCAAGAAAAATGGAAAGCAAAATTATGGCAACTAGGAAGCATACCATTCACAACTATAAAGACGGAAGTGTTGTTGCCCATAGTCTTCCACAACCTACAAGGTTGACACCACAACAATTGGAAGAAAAAAGAGCAAAAGGGCTTTGTTACAATTGTGATAGCAAATACACAAAAGGTCATAAGTGTGCTGAGAAGAAATTATTCTACATAGATTGTGAAGAGGAAGAAGAAAAGGAGCAAGAAAGGTCAAAAGAAGAGGATATACTCCAGGAACAAAGCCTAGATGAAGAACAAATAAATCCGACCATATCTTGTAATGCATTGGCGGGAATTACCACTCCTCAAACCATCAAGATAGAAGGACAAATCAAGAAGAAAAAGGTAATAGTGTTGATTGATTCAGGAAGCACCCACAATTTTATTCATTGTAGGGTAGCAAAAGAATTGAATTGCTTCCTATATCCAGCACCAGAGTGTCAAGTGATGATTGCAAATGGAGGAACAATAAATTGCTCTGGAAAGTGCCATAATATCAAGCTATCCATGGGAGAATATGTATTGACTAGCCCAATGCTTTCCATTCCAATGGGAGGTGCTGATGTTGTACTAGGAGTCCAATGGCTACAATCCTTGGGTACAATAGCTTTTAATTTTCAAGAACTTTTCATGAAATTTTCTATGGAAGGAAAGGAAGTTGAATTAAGGGGTATTGCAGGGAAACCAGGAAAGATAATCAGCTCTAATGGCATGACAAAGCTTCTAAAAAAGGAGCAAAGAGGTGTAATTGCACAATTATGTTCGCTAGATGTTTCCACATTGGAATCATCTATTTCTCCAGATCTCCAAAAAGTCCTGGACAATCATTCCAAGGTATTTGAGACTCCCAAAGGTCTCCCACCTATGCGTGATCATGATCATGCTATTCATCTGATTCCAGGAAGTGTTCCTCCAAACATCAGGCCGTACAGATATCCCTATGTCCAAAAAAGTGAAATTGAACGTATGGTTGCAGAAATGCTAGAGGCTGGTATAATTCAACCGAGTCAAAGTTCTTTCTCAGCTCCAGTAGTATTGGTGCACAAGAAGGATGGATCATGGCGCATGTGTCCAGATTATAGGGAGCTCAACAAGCTCACTATTAAAGATAAGTTCCCCATTCCTGTCATTGATGAATTACTGGATGAATTGCATGGATCAATTTACTTCACCAAGTTGGATCTTCGTTCGGGATATCATCAAATCAGAATGAAGATTGAAGACATTCCGAAAACGGCATTTAGAACTCATGAGGGTCATTATGAATTTTTGGTCATGCCTTTTGGCCTTACCAATGCACCTTCAACATTTCAAGGTTTGATGAATTCAATTTTCAAACCATTCCTTAGAAAATTTGTGTTAGTATTTTTTGATGATATACTAATCTACAGCAAGTCTTGGAAGGATCATGTTGAACATGTTGACAGGGTGCTACAACTATTGGAGGAGAAACAATTATATGCAAAAAGATCCAAATGTTTCTTTGGAGTCCAGGAGGTGGAATATTTGGGTCATATTGTATCTCATGAAGGAGTTAAGGTAGACCCTAGCAAAATTAAAGCCATTAAGGAATGGAAAATCCCCACATCCATAAAGCATCTGCGAGGATTTCTTGGGTTGACAGGGTATTATCGCAAGTTTGTTAAGAATTATGGGAGAATAGCAGCACCTCTAACAACATTATTGAAGAAAGATTCATTTTCATGGACTCCGGAAGCAACAAAGGCCTTTGAACATCTTAAAGAGGCAATGTGCCAAGCACCGGTCTTAGCTACACCGGACTTCACAAAAACCTTTATTGTGGAATGTGATGCTTCAGGAAATGGAATTGGTGCTGTTCTAATGCAAGATGAAAGACCCATTGCTTTTGAAAGTCGTCCAATCAAGGGAAAGTTTTTAAGCAAAGCTATTTATGAGAAGGAAATGTTGGCAATACTCCATGCACTTAAGAAATGGCGACCCTACCTAATGGGAAGACACTTCAAGGTAAAAACGGATCATGATAGCCTTAAATACTTTTTAGAACAAAGATTATCCTCTGAAGAGCAACAAAAGTGGGTCACAAAGATGTTGGGTTATGACTTTGAAATCATCTACAAAAAAGGGAAGCAAAATGTGGTGGCAGATGCACTCTCAAGAAAGGATGAGGATGTGGAAGCATTGTTGTGTGCCATTTCTATTATCCAACCAGATTGGATAAACGAAGCAAGGGAGGAATGGAAGAATGACGAAGAAGTGTGGGCACTTATTCGAAAGCTACAACAAGATTCCAGTACTTCTGATACATTTAGCTGGCAAAATGATTCGTTATGGTACAAAGATCGCTTATACCTCTGTAAGAATTCCCAGCTAAAACAAAAGATTCTTATGGAATTGCACACTTCTCCCTTAGGAGGGCACTCAGGATTTTTAAAAACTTACCACAGGGTTAAGAAGGAATTTTTTTGGGATGGCCTTAAATCAGATATTCAAAAGTTTGTGGCGGAATGTTTGGTTTGCCAACAAAATAAAGTTGAAACAATTAAGACACCAGGTCTATTACAACCTTTATCCATTCCAAGCCAACGTTGGGAGGAGGTTTCAATGGATTTTATCACAGGTTTACCCAAGTCTGAGGGAAAGAGTGTCATCATGGTGGTAGTTGACAGACTTACCAAGTATGCACACTTTTGTGCATTATCACATCCATTTAAAGCCAGTACAGTTTCTACTGCATTTATGGAAACAGTTCAAAAGCTACATGGAAACCCAAAGATTATTGTAAGTGACAGAGATCCCATTTTCACTGGAAATTTTTGGACAGAATTATTTTCTTGTCTTGGTACTCAGTTAGCTCATAGCTCATCTTATCATCCTCAATCTGATGGGAAAACTGAGATAGTAAACAAATGTTTGGAAGGATATCTTCGTTGCTTTGTATCTGATAAACAGACACAATGGGTCAAATGGTTGCCTCTGGCTGAATGGTGGTATAACACTTCCTTCCATACAGCAACAAAAATGACCCCATTTATGGCACTTTATGGGTATCAACCACCATCCATCACATCATATTTAAGAGAAAATTCTAAGGTTCAGGCAGTGGAACATCACATCGAACATCAACAACAAGTCCTCCAACTCTTAAAGGATAACCTCGTGTTGGCACAAAATAGAATGAAACAACAGGCAGATCAACATCGCAGTGAAAGAAGTTTTGATGTAGGTGATTGGGTATTCCTACGGCTACAACCATATAAGCAAATGTCCCTAAAGCAAGCTAAGAAGGATAATAAATTATCACCAAAGTATTATGGTCCGTACAAGGTGTTGCAAAAGATTGGTACTATGGCATACAAATTGGAGCTTCCTGCAGCTTCTCGATTGCACCCAGTTTTCCATGTTTCATGTTTAAAGAAGGTTATAGGAGACAAGCTCCCAGTTCAAACAATATTGCCAGAACTTGACGAGGAAGGAAAAATTATATTGGAACCGGAAGCAGTCACAGAAACAAGAACTCGACAGCTACGAAATCGATCAATTTCAGAGTATCTTATCAAGTGGAAGAACTTATCCGCTGAAGATTCCACATGGGAGGATGAGAATTTTATGCAGAAGTATCCAGAACTACTCAAGCGTTGAGGACAACACTTTTTTGAAGGAGAGGGGCATGTTGGGTCCCTATAATACTAGTGATTACCCCATTACTATTGTATTTATACCCCTTATTTATATTGTTGTGCCCCTATTACCCCCATATTGTTATTTCTGTGCCCCATAGAATCCCTCTATTGTTATTTTTGTGGCTTTATATTATTATTGTTAGGTCGGCTGGATTATATTGTGACTCCTTAGACTCCTATATATAGAAAGGAGGTTTTGTCATTTGTATCATCCAAGAATTGTTCATTTATGTAATGTAAAGGAGGTTGCCCCCTCGAAGAGGCTGAATTCTAAGGCGTGGATCTCTCTTTTCTATCTTTTTGTGAGCTGGTTTCATAACAGCAGATGTATTTGATGGCTGTATTATAGTGGTGATTAATTTTGAGCTTCAATGTTGTTGATGGGTCCAGTATGAAAATTGGATGAAATGTGGCCTTCAGATTGTGATGTTGTGTTCCAGGAGTATCCATTCTGAAAATTTATGAAACGTGGTCCTTGGAGGAAGAGAGAAGGTCATAGCCTTCTGTAGGCCGATACCTACGTACTGGTAAACATATCGGCTAGTACAAGAGCTAGGGGGTTGGAGCTCCCTTCCCGTAGTAGCTAAAAACGAGTGAAGGTTGGAGCCTTCTATAGGTCGGCGCCTACGTACTAGTAAACGAATCAGCTAGTACAAGAGCTAGGGGGTTGTAGCTCCCTTCCAGTAGCAGCTGGAAAACGAGAGAAGGTTGTAGCCTTCTGCAAGTGGGTGCTTGCATACTGGTATGAGTCTGCACCAGTACAAGATTGTAAACAAATTTTCTTATTATTAAAAGAAGACAGAGATGACAACAGCAGGTGGTTTTCACCCACATTGGGTTTCAACCTTAAATCTTGGTGTTCATATGTGTTTCTTATGTGTGATGGTTTATTCTATTATTACTACACATGGTTACTGTTTAATGTTTAATAAAGTACCGATGCACTGATTAAAGATCAACATATGATGAATTAAATGAATCATAAGTTCACCGGATATACACTGGTTGCCTTAAGAACAGTTGCGTGCACACGCGAGTTCCCTTCACTGAAGTAGCGTATATAAATCTGATTATGGAAATGAAAAAGTTATTGATTTAATAATACTGATTCACCCCCCCTCTCAGTATTGTTTCCAACAACAACCTCTTGGAAGATTTTAAGATGGATATCGTGGGCACTCTTACAACATAGCTGGACGTTCTGCAAGCCAAACAAAAACAAGCTTTCGTAGAACAAAATTTGGCCATCTTCTTCCCATGTTGTCGAAAGGAGCACAACCAATGGGAATTCCCGTTAGAAATGGTTCAGACGTGTTCCATTTGTACTAAAGATCTCGATACTGAACAATGTCCATCATTACCTGGGCTGAAAGCAGTATTTAAAGACGCAGAGGAGGAAACATAACCGGTATATTTGATGAACCAACATCAACAATGGCAAGCCAAACCTACAGGTATGTCGCAAGACACATCCCAATTTTTTCCTTCATCGTAGTTTAATCAACAACAGAACCTTGGGGTAGCCTAGCAAGGCCAATCACCCTACCCAAACTGGAAAAGTCCACCATTCCCTATGACATCCTCGTCAGCATAATCTTTTCCAGGAAATGGCTGGCTAAATTCTCCTTTTACTCCTGTCTGGCAAGGAAATCCCTATCAATCCCAGTGGCTTGCCTCCACCTCTCAAAACCCGAATTGGTCTACAAACTGGTAGCGACCTCTAGGGATATCCAATATACCTACGGGAATAGGCCCCTAGCCTCAAACCGCATTGTCAGCTCCTTATACATTACAATAGAATTCTCAACCTCTTCTACGGCCGTAGTTACCATCTCAGCCAAACCCAAATCCTAATAATAGGCTAGTCTAGTTGGTACAGGTTATTGAAAATCCAGAATATGAGATTGAGCAGAAAGAATGTAATGAGCTCAAATTGAGGTCAGGTCGTGTCATAACCCCTGAGGAAAACAGGGACCAGCCTTCAATTGAAATTGTAACTCCACCTATACATATTCCATCATCTGTACATGTTCCACCACTTGTAAATAATATTGAATCAAAGCAAGGGGAAGAAACAAATCAACATGATGACCCCGAAAAACTTATGGTCACTTCTCCTTCGTTCCCTGAAAGGCTAGTGATACCTAAACCGATCACTTATCCTGATTTTGATCTTGTAGGGGAACTAAAAAATTTGTGTATTAAGATTCCCCTCCTCCAGGCTATTCAAGACATTCCCATCTATGCCAAAACCATCAAAGAATTATGTGTAAAAAGGCTTGTGAGGAAGGTAAAAACCTCACCCACTATCCATGTCGTAGGAACCTTATTCCATTTGCTCTTGGGAGAGGAAACTCCAATAAAGTACGAAGACCCTGGAAACTCCATAGTAACAGTTCAGATATATGGCCGCTCTTTTCCAAATACACTAGTTGATCTAGGAGTTTCCATTAACATATTAAAAATAGAAACTTGCCAAGCACTTGGTATTACATCATTAGAACCAACCACCACTTTATTAGAGCTTGCTGATCGGTCGGTGGTAAGACCAGAAGGGACTTTACAAGATATTACAGTTTCTGTTGACTCATGGGAATATCTAGTAGATTTCCTAGTTATAAACCCAAGGAGTAGGTTGGATGGGCATCCTTTGATTCTAGGATGACCTTGGCTGGAAATAGCTGATGCATATATTGGCTGCTGAGAAGGTAGCATGACTATCACAAAGGGAGATGCTGTAAAAAATCTGGTGTTATACCCTCCTGCCAGGCCAAGTTTGCCCATTGTAAAAATATGTAAGAAACCACCAACGTACCTAGAAGAGAGCATCCGTTCACCACTCACAGTAGCGGAAGCGCTAGAATTTAAAAATCAAATTGAAGATGACGTTATCAACAGTTTTATAAATCAGCCAACCAATGTGGAGTGTCAGATGCTGAAATCAATTCTTGATAACAAAGCCATGGAAGATCCCTTGAAGGACACAGATGACCAGCATATTCAAACAACTGCTGTGTTAGTGTCAATATATGCATACTTCCATCAGGGATCAAATCTGTTATGTGCATTTTCATTTTAGGGGTCCCATACTGAAATTTTTACATCATTTCATTAGGTCATGTCAAACTAATCCACTGATGGTCGTCTTCTCTTCAGAAAATCTAATTTCTCCATCACAGAGTATACTTGCTGACCCCTCTTCAGGTTGTCTTTAGTTATGGTTTCATGGTCAATTTGCAATCATGCTTTCATTAGGTCATAGGGCATGTTTCATTAGGTCTTAGGGTTTCATTTCCAAGGTCAAGAGCATGATTTAAAAGTGTAAATAAAGGGCAACAAGGGTATGAGGATGATAAATAAGTCAAGCATGATGGCTAGTAAGTCATAGTCACTATATAATTATCTTTTTAACTAATGTAATTTTCACCTCAAAAAACATGTTTTTGAGGTGAAAACAGAGTATTTTGAGTTAATTTGTATTTCTTATGTAATTTTAAGTCACTTTATGTAATAAATGATCCCGGCTGCACCAATGCATCTCTCCTTGCTACAAGACAAAGAAACACTGCAAAAATCAGTTCAAGTTGAGCATCATCCACCTGAAAAGAAACAAAGAAGGAAAGGCATTAAAAATAGAGATTTGAAAAAGGTCAAGAAACATTAGAAAGTGGGTTTTTCTAGTGAAAAATCAAAATCTACTCCTATATAAGGTGTCACATTTCATTTTCAAGTTCATCATTCTCATTTGGCAAAGAAGGAGAAAAAAAGTGACGAAAAGAGGAGAGGTTGAGTCAGTTTTGGGCCAAGGAGAAGTGGCACTGTGCCTCTGGAGGTTGGCGTTGTGCATTTGGAGTAGTGGTGAAGTGTCGCTGCGCTTCTGCAGTTTGGCGCTGCACGTTTCAGGCAGTGGAGGTGGCGCTGCACGTTCAAGGGGTGGCGCTGCGCGTAGGTAGGTTTCAACAATGCAAAATTACACTGCTCTGTGCGTTGAGAAGTGGCGTTGCACGTTGAGCAACAAAGACCAGATAGCCTCCAAACTTCATTAAAACTTGTAAAGAACCCTCTCATATCTCAAACAAGTAAGTGCACTCCCTCTACCTCATCATTGAAGTTGCAATTGAAGCATTTGAAGGAATTTACCATGACAAATGTGACACCCTAGTTTCTCCCTCAATGACATTCTAGAAACCATAATCTCCTCTATTTTTCCCACCACCTATCACTAAAACCCTAAACCCTTTTCCTACATCACTCCATAACATTCTATACACCCTCATCCTTCATCCCACAAGTTATATTTCAAAAAAGGGCCCAAACCCCTCTCCCTCACTTTCATAATTCATACCCTTCCCTTCATTTTCTAGCCTATCAAAATACCTCACATGGTCATCTCCCATTCCCTCACTCCTAAATCACTCTTACTCATTCCCTTCATCCCTTTTCTTGGAGTGTACAACCTCAAACTTTGCAAAAATGGATAGAGAAGACATAGACTATGAGGAGGAGGAAAACATAGGCAGTGACAGTTTGACAGATAGACCTTGGCATCAGAGAAAATGACACAAGGGAGGTAGGATTATTAGGGAAGAGCCACTAAACCTCAGAGAATTGCAGGCCTCTTAGTTAGCTGTCACTTATTTCAAACATCTAGGGTGCTATGAGTTCTGTGAGTAGGTAGAGAGAGTTCAACACCATCCTGAGCTCACCAGGCTTTTTGTAGCCCATCTTTAGGACAACAAGGTGACTCTTGTTGGGGTGACATTTACAGTTTCACCTTCCATTATTGCGGATGCAACTAGGATTCCGAATGTAGGGGAGAAGTGGTACAAGGCACAGGACCTGGATGAACATTATTATGAGCCTTACATCAAACCCCGGTACAGAAATGAGGTGAAAAGGCTTTTTGCTTTCATATTCCTTGAAGACAAGTATGCCCCCATGATGAAAATCATCCTGAAATATTTCACTTGTGAGGGAAGATTTTCCAGACTGTACACATATCACATCCAGCTTGTCATGCACTTTACCAGAGTGAGGATGTTAAACCTCCCTTATTTCTTGTTCAGGAATATTGAGAAGATGGCCGATTTTGTGCAGAAAAAGACATACCCTCAGCAGATGAGCAGTCTCTATCATTATTCCCTGATCAAGATGATTGTGCTTCATCATCTTAGCCTCCTCAAAAACTCTTGGTAGACATTTATTGCTCATGACATCTCCAAGGGTCCTAAAATTCCTCCACTAGTGTCTCAAGAATCAGGAGGACCTTCTAGCAGTGCTCAGGTGAAGACAGATGAGAAGGCCAAAGAGACTAGAGCTACTGAGGTGCCCGAGACTTACATGACATATCAGAGGGGCACAAGGAGATTGTTTGCAGCTGAAAGGCAAGTGTTTACTCCACAGGATGTGGAAGGGACCTTGCCTTCTTCATCAACTCATAGGAAAATGCTAGCTCCACTGGATGTGGAAGGGTATTTGCCTTCTTCATCGACACAACAGGTACGGGTGCAGTAGCTACACAAAGCGAAAGAAAAGATGCCGGAGGAAAGTTTTGATGATGAGGAGAAAGAGAGAGACTTTGATTTGATAGAGCATGATGAGCCGGAGTAGCATTATACTCATCATGGCATGGAAATAATTGACTTAGAGGCTCAGGATGAAGAAACAATAAAGGACATCATCAAACAGGAAAAGGAGGCTCAAGTCCAAGCATTGATGGACAATTTGGAGAGAGACAAGTATGTCAACACATATTTGGAACAAGAGAACAAGCAGATAAGTGACAAGCAGGTCCTCATTGTTTTCGGGAAAACTAGTGTCCATTTAGAGCTGCTAGGCCCACTAAAACGGGTAGCTATCTTAGAAACAAACAATTCAAAGTAACTTGTGTTTTCCTTTATGAGAGATGGATGAGAGAGAAGCAGAGAGTTCCAACCTCAGTCTTTCGCTTGGCTCCTTGCTTGTTTCATCTCTCCTTTGATAGAGCTTCGCCACTCCTTTCTCACTTGTCCCGCTTCAAAGAACACCTGTAGAGTCAAAGCAGCAAAATACCATCAAATCATAGAGATCTATAACCATAAAAAATGTAGAATCAGAAGTACATTAACCATACAAATGCATACACAAATACAAGATTCAGAAATATACAAGTATATGGAGGAAAACTCAAATAACTTTATTGATAGAAGTAGTAGAAGAGAGGATTACAACCCAGCTGTCTGATCCAGTGCCATCCTCCCAGCATGAAAGCCCTCTTCACCTCATCAAAAGCTAGATCACCCAACAATACAATCTCTCAAAGAGAAACCAACAACACTTCCTTACAAATTACAAAATTCTCACCTCTAGATCTCTCAGACGAGGGATCCATTTATAGATGTCTTGCAAGGGTGTGAGTCAGCTCTGGGTTTTTGATTAGTGTCATCCCATTGATAGCTTGGTTCCACTTGGATATTTCATTGATCTCTTACTCATCCCTGGGCGAATTCAGAGAGGCAAGTGTCAAATGAGAAGTTTCTAGAAGATTCCATGATCATCCACTTAGCAAACTGTCTCTGCCATTTGTCTATTCTCACTCATCGCACCCTACAGAAGTCCTTTTCAGTATGCATCGCACCCCTCGTGTGTACAAGGTGAGATGCATCGCACCCTGACCATGAAGCAATCAGTATGGTCCAGTTTTGGCCAGTTCTGAGTAGCTTTTCAAATGGAACTTCTGGGAGATGATGTAATCAGTTGACCATGATCCTTTAGGGTATGAAACAACACTTTTAGGGACTAAAGAGCCCTTGGTTTATGGACATATGCTTTTGGGGTTGCAGTGCCCAAATATGTCTATAATAGCTGCCCCCTAAAGCATGAGGTCATAAATCTTCTAATGTCGGGTGAAATGCTTTATCATGAGGATCCGAGGTATTCGAACTAGAAGGTGACCTGTATAAGATACAATACAATACATCATCATCATATTATTTTCATGATCTAGCTAAGGCGGGCATTCCCATGCTAAGCTTTATAAATTCATTTTCATGTACATAGGACAAACAATTGTTTGCTGTTGCAGACTGGTGATTCTTTGCATGAAGAGTCATCTTCCTTGGCTTAGATGACTATCTGTGTAGATTCTGTGTACAATTGATGTCTTTATTTTCCTGAATATATCGTAGCCCGGATGGATGAAACTAGATCCGGGGTCTTCAAAACACATCCAGTCTTTGCCCGATGTACAAGTCGATCCATGTGAAAAGATGTTCTGAAGTCGAACATGGAAAGACATCACTTGATTACCAGCCAATAATGTAATCTGTTAACAGACGCGAGAGGAGTCACCGATAATGATGATGACCCTCAAGGTACTATAATAAAATTCATGTGGTGTGAATATATGAGTCGATGTTGAACACCATGCAAAGTCTTTCGGTCAAAGGTCATTGATGTAAACCTATCATCGGAAGTGAGAAACTTGCCATTGAGGCATGCAAGCTTCAAAGTACTGAAAGGGTTGTTTCTACGTCAAATTCTTGGATAATGAGCTGATGTCGACAAGAAGTGACCTGTCGTAGGAGGGCCTTGATGTATCCCACATCTACGACACGAAACGGAGCAAATGATTTTTGTGGAGGTGAAAACAATATGATGATATAAGGTTCAGGAATGGCGACCATGAAAAATGAAGAGTGGATGTAATGCAGTGGATGAGGCGTTTGCTGGATGGTAAATTCTCTGAATGACTTCTCTTGAACATATTGGCGACACTGACATGGACTTGGTAGTGTTAACCCCATGGATGGTACGGAGGACCAATGGTGACAGTGAACGGAAAAACCCAACCTAACTCAATCACGGTGCTGGAGTGAAAGTGTCATGTTCAAGAGTGACCTGCTACCAATAAAGTTCTTCAAGTTTTCTTCCAATTTTCCCCCAGTCATTGCTGACCAATACCTCTTTATTTTTGACAAGCTTGAGGAGGATAACATATGCTTGGTCTATAATTTTCCCTTCGGGAAAACCTATCACTTTGTGTTTAGCGAGCCTGGCGTCAGTGAGACTCGTTCTTGTCTGGGTGGACAAGTTTGTTGCTATTGTTTTAACGAGTTTAATGACAAATATACTCAGTCCTTTTCATGTTTAGTGAGTTTGAAAAGGGAGAAAAAGGAGACTCCAATAGTTCTTTTTCGTGGCATAATCCCTTAAGTCCAAAAAAGTGTAAAATAATATGAAAGGGATGACTTTTCGATAGTTTTAATGAACCGAGAAAGACAAGTGCTCGATCTTTTTGTTTAATAATCCCTCAAGTCCAAAAAGATTAAAATATATTAGAGGGATGGCATTCCCATTACTTTAACGAGCTGGAAAGGCCAATAGCTCAACAATCTTTTTATATTTAATGAGTCTAAAAAGATTTTAAAAGAGGCTCGTTTTTTAGGAACGAGTGGTATTTCTGGGTAGCAGCTGGTTCCAGGTAAGTTTGGAACTTCTCAGAACATGGCAGTGTGAAGAGGGTGGCAATCAGAATCACTCTTCGCAGATGTTCCTCAAAAGGGTAAACAATCAAGTGGAAGCGTGTGATTGGCTAAAAAGGTGGAGGTGATGGTAAGAACACGACCAAGGCTCAAAAGCTGATAGCAATGCTATCACAAAGGTTATTTACCGAAGGTGGGTTCATTTTTTAATGAGCTTGAACTCTGGGGGAACATATGCTCATTGCTAGGTTTATTTTTTAACGAGATTGAACTTTTCGGAAACGTTGCTCATACCAGTCATCTAATAAGGATGTCTCTCATCAGTAGGTTCATTTTTTAGGGAGCTTGCCCCATGCGAAACTTTGATCCGGAGCAATTTATATGCAAGCTAGGAACGACCAACTACTATCCTAAGGGTTAATGAACTACCAAGGTTAGGTAGGATAGTTTCATACAAAACTTTTCCTTTGCTTTGCCGTCACCGCCGGTCCCGACAAAGATGAATGGTGGATCAGACCAATCACCTAACTTAAGCAGTCGAAGTTAGTAAAAAATACGGGGTTAGAGTTACGCTGGTCGCTTTTCACTTGTGTACAAAAGGTTTGCATGCCCCCAGGTATAAAGAAAAGTAAAGTTTCTAGGTTACCATATGGAAGTTCTTGCATTAAAGCAAGGTTGTTTTGTCCACGTTGCAGACAAAACACTTCTTTGGCTCTATCCATCGAAATAGACAAAGGTGAAAGGTGTGGATCCACTGCCAATCACATAACCTTCGACGAGGAAGTCTTATTCCAGATTGATCCCATATCCTAAACGGACGGGTGTGTCAGACTAGTCATATATCCTACGAGGAAACCTACCTTATATCTGGGGTTTCCTACCGAAGCAGACCAGGGCGCATGCCCCCTGGGTTCGTCACATTCACCGAATCACTCGCGATCATCAAGTGGATGGACTGGAGGTTGATGAGACATTCCTTGTGCAAAAAGACCATTTAGGGATGGCATTTGACTAGTAGCTGTGTTTGAACCGGGGAATGAAAGCTGGTCAATGAGCTGGACCATTCTGCCTTCATACGGGAAACACATCACCCGAAAGAGTGAGGAAACAATAGCTCCCATGCTGTAAATGTAGTCACACCCAAGGAGTAGATTGTAATCTAGAGGCCCTTGGACTACCATCACGTTCAGATGAACGGTTTTCCTTCTCAAAGTTATAGGCAAATTTGGAAGGATCCCTAACGTTCGACTGGTTCCTTTATTGAAGCTTGACAGATTTCGAATCTCAGGCAGAAGCGATGTCGGACCAAGCACTTTCCAAGTAGTTGAGGAAAGGATACTCACAGAAGCCCCTTCATCTATGATAGTACCAGCCATGATCATTTTGTAAGCTTGTACTATGATTCAGAATGGTACATTAGATGGTAGGCGGGGTCTCGCTAGTAGATTCCAATCAAAGGAAACGACTAGATTGCTTGGAGGAGGGACTGAAGAAACGACCGGATGAATCTCTTGAATTGAGGAACTTCCCTCCAGTGGTAGAGGAACAGGTATATTTCCCTCATGTCCACTGGATTCTGTGTTAACAAAAAGAATTTGAACGGTGTCGTTCTCATTCTCTTTGGAGACTATATCATCTGAAGGTGGACCTTCTGAAGACAAAACTGGGTCGACTGCCATCTCGACCTGTTGACTTTGGTCCGGTGTGGACTCAGAGGGTTTATCTTCAATGATAGGCATTTTGACTGACAACAGAGGTGTGTCAGTCAGATTTTCAACTAGCAATGGAATTGGCAAGAGTTTCTTGTATCCAGGAGGAAGTCACTGCGGTGAAGCAGGACGGTTATCCAAGACTCTTTTAGCTTCGTCCAGGAAAGGGCAACGGTGGAGGGCATGATCGTCTTCACACAACCTATAAGGAAAATTAGATCTTCCTTTTTGCCCATTGACTTCATTTTCACTAGTTGATGGTGTAGTCTCAACATGATCGACAGAGGTTGAAGACACCGGATTGTGCAAGCGGGGAGACCAGTCTCTCAAGATCTGTGGGATGCAAGGACAATCTCGATGATAGTGGTCTCCTTTACAAATGACACATGGAGATTTGGGTTTGGATGGTGCAGTGTGTGGATTTTCACCAGACGATGCATGGTTGCCCCCTTTTGCTATTGGCTTCTTCTTCTTCTTCTCAGTTACTTGGTTTTTAGTGTTACTAGTTTCACCAAGCGAAGAAGAAGAAGGAGAGGGAGACACAAATGAAGTGGAAGGTGGGGGAGAAACTTTAGTATCATCTGGTTGCTGATTTGATTGCTGAGGAATTACGATGTTTTGAACAACAGAGGTCGAGAATAGCCATACTGGCAGGCCAATTGTGAGTCCTGGAAGGGACAATGTAGCCATGTGTGGAGCACCAATATCTCCCCAAGAGGAGAAAGGACTAGGATTCCCCGCAAGGGGAAATCCTTGATTAGTGGACTCCATTTTCTCAACCTAAGACCAATGAGGGAACAATGATGTTATTCCGAATAAAATAAATTTTATGATGCTTTGACACAAATTTCTTTTTCAATTTTTAAGAGTCAAGAAAAAGCTAAAGATGACTCTAGTCGCCTTCGATTTTTAGTGAGTTTGAAGTGACAAGTGCTTAGATGGACCTTTTCTTTTAAGGAGTCTGAAAAGGAATGAAAGTGACTACTCTGGAAATCTAGACAGAGGGATTACCAAACCAATCGCAAAACTGCAATATACACCTTGGTGGTAAATTATAGAGAAATTACCGAGGACTTTATGTACGGCAGTCAATCTTCCCGAATGCTGTGTTCAATGCATTGCGATCGATAGGGCGGTAGACACGGCTTCCTAAGGATAAAGGATATCAGCCTATTGTGGTCTCCCAATATATACTCGACGGTACGTGGGAGCACAAGTTCGTACTGGAACTTGTCATATCAAAGAGGAGGAATCACCCAACCTACGATGAAAACGATAGTTACCAGGCTTTACGACGTTGGAATACGTCTCTAGCTTAGACTTCTAGATGTTGTGCGTTAGGTTCCAAAGCATTTTTATGTTCATTAAGGTTTATTTTATAGTTGATCTTTCTTAAGAAGTTTTCCTTTCAAGGTTCACCGCGTGATGTAGATGTACAACTCCTAAATATGCAATCTAAAATGATAAATAGTCGTTTATTTTCTTTTAGCAATGAAAATCCTAGCTACTAAGGAAAGAAGAGTATGATTCTTTCAATAGAGAGCAGAGAGCACACACTAAATGCACTTTCCTAAATCAATTTCCACATGCAGTATAAATGCAAATGCACATGTATGTATTTGTTTTCTGCTTTCTTAATGTGTGAATGACAAAAAGAATGCTAAGTACAGATCTGAACTATTTTTCTTTCAAAGTGACAATACTAACAATTTTCTCTTTTCAAAACGAAAGGAAGACTAAGACGACACTTTGCGATTTCGAATTGAAAACTGTTTTCGACACTTGAAATACTGATAATTCAAATCAAATACAATGGCAAAAGTACAATCGACTATCTGAAAGAGGAAGACTTTATGACACTCTTTTTCTTGACTGAAAATGACAGTTGTGACACTTTCGAATCAAAAGACGACAGTTCGATTAAGCTACTATTTGCAAAGGAGGACTGTAAATGATGAAAAATACATAAAAAACATTCACAATTACTTATCAATGGAGGCTGAATAATGTGAAGGAAGAAGGTTTTAATAGTGATATACTAATCATAGACAACAAAACTACTGAATAGAGCTGAAAAAAATGAAGAAAAAACCAAAATCTGGAGGCAGAAACAATCTCATTCAATCATCGCACCTGTCCTTAAGGAAAACAAGGATGCATATCACCTGCAGCACACGGGAGGTGTGATGCATCTAGATTTCCAATGAGAGACAGTGCGATGGTCCAGGGACAAGACTGAGCTTGGTTTTCACCCACAGTTTGCAGCTAAGTTCAGGGATTTAGGCTGAGCTTATGATAGACAGTAAACACAAAGTATAGGGGCTGATCTAATGAGGTTATTGAGCTACCACCAGGGCACTTAGGATGTTTGCAAGTCAGATGTTCAGTTCATAAACCAACCCGGAGATTGATTGAAGCAGCGTTGATCTACTTTGCAGTTGCATAGCAAAAGCAGTTCGAAGGCTAGCTGGCTTAACTTCAGGCTCCGTCTGTAGTTTATAAAGCAAACAACAGTAACAAACAAACAAACTATTCGCTCCCCAGCAGAGTCGCCATTTTGTTTCCGGGAAAACTAGTGTCCATTTAGAGCTGCTAGTCCCACTAAGACGGGTAGCTATCTTAGAAACAAACAATTCAAAGCAACTTGTGTTTTCCTTTATGAGAGATAGATGAGAGAGAAGCAGAGAGTACCAACCTCAGTCTTTTGCTTGGCTCCTTGCTTGTTTCCTCTCTCCTTTGATAGAGCTTCGCCACTCCTTTCTCACTTGTCCCGCTTCAAAGAACACCTGTAGAGTCAAAGCAGCAAAATACCATCAAAGCATAGAGATCTATAACCATAAACAATGTAGAATCAGATGTACATTAACCATACAAATGCATACACAAATACAAGATTCAGAAATATACAAATATATGGAGGAAAACTCAAATAGCTTTATTGATAGAAGTAGTAGAAGAGAGGATTACAACCCAGCTGTCTGATCCAGTGCCATCCTCCCAGCATGAAAGCCCTCTTCACCTCATCAAAAGCTAGATCACCCAACAATACAATGTCTCAAAGAGAAACCAACAGCACTTCCTTAAAGATTACAAAATTCTCGCCTCTAGATCTCTCAGATGAGGGATCCATTTATAGATATCTTGCAAGGGTGTGAGTCAGCTCTGGGTTTTTGATTAGTGTCATCCCACTGATAGCTTGGTTCCACTTGGATATTTCATTGATCTCTTACTCATCCCTGGGCGAATTCAGAGAGGCAAGTGTCAAATGAGAAGTTTCTGGAAGATTCCATGATCATCCACTTAGCAAACTGTCTCTGACATTTGTCTATTCTCACTCATCGTACCCTGTAGAAGGCATTTTTAGTATGCATCACACCCCCCATGTGTACAAGGGGAGATGCATCACACCCTGACCATGGAGCTGTCAGTATGGTCCAGTTTTTTTCCAGTTCTGAGTCGTTTTTCAAGTGGAACTTCTGGGAGATGATGTAATCAGTTGACCATGATCCTTTAGGGTATGAAACAACACTTTTATGGACTAAAGAGCCCTTGGTTTATGGACATATGAGTTTGGGTTTGCAGTGCCCAAATACGTCTATAACACTCATGGAGCTGGAACTTCTCAAGGTAAAATGACAAGGTAACAAGGAGGCACAGGTCACTTTGACTCCTATTGAGAAGGAAATTGAGGATGATAGAGAGACTTGGCTTGAGAGAGTCAATTTTCACCTAGAGAAGCTATTACAGAAGGCCAATAGGGACAACCAGATGATCAGGCACATGGCCTACCATTACAGGACCCGAAACAAAATTTGCAACATGAGGGTCAAAAAGATGAAAGCTAGGCTAAGGCGGGCTCTAAAGGGAAAAAAAGAGGAGGATAGGCTTAGGTTGCTTGCTGAAGCTTCCTTGGCTCATCAAGATGCTTGATGATGGTGCTGCTCACCAATTTTGGTCAGGTTTGGAGAAGATTTTGTTTTTTGCAAATTTTGGAAATTGCACACACAGAAAATCTGGCTCAACGCGCAGCGCCACTGGCGCTGCGCTTTTCCTAGGGGCACCCAATGCACAAATGGCTTGAATTTTTGGATTCATAGTGATGAGTACATGCACCCTATGGATTTTCTAAGTTTTTGGGGCAAAACTGGTCCACCAAAAAGTAAAAAAACACCCTAAAAATGACCTTTCTGCCACTTTTTGGACACACAGAAGTAGTCTTAGGAGAATCAACTTTTGAGGGGTCAAATGAGATTCAAATGAATAAATTCTAGGTGTGTTGGAAAGTCGACTTGAATACCCTTCCAATAAGCTATCATGAGCATAATTTGGATGCCGGGAAGGCCTCCAAAAAAGACCTAAAAGTGGTGCTACGCGTAGGGCAAATTTTTCACAGGATGTCTATTTTTCTGTGTTTTGACTGTGTTCATGGATTTTCTCTCATGGAGGATGTTTTAATATTGTAAATGATATCTTGTCTTGTAAATATGATGGATAATTAGTAGTATATGGTAGATTCATTAGATTAAAAGTCAATTTGAGCTCAAATGAATCAGTTTTTCACTTTTAGAGGCAAGTTGTTAAGATGCCTATATTCCTGTTTCTTGTTCAGTGTTGGTTAGATTAGCTCCTCATCTTAGGGATTCGACCCCTGAGGATGGGAGGAGGTTGAAACAATGCCTATATATTCTTCTTATTTCTCATTATAAATGGTTGGACTTATCTGGATGCTTATGCCTTGATTGTACATCATTTTGTAGCAGTTTAGCAGGAGATTAATAAAAATTGCAGCTATTTCTTTGGGATTCATGTGGTATGGAGTTTAGTTCAGTTTCTTCTCTTGTGATCATATGTTAATATGTTTTGTGTACTTCATTAATGATTTCATAGCTTCTAAGTGAATGTTTTCAAGTTGATAGGCAGAATCCATAACATCACTGCTCTGCTTTGGGGAAATATTCACCATTATATGTTTTCTATAGTTTAGGAAGGATCCATGGTAATCACATGCTCTTCCTAGCTTCTCACCAATATTAAAACACCTCACCCATCAAGCCCTAGAGTGCTAAACCTCATGCCTATCTTTCCCCATTGAACACCCTGCAATTTTGACCTAATTCCCTAGCCCTAACTGTCTGGCTCCTTCTGATCCAACAAAACCCCTTCAAAATCAAATAAAACCTTGTGCTACTATACCTAGCCTAATATCCTTTTCCTGATCCAGTCATCTTGGCTAAGATCATTACGGAGAGAGCCCTCTCCCGGTCTAGTAGGGCTAACTACTTGGCTAAGCGTGGTTTGTGGTTACCCTAGCATTGCCTTCTTTAAGCCTGAGGTTCAATCCAAGTGATAACATAGTGACAACCATACTGGGGATCAAAAGATTAATCACCCTGGTAGTATCTTTCATTTGAATTCTTAAGCTTATGGATGATGAGTTTTAGAATTTACTAGGTTGAATTGGAAAGTTGTAAAGCAATATATAAAATTTCAAAATTGAGCATACTGGCTTCGCGAAAGTACACCAGATCCAATCCAGATCCGAATCCTCCAGCCATTGTCAGTGATCCTCAACAAATTGGGTGGAAATCTAAGAAATATGCAGAGAAACTCAGTGTAGCGGAAGAACAATCAAGTGAAGTTTTCATTCCTCGTGTTCATTCACTCTCGGAAAGGTTAGACACTCTGCAAGATATTGAGTTCGATGTTCATTTTGAGCAAAGTCTATTTCACAGTAAATATTTGAGTTGGATTGATCAAATAGTTGTTGATTCCTCTATATCTCTTGAATACCCCATTGAAGACTTGTTTACACAAAGCAAACCAGGGTCACAACTTATTCATGCTCTCGATCAGTTGCAGAACCTTTCTTCAAACGTAGACACTTGGGTGAAAAATAGGCCATGTTTTAATTTTCGAAATAGTTCCTTTACATCTACTGCAAATCAAACAGTTCCTTACCCATTTCTTTCATCTTTACAGACAATTGATACCACTCCAGCTATTGTTAATTCTCCGTTGAATATAATGAGTACCCCAATCCTTGATTTAAATCCACCTCCCCCACCTTGAGTTATGGCTGCCTAGTATGCACCCCTTGTTTTACCTTAGAATCTTGGTGCCATGCCCGCTGATTATCAAACCAAAATACCTTTCTTTGATGCCACTCAAACCATTACAGCTCAACAACATGTAGATAAAATGAATTATTTCTTTGACCTCCATGAAGTAGAGATTGAATATGTGATGATGAGATTGTTGGTACAAAGATTTGGAGGTGAAGTTCAAAAAAGGTTCAGAGCTTTACCAACAGTTTCTATCACCACTTTACCAATCCTCCATAGGCAGTTCCTGGATCGATGGGAGGTGAAGAAGAATCCACTTCAGATTTTGTCCGAGTATGAGAACATCAAAAGAAATGTCGGCGAGAGTGTGCAAGACTATTGTGTGAGGTTTAACGCTGTATACAACGCTATTCCTGCAAACATTAAACCACCGGAGGGATTGGCTTTGCTCAAGTTTCCGAACGGTTTCGATGCTGTTATGGCATATCAGTTGTGGGAATGTGATCCTACAACACTAGAAGACATGAAAAAGAATGCTGTGAGTGTAGAAGCAAACTTGCTGGCCAAAAGAGAAAGAATGAGACCTGAGAAAAGAGTGACCATGAAAGAAGAAGCATCTACTTTAGATGTAAAGATGGATACATTGATTCGAACAGTGGAGAGGATGGTTGAATGGTTATCCATCACAGATAGACCTGAACCACCAATCCGTAATCCAACTTTTAGAGGATAGCAGCAGCCCCAATTCCGAATCAAGCAGATAGAACAAAAAGCACCGGAGCAACCAGCACAACAACAGCAGATCAGAACTCCCTTACAGCAGAATTATGTTCAAGGAATGAAAGAAGAAGATGAGGAAGATTCGATAATTGAAACAAATCACTTTTTCACTGCTGATGGCATGCCTATATTCCTGACCGAAGATGAAGAATACACAGAAGTTCCAGACATTCAAAGGGATGAGGATTACATCTTAACAAGTGATGTGGTTTTGGAGGCTGAATCTGATGATTATCAGTGTGGTTATATGAATGCTTTCACTGCACAGCAGAGGCAGTACTCTTTAAGGAGCAGAGATGTACCGGTCAATCCCATTTAGAAAATAAAGGATGTGCAATCAAAGAATGATTCCTCAAACACTCAGAAGAAAGGAAAAGAGCTTACTGATTCGAATCCTAGCAAGGTACCATCAACAAGTGTCGTTGCAAACGAGAAGAACAATCAGCAAAAAGATAGTGCAATGAAAGAGCAAACAGATAAGAAGGACATTGGTGTCAAAGTGGTAGAAAAAGTTTCATCCTTTAATTTAGAAAGTGAAATTGCTAAATTAAAAGTGTCCATTCCTTTGATTGAACTTGTTAAGAATAGCAACTATAAACACCATGTATCTAGAATATTGCAAATAGATCCTTTGTCAGACATGGTGAATGTAGAGGATGATCATCCTGAACTCATTTTTGGTCCAGACATAGAAGGTTAGCTTGAAGATAATGAAGTCCCTCCCTTTTATCTAAGTCTTAAACTGCATGAGTATATTCTCCATAATGCTATGTTAGATTCCAGAGCTTCCCATAATTTGATGCCCAAAGCTATTATGGAAACGTTGGGCCTGGATATCACCTAGAAATATCATGATTTGTACTCATTTGACTCTGGTAGAGTTCTTTGCATTGGTATCATCAAAGATTTGGTGGTTTCTTTAGATTAAATCCCAGCCAAAAATGTCTTAATGGATGTGGTAGTTGCTGATATACCACCTCGATTTGGTATGATTTTATCTAGATCGTGGAGAGCTAAACTCAAAGGAACTTTACAACTTGACTTCTCTTATGCTACCATCCTTGTTTTCGGTCAATTGAGAAAGTTGTACCGGGAAAATAAAATGAAGTATATGATCACTAGTAAATAGAAGCCTATGAATCATCTGATAAATGCTGTACATACTGATTTAGAGTCCTTTGTTTTGTACTCTGATAGTGGATTGAATGATGTAGATATTCAGCTTGTAGAAGTAGATGATGTACCAAAAATTTTCGATAATTTTAGAGTAGTTCTTAAACAAGAAAAAGAAAAAATAGCAATTACTTTTGAGCAGCCTACACAGCAACAAAAGGTCAGTGAATAGTAGAAAAATGAAGTAATTAGCAAAGTTAAGGTTGAGAAAGAAACTGAATTCCAACATCTAGAAGATGAAGCCGACTTTTGGAGCATGGAATTCGATGGCGTTGTGGGTAAAGACGGTGCTGGTATTGGAATTTGGATTCGAAGCCCTGCTTTCAAGCTTGCCAAGGTCCCAAGTAATGTTAGAGTATGTTCCTACAAGTTAGCTTTTGATTGCTCTAATAATGAAGTGAAGTATGAGGCTTCGATTACAGGTCTTGAAATTTTAAAGAGACTGGATGTGAAAAGGATTTCTGTTTATGGTGATTCAGAATTGGTGATTAAACAAGTAAAAGGAGAATATCAAGCAAAACATCTGCGGATGAGAGCCTATAGAAATGTAGTTCTGGATATTTTGAAGATGTTTTTGGAATATACCTTGATAGTGGTACCCCGGACTCAAAACATCATTGTAGATTCACTAGCCACTGCAGCTAGCAATTTGAAGATTCTAATGAATTCTAGCAACAAATTTGAAATTCATGTCAAACATAGGCCTACTGTCCCTGATAATATGAGGTATTGGCAATTTTTTTGGGATGACAATGAAATTAATGCCTTTTTGCAGAATGAAGGAAAGTTTAAGAATGCTTTCATTGATGATGTTTGTGATTCCGATGAACAAGATATTGAGGTAAATCAGATGGAGGTTTTACAGCTAAAGGATAATATTATTCCTAGAGGTCTCATACCTTTAGAGGAGCTCTTTGATCAGGATGATGTGGCGAGAAAACCAACCTTGGTTCCTATGGACAAAGGAGTTGAAGATGTAAATCTTGGAACAACTGACCAGCCCAAGCTTGTAAAGTTATCAAAAACATTGTCTCCCGAAGTAAAGGCTAAGTATGTTAGGTTACTTTCTGAATTTTCTGATGTTTTTGCATGGGATTATTCAGATTTGAAAGTGTATGACAAGAATATCATTCAACATACTATTCCTATCAAGCCGGATCAAAAACCTTTTAGACAAAAGTTGAGAAGAATCAATCCAAAGCTGCTGCCATCCATCGAGAAAGAGGTAAATAGATTGTTTAAAGCTGACATCATTGTTCCAATTAGATTTTCTGATTGGATTTCAAATTTGGTCCCGGTACGAAAGAAGATCGGAGAAATAAGGTTGTGCTTAGATTTCCGGAACCTCAACAAAGTGTCCTTAAAGGATAATTACCCTCTTTGTAAGATGGACCATATTCTACAAAGAGTAGTTGGAGCATCACGAATGTCACTACTAGATGGCTACTCAGGCTATAATCAGATCTTGGTGCATGAAAGAGACCAAGACAAAACTGCCTTCACAACACCATGGGGAACTTTTTAGTATTCCAAAATTCCATTTGGGTTGAAGAATGTCGAAGCCACATTTCAGCGGGCGATGGACATAGCTTTTGCTAATGAGAAGGATGTTTTCTTGTTAATCTATTTAGATGATCTGACAGTATTTTTTGGTTCTGATGATGAGCATTTGCACCACTTAAGGATTGTCTTTCAGAAATGTAGGAAGTTTGAGATTTCTCTAAACTTGAAAAAGAGTCTTTTTTCCTTGGACGAGGGTAAACTCCTTGGTCATATAATTTCTAAAGATGGTATTCGCATTGATCCTTCAAGGGTGGAGGCAATCCAACAAATATATTTTCCGCGCAACAAAAAGGAGATTCAGGCTTTCAATGGTAAGATGAATTTCTTATGCAAATTTATACCAAATTTGGTTGAGCATTTACGTGAATTAACTAATATGTTGAAAAAGGACAGCACTGCGAAATGGACCGAGGATGCCATGAAATCGTTCAATTTGGTAAAGTTTTCTTTGACCACAGCCCCAGTCTTAATCAGTCCTGCTTATACTCATGATTTTATTATATTTTCATTTGTGTCTGAACACACCATGGCTGCGGTGTTGATGCAAAAGAGGGACCAGGTGGAGCAACCCATTGCTTTTTACAGTAGGAATATTCGAGATGCTGCCTTGCGTTACAATATCATTGAAAAACAAGCTCTGGCTCTTATAAAAGCATTGAAGGATTTTAGAGTATACATTCTGCATTCACATACTATAACATATGTTCCTAACGTAGCCGTCAAGGATGTTCTCATGAAAACTGATTCGGAGGGAAGAAGAGGTAAGTGGATAGCAGCAATGTTGGAGTATGATCTTGAGATTAAGCCTACCAAACTGATCAAAGGACAAGTCTTGGAAAAACTGATGGCTGAATCAAATTTGCACGCTCTAGACATAAATCTCATTGCAGCAATGTCAGATGACGAAGATGATGGCTCACTCATTCAAGTATCAGAAATGTTTCTCAAATCACCTTGGTATTCTAATATAGTTTATTCTAATCAGCTGTTGTTAATTCCTCATTGAATATACTGAGTACCCCAATCCTTGCTTTAAATCCACCTCCCCCACCTTGAGTTATGGCTGCCCAGTATGCACCCCTTGTTTTACCTCAGAATCTTGGTGCCATGCCCACTGATTATCAAACCGAAATACCTTTCTTTGATGCCACTCAAACCATTACAGCTCAGCAACATGTAGATAAAATGAACGATTTATTTGACCTCCATAAAGTAGAGATTGAATATGTGATGATGAGATTGTTTGTACAAAGCTTTGGAGGTGAAGTTCGAAAATGGTTCATAGCTTTACCAATAGTGTCTATCATCACTTTACCAATCCTCTATAGGCAGTTCCTAGATCGATGGGAGGTGAAGAAGAATCCACTTCAGATTTTGTTCGAGTATGAGAACATCAAAAGAAATGTCGGCGAGAGTGTGCAAGACTATTGTGTGAGGTTTATTGTTATATACAATGCTATTCTTGCAAACATTAAACCACCAGAGGGATTGGCTTTGCTCAAGTTTCCAGATGGTTTTGATGCTGATATGGAATATTAGTTGCGGGAACGTGATCCTACAACACTAGAAGACATGCAAAAGAATGTTGTGAGTGTAGAAGCAAACTTGCTAGCCAAAAGAGAAAGAATGAGATCTGAGAAAAGAGTGACCATGAAAGAAGAAGCATCTACTTCAGATGTCAAGATGGATACATTGATTCGAACAGTGGAGAGGATGGTTGACCGGTTATCCATCATAGATAGACCTGAACCACAAATCCAGAATCCAAATTTTAGAGGATAGCAGCAGCCCCAATTCTGAATCAATCAGAGAGAACAAAAAGCACTACAACAACCAACACAACAATAGTAGATCAGAACTTCCTTACAGTAGAATTATGTTCAAGGAATGGAAGAAGAAGATGAGGAAGATCTGATAATTGAAACAAATCACTTTTTCACTGCTGATGGTATGCCCATATTCCTGACCGAAGATGAAGAATACACAAAAGTTCCAGACATTCAAAGGGATGAGGATTATATCTTAGCAAGTGATGTGGTTTTGGAGGCTGAATCTGATGATTATCAGCGTGGTTATATGAATGCTTTCACTGCACAGTAGAGGCAGTACTCTTTAAGGAGTAGAGATGTACCGGTCAATCCCATTCAGAAAAGAAAGGATGTGCAATCAAAGAATGATTCCTCAAACACTCAGAAGAAAGGAAAAGAGCTTGCTGATCCGAATCCTAGCAAGGTACCATCAACAAGTGTCATTGCAAATGAGAAGAACAATCAGCAAACAGATAAGAAGGACATTGGTGTCAAAGTGGTAGAAAAAGTTTCAACCTTTAATTTAGAAAGTGAAATTGCTAAATTAAAAGTGTCCATTCCTTTGACTAAACTTGTTAAGAATAACAATTATAAACACCATGTATCTAGAATATTGCAAATAGATCCTTTGTCAGACATGGTGAATGTCGAGGATGATCATCCTGAACTCATTTTTGGTCCAGCCATAGAAGGTTAGCCTGAAGATAGCGAAGTCCCTCCCTTTTATCTGAGTCTTAGACTGCATGAGTATATTCTCCATAATGCTATGTTAGATTCTGAAGCTTCCCATAATTTGATGCCCAAAGCTATTATGGAAAAGTTGGGCCTGGATATCACCTGGAAATATCATGATTTGTACTCATTTGACTCTGGTAGAGTTCATTGCATTGGTCTCATCAAAGATTTGGTGGTTTCTTTAGATCAAATCCCAGCCAAAAATGTCTTGATGGATGTGGTAGTTGTTGATATACTGCCTCGATTTGGTATGCTTTTATCTAGATCGTGGGGAGCTAAACTCAAAGGAACTTTACAACTTGACTTCTCTTATGCTACCATCCCTGTTTTCGGTCAATTGAGAAAGTTGTACCGGGAAAAGAAAATGAAGTATATGATCACTAGTAAAGAGAAGCCTGTGAATCATCCGATAAATGCTGTACATACTAATTTAGAGTCCTTTGTTTTGTACTCTGATAGTGGATTGAATGATGTAGATATTCAGCTTGTAGAAGTAGATGATGTACCAAAAATTTCCGAGAATTTTAGAGCAGTTCTTAATCAAGAAAAAGAAAAAATAGCAATTTCTTCTGAGCAGCCTACACAACAACAAAAGGTTAGTGAAGAGCAGAAAAATGAAGTAATCAACAAAGGTAAGGTTGAGAAAGAAACAAAATTCCAGCATCTAGAAGATGAAGCCGACCTTTGGAGCATGGACTTTGATGGCACTGTGGGTAAAGACGGTGTTGGTATTGGAATTTGGATTTGAAGCCCTGCTTTCCAACCTGCCAAGGTCCCAAGTAATGTTAGAGTATGTTCCTACAAGTTAGATTTTGATTGCTCTAATAATGAAGCGAAGTATGAGGCTTTGATTACAGGTCTTAAAATTTTAAAGA
This sequence comes from Pinus tabuliformis, assembly GCA_031772625.1. Taxonomy (NCBI): domain Eukaryota; kingdom Viridiplantae; phylum Streptophyta; class Pinopsida; order Pinales; family Pinaceae; genus Pinus; species Pinus tabuliformis. The sequence continues at coordinate 645,085,065 of CM062815.1, read as the reverse complement.
GACTGGATGCGAAAAGGATTTCTGTTTATGGTGATTCAGAACTGGTGATTAAACAAGTAAAAGGAGAATATCAAACAAAACATCCGCGGATGAGAGCCTACAGAAATGTAGTTCTAGATATTTTGGAGATGTTTCTAGAATATACCTTGACAGCGGTACCCCAGACTCAAAACATCATTGTAGATTCACTAGCCACTGCAGCTAGCAATTTGAAGATTCCAATGAATTCTAGCAACAAATTTGAAATTCATGTCAAACATAGGCTTGCTGTTCCTGATAATTTGAGGTATTGGAAAGTTTTTTGGGATGACAATGAAATTAATTCCTTTTTGCAAAATGAAGGAAAGCTTAAGAATGCTTTCATTGATGATGTTTGTGATTCCAATGAACAAGATATTGAGGTAAATCATATGGAGGTTTTACAGCTAAAGGATACTATTATTCCTAGAGGTCTCATACCTTTAGAGGAGCTCTTTGATTAGGATGGTGTGGTGAGAAAACCGACCTTGGTTCCTATGGACAAAGGAGTTGAAGATGTCAATCTTGGAACAACTGACCAGCCCAAGCTTGTAAATTTATCAAAAACATTGTCTCCCAAAGTAAAGGCTAAGTATGTTAGGTTACTTTCTGAATTTTCTAATGTTTTTGCATGGGATTATTCAGATTTGAAAGTGTATGACAAGAATATCATTCAGCATACTATTCCTATCAAGCTGGATAAAAAACCTTTTAGACAAAAGTTGAGAAGAATCAATCCAAAGCTGCTGCCATCCATTGAGAAAGAGGTAAATATATTGTTTAAAGTTGGCATCATTGTTCCAATTAGATTTTCTGATTGGATTTCAAATTTAGTCCCGGTATGAAAGAAGACCAGAGAAATAAGGTTGTGCATAGATTTCCGGAACCTCAACAAAGTGTCCTTAAAGGATAATTACCCTCTTCCTAAGATGGACCATATTCTACAAATAGTAGTTGGAGCATCACTGATGTCACTACTAGATGGCTACTTAGGCTATAATTAGGTCTTGGTGCATGAAAGAGACCAAGACAAAACTGCCTTCACAACACCATGGGGAACTTTTCAGTATGCCAAAATTCCATTTGGGTTGAAGAATGCCGGAGCCACTTTTCAACAGGCGATGGACATAGCTTTTGCTAATGAGAAGGATGTTTTCTTGGTAATCTATTTAGATGATCTGACGGTATTTTCTGGTTCTGATGATGAGCATTTGCACCACTTAAGGATTGTCTTTCAGAAATGTAGGAAGTTTGAGATTTCTCTAAACCCGAAAAAGAGTCTTTTTTCCATGGATGAGGGTAAACTCCTTGGTCATATAATTTCTAAAGATGGTATTCACATTGATCCTTCAAGGGTGGAGGCAATCCAGCAAATAGACTTTCCGTGCAACAAAAAGGAGATTCAGGCTTTCAATGGTAAGATGAATTTCTTACGCAGATTTATACCAAATTTGGCTGAGCATTTACGTGAATTAACTAATATGTTGAAAAAGGACAACACTATGAAATGGATCGAGGATGCCATGAAATCGTTCAATTTGGTAAAGTTTGCTTTGACCACAGCCCCAGTCTTGATCAGTCCTGATTATACTCATGATTTTATTATATTTTCATTTGCGTCTGAGCACACCATGGTTGCGGTGTTGATGCAAAAGAGGGATCAGGTGGAGAAACCCATTGCTTTTTTTAGTAGGACTATTCGAGATGCTGCCTTGCGTTACAATATCATTGAAAAACAAGCTCTGGCTCTTATAAAAGCATTGAAGGATTTCAGAGTATACATTCTGCATTCACATACTATAGCATATGTTCCTAACATAGTCGTCAAGGATGTTCTCATGCAAACTAATCCGGAGGGAAGAAGAGGTAAGTGGATAGCAACAATGTTGGAGTATGATCTTGAGATTAAGCCTACCAAACTGATCAAAGGACAAGGCTTGGCAAAACTAACAGCTGAATCAAATTTTCACTCTATAGACATAAATCTCATTGCAGCAATGTCAAATGATGAAGATGATGGATCACTCATTCAAGTATCAGAAATGTTTCTCAAATCACCTTGGTATTCTAAAATAGTTTATGTTCTTCAACATCTTTCACCACCTCCTGGAATGTCAAGAAGTAAAGGTAGATCACAAAAACTAAAGTCTGCAAAATTTTTCATTTCAAATAGTGCTCTTTATTGGAAAGATCTGGGAGGAGTTCTTCTTAATTGTTTGGTTGAAGATGAAGCTCAGCAGGTAATGAATGATTTTCATAGAGGTGATTGTGGTGGTCATTTGTTTTGGAAAACAACAGCTAACAAAGTGTTGAGAGTAGGATATTATTGGCCAACTTTGTTTTCAGATTTATATAAGACAATTATGAGCTGCAATGAATGCCAAGTTTTTCAAGGAAAAAGAAAGTTGCTTCCTCTTCCTCTGAAGCTAGTTGAAATAAATGCACCTTTCTAGCAGTGGGGACTTGATTTCATAGGAGAAATCCATCCTACATCATCAACACAACACAGATGGATTTTGACAGCTATCGATTACTTCACCAAGTGGATTGAGGCCATTCCGACAAGGCAAGCCATGAACACGGTAATTATCCAATTTTTAGAATCTAATATCTTGTCTCATTTTGGTTTCCCTCACAAGATTATAACAGATAATGTAGCAACATTTAAGTCAAAGAGGATGGTTGAGTTTTGCAACAAGTACAATATTACATTGGGTCATTCCACGGCATACTACTCGCAGGGCAATGGATTGGCTGAGTCATCAAATAAATCCTTGGTGAACATTATCAAGAAAATGTTGGAGGCAAACAAGAAGAATTGGCATCGAAAGCTTGTTAATTCCTTGTGGGCTGACAGAGTGAGTAGCAAGAAATCAATAGGTATGTCACCTTTTGAGTTGGTTTATGGTACTGATACAATATTTCCTACATCACTTGCAGTCCCGGTCATGAGATTATTATAGGAAGCTGGCAGCGAAGAGGATGATATTCAACACAGAATTAATCAAATGATTCACCTTCAGCAAACAAGGGAAGTGGTTTCCCAAAAAAATTTTCGGTTGGAAGAGAAGATAAAGAAAATTTATGACTGCAAAATTGTTAGCTACCTATACCAATAGGTTTCATATATCATGATTGGCAGTGTAAAGTTCCAAATATGCTCTGCTTTGATGATGCAAAGATCACATATTTCCAAGGAGAGGACAAGGTATGTAAATAGCTTGACCTTGTCCCAATTTTGATGGATGGTCCAACAGCCTAATCTGGATCATGCCATGTTTTAAATTTTCAGTTGTAGAATAGAGAAAGAAGTCTGTCCAAACTGTTTAATCTTGGCAGACAAGTAGCTTAGGTAGAGAAGTAAGGTTCCCAACTATTTAATCTGGGACCTTGGAAGCAATAAGGGTAGAATTAGATAGACAATCAAAAGAAAAAGCCAAAGAAAAGAAAAGGCAAATAAGGGTCTGCAAGCCTAAGTGCACCCTCCAAGAAGAAATAAAAAATGCTAGGCAAGTAGATGGGTAGGCAGTTGGGGTTGCAGAAAGGTCATTTCTTACAAATTGCATGTGTGTTAACCTTGTTCACAAAGTAGAATCAATGAATTAAGGAGGTTTTCTCCTCTATCAAGTTGCAGAAAAGCAAAGAAGCATGTCTAACCTCCCTTCTTCCCCTTTTCCCATTTCATTACTAACATCCCCTCATCAGTTGAGATTCATGGAAGAATTATGGTTTTATGGTGGTTCTTATTTCTTTGGAAGCCACATTTCCTGTGTAAAAATCTTTTCATTTTAATCTACTCCCTAAACTAAGTGATTTTCAAATGAACTTAGTGATATCCCCCCTCATCCACCCATTTCATCCATATTAACCACTAATTCTATTATATAAATCCCCTATCTTACCTTTTCCCTACTATTATTAACACCATGGTGTATAAACCCCAAGCATTGTATAAATATCCCTCCCCTTGGCATTATAGCCATATGTTCTCTAACAGGGATCAAAATGGCGTCTGGTCACTTTGACAAACCTAAGCCTTACCCCTCACCCCACTTCTAAACTCATTTGACTCATTAAATCTTCATTTGCTGAGAAAAAGCCTTATAAAAGCCCCTTTACCCATAACTCGCTTTGTATTATGAAATAACACAAAAACCCACTTTTTGCCATTTATCCAAAGTCTCCGCCCGCATTATTTCATTCCGAAAAAATACATTGAAAAACATTACAAAACACCATATCCCTAAGTTTTTCCGCCGGGCGCAAACTCCAAAAAATATGTTATTTTAATCCTTCCCCCGCGTCCGTATCATCCGATCAAATCATCAACCCGTCAACCGTCCGATCGGGCACTTTTGATCGGACGGCTATTATGAATATCGGGTTGGGCCCGAGGTCCGACGTTTAGCACCCGAGAAACTGTCAGAGGGTGACGTCAGGCCTCTGCCACGCGTCGCCCTCACAGCTTCTCGGGTCGGCCTCTGACAAAACCGTCGCCGTATTGTAAGCGGTCCGAGAAAACCATTACCGCTGTTCCACTTACCACCTGTTTTGCCGGGCTTGCGTCATCCCCACGTCAGAGCCACGTCACTGCCACCTCGCCGTCGCATCAACTCCTTCGTCCGCCCCCGCGCTGATATGGCCACCACCTCACTATCCCCGTGAACCAATCGCAGCCTGCCACATCACCCGGTGACGTCATGCTGACGTCATCCGACTTCGACCCCACCTGATGACGTCATGATGACGTCATCCCAAAAACGCGCCAATATTGCCAAAAATCCATATTTAGGCCAAAATGTCATGTTTTTTCCACTTTTGGCAAAAGAAACTCTAGCTAATTCTACATGCTGCTCACGTTCAAACCAGCGCCAACCTGCTAAAGTTGATTCCAAGACCGCCGGCGCCTCCATTGCACCTGCATTTGCAACTCTTACCGGTGAAATTACCAGGTATTCCTCAAAATCATTCCATGAGCCTGGTTTTACCCGTATTTCCTCAAGCAAACTGTTAAGAGACTGTAAAACACTGTTTTCACCATCAAATACACAGTGACCTGCACCCATTTTCAACCAGTGAAGCCATAAACCTCCTGCAGAGCAGCATTTGACAAATTAAGCTGAATTCACAGCTAGTTCGCGCAGTCGTGAACTAGAAATTTCAATTGACCAGATTCACCACAGAAAATACTCCTGGTCAGTCCTGCTACTGTTTTATCAATCCTTTAGACAGTATTTCAACTGCTGTTTATTCAATTTGCCTTCTGTTTCTTACAATTCACTTCCATTGCAAGAAAACATTCCTCTCTTTTGTTCTGCTCGATTGAAACCGGTTCACCTACAGTTCAAAAGCTTCAGTAGCCATGGAAACACCAATAGCCCTGAATAGTCAGCCTTTGAATGCTCCTCAAAGGGAGTTAGAATGGAAAGCCCTGGGAGATTTAGATTATCAGATGATGGACTCCTTCCCAATGAAATCTAAATTTAATATTCAAATGCTGAATGAGTTGAAAGCCCAACACCTTAGTGGAGCTGATATATTAGGGATTTGGGACTCAAATTTGCCCATTTATAACCTCCCTCAAGTCAATGCCCTTCCAGACTTAGTCCATAAGTGCCAGGAGTGCTATGATCCATGCCAGAGAGCTGTTCTCAGTCCTACAGGCTCAGTCTTGTTCCATATCACCCCTGAATCCATAAATGAGATGCTGTATTTTCACACTGCAAGACCATTGGCCCCTCTCTCCATGATAGATTTGGTCAGGAAGGGGAGTAACTTGTCAAGTGCCCAGATCACCAAAATCAATCAGTTATTCATACAGCCAAGTTCTGAAATTATAAGAACCCCTCCTATTGGATATCCTTACCTAAATGACTTGGGCAGAATGCTGGTGGATTTGATCAGCTATGTCCTGGGGTTCAGGGGAGTTGAGGATGTTGATGAAACTATAATGGCAATGCTGTCTATATTTTCTCCTGGGAAACCTCCAGCTGTACACTATGACTATGCCACATATATTGCAGAAAAGATTCATGAACAGCTAATGAATCTACAAAGGGAAAGGATGTTCAGATACACCTCCTACATCTACCATCTGTTCTTATTTTATCAACCAGATAGCTTCTCTGTTCCTCTCAAGAAACTTAATGCCCAGGGAAGTCCAAGGTCAGTTGTGTTTTGGACTTCAGTTTTCCATTTTGTTTCTGAGTCACCATACACATACTGTGAGTTCATAGACCTGTTCATTCACCCAGTTATGACCTTGCTATATGATGTTCCTCCTCCAAGGTTGACTGATGACATGCAAAGAGTCCTCCACCTCTCCAAGGCCTACAACATTGGTGATTGGTATTTTTACCAACACCACACAGTAATCAGAGTATATGGCTATGAGTTGAACCCTTATAGGCTGCCAAGGTATGTCCCTATGAGACTTTTTGCCCTATAATACTTCAGGAAGTTTGGAAATGCCGACTGCTTCCATTTCCAAAGTAAGAATAAGAAGGTGCAGTTGAAGGTAAGGAGCCAGCTAGGCCCTATTCTGTACAACAAAAGAGAGGAGGGATGGAAGGAGGCAGATATGATCCTAGAGGGCCTCAGATTGCAAACCAGTTTCAAATGGACACCTTATGACCGCAATCATTTTATTTCCCTCAGAAGGATAAAATATAAATTGGGTAACTATGCACATGTAAAGCTGCCTCAGATTGAGCAGTATGCCAATTCTTTGAGCTGGAAAGAGGGCACTCTAGAAGAGGAAATTACTAGAGAACAGATGCTAGAAAGTGAGGCTAGGAATATTCGAAAAGAGGCTGACTTGGAAACTTGTGGACAGGTTTCCTTCTCATATCAAAGGAAACTTGGAGGAGCTGCCTCATCTTCAACCGCACATCAGCAAGCTGCCATGGACACTCAACAGACATCCAGCAAAGGCAAAGAAAAGGAGGTGGAACAGCAAGAAGGATTGCAGCAGCAGGAAGTGCATCAACCACAACAGCAACAACAAGAAGAGCAAAGACAGGAGCAGCCTGTACAGCAAGAGCAGACAGTGGAAGCCCCAAAATCCATTGAGCAACAGCCACAACAAACTGTGCCTCCAAGGCAAGAAACATTAGCTGAAGCATCCGTCCTCCAAACCCCACAAAAGGAGGATATAAGCAGAAAAAGAGATAGAGAGACTCCCCTTACATCATCCATGAATCAGGGAGAGAAAAGACAGAGAATGAATCCTCTCTCCGAGGAGGAAATGCCAATGGGACAGACTTTGGGCATGGGCCCACCTAGCAGGGAAGCATCCGCAAGTTCCTTTCAACAGGAACAGGACAGAACAGTGGGAGGAGAAGTCAGCTCCTCAAGCCAGCAGAGAGAAGGTGAACTGGGCATTAAACAACAGTTCATTGACATAAAGAGGAGAAGTGAGCCAATAAAGATACAACTATACAATCATATTTGAAGATGGCTCCTACTAACCAGCAAAGACTTATGTCCGCCTATGATGTAAATGAGGGCAAGATGATCATGAGTCACTTCATGCCCACTGCACTACAACCACAGTCCCCTTCAGATTACTTGAGGACCAATCTGGAAGTCCTTGCCAAGGACATCCACCCAATGGACAAAATAGAATTGCATAAGCAAACGGGTGAGATGGTGTATGCATCCTTGGCAGACAAGACCCTGGATAATTACAGGCTAGTAAATAGCCTAAATAATACAGCTGCTCAACTTGAGTTGGAGAAAGCATCCTCTCAAGCAAAGGACAACAGGATCAGGTCCTTAGAAGATATAATCATAGAGATTGGGCATGATCCCAAGGATATCAAGGGCATACAAGAAATATTGAAGTTGAGGGATGCAGACATGGCAGCTTTGAGGAGGAAGATCAAAATTCCAGCCACAATTCATCCTCAAACAGATGAAGTTGCCCAGCAGAGGCATGATCAAGATGCCACAGATTTGCTGGTGTCTCTATATAAGCAGCTAATCCACACTCAAGAAAAGCTGGGAGAATCAGAGGCTGCACAGGCAACATTACAGGCAGCTTTAAAACAAAAAGAATAAGGTCAGACCTCCCAGCCTCCTCCTGAAATAATTAATCTTGAGGAAGCTGTTCCAACTACTATTCCCCCTCCTCAACAAACAGAGCAAACAGCACCATCTACATCAGCAGCTGCACCGACAACAGAGCAGGCTCAAAGTCTAGACATGCAGAAACTTAAGAATGAGATTCAAGTCCTAGAAGCTCAAATGTTAGATCTGAATCAAGCCAAAGAGACTTTGGCTAAAATAAATGAAAAATATGATAAATCCAAGCAGATCGTAGCTGAAAAAGAAAGGGAGATAAAAGCTCTCAAAAAGAGGATAAATGAGCTAGAAAAGGAGCTCACACTGGATAAAGTAACAGCTGAGCTTAAGGCAGTCCTATGGGAAAATATTGGCCAGTCCATCACTGACCAGTGGCACTACATTGAGACTATACATGAGCAGTCAGAGCTCATTGTAAAAGCACATAGGGAAATCCAAAGGGCAAGGGCATCTCTTGGCAATATGCCTGATGCTGCCAACAGAATGATCAACGTGCTAAATCACAGGACAAGTACTCAGCTGACCACCATGGGAATCGCCAACAGAACTGAGACCATCTCAATAGTTAAAAGGGTCCTGACATTAAGAACCTTGGTACAAACATTAGAGAGGAGAAGCCAGGATATGCAGACAGAAATCAATAAATTCATGGACAGGTTTCTGGCATTACAGAACAGAGGTCTTCCTAGCATACTGAGCAGTGCAGGAAAACTACTTACTCATGAAAATTATGCCAAAAGGGTCAACACCTTTGCTGCAAGTCAGATTGCAGAAAACCCCAGCACTTCAGCAGAATCAGGACCAGCATCAGGGCAAATTCTCTACAACAGGGTAGAGAACTTATTTTTTATTATGAATGAAATCAATCACTTGTTTGATGTGCCTCCGAATTTCTATAAGTACACAGAGGCAGATGAGACTATAGAGGCAATTTTAAGACACCAATTGCCCACACAGGAAGTCTGGGCTAGATTGACACAATTAATATTATCAAGCTAGAGCCTGTAAATCAAGTTGTTATTGAATTTCATAAGTGATCATGCACAGGAAAACTTAATAAAATCAGCATGCAAAGAAAAGGCAAAGGGCTGAGCCAACTCAGCAGAACTATTTGGCCAACAAAGCAAGATGAGAAGCTACAGGTGTCCAGGCCGAGAAGCTACAGCAGAGCAGCTCCAAAAGCGCATTTTCCAACATTAATGCAGATCACTCCAACCGACTTGTTGGCTTCCAAAAGCCAAAATATCTTCTGACAGATAGAAAGATGCATTTATGTTGTTTTAAAGGCAGCAATAACTTCTTATTTGCTGTTCTGTACAAAGTTGATGAAATATTTATTTCTCAGATGACTCAACGCCTTAGATATTTTGTATTACCGTTTGTATATATTTGCCCCTCGCACAAGCTTGCAGGGGTTGTTGTTGATTTCTCTTGAAGAAGTTCTTATGCTGTAATCTTTTCAGAGCTTAATAAACAAAGTGATGGAATTTCTCAAAGTTCTGAAGTGTTGAATGCGTTCTGGTGTGTGTTGAAAACTGCAGGATTCCTGTGTACCTCACAACACAATAAGTTTTCTGTAACTCTCTTTGTTATGTATTTCGATCTTTTACAATCCATATATGTTTCTAATTTCTAAATATTTAGCAACAAAGAAAAAGAATAGCCTTCAGGATTTATTCATGCAATACCCTGAGCTCAATCTATGTTGTTAATAAATGTTTTCTTCAGCTATAATCTTGATAAGTGTAATTCTTAATTGCTGCACTATCAGAATATATCTTTCACAGTGACCTTTGTTTCAGGAATTCAAGTTTGCTCCTGTGCAACGTGTCTCACTTTCACATCACCAGCTTAATGGAGAATTCTTAATTTCTTTCTGTTGGTTGACCATACATCACCACTTAAGTTTAAAATTTTGTTTGTTTGAGTTACCCAATAGGCCCTGCAGTCTGAACATCATCACTCCAGCATTTCAAAACATTTCAAAGCTCTAGACTCCATTGCCCAATGATATACTACTGTCTGAACACTACATCTTAAGCACTGAAAGAAGTCCTTCAACCAAAACACAAACCAAAAACCTGAGCATAATAGCTAGCCTAAAATACTATCAAAACAGAGACAAATCATAAAGAGAGAGCCCTCTCTGATTACAGTTTGGCTAGAGACTGTAGTCCCAATATTGGTTAGTGGTTACCCCGGCCGTATTCCCTTGGGAGTCAAAGGGAACAACCTGGGTGATGCCATAATTGGCGACTCCACTGGGGAGTTCCTCAAGATTTTCTAATTTCTGTTTATCTCTTGAAAGCTGCTCATTCACTTTTGCTGCTAGCTTTGGAAAATATACAGTAAGTTCAAAATCTTGTCTGGCCTCTGTAGACACAAAAATATCCTGCTAAACACCAAAAAGAAGTTTAGAAACTGGCTCCTAAAAGGAAAACCAGACATACTAGGTCAAACCCTGACCCAAAACCACCAGCTGTTTTTGAAAATCCCAATATAATCCCTAGGATCATCAGGAAGCAGCAGGGACAACAAACTCTTGCTGATTCAACTCCTGAAACAGGTTATCCAAACCTTGTTCCAACTCCAATCAAGGTGCTGTTTCGATCTACCCTTGATTCCCCCGGTTCCCCTTCTACATCTCACAGCCCTCCTTTCACACCTTCATCCACTGCACATACTCCTTTAACCAACATCCTAGTTTCTACCCCTCCCATTAACCCTGTTATACCAGTCACCCCGGTCCCATTCATCCCTGTCAACCCCTTAAACCCCGTAAATATGGCTAACAGGTATGCACCCTTGCAAATACCAGCTAATGCTGCAGCTCTACCCCAAGACTACCAAACCAAAATCTCGTATTTTGACTCCAATGGCCCTTTGACAGCTGTTCAGCATGCCAAAAGGATGCAAGACCATTTTGAGACCTATGAAATAGATGATGACAGTGTGAGAATGAGGATGTTCGTTCAAAGCCTAACTGGGGATGTAAGAACTTGGTTTAGATCCCTGAATGCAAATTCCATCACAACTCCTGATGAGCTTTATCAAGCATTTACTAGCAGATGGGAGAAAAAGAAAGATCCTCTGCACATACTTGGGGAATATGACACTATCAAAAGAGGTCCCCAAGAGACTGTTTTGGAGTATTGTGCAAGATTCAACAATGTATATAACACAATCCCACAAAATTTAAGACCCCCCCCTGATCTAGCTTTGTACAAATTCCCTGATGGTTTTGACCCTGACATGGCCTATCAGTTGAAGGAGAGAGACCCTCAAACCCTTGCAGAGGCCCAAAGGGTTGCTGTCACAGTGGAAGATAACCTGATTGCCAAAAGAAACAGAGCAAGGTTGGAAAAGAGAACTGCTTTCAAAGAGGAACCCTCAGCCTTTGATAAAAAACTGGATGCAATACTCACCAGTAGGAAGAGATTGGGGGATAGAGTGGAATCGGTTGAGAGAAAATCATCATGGGAAGCACCACAAAACAACCCTCCTAGGAATCCAAATTTTAGGAGAACTCAAAACCCAAACGTTGGCAAGATCAGTGTTGACCAAGACATAAGACCCCCGTTCCAAGAAAACTATGCTGAAACTTCCACATCAACTGAACCCAATGAAGATTCTCAGATTAATTTAATGGGTCTAGATGGTGAAAGTCAAGTCTTTTTTACACTAGAATACCATGAGGATGAGGTAATCAAGCTATTCCCAACCAAATCAGGTGAATCCTTTGACTTTAAACAAGGCTATGACACTGCTGTTTATGAAGTCCATAAACAATACAAGCTAAGGAGCAGAACTGTGAATGTAAATCAGCCTGAAAAGACAAAGGATAATCAGCAGCCTAGAAGAGCCATAGTCACAGAGCCTAATGACAAAACAAATTCACCTGCAGAAGAAGTAATTATTGAAGAGATCACTGAACCATTGTCCTTAAAACAACAGCATATGGCTACTTCATCCTCTCACCCTAATTTAAATATTACTCCCCAAGAGATGGGTAAAAAGGACAAGTCCCAAAGTCAAGATAAGAATCAAAAAGAAGAGTTAGTGAACAAGGAAAGGACTGTTATCCATAACCCTAAGACCCAATCTGAAAAACCCTTTGACCTAGAAACTGAAATTGGCAAACTAAAGATAGCAATTCCTCTCTCAGAACTAGCCAATCATGACATTTATAAACAACAGATCAAGAAATCCCTTCAACTCACCACTAGCAAAGATGATGTCAATGTGTTAGATGACACCCCAGAATTACTGTTTGGCCCAGAAGTGGATGGAAAAATAGTAGTCATAGGGATACTACCTTTTTAGTCAGCTTACATATTCATGATAAAATATTACATAATGCAATGTTTGACTTATGTGCCTATCACAATCTCATGCCAAAAGCAGTCATGGAGAGATTGAATCTAGATATAACAAGACCATACAAGGACCTGTTTTCCTTTGACTCTAGCCAAGTCAAGTGTTTAGGTCTCATTAAAGATTTATGTGTGTCTCTGGTCCAATACCCAAACAAAACAATTCTAATGGATGTTGTAGTTGCTGATATCCCACCGAAGTATGGGATGCTGTTATCAAGATCATGGGGAGCTAAACTCCAGGGTTCCCTACAATTAGACATGTCATATGCCACCATCTCTGTTTTTGGGCAGCCAAAAAGACTATACAGAGAAACACTCATGAAATACATGGTCAGTAGTGAAGAAAAGCCCCAAAACTTTCCCATATATGCTGTCCATTCAGACATAGACTCATACATTCTCTTCAATGACAACACTACTCTCTCAAAAAATGATATTGAAACCAAGATACTCATACAAGAGGAAGACACTAATGAAAGAACTACCACCCATGAAACAACAGTCAATCAATCACTAGACATTGCTGCTGCTCTAGTTGTAAAACATATTCAATCAAATGATGAGACTGTCCTAGAAGACAAGCCAGATGAAAAACCAGAACTTCAACTTACATTGCCAGCCCATGAACAGATTATTAAATCTCCTTCACAGCAAGATATTTTGTGGTTCCTTGAATTTGATGGCTCAGTCAACAAATTAGGGGCAGGAGCTGGAGTCTGGGTACACAATAAAGAAAACAGTCATGCAGAAGGTAGAGCCTATAGATTAAACTTCAGATGTACTAATAACATGGCAGAATATGAAGCTCTTTTACTAGGCCTCAAGTTAGTAAAGTTCTTACAAGCTGCCAAGGTCTCAATTATGGGGGATTCAGATTTAGTCATCCAACAAGTGAAGGGAAATTTTGTCACAAATGACAAGAGATTAAGGTCTTATAGGTCTGCTGTTGCTGAAGTACTAAACTCTTTCTCTGAATTCCAAATCACTAAAATTCCTAGAACCCACAATCTGCATGCTCATAGTTTAGCCACATTTGCAAGTACCTGCAAGCTGCCTTTTGAGCCCCATCATTGCTTTACAGCTGAGGTAAAACACAAACCTTCCATTCCAAACAATGTCAAAGACTGGCAGGTATTTGAAGATGATGCACAAATAAACAACTTCTTGACCTTACAACAAGAATTTGCTGGACTAAATATTGACACTGAAAGAGCAAGTCAATCACAAATACTTGAAAGAGCAAGTCAATCACAAATATAGTTTGAACAGACTAACCACCCAATATCACCTAGAACAGCAAAACAAATACTACATCCAACTATTTTCGACAAGGAAAACATTCAGCAAATTCAACCAATCAGTTGTGAAGAAGTGGCCAATGCTGAAGCTGAAGTCATACAGCTGAAAGACAATTTTCTGCCAACGGGCCTAACTCCACTAGAGGACATCTTTGATTCAAATGATATTCCCAGAAAACCAAAAATGCAGCCCTTAAATGCAGCCATTGAAGAATGAAACATTGGTACCATTGACAAGCCCAAAATAATAAAATTGTCTGCATCTTTACCTCCTAATCAAAAGCCTAAATACATTGACCTCTTTAAAGAGTTCCAGGATGTCTTTGCATGGAGTTATGAAGATCTAAAGTCCTATGATACCTCTGTTATCCAGCATACTATCCCTCTTAAGCCTGATCAAAAACCCTTTAAACAAAAATTGAGGAGAATCAATCCTATGCTTCTCCCAGCAATGGAACAAGAGGTACAGAAAATGTTCAAGGCAGGCATCATAGCACCTATCAGATTCTCTGAGTGGATTTCAAACTTAGTCCCTACAAGAAAGAAAACTGGTGAAATAAGGCTATGCGTGGATCTAAGAAATCTGAACCAAGTATCCGTCAAAGACAACTATCCCTTACCCAAGATGGATCACATTCTCCAAAGAGTGGTAGGAGCCTCAAGGATCTCACTACTTGATGGATTCTCAGGTTTCAATCAAATCCTGGTACACCCTGACGATCAAGACAAAACAACATTTACAACCCCATGGGGAACTTTCAAATATGTAAAAATGCCTTTTGGATTGAAAAATGCAGGGGCAACTTTTCAAAGAGCAATGGATATTGCTTTTGCCAAGGAGATTCATGACTTTCTTGTCATTTACTTAGATGACCTTACACCTTTCTCAAAATCAGATCAAGAACATTTGAAACATTTAAGACAGATCTTCCTAACATGTAGGAAATATGGAATCTCCTTGAACCCCAAGAAATCCTTATTTGGTTTGGAGGAAGGTAAGCTGTTGGGCCACATCATTTCCAAAGATGGCATTAGGATAGATCTAGACAGGATACAGGCTATCTTACAAATGCCCCACCCAAGAAATATAAAAGAATTGCAAGGATTCTTGGGAAAAATCAATTTCTTGAGAAGGTTTATCCCAAACTTAGCAGAATTGATCAGATTGTTAAATAACATGCTAAAGAAGGATTCAAAAGTGAAATGGACTGTTGAAACTAATCAAGCCTTTGAAGGTATAAAATTGGCCCTTACTCAAACTCCAGTCTTAACAAATCCTCAATTTGACAGAGAATTTATCATTTTCTCTTTTTCCTCCCAGCATACTATTGCTGCTGTTTTATTACAGAAGGATGACCAAGGAAATGAGAAACCCATTGCTTTCTTCAGCAGAGCTCTTAGAGATGCTCCCCTAAAGTACCAAATCATGGAGAAACAAGCTTATGCATTGGTTAAAGCCATTAAGGACTTTAGGATTTACATCCTTTATTCACATGTTATAGCTTACGTACCAAGTCCTATTGTCAAAGACATTCTCACCCAAGAAAATTTAGAGGGCAGAAGAGGAAAGTGGATTGCCAATATTCTGGAATTTGATATTGAGATAAAACCTACAAAACTAATAAAAGGGCAAGGTTTGGCTAAATTAATGACAGAAGCAAACTTCCAAGCTTTAGACATCAACCAGCTGGACAGTGAACCGGAGCTGGCGACTCCAAAGATCAATGTAGCCTTTGAACAATCCCCTTGGTACTCTGATATATGTTATGTGTTACAAAACCTGTGTGCTCCCCCAGGGCTGTCCAGAACTAAATGTAGGTTCCTAAAAATGAAAGCTTCTAAATTCTGTATGGATGGAAATTTACTTTGGAAGAACCATGAAGGGATATTGTTGAACTTCTTAGTTGAGAATGAAACTAACAATATCATAAAAGAATTTCATGCAGGTGACTGTGGTGGACACTTGTATTGGAAGTCCACTGTGGATAAAATACTGAGGGCTGGTTACTACTGGCCCACCATGTTCTCTGATGTCAAGAGATTCACTACCTCATGTCATAAATGTCAAGTGTTTGAGGGAAAGAGACAGTTACTGCCTCTTCCCTTAAGGCCTATTGCAACAGAGAGACCTTTTCAACAATGGGGCTTGGATTTCATTGGGGAAATTCATCCCTCATCTTCAGGCCAACATAGATGGATCTTAACAGCCACTGACTACTTCACTAAGTGGATTGAAGCTGTTCCATGCAGACAAGCAAATGATTCAACAATCATTCAGTTTTTGGAGAACAACATACTGGCTAGATTTGGCTGCCCTGACAAAATAATAACAGACAATGCTGCTGCTTTCAGATCCAAGAAAATGGTGAATTTCTGCCATAAATTCCACATTACCTTGGGCCATTCTACTGCATATTATCCCCAAGGAAATGGCCTTGCTGAATCATCAAATAAAAGCCTAGTAAACATCATAAGGAAGGTGCTGGAAGAAAATAAAAAGAATTGGCATAAGAAGCTTGTGAATGCCTTATGGGCAGATAGACTAACAACCAAGAGATCAATTGGGACCAGCCCATATGAGTTGGTTTATGAATTAGAAGCCAAATTTCCTTCATCACTAGGGGTTCCTGTTATGAAACTTCTTCAAGAGAGCCAAGCTGAACCAAATGATATGCAAAGAAGGATCAATCAAATAATTTGTTTACAGCAAACTAGGGACCAAGTTTTCAGCAGAGTCCAAGTTTTACAAGAGAAATTAAAGAAGGCCTTTGACAGAAGAACTAAGGCAGAGGACTTCAGCATTGGAGACAAAGTCCTCAAGTGGGACTCAAGAAGAGAGGATAAGGGAAAACATGGAAAATTTGATTCCCTTTGGAGAGGACCATTTGCTGTCCAAGCAGTACAAGGAAACAATACTTATTTCCTTAAAAGTCTTAATGAAACTGACTTGGATGAAGGTTCTGTGAATGGCAGGATGCTAAAGCACTATTTTGACCACTACCCATGAGTGCAGCCTGAGGTTCCTTGTACATATTCAGATGTAGATATTACTTTCTGTTCAGATGCAAAAACACAGTCTCTCAAAGTTTATTGACTATCAGCAAGAGGTAAATAAGTTCAGAGATCTACCAAAAAGGAAAGTACACAATTTTGGCATTTCAAAGCAGCATACTTCAAGTTTTGGTAAAGCAGTCAAGGGCCAAGGCATTCTGACCTGCTGTTCTTGGTCTTTCAAATGAAAAACCATCCCCATGTGGAGCCACTGTTAGCTACCTATACCAATAGGTTTCATATATCATGATTGGCAGTGTAAAGTTCCAAATATGCTCTGCTTTGATGATGCAAAGATCACATATTTCCAAGGAGAGGACAAGGTATGTAAATAGCTTGACCTTGTCCCAATTTTGATGGATGGTCCAACAGCCTAATCTGGATCATGCCATGTTTTAAATTTTCAGTTGTAGAATAGAGAAAGAAGTCTGTCCAAACTGTTTAATCTTGGCAGACAAGTAGCTTAGGTAGAGAAGTAAGGTTCCCAACTGTTTAATCTGGGACCTTGGAAGCAATAAGGGTAGAATTAGATAGACAATCAAAAGAAAAAGCCAAAGAAAAGAAAAGGAAAATAAGGGTCTACAAGCCTAAGTGCACCCTCCAAGAAGAAATAAAAAATGCTAGGCAAGTAGATGGGTAGGCAGTTGGGGTTGCAGAAAGGTCATTTCTTACAAATTGCATGTGTTTAACCTTGTTCACAAAGTAGAATCAATGAATTAAGGAGGTTTTCTCCTCTATCAAGTTGCAGCAAAGCAAAGAAGCATGTCTAACCTCCCTTCTTCCCCTTTTCCCATTTCATTACTAACATCCCCTCATCAGTTGAGATTCATGGAAGAATTATGGTTTTATGGTGGTTCTTATTTCTTTGGAAGCCACATTTCCTGTGTAAAAATCTTTTCATTTTGATCTACTCCCTAAACTAAGTGATTTTCAAATGAACTTAGTGACATCCCCCCTCATCCACCCATTTCATCCATATTAACCACTAATTCTATTATATAAATCCCCTATCTTACCTTTTCCCTACTATTATTAACACCATGGTGTATAAACCCCAAGCATTGTATAAATATCCCTCCCCTTGGCATTATAGCCATATGTTCTCTAACAGGGATCAAAATGGCATCTGGTCACTTTGACAAACCTAAGCCTTACCCCTCTCCCCACTTCTAAACTCATTTGACTCATTAAATCTTCATTTGCTGAGAAAAAGCCTTATAAAAGCCCCTTTACCCATAACCCGCTTTGTATTATGAAATAACACAAAAACCCACTTTTTGCCATTTATCCAAAGTCTCCGCCCGCATTATTTCATTCCGAAAAAATACATTGAAAAACATTACAAAACACCATATCCCTAAGTTTTTCCGCCGGGCGCAAACTCCAAAAAATATGTTATTTTAATCCTTCCCCCGCGTCCGTATCATCCGATCAAATCATCAACCCGTCAACCGTCCGATCGGGCATTTTTGATCGGACGGCTATTATGAATATCGGGTTGGGCCCGAGGTCCGACGTTTAGCACCCGAGAAACTGTCAGAGGGTGACGTCAGGCCTCTGCCACGCGTCGCCCTCACAGCTTCTCGGGTCGGCCTCTAACAAAACCATCGCCGTATTGTAAGCGGTCCGAGAAAACCATTACCGCCGTTCCACTTACCACTTGTTTTGCCGGGCTTGCGTCATCCGCACGTCGGAGCCACGTCACTGCCACCTCGCCGTCACATCAACTCCTTCGTCCGCCCCCGCGCTGATATGGCCGCCACCTCACTATCCCCGTGGACCAATTGCAGTCTGCCACATCACCCGGTGACGTCATACTGACGTCATCCGACTTCGACCCCACCTGATGACGTCATCCCAAAAACGCGCCAATATTGCCAAAAATCCATATTTAGGCCAAAATGTCATGTTTTTTCCACTTTTGGCAAAAGAAACTCTAGCTAATTCTACATGCTGCTCACGTTCAAACCAGCGCCAACCTGCTAAAGTTGATTCCAAGACCGCCGGCGCCTCCATTGCACCTGCATTTGCAACTCTTACCGGTGAAATTACCAGGTATTCCTCAAAATCATTCCATGAGCCTGGTTTTACCCGTATTTCCTCAAGCAAACTGTTAAGAGACTGTAAAACACTGTTTTCACCATCAAATACACAGTGACCTGCACCCATTTTCAACCAGTGAAGCCATAAACCTCCTGCAGAGCCGCATTTGACAAATTAAGCTGAATTCACAGCTAGTTCGCGCAGTCGTGAACTAGAAATTTCAATTGACCAGATTCACCACAGAAAATACTCCTGGTCAGTCCTGCTACTGTTTTATCAATCCTTTAGACAGTATTTCAACTGCTGTTTATTCAATTTGCCTTCTGTTTCTTACAATTCACTTCCATTGCAAGAAAACATTCCTCTCTGTTGTTCTGCTCGATTGAAACCGGTTCACCTACAGTTCAAAAGCTTCAGTAGCCATGGAAACACCAATAGCCCTGAATATTCAGCCTTTGAATGCTCCTCAAAGGGAGTTAGAATGGAAAGCCCTGGGAGATTTAGATTATCAGATGATGGACTCCTTCCCAATGAAATCTAAATTTAATATTCACATGCTAAATGAGTTGAAAGCCCAACACCTTAGTGGAGCTGATATATTAGGGATTTGGGACTCAAATTTGCCCATTTATAACCTCCCTCAAGTCAATGCCCTTCCAGACTTAGTCCATAAGTACCAGGAGTGCTATGATCCATGCCAGAGAGCTGTTCTCAGTCCTACAGGCTCAGTCTTGTTCCATATCACCCCTGAATCCATAAATGAGATGCTGTATTTTCACACTGCAAGACCATTGGCCCCTCTCTCCATGATAGATTTGGTCAGGATGGGGAGTAACTTGTCAAGTGCCCAGATCACCAAAATCAATCAGTTATTCATACAACCAAGTTCTGAAATTATAAGAACCCCTCCTATTGGATATCCTTACCTAAATGACTTGGGCAGAATGCTGGTAGATTTGATCAGCTATGTCCTGGGGTTCAGGGGAGTTGAGGATGTTGATGAAACTATAATGGCAATGCTGTCTATATTTTCTCCTGGGAAACCTCCAACTGTACACTATGACTATGCCACATATATTGCAGAAAAGATTCATGAACAGCTAATGAATCTACAAAGGGAAAGGATGTTCAGATACACCTCCTACATCTACCATCTGTTCTTATTTTATCAACCAGATAGCTTCTCTGTTCCTCTCAAGAAACTTAATGCCCAGGGAAGTCCAAGGTCAGTTGTGTTTTGGACTTCAGTTTTCCATTTTGTTTCTGAGTCACCATACACATACTGTGAGTTCATAGACCTGTTCATTCACCCAGCTATGACCTTGCTATATGGTGTTCCTCCTCCAAGGTTGACTGATGACATGCAAAGAGTCCTCCTCCTCTCCAAGGCCTACAGCATTGGTGATTGGTATTTTTACCAACACCACACAGTAATCAGAGTATATGGCTGTGAGTTGAACCCTTATAGGCTGCCAAGGTATGTCCCTATGAGACTTTTTGCCCTAGAATACTTCAGGCAGTTTGGAAATGCCGACTGCTTCCATTTCCAAAGTAAGAATAAGAAGGTGCAGTTGAAGGTAAGGAGCCAGCTAGGCCCTTTTCTGTACAACAAAAGAGAGGAGGGATGGAAGGAGGCAGATATGATCCTAGAGGGCCTCAGATTGCAAACCAGTTTCAAATGGACAACTTATGACCGCAATCATTTTATTTCCCTCAGAAGGATAAAATATAAATTGGGTAACTATGCACATGTAAAGCTGCGTCAGATTGAGCAGTATGCCAATTCTTTGAGCTGGAAAGAGGGCACTCTAGAAGAGGAAATTACTAGAGAACAGATGCTAGAAAGTGAGGCTAGGAATATTCGAAAAGAGGCTGACTTGGAAACTTGTGGACAGGTTTCCTTCTCATATCAAAGGCAACTTGGAGGAGCTGCCTCATCTTCAACCGCACATCAGCAAGCTGCCATGGACACTCAATAGACATCCAGCAAAGGCAAAGAAAAAGAGGTGGAACAGCAAGAAGGATTGCAGCAGCAGGAAGTACATCAACCACAACAACAACAACAAGAAGAGCAAAGACAGGAGCAGCCTGTACAGCAAGAGCAGACAGTGGAAGCCCCAAAATCCACTGAGCAACAGCCACAACAAACTGTGCCTCCAAGGCAAGAAACATTAGCTGAAGCATCCGTCCTCCAAACCCCACAAAAGGAGGATATAAGCAGAAAAAGAGATAGAGAGACTCCCCTTACATCATCCATGAATCAGGGAGAGAAAAGACAGAGAATGAATCCTCTCTTCGAGGAGGAAATGCCAATGGGACAGACTTTGGGCATGGGCCCACCTAGCAGGGAAGCATCCGCAAGTTCCTTTCAACAGGAACAGGACAGAACAGTGGGAGGAGAAGTCAGCTCCTCAAGCCAGCAGAGAGAAGGTGAACTGGGCATTAAACAACAGTTCATTTACATAAAGAGGAGAAGTGAGCCAATAAAGATACAACTATACAATCATTTGTTGAAGATGGCTCCTACTAACCAGCAAAGACTCATGTCCGCCTATGATGTAAATGAGGGCAAGATGATCATGAGTCACTTCATGCCCACTGCACTACAACCACAGTCCCCTTCAGATTACTTGAGAACCAATCTGGAAGTACTTGCCAAGGACATCCACCCAATGGACAAAATAGAATTGCATAAGCAAACGGGTGAGATGGTGTATGCATCCTTGGAAGATAAGACCCTGGATAATTACAGGCTAGTAAATAGCCTAAATAATACAGCTGCTCAACTTGAGTTGGAGAAAGCATCCTCTCAAGCAAAGGACAACAGGATCAGGTCCTTAGAAGATATAATCATAGAGATTGGGCATGATACCAAGGATATCAAGGGCATACAAGAAATATTGAAGTTGAGGGATGCAGACATGGCAGCTTTGAGGAGGAAGATCAAAATTCCAGCCACAATTCATCCTCAAACAGATGAAGTTTCCCAGCAGAGGCATGATCAAGATGCCACAGATTTGCTGGTGTCTCTATATAAGCAGCTAATCCACACTCAAGAAAAGCTGGGAGAATCAGAGGCTGCACAGGCAGCATTACAGGCAGCTTTAAAACAAAAAGAAGAAGGTCAGACCTCCCAGCCTCCTCCTGAAATAATTAATCTTGAGGAAGCTGTTCCAACTACTGTTCCCCCTCCTCAACAAACAGAGAAAACATCACCATCTACATCAGCAGCTACACCGATAACAGAGCAGGCTCAAAGTCTAGACATGTAGAAACTTAAGAATGAGATTCAAGTCCTGGAAGCTCAAATGTTAGAGCTGAATCAAGCCAAAGAGACTTTGGCTAAAATAAATGAAAAATATGATAAATCCAAGCAGACCGTAGCTGAAAAAGAAAGGGAGATAAAAGCTCTCAAAAAGAGGATAAATGAGCTAGAAAAGGAGCTCACACTTGATAAAGTAACAGCTGAGCTCAAGGCAGTCCTATGGGCAAATATTGGCCAGTCCATCACTGACCAGTGGCACTACATTGAGACTATACATGAGCAGTCAGAGCTCATTGCAAAAGCACATAGGGAAATCCAAAGGGCAAGGGCATCTCTTGGCAATATGCCTGATGCTGCCAACAGAATGATCAATGTGCTAAATCACAGGACAAGTACTCAGCTGACCACCATGGGAATCGCCAACAGAACTGAGACCATCTCAATAGTTAAAAGGGTCCTGACATTAAGAACCCTGGTACAAACATTAGAGAGGAGAAGCCAGGATATGCAGACAGAAATCAATAGATTCATGGACAGGTTTCTGGCATTACAGAACAGAGGTCTTCCTAGCATACTGAGCAATGCAGGAAAACTACTTACTCATGAAAATTATGCCAAAAGGGTCAACACCTTTGCTGCAAGTCAGATTGCAGAAAACCCCAGCACTTCAGCAGAATCAGGACCAGCATCAGGGCAAATTCTCTACAACAGGGTAGAGAACTTATTTTTTATTATGAATGAAATCAATCACTTGTTTGATGTGCCTCCAAATTTCTATAAGTACACAGAGGCAGATGAGACTATAGAGGCAATTTTAAGACACCAATTGCCCACACAGGAAGTCTGGACTAGATTGACACAATTAATATTATCAAACCAGAGCCTGTAAATCAAGTTTTTATTCAATTTCATAAGTGATCATGCACAGGAAAACTTAATAAAATCAGCATGCAAAGAAAAGGTAAAGGGCTGAGCCAACTCAGCAGAACTATTCGGCCAACAAAGCAAGATGAGAAGCTACAGGTGTCCAGGCCGAGAAGCTACAACAGAGCAGCTCCAAAAGCGCATTTTCCAGCATTAATGCAGATCACTCCAACCGACTCGTTGGCTTCCAAAAGCCAAAATATCTTCTGACAGATAGAAAGATGCATTTATGTTGTTTTAAAGGCAACAATAACTTCTTATCTGCTGTTCTGTACAAAGTTGATGAAATATTTATTTCTTAGATGACTCAACGCCTTAGATATTTTGTATTACCGTTTGTATATATTTGCCCCTTGCACAAGCTTGCAGGGGTTGTTGTTGATTTCTCTTGAAGAAGTTCTTATGCTGTAATCTTTTCAGAGCTTAATAAACAAAGTGATGGAATTTCTCAAAGTTCTGAAGTGTTGAATGCGTTCTGGTGTGTGTTGAAAACTGCAGGATTCCTGTGTACCTCACAACACAATAAGTTTTCTGTAACTCTCTTTGTTATGTATTTCAATCTTTTACAATCCATATATGTTTCTAATTTCTAAATATTTAGCAACAAAGAAAAAGAATAGCCTTCAGGATTTATTCATGCAATACCCTGAGCTCAATCTATGTTGTTAATAAATGTTTTCTTCAGCTATAATCTTGATAAGTGTAATTCTTAATTGCTGCACTATCAGAATATATCTTTCACAGTGACCTTTGTTTCAGGAATTCAAGTTTGCTCCTGTGCAACATGTCTCACTTTCACATCACCAGCTTAATGGAGAATTCTTAATTGCTTTCTGTTGGCTGACCATACATCACCACTTAAGTTTAAATTTTGTTTGTTTGAGTTACCCAATAGGCCCTGCAGTCTGAACATCATCACTCCAGCATTTCAAAACATTTCAAAGCTCTAGACTCCATTGCCCAATGATATACTACTGTCTGAACACTACATCTTAAGCACTGAAAGAAGTCCTTCAACCAAAACGAGAACCAAAAACCTGAGCATAATAGCTAGCCTAAAATACTATCAAAAACAGAGACAAATCATAAAGAGAGAGCCCTCTCTGATTACAGTTTGGCTAGAGACTGTAGTCCAAAGATTGGTTAGTGGTTACCCCAGCCGTATTCCCTTGGGAGTCAAAGGGAACAACCTGGGTGATAACAAAAACCAAAGCAGAAAAGTTTCAGTTGGAAGATGTAGTGTTGTGGTGGGATGCATGGAATGAGGAAAAAGGAAAGAATGGTAAGTTTGACAATCTATGGAAAGGTCCATATAAAATCTCAGCTTATCGAGGACATAATGCATTTTTGTTAAAGGAAATGTATGGTAAAGAATGTTCAGGAGGACCAGTGAATGGTAGGCTCCTGAAACACTACTACTCTTGAGGCTGTTCCTTGAAGTTACTTCAACTTCATTGTATATACCAGTTTGCTTTTCCTTGTAAGGTTTCAAGTACACTGTCATCTGAGCTTGGGGCCCAAAATGAAGGCTATAAATCTTGAATTATTTGTGTCAAGCTTGGTTGATTTGGTTTGTAGTCAAGTTTAGAGTCGGTTGTGAGTCAGTTTTCAGTTTGTATTGAGTCATTTTTCTTTAAAAATTGTAAAAAAAGGGGGGTTTTCCTTGTTTTAGTCTTTTGTTTGTTTTACCGTATTTGGCCCAATCAGCTAGGCACTTGGTCTACGTGTTCTTGACACCTCCAAGGAGCTGCCATCCCTAATAAGGCCAATGTTAAGTCTTGAATGATTTGTGTCAAGTTTGGTTGATTTGGTTTGTAGTCAAGTTTAGAGTCGGTTGTGAGTCAATTTTCAGTTTGTATTGAGTCATTTTTCTTTAAAAATTGTAAAAAAAGGGGGGTTTTCCTTGTTTTAGTATTTTGTTTGTTTGACCGTATTTGGCCCAATCAACTAGGCACTTGGTCTACGATGTTCTTGACACCTCCAAGGAGCTGCCATCCCCAATAAGGCCAATGTTAGTGTCAGTATCTACATACTTCCATCAGGGATCAAATTTGCTCTTTGCATTTTCATTTTAGGGGTCCCATACTGAAATTTTTACATCATTTCATTAGGTCATGTCAAACTGATCCACTAATGGTTGTCTTCTCTTCAGAAAATCTAATTTCTCCCTCATAGAGTATACTTGCTGACCCTTCTTCAGGTTGTCTTCAGTTATGGTTTCATGGTCAATTTGCAATCATGCTTTCATTAGGTCATAGGGCATGTTTCATTAGGTCTTAGGGTTTCATTTCCAAGGTCAAGAGCATGATTTAAAAGTGTAAATAAAGGGCAGAAAGGGTATGAGGATGATAAATAAGTCAAGCATGATGGCTAGTAAGTCATAGTCACTATATAATTATCTTTTTAACTAATGTAATTTTCACCTCAAAAAACATGTTTTTGAGGTGAAAACAGAGTATTTTGAGTTAATTTGTATTTCTTATGTAATTTTAAGTCACTTTATGTAATAAATGATCCTAGCTGCACCAATGCATCTCTCCTTGCTACAAGACAAAGAAACACTGCAAAAATCAGTTCAAGTTGAGCATCATCCACCTGAAAAGAAACAAAGAAGGAAAGGCATTAAAAACAGAGATTTGAAAAAGGTAAAGAAACATTAGAAAGTGGGTTTTTCTAGTGAAAAATCAAAATCTACTCCTATATAAGATGTCACATTTCATTTTCAAGTTCATCATTCTCATTTGGCAAAGAAGGAGTAAAAAAGTGAGGAAAAGAGGAGAGTTTGAGTGAGTTTTGGGCCAAGGAGAAGCGGCGCTGCACGTTTGGAGCAGTGGTGAAGTGTCACTATGCTTCTGCAGTTTGACACTGCGTGTTTCAGGCAGTGGAGTTGGCGCTGCGCATTTAGGGGGTGGTGCTGTGCATCTGAACTGAGCGCTACGCGTAGGGAGGTTTCAGCAGTGCAAAATTACACTGCGCTGCATGTTGAGAAGTGGCGCTACATGTCTGTAGTTGGCACTACGCATTGAGTAGCAAAGACCAGAAAGCCTCCAAACTTCATAAAAACTTCCAAAGAACCCTCTCATCTCTCAAACAAGTAAGTGCACTCCCTCTACCTCATCATTGAAGTTGCAATTGAAGTGTTTGAAGGAATTTACCATGACAAATGTGAAACCCTAATTTCTCCCTCAATGACATTCTAGAAACCCTAATCCCCTCTATTTTTCCAACCACCTATCACTAAAACCCTAAACCCCTTCCCTACATCACTCCATAACATTCTATACCCCCTCATCCTTCATCCCACAAGTTATATTTCAAAAAAGGGCCCAAAACCCTCTCCCTCACTTTCATAATTCATACCATTCCCTTCATTTTCTAGCCTACCAAAATACCTCACAAGGTCATCTCCCATTCCCTCACTCCTAAATCACTCTTACTCATTCCCTTCATCCCTTTTCTTGGAGTGTACAACCTCAAACTTTGTAAACATGGATAGAGAAGACAAAGACTATGAGGAGGAGGAAAACACAGGCAATGACAGTTTGACAAATAGACCTCAGCATAGGAGAAAACCACACAAGGGAGGCATGATTATTAGGGAAGAGCCATTAAACATCAGAGAATTGCAGGCCTCTCAGTTAGCTGTCACTTGTTTCAGACATCTAGGGTGCTATGAGTTCTGTGAGTAGGTAGAGAGAGTTCAACACCATCCTGAGCTCACTAGGATTTTTGTAGCCCATCTTCAGGACAACAAGGTGACTCTTGCTGGGGTGACATTTACAGTTTCACCTTCCATTATTGCGGATGCAACCAGGATTCTGAATGTAGGGGAGAAGTGGTACAAGGCACAGGACCTGAATGAACATTATTATGAGCCTTACATCAAACCCAAGTACAGAAATGAGGCGAAAAGGCTTTTTCCTTTCATATTCCTTGAAGACAAGTATGCCCCCATGATGAAAATCATCATGAAATATTTCACTTGTGAGGGAAAATTTTCCAGACTGTACACATATCACATCCGGCTTGTCATGCATTTTACCAAAGTGAGGATGTTAAACATCCCTTATTTCTTGTTCAGGAATATTGAGAAGATGGCCCATTTTGTGTAGAAAAAGCCATACCCTCAGTAGATGAGCAATCTCTATCATTATTCCCTGATCAAGATGATTATGATTCATCATCTTAGCCTCCTCAACATCTCTTGGTAGACATTTATTGCTCATGACATCTTCAGGGGTCCTCAAATTCCTCCACCAGTGTCTCAAGAATTAGGAGGACCTTCTAGCAGTGCTCAAGTGAAGACAGATGAGAAGGCCAAAGAGACTAGAGCTACTGAGGTGCCCGAGACTTACATGACATATCAGAGGGGCACAAGGAGATTGTTTGCAGCTGAAAGGCAAGTGTTTTCTCCACAAGATGTGGAAGGGACCTTGCCTTCTTCATCAACTCATAGGCAAATGCTAGCTCCACAAGATGTGGAAGGGGCTTTGCCTTCTTCATCAACACAACAGGTACAGGTGCAACAATTGCACAAAGGGAAAGAAAAGATGCTGGAGGAAAGTTTTGATGATGAGGAGAAAGAGAGAGACTTTGATTTGACAGAGCATGATGAGCTGGAGCAGCATTATACTCATCATGGCATGGAAATAATTGACTTAGAGGCTCAGGATGAAGAAACAATAAAGGACATCATCATACAGGAAAAGGAGGCTCAAGTCCAAGCATTGATGGAAAATTTGGAGAGAGCCAAGTATGTCATCACATATTTGGAACAAGAGAACAAGTAGTTGAGTGACAAGTAGGTCCTCATGGAGCTGGAACTTCTCAAGGTAAAACGATAAGGTAACAAGGAGGCACAGGTCACTTTGACTCCTATTGAGAAGGAAATTGAGGATGATAGAGAGAATTGGCTTGAGAGAGTCAATTTTCACCTAGATAAGCTGTTGCAGAAGTCCAATAGGGACAACCAGATGATCAGGCACATGGCCTACCATTACAGGACCTGAAACAAAATTTGCAACATGAGGGTCAAAAAGATGAAAGCTAGGCTAAAGCGGGCTCTAAAGGGCACAAAAGAGGAGGATAGGCTTAGGTTGCTTGTTGAAGTTTCCTTAGCTCATCAAGATGCTTGATGATGCTGCTGCTCACCAATTTTGGTTAGGTTTGGAGAAGATTTTGTTTTTTGCAAATTTTGGAAATTGCACACACAGAAAATCTGGCTCAACGCGCAACGCCACTGGCGCTGCGCTTTTCCTAGGGGCACCCAATGCACAAATGGCTTGCATTTTTGGATTCAAAGTGATGAGTACATGCACCATATGGATTTCCTAAGTTTTTGGGGCATAACTGGTCCACCAAAAAGTAAAAAAACACGATAAAAATGACCTTTCTGCCACTTTTTGGACACACAAAAGCAGTCTTGGGAGAATCAACTTTTGAGGGGTCAAATGAGCTTCAAATGAAGAAATTCTAGGTGTTTTGGAAAGTATACTTGCTGAATTTTCCAATGAGCTATCATGAGCTCAATTTGGATGCCGAGAAGGCCAAAAAAAAAAGACCTGAAAGTGGTGTTGCACGTTGGGCCAATATCGCTGCGCGTAAGGAAATTTTTGCACACGATGGCTATTTTTCTGTGTTTTGATTGTGTTCATGGATTTTCTCTCATGGAGGATGTTTTAATATTGTAAATTATGACTTGGCTTGTAAATATGATGGATAATTAGTAGTAGAGGGTAGATTCATTAGATTAAAAGTCAATTTGAGCTCAAAAGAATCAATTTTTCACTTTTAGAGGCAAGTTGTTAAGATGCCTATATTCCTGTTTCTTGTTCAGTGTTCGTTAGATTAGCTCCTCATCTTAGGGATTTGACCCCTGAGGATGGGAGGAGGTTGAAACAATGCCTATATCTTCTTCTTCTTTCTCATTGTAAAGGGTTGGACTCAGCTGGATGCTTATGCCTTGATTGTACATCATTTTGTAGTAGTTTAGCAGGAGATTAATAAAAATTGCAGCTATTTCTTTGGGATTCATGTGGTATGGAGTTTAGTTCAGTTTCTTCTCTTGTGATCATATGTTAATATGTTTTGTGTACTTCATTAATCATTTCATAGCTTCTAAGTGAATGTTTTCAAGTTGATAGGCAGAATCCATAACATCACTGCTCTGCTTTGGGGAAATATTCACCATTATATGTTTTCTATAGTTTAGGAAGGATCCATGGTAATCACATGCTCTTCCTAGCTTCTCACCAGTCTTAAAACACCTCACCCATCAAGCCCTAGAGTGCTAAACCTCATGCCTACCTTGCCCCATTGAACACCCTGCAATTTTGACCTAATTCCCTATTCCTAACTGTCTGGCCCCTCCTGATCCAGCAAATCAAAATCAAATCAAACCTTATGCTACTATACCTAGCCTAATATCCTTTTCCTAATCTAGTCATATTGGCTGAGATCCTTACAGAGAGAGCCCTCTCTCGGCCTAGTAGGGCTAGCTACTTGGATAAGCGTGGTTTGTGGTTACCCTGGCATTGCCTTCTTTCAGCCTGAGGTTCAATCCAGGTGATAACATGCTGTTCAGAACATCAAACCAGCTGAGATCGAACCAGGAAAAGTTCTAAATATCAATGCTAATCTAGAGAGCAAACAACATAAAAATCTTATCCAGGTATTGTAGAAAAATAAAGGGGCTTTTGCCTGGGATTATCCTGATATGAAAGGGATAGATACGCAGTTATGTACACACCACATTTATACAGAGAAGGATGCGCGACCCATCCGACAACCTCAACGGTGGTTGAACCCTCACCTCATGGATATTGTGAAAGAGGAATTACAGAAGCTACTGGATGTAAACTTTATTTATCCTATCTCAGACAGTAAATGGGTCTCCCCTTTGGTGGTTGTCCCCAAGAAAAATGGGAAATGGCGTATTTGTGTAGACTATCAAGAGCTAAATAAGGCAACATAGAAAGACCATTTTCCCCTCCCATTCATTGATCAGGTCCTCGATACGTTGGCAGGGAAGCAATTCTTCTCCTTTCTAGACGGCTTCAGTGGGTACAATCAAATTCAAATTTCCCCTAAAGACCAGGACAAAACGACCTTCACCTGTCCCTGGGGCACATTCGCATACAGAGTATTACCATTTGGCTTGTGCAATGCCCCGGCCACATTTCAGAGAGCTATACTAAGCATCTTTGCTGATCTAATAAATGAAGGACTAGAGGTATATATGGATGATTTTACTCCATATGGGGATGATTTTGATCAAGCATTACGAATGCTAGAAAAAGTCTTAGAACGATGCATCGCTACCAGGTTATGTTTAAGCAATGTCAAGTGTCACATGATGATGACCGAGGGCGTGATCCTAGGGCATTACATCTCTGCAACAGGAATACAGGTAGACCCAAAAAAAATACAGGTAATTCTTTTACTGCCTACCCACTGCACTGAAACAGAGGTACGTAGTTTCCTAGGATATGCAGGTTATTATTGCAGATTTATCAAATTTTTTCACAGATTACGGCACCCTTATACGCTGTAATTGGAAACATTGATTTCAGCTGGTCTGACAAGTGTGACATAGCTTTTGTAGGATTAAAGAAACTAGTCTCAACAGCACCAGTATTACGTGGACCAAACTGGGAGTTTCCTTTCCATATTTCCACAGACGCATCAGATGTAGCCATAGGCGCTGTCCTTGGCCAAGAGGAGGAAAAGAAACCTTATGCTATATATTACATTAGCAAAAATCTCACCCCTACAGAACTCAATTACACAGTGACAGAAAAAGAATTCTTAGTAGTTATTTATGCAATAAACAAATATAGACACTATATAATTGGCTACCAAGTCTTTGTGTACACTGATCACTCTGCCATTAGATATCTAGCTAATAAAACTATCACAATTGGTTCAGTAACACGATGTTTTTTTCTTTTGCAGGAGTTCGACATTACCATTAAAGATCGTCCAGGAAAGGAGAATCCTATTGCTGATTTTCTATCTTGAATTCTGAAGGTTAATGATCCACTGGTGGTAGATGACCAATTCTCGGATGAGCACCTGTTTGTTGTGACGGTTAAGACGCCATGGTACGCAGATGTGGAAAATTATCTGGCAGTAGGGAAGCTACCTAAACATTTAACAACAAGGGAAAGAAAATTGATTGTTCAGTGCAGCACCCGATTCTCTTGGATATGTGGATATCTTTTTCATACAGGGGCCGACATGTGTATACGCAGATGTATCCATGAGGATGAGATCCATGACATTCTGAAGGCTTTCCATGACGAACCTTGTGGGGGACATTTTGTAGACTGAAGGATAGGACATAAGGTATTACAAATGGGCTATTACTGGCCCACTATTTTTAAGGATGCTAAAAAATATGCCCAGCCCTGCGACAGTTGCCAAAGGATGGGCCGACCTGGTCAATATGATGAAATGCCTCTACGGCCACAATTTGTCATAGAACCCTTCGAGTGTTGGGCATTAGAATTCATAGGTCCATTCCATCCACCTTCCAATCAGAAGGCCTACATACTAGTAGCCACGGATTATGTGACAAAATGGGTGGAAACAGTAGATTTAACAAGAGCCACAAAGGAAACAGTGATTAACTTCCTTTTTGGGCTATTTGTGCGGTATGGATTACTGCGAGAAGTGGTCACAGATGGGGGAAAGAAATTCACAGGTAACAAGATTACTACCACCCTCAGAAACCATCATATCACGCATAGGATCACTTCTCCGTATCACCCGCAGGTGAACGGGTAGGTAGAAAGCACCAACAAGGTTATAGAAGCAATTATGACCAAAACAGTCTCAACGCACCAACAAGATTGGACTGCTAGACTGCTAGAGGCCTTGTGGGCCTATCGTATGACTTGGAGGAATAATATTGGGTACTCTCCTTACCAGCTTGTGTTCGGTAAGGAAACAAATTTTCCAATCGAATTCGAAATAAAGACTCTAAGGACAACCCAAGAAGTGGGTCTGGATTTAACAGAAGTTCAAACCAAACGTCTTCAGCAAATTAACGAACTAGATGAAGCTCGATTTTTTTCTTTGCAATGAATTGCAATAATACAACAACAAAGGGAAAAATGGCATGACAACCTTATCAAGAAGAAAACGTTTTAAAAAGGGGATTGTGCACTTCTGTATGATTCTAGGTTCCAGGACTTCCCAAGCAAGTTGCAAACAAGATGGCTCGGCACTTATGAGATTCAAGAAGTGCATAACAATGGTACTCTTACCTTGACTACCATAGATGGATCCGGCCATTCCTTTAAGGTTAACGGGCATCGAGTGCGCCTCTATCATCCACTGCTTACTAAAGAATCTTTCTGCAAGCAGGTACGCAAGGACCCCTCCATGCAAATTCTAGCTGCAGGGAATGATAACCCAACAACTTTTTCTTTAAAAAATTGAAATTGCTTGAAAAATTGTAAATAATGTACATACCTTTGTAGGCATTACCACGTAAATATGGTTTTTTTTTTTTTTTTGCTGTTCAAACAATCGAACGCTTACCGTTCAATTGATTGAACAACACAGTTTTTATGTTTTTCGCTGTTCAAACAAGTGAACACTTGTCGTTCAATTGATTGAACAACATTCACTGTTCAAACAAGGGAACACTTTCCGTTCAATTGATTGAACAACATTTTTTTTTTTTGTGTTCGTTGTTCAAAAAATTGGACATTTGCCGTTCAATTGATTAAATAACACATTTTTTTGTTGTGTTCATTGTTCAAACAATTGGATGTTTGCCGTTCAATTGATTGAACAACACATTTTTTTTTGTTTTCGTTGTTCAAACAATTGGATGTTTGCCATTCAATTGATTGAACAACACATTTTTGTTGTTTTCATTGTTCAAACAATTGAACGCTTGCCGTTCAATTGATTGAACAACACATTCTTTTCATTTTTCACTGTTCAAACAATCGAATGTTTGCCATTCAATTGATTGAACAACACATTTTTTTGTTGTGTTCATTGTTCAAACAATTGGACGTTTACCGTTCAATTGATTGAACAACACATTTTTTTCATTTTTCTCTGTTCAAACAAGTGAACGCTTGCCGTTCAATTGATTGAACAAAACATTTTTTTTTTGTGTTTGTTGTTCAAACAATTGGACGTTTGCCATTCAATTGATTGAACAACACATTTTTTTCGTTTTTCGCTGTTCACTTGGTTGAACAACACAATTTTTTTCATTTTTCGCTGTTCAAACAAGCGAATGCTTGCTGTTCACTTGGTTGAACAACACTGTTTTTTTTTCATTTTTCACTGTTTAAACAAGCGAACGCTTGCTGTTCACTTGGTTGAACAACACTATTTTTCTTATTTTGTTTTCGCTGTTCAAACAATTGGACGACTGCCGTTCAATTGATTGAACAACATGTTTTTCTTTGTATTCTCACGACTGCCGTTCAATTGATTGAACACCATTTTTTTCTTTGCATTCTCACGACTGCCGTTCAATTGATTGAACGACACATTTTCCGTTCATTGGTTTTCGCTGTTCAAGTTATTGAACAATTTCCGTTCACTTGATTGAACAACACTGTTCTTCTTATTTGTTTTTGTTGTTCAAACTATTGAATGACTGCCATTCAATTAATTGAACAACGCATTTCTCCTTATTTATTTTCATTTTTTTTGATTTTTGATTTTGTAGAGTGAACCACACCTTGTTGCAAGCTAAATGTTGAATTTTTCTCATTTTTTTCTTGATCATTATACCATGATCTTCTTCTTTTGTATTGAAAATAAGTGCCATGTGCATTCGTGCCTCTTCTAAAGATATATGGTAATAACAATGTCATTATAACTTCTAAAATCCTTTTGTTGGTTATCTTTATTCATCAAGCTAATATGGCGTATCTTTATAATGGCTGTCTGAACATCTTTTCTTTTGGGACACATCAGGAAATGATTCATTACCTTTAATCCATGCTAGCTTATGTTTATACTTCCAAATGGATAAAACTCATCGATATAATGTTAAGGGATAAGAGTATAATACTCCCATTGGCATCTTCTTACTTCTTACACCATCCCTGACTCTTAAGGAGCAAATGAGCCTCCCTTTTTACAAGAAAAATTGCAAAAATAAAATAAAAATAGCAAAATGCTTACAACATTGTCCAAAGAGGATAGGGGGTCTCATCATGAGCCAGCCTACCACGATCATAAGAATGTAATAGGTGACATTCCAATTTGGCTACCACACCAAGGTAATGATCTTCTTGATAAATAATTTGTCAGAAGAACAGGGGGTCTCATCACGAGCCAACCTGATCATCTCTATTTCACCCTGGTGAGTGGCACTATGGTTATCTGGTCACCATGCCAGCATAGTGGTCTCTTTGTGATAAAAGAGAAAAAATTAAATTGTAAAAAGGACTTTGGCTCATTTGGGAGGGTTAAAAAGCAACCCTGCCGAGGCTATGAATGCTTGCTGGCAGCAGTGGCTCTACTGTGGTATTGAAGTATTATCTTATATTGCCATATGACATCTACCTCTTATCACCTATGACCCTATTTCTAAACGAAAAACTCCGTTTGGTAGCACTTTTACAAGCTGCATAGCATGGTGATTTTTATTTTTATTTATCATATTCCATATGTCCGCGTATTAAATGACAGCCATTAAATATAAACCATCGATTATGCTGATATGATTAATTCCGCTTACAGTAAAATATTTGACATAATGACTTGATATTGCTGTTTTTTATTTTTTTGGCCAATTCACA
Source organism: Pinus tabuliformis (assembly GCA_031772625.1). Taxonomy (NCBI): domain Eukaryota; kingdom Viridiplantae; phylum Streptophyta; class Pinopsida; order Pinales; family Pinaceae; genus Pinus; species Pinus tabuliformis. The sequence continues at coordinate 645,050,222 of CM062815.1, read as the reverse complement.
TCTGACGACGCATGTCGCTTAAATGCTTTATTGATTTGTGTGCTGTGCTTTTTAGATTGGTTGCCGACATTTATTTCGCATTGGTTATTTGCCTGTTTTCCGCGTGCTAAAAGGACGTGGATGCCCTTCTCTCATCAGAGGGGGGGATGGCCTGCATATGGATAGCACGTATTCCAATTATAAATAAATGTGTGATAATCATTCAGATTACCTCTAGAGTACGATTTGCATGATGTGCAGGGATATGTAATAATTAGTAGAAAATTTTGATTGGTCGAAGAATGGCAACCATTATGGCGGGCATGCGAACATACAATTTTGCATTAAGTATGGCTGACAGGATGGACAACTTAACTAAAAATGATAATTCTTATCCAAGTAGAGTCATTTCCTTTATAATTGCTGTGATATACATTGCTGCTGTGTTGCATTACAGGGGTAAAACACAGTTGTCTTTAGAAGAACCAGACCCAATTGCAGCAACTATGGGTGGAAGAGAAATTCAGAGTGAGCCTCTAGTACTAATGGTGTTGGATCAAGCCCGTGAAATCCTTGAACGCGTTGGCTGGTTACAGTACTTAAACAGATTGCAGGGATTCCATGAAGAGCTAACGCTGGAGTTTCTGCAAAATCTGCAGAATGGTAGTATAGTGGTCAAAGGCATAAGCATGATAGTTTCAGAAGAAGTCTTGGCCAAAGTCACTCAACTTCCAGCAGAAGGGGCAAAATGGGTAGACAAACGCGTCCTTTTATACAGTGCAATTGAAGCCTTCCAGGACCCAGGCGAGCGGCTGGTACGAACGGGGAAAGGAATTCATCCTTCGGCGTTGCAGCAACCATGGCAAGAGCTGGCGGTCATCATCCAAAGATATATCACTTGCGACGGCTGGCATGATGTGGTAAAGCCTCAACAACTGAAACTCCTAGCCATTTTAAAGCAAAGAATTTTAGTTAATTTACCATTTTATTTAAATTCCCTATTACACGATGTTGCCCGACGGGTAAGGACAGCCAAGGACCCACATAGTGTAGTCAACCATCATGGGTTAATTAAGTTAATCATCACAAATAGATTGGCACAAAAACAATTAACATGGGACAATATCATAAATCCTACCTTGGCTCCACCCCTGGAAAATGAGGAAACAGAGCAGCAAGGGCCAAGAACCCCAGGCCCAAAGAAAATATTAAAACGAAAGAGCCCCACTGCACCCCTAGAATCAGCTAAGCGTAGACGCTCGGTGAGAGTAAAAGCCTAATGACACATTCCAATCCAAGTAGAAGAAGCTGGACCATCCCGCACACCTCCTCTTAGTCCTCAAGACCCTCCTTTGCAAGACTATGAGGAGGAAGTGGCAAGGGTTTTGGGAAGCATGGAAATTTTTACCAAGGGTAAGGAACAACCAGGGAACACTGAAAGATCGTTCTGTACTCCTACTCGGTCGGTCCCCACTAACAATTTTGGTCATGAACAAACCCAGCCATGCACTGATCCCATGGAGGAGCAGAGAGAGTTAATTCCTGATGTGGAAACACCCCTTGAAGCCGAGGAGCATGAAGAAACCCCAGTAGAAAGAAACCCTGAAGGTGAAAACTTGGAGGATGCCAATCAACCAAGTGATATTCCCTTTTCAAAGTCCCTCATGGATGAGGCCTACCAAGAAGAAGACCACGAGAATGATGACTATTCAGGAGATACCATTGCATTGGGATCTCCTAAACATGAAATGAATAATAATTATGAGTTGGAAGGAGAAATCCCACCAACAACACAACTCCAATTGGAAACATTCATGATGATAACATAATGCAGCCTGTGCAAGTGGTAGAAGGTAATGTAGCCCTAGATGGGAGCCCTAGAGTAGAAGAGCCCTACAAAGTTAAACTTAAAAAGGTGCTCAGAAAATACAGAAAACAAAAGCAGGTAATCAAGCAGTTGAAATACTGGTTAAAAGAAGCAACCAGGACGAGGAAATTGAAAGCAGAAATGGAGAATGTAGGGACACAAACAGAACAATGTTCTATGAAGGATGCAGAGACTCAGACAGAGTTTCTTAAGGGTTGCCCAAGAGAAACCTAGACTGAGCCTGCTATTAGAGAAGATACTGCCATACAAACAGAGGAGCCTTGTATCTTTTCACAGGGAACTCAAATGGCCTACCCCATTGTGGACACTGCTGTCCAGACCGAGATTGAAGAAAATGTTCAAGTTGTAATTCCGGAAGCAGTTGAAGCTGCTATGTAGACTGACCCTGAGGAGACCCAAGATGCAGAAGTCCAAACAGATGAAATGCCTCTTTACACCCCCTTGGTTAGAGAAGCCGTTATTAGAAAATTAGAGAATGAGCTTTTAACAGTTCATCAAGAGCTAGCTCAGCATAAGGAGAAGGTGATCCCTTTTCACGAACACCAAGGGCTAAAGAAGAAATTCGAGGCACTTACCAGGATGGAGGATGAGACTTTTTCTCAATACAAGGTTGAGCAAAAGAAGGTTGAAAATTTAAAGGGTCAATTGCAGAAAGCCAGAGAACAAATGGAGACTGTCTGTTCTCTCTATTCAGACACTCTATCTTGTCGAGCTCCCGCTACTAATTATGCTTTATTTCTTATGGAGAGATATCTCCTGTTAAAAGTTAAGGCCGTTAAGGCTGGTAAATTAGCAGAAATTAAAACCACTCCTGATTTTATTAAGTGTTTCAGAGAACACAATGAGAAGATTCAACGCCTCCTTTGTGAGCTCTATATGCATAATTTTGTTTTAGAGGATGACAGGGATAGCCACCCTGCCCCTTTCATAGGAGACATTCAATTTCAGGCATTCCTTTCCTTTGCTGCTAATCAGCTAAAATGGGCCAAGGCTTACAACACATTCAAAAGGTGTGAATATGGCATTGACCTATGGGTCAGAGGAGAACCTACATAGCCACTACTCCTATCTATCTGGCATAAGCAGTTTATGAAGAAAAATGGTGTTGTAGGCAAATTGGGGCCAATCCATACTGATATCATTTAGGTTGGAAAGGAATACTTCCAGGATATTAAAGAAGAAGCCTTGGCTGCATCCAAGCAAAGATGGGAAGTTTCCAGTAACACTGTGAGGGGCCGGGAGCCATTCGGATACCGTAACTTCCAAGCTACCTCTTCCCATTTTTTCAAATATAGCAATATGATTTTAACATTGGGACCAGACTGGATAGGATGTCGCTACAGAACCCCAATCATATGGTACCCTCCTGATCAATACTGTAGTGATTATAACTTAAAATATCATGAGGTAACCCAGGCTTTCATTGTCCTCAAGCAAAAGAATGGTTTTAGGAATTACAAGGAAGAAGTATACCCTGCTTATTCCCTCACCCAGTTGCATCTAAACTATACTCTTGCATGAGGACGTGCAACAAGGTAAGCTAGGGAGTATGTTGGGATGAGAAAAAGGTATGATTTCTCTTCACTTAATGCTTCATTTATCATTCATCCTTATAATATTATCTCTATTTATAGAATAAAATGAGGAAAATATCAGTCAAAGTTGGAAGAAACTAGTTGGTGATAAAATAGGCGAATTTAGTATGAAAAACCGATTCTGTGCTATCTTTGTATGCAAAGATGTGACTGGGAAAAAGCAGTTTAGTTGGTAGGATAGCACGAGGCCATAAATGGGAAAAGCCATAGCGTCTGGTGCAGACAAGGAAGAGGAAGATCAGTTTGAGTACTCCTGTTTTATCATATGATCAGATTTTATATTGCGAAATCCTTAGGCTCTCTCAATCTTGAGGATTCGCTTCTATCCAAGTTTCCCTTTTATGTTATATAAGGCCGAAAGGAAACTAGATGAGAGTTCAGACTTTTAATATGTAATTATTCTCTTTGGAGTAAAAATGCTGTTAATTCAGTGACTCTGTCAGCTGTTACTTTGAAGTTAATGAAAGAAAGTTGCACTTGATACATCTCCGTATTCTGAGTTTTTATTAAGCAGAGGCTTCTGGTAACTCTGGGCCCAGTCACAAGAAGTTCCACTGCTCCTTTGTGTTATAGTTTACATTCAGTCTTTGTATTTGATTTAATGTTTAGTTCTTTTGTTTATCTTGAAGATTGGTGATATTGATTTATACCGCTGTTCACTTAGCTTTATACTGAAGCTGCGAGATAGACTTAAGTAAGCACCTTGATTAGAATGAGTGAATGTGTGGTTGATTGCTGTTCAGATTGAATAAATGTTATCATAGATCTTGAGAGACAAGACTGAGTAACTTCTATGGATTGCAATATAGAATGTTTATCATTTAGGAATATTTTATAGCTGTTGCTGTTCACTTACTGATTGCTGTTCAATTGCCGATTGTTATTGCTATTTAGTAATGCAGATTGATTTGAGTTGTTAGTGTTGTTCGATAATCATAGTTGCTTTACTTGATTAAGTGTGATTAGTCTCAAGCTTATTTGAGTAATTCTTTGTGTAATTCTCATTTGCATTCAAGTTCCAATTGGTTTCAGAACAAGTTGTATAGAATTACATAGGGTGTTGTGAGCATTCCTTTCATAAATAGTTTCTTTGCAGAGTTGTGTGAATTGAATTGAAGAATTGGACTTTAATGATTGCAACGATTCATCATTAGATAACCTCTAACTTCACTGCACATACTGTGTTGGCACTCTTGAAATAGAAAGACTTACCTCGGGTTGACAACTAATGTAGGGATTAAGATTGCCTGTAAAAAGACATCTTAGTGAGCCAACAAAGACCAACAATAAGATAAACAGAGGATCCTCAGTATCAATATTACCACCATCAAGATTACCATGCTTATCACAAGTACTGACAATAGTATCAAGTTACCATATATCAAAATCAAAGTTTCTATATTTCTTTATAAAATTAGGAAATATATTATGATCACATGACATGCATTGTCTAATATATCTATATATATATGTACACACACACAAAGGAGAGATTTATGTTATTTTTTTACTATCAAGTGCATCAATATATCAAATGAGCTAGAGATCAAACTTACTTTCATATGTACACATAAATGAAGTCACCTTTGAAGGTTGTATTCTTGTAATACCTCAAGGTTCAACTTGTCATCTAACATTGCGGCTAAATCATAATGTTGAAACAATATTGTATACATACCTTGTAATATACAAATACCTTAAGCAACTTGCATCACTTGTTTGTCATTAGAAACTGTAGCACTTGCATATCTGCTTCAACTTCCTCTTCTTTCACCAGCTTCTTCCACCACTACCTATACTAGCTCCCTTTTTCTTGCATCATTCAACATTTGAATGATCCTCAAGAAGGATTTGCTTATCACAACTTCAACATGAAGTTAAAAGTACTCAAATATTTGTGCAGGAGGAACAAGTAAGTCTAAAAAAAAATTGTCATATAGAAACAACATAAGTCTAGAAGGTACTTATATTTAACAAGAGGTGATCAAATCTCTCTTGATATGGATGACAAGATTCATTACTATCCATCATCCATATGTCAATGTTGCCTTCGGTATCTTCAATCTTTTTCATTATTCCTAACCGAGACTGGTCCATCTAGGGTTACACTAATTCTTCAAGAGACTTTCCAACATAAACAATATCCAAGAGATGAGCCCAATAGACATATCAAATTTAGGTTAAGGTTTCCAATCCTACAGTCAATGGTCAAAGTCAACAATAAATTATCAACAAAACCCTAGGTCACAACCACATGGAGCTAGTGACTATGCATGAAACTGTAGCTCTTTGATCGTACATACCACACTTCATGCATGCAACTGTGGCTAGAATTTCTACATTAGAACCATGTGACCATATACAAGAATTTATTTTTTGCATGTGTCATAAATTCAGACCTCCATGAATCAATTTGAGAAATAGATTCAAACATGTGCTAGACAAGATGCTTGCCCCTAATACTAGGCTTCTCCTTTCATCTCAAGACCATATCTATGATTTTTCTTCCAAACCCTAGCTTCAACTTGTCAGCACTGATCATATCATATCATTGATATTTCAATATAGGGTTTAAATTTTACCATATCCAAGGCTACTTTGAGCGTTTCTCACAAACCCTAACCTCATGATATTTTCCAAACCCTAGCTCCTCTTACTCGAACTAGGTTTCCTAGGGTTTCATTCAAACCCTAGTTTTCTTTTAGATCTCCGCCATCTTTACTTGCATCCATCAATGGTGTCTTCATAGTGGTGATATCCATGACTTTTATTCAAATCTAGCTCTGATACGATGTTAATTTTCTTAGGAGCTGAATTGTTCTTTTCTATTTGACAACTATATTACACCTTTTACACCTAGAATTCACCCCATATATTTATGACATCATAAAAAAATATCAATTGTACAGAAAGAAAAATGACATCGATAATATAGAAGAAACATAAAGAAATAAAGGAAGAAAAGCATGTGCACATAAATACACCAACATTGGTCGGAGACCAGGGAAAAACCCCACATGGGGGAAAACCCAAAATACTTCTTCTTCTTTTAGATTTCATCAATTGTTCATATGACATATAAAGTACATCATCATCATAAACCATATGAGATTATCAAGGGCCAAAAAAAAGTGGTTCACAGCTACTTTTATGAACAATACAAGATACATCAAGAGGGTTGCCATCACAAGTAAAATCTTTAGTGGGAGCTCTATTATGAATGCTAAGATCACTGCAATATGAATCCATGTCACATGTATCACTTTCATAAGATGTCATATACTAAGTAACAAGGAACTACCACTGACAATCTTATCTCAAACATCAAGGGTATTAAGGACACAAATTTCTTATGCAATCACATCTACAAACTGTACCTTACATATTGCTTTGTATATATATATCAATACTATGTTGTCACATAATAGGCATAAAGAAAGAGAGCTAATGCCACTTACCAATGATGTGATATACAATTCCGAGGATACCAAGAATCTAATACCGAGGATGCCATACTCATGGTGCAAGAATATCATGTATGCAGAGGATTCCATTCGAAAAATAGAGAAAGATCATACGAATATTGTGACTTTTTTTGTTGAAAAATGCAACAAGAAAATCCTAATTTAATTTTGTCCTTGAATTAAATTGTAATTCTAATTCTCATAGAAACTTGTTATAGTTAACTAAGTTAATTTGACTTAGTTGGCTCATTTAATTTTATTTGGGAGTCTATATATAATCATGTAGAGTGGTTCCTAAATTTTAGGGGCCCAGGTTGAGTATTTTGAGTTGTAATTATTTAATTCAGTTTAACTGAGTTAAATTTAGTAAAACTAGTTCCAACTGATGGAGGAATTAGTGGGAGATATAGTAGTGGGGTGTAACCAAATCAGATCAATCAATAAACTGAATATTCACTCATAATTAACTCATGCATATCAGATCAGAGAAAGACTGAGTTGAGATTGGAGTTAAGGGACATTGTACTATCATTTGTATAATCATCTGAATTGTACAAGTGGTGCATGCAATAAGAGGAAGGTCTATGATGAATTGCGTAGTTATGGATGAGGAATTTCCCAATTAAATATGGGTTAATTCCCTAGGAAATTTCGTAGGGAAATAGGAGCTTGGAAGGTAGCAGATTTGTCTAAGTATTGGCTAGAGCTTGTTTGTGAAGCAATGAGATAGATTGAGATTGTGTAGAGGTTGCTCGAGCTCGAGAAAAACATTGTAATCTTCTCATATTTTATGATTAATGCAATATAAAGACAACATGTGTTTTTGGTTGTGGCTTTCCCCATAAAATTATTGTGTTATGTGTGATTGAATTCTTTCTCTTTTATGCTTCGTGATATCATCGATCATTTATTGTTTCTGTTGGTGAGTAGAGTAGATTCAAGTCAATTTCTTTAGCATATTATAATCTGCAGTTTGAATCTACAAGGAATTTCTACATGGTATTAGAGATGAAATCACTATAGAAGAGGAGAATATGAGTTTTTATTTTATAGGAGAAATGGAATTTGCAGTATCATACTTCAGAGCTAGAAGGATGTCATTCTATGGTTTGAGACTCAAATATTCCCTTGAGGTTAGTTCAAACTACATTACTTGGAAGGAAATGATGGAGGTAGTGTTGGAAGACAACAAGCTTAAGGAATTGATAGACAAAGATATTCCTAAGCCAACTGATGCTCAAGATCTGGCAGAGTGGAGAAAGTGTGTGGAAAAGGCGAGAAGGATTATCCTATGAGTTCGAGATCATATTGTATCAAACTTAAATGGTAAGAAAACTCCATTTGGAGAAGGTATTGACAGACCCATTTCAAAAAAATAGTGACCACATGAAGCTGGCACTGAAGGAAAAGCTTAGAAAGATCAAGATGGAGAAGGGTGACACAATAATGAAGTACTTGAACAAGTTCACCCAATGTCGTGATGAGCTTAGAAGTTTTGGCGTTATAGCTGCTGAAGACGACCTAGTGAGCCTAGCACTTCTAGGATTTCCAAAGAGCCGACACAACTACTAGGACTCTGTTAATTGAAGGGAGAAGCTACCTTAGTGGGGGCAATTGTGCTTCGACTTGGTATAAGAGGATATTCGACGGAATACCAGAGATGGATCCTCATTAGACGTTCGCTAAATTTTGTGAATTTAAAGCACTTGTCGAGAAAGATGATGGAAGGAAAGCTAAAGCTATCAGAAGCAATAAAGGTGGAGAATATGTGTCAAATGAATTCAAGAAGTTATTTTCTTCAAAAGGAATTCAACGAGAGTTAATAGCACCTCCTAATCCATAGGAGAATGGGGTGGCTAAAGGAAGAAAAAAAGCATTGTGGGAGCGACATGGGTGATGTGAGATGATCATGGCCTACTGTTGCACTTGTGGTCTGAAGCATGCAACATAACTATTTATTTGCAGAATAGAAGCCCTCATCAAATTCTCGGGATTAGTACACCAGAAGAAGATTTTTCAAGTAAGAAACCATATGTGGCACACTTTAGGACCTTTGGTTCATCAGTCTACTGTCATGTTACCAAGGATGGATGAAAAAAGCTAGAGCCAACAGCTGATTTGGGAATATTTTTGGGGTACACTGATACACCTCACAAATATCGGGTGTACCTGCCATCCAGTAGGATGAAAGTGGTTCGTAGATTGTGAAGCTCGATGAAGAGAAGGCCATGAGATGTTCACTTGAGAGGGAGATTTAGTTACATGTAGGTGAGGAGATTTTATCTCCAAAGGAGGAACCTTAGGATGATGTGGAGCAACCACATGCACAGGAGAAAAGAGTGGAATGACCCACTCATGCAGAGACTTCTAGAGATGGAAGGAAGTGCACTAGGGAGGATAAAAAATTGATGCAGGATGCTAGAGAGAATGTGGGAGCACCCACATCACAATGCAAGCAGAGGAGGTCACTAGATCGGTACACTGGCTACATGGATATGATGAGTGAGAGTGTAGAGGTTGATCCATCCTCATTCAGGGAAGTAATGCAACAACCAATATGGGTTGATGCCATGGTTGAGGAGTATGACTCCATTCTCAGAAACAATGTTTGGGAAGTGGTCCTAAGATCAACAAACAAGTCAGTGGCGAGTTCTAGATGGCTTTACAAGGTAAAGAAAGTAGCAGATGGGAGTGTGGAGAAACATAAGGCTAGATATGTGGCCGGAGGATTCTATCAGGTGTAGGGAATTGCTTACGATGAAACCTTTGCTCTATTAAAAATGTACTTTTCAATCGTATCTATTATATCACTGTCAACGCATATGGGATGGAAGATACATAAGATGGATGCGAAGACAACATTCCTCAATGGTATGATTGTGGAAGAGGTGTAGAAACCTCTTGTAGCACTCTTGTAGCACGTGTAAACTTAACCAAATTTTCTCCAAAATATTTGTTTTTGCCTCTTAGGATTGAATCATAACCCCTAGGATCCATGATTGAGGAAGAATAAACACCAATTAGGACATGCCTTTTTACAAAGTAGATCAAGCCTATTTATTTGAATTCATGCTCTTAGGATTTCAATTACAAATTGTTTTTCTTGCCTAGGATTAATTTATTTTCAAAGTAACACTTCCCTTTTTGCAATTAGTTTAGGAATTTATTTCATGACATTCACTCCATTACATCATATCAATGAGAGAAGGATACATTGTATGTTGCACATGTAGTGAAAACACCTCTTAAGTTTTTACGAACCCTAGGTTGATAATTTAAGTTGGTAGCCTTGGGAGTTGCAACATTATTGTTCCAATACTGGGGCTCATCACTTTTTGGCGCCATTTCTGGGGAGGTTTTAAAGTATGCATTGTTTTCTAGCATAGTTAATTCATTTATTTTACTTTCTGCAAGAACAAAAATTTCATTAGGCATATTTCATTACAAAAATAGAAAATTGCATTGCATTAGCACTCTTATTCAAAAAAAAATTAAAAATACTTCTACAACACCAACCCCCCATTTGATCACATATGATGCAAGAACCTAATTCAAAATTTCAAGGTTATGCACATCCATCTCAAAGTAATTGGAACACACCATTTCCTTCGAAACCTTAGCCATCTCCTACAACCATTTTTATCTTTTCTCTATATTCGTGCATCCATTGGCCACAAATTTTTATGGGGAGGTGAATAATGATAATGGTAACATGCTCAATTTTTTTTAGGACAATCCAGTCTGCCATTTGAGATATATGGATAAAACAATTATGCTACAGGAGGTTGTCCTGAAATGCTACAGGAGGGACCAAAATTGCTACAGGAGGCAGATCCAATTGGAGAAAGATGCCAAAAGGTCACATATTATTTAGGAAATGTTGAGATAGGTCCACCATAGCCTCATCATTAATTTTCCACACCACTTGAACTCTTCTCCACTCTCATTTTCATCCCTGTCCATGAAAAATCCCCATTTTCACCCCTTATTTCATTACTTTCACCACAACCAAGGTTTTTGATCCTTGTCCATAGATTGTTCATGAATTATCAATATTTTTGGAAGAATTATATAAATGATATTGTTGTTATAGAAGGGTTTTTGTGAATGCTACATGAAGAAATAAATTCATGTAGCAGCTTGCAATTACCTTACAAGACCATAATTGAGAACACCAAAATGAAGAACCAATCATCATGAAGACATTGGAGAGTCACTTCCTCAAATTTTGGGTAGCTACAGGACCTCTACCAATTTTCTACAAGATAACTGCTCATCTCCAACAACAACACTTGATCCACCATTAAAAAATCTATGTTGATAAGCCTCCATCAATAATGTACATGTCAAAAAATATTTCTAGAATAGAGCCAATGTATAGAGCAATAAGCATGGGAAGATAACACCACAAGGATGCGTCAAATCAACCATTATTCTTGAAGAAAAATACAAATGCAATGATCTCTTAGAAGATGCTCAAGAACAACCTTGGTCATGTCCAGATCTACCATGCAACCATCAAAGGATCAACACATCAACAATACAAGATGCATCAATGATGAATTAGGCCACCATGCAACACCTGCAACATAGTCTTTGGCTCCAGCATCACCTGCAAAATCACGTCCAAGGTAAGGCTCAGGTATGTAATCCTCTAAAAATTTCCTATGAACTTATTTTAGCTTGAAAAATGTTTCAAGTGTATGAAGGAAATTTTTTTTCTATAGCCAAAATGAGTAGCAGAGCAACCTCGGTCTTATCTAGCAAATAACTTAACCTTTCCACTGACACACCAACATGTGTGGGAGATGAAAAATACAACAGTGAAGAAGACTTGATAAAGTGTGTTGTAATCGTTTTTTAGCGATGGAGGACAAGGAGTGCGAAGGGGTAAGTGAGGGATAACTCAGTTAACTCAAATAACTTTGAGTTTATTTTGCATGCAATAAAAAAAAGAGAGAAAATTTTGAAAAAGGAAAAAATAATGAAAAAATCAATAGAAAAATAAAAATAAAAGAATAAAAAGGTGGACCCACCACCTCTTGGAATGCAAGGAATAACTGCTACATGATTCAGGTTGGTTTCTACAGGAGAAAACATAGTTGCTACAGGAGGAACATAACTACTACAGGAAGAACATATTTGCTACAGGAAGGACATATTTGCTACAGGAAGGAACAAAGCTGCTATAGGAAGTTAACAGAGGGCTACAAGAGAATTTTTTTTCTACTAGGGTGTTGGATAATGATTAATTAATTGCTACAAGGTACAAAGAAACACAATAGAGCTGCAAAGGATTTGCTACAGACATGGTAAATTCTCCAAGGGTGAAAGGTATCCAAGTCACCAGTTTGGTCATCACATCATTCCTTTCTTTGATTCAGTTTATTGACCATCATTTCTCCCTCTGTAAGAAGAAAGAACTCTCTATTAAGTGTTTTCAATTCCATAATTTAATGAGCAAAGAGAATTTAGATTGCTAATCAAGGGTGTTCATAAGAATTTGATGGATAATATGATGTGTCATGGCCAAGAATTTGTATTAGCAGTAAGAGGCTTGGACTTCAATGAGAATGACATTAGTAATGAGGTAATGGATGCCAAGAAATCATTCTTTTCACAAGGAGAAGTGCCAGAGGAATACCAAGAAGACAAACCAAAAGCAAGGTGTTTCCCTCACAAATAGAAACCATTACAATTGAAGAATCACCTGAGAGAAAGAAGCAACCTAAACTTACATTAGAAGTTCCATGGGAAACTAATATAGGGGAATAAATGCAAATAGAAGAGTAGCAAGAAGAGAAGTAGGAGGAGAAACACATGGACCAACAAATAGAGAATGAAATAGGTCAGCATACATGAACAAGAACAGGGCAAGAAGATGGATAGGTTGCTGTTAGGCCCCTATACTACTAGTGTAACCCCTTATGGTTATTAGTACAACCCACTTATTATATTTCTGTACCCATGTAGTGCCCATATTATTACTATTGTGCCCCATAGAAGCCCACTATTGTTATTATTGTGCCCTTACATTATTATTGTTATGTCGGCTATGATTATGTTATGACCCCTTAGACTCCTATACATAGAAAGGAGGTCTTTTCATTTGTATCATCGAAGAATTGTTCATTTATGTAATGTAAAGGAGGTTTCCCCCTCGAAGAGGCTGAATTCTAAGGCGTTGATCTATCTTTTCTATCTTTTCTTGAGCTGGTTTCATAACATTTGGTATCAGAGCTTTGGATTCTAGGGTTTCGCTGCTCCAAACAGGTCATCGTGGAATTTTCGCTATAACTATTTTTGTGCGATGTTTCAAAAGTTTCAAAAAAACCCATTTGAGAAGAAATCGCGCTGAACCTCGGGTCCAAATTTTAGAGATTTTTGCGCTATATTTGCGGAGATATGATCTGAGGAAGTTGGTATTTTTGCATACTCCTGAATTACATTCCAAACAGGTGACCTGGGGAAAATCGTCATAACTTTCTCTCTGGGGATCGGATTGAAATTTCGTAAGAAGGTACAGAAAGAGGACAGACTGTAGTTTCTTGTATGCATTTTTTAGATCCAAAGGTCGAAACAGTGACTCGTGGCACGTCGTACAAGTTCGCTCTACTGAACTAGTCTATAATCAAATCACTGTGAGATATTTCACATAACTCTTTCTTGGAGAATCCAATTTGGATTAGACTGGTGGCATTGGAAAGAGGACACAGAGGGCTACTACAAATCAAAATTTCAGAACTTAAAGATCTGAAAGTACAGAGTTACACTCGTTTCAAGATCGAGCTCCTAAAATCAAGAAAAAGCAATATGAGGAAGTTTGATGGCAAGGATCCAGTAAATTGGATACTTCAGATGGAGCAATATCTTGATCTACATGGTGTACCACTATTACAAAAGGTATGTATTGCATCTTCATATTTAGAACTTGATCAATTTTTATGGTATGAAGGGCTTTGTTCTCGTAAATGACTTGTTACGTGGTCAATTTTCACGGAGGAAATGATAGCACATTATGAGGATACAAAGAGCAACACCTTCTTTAGAGCAACACCACAACAATTGGAAAGAGTAAAAGGGCTTTGTGACATAGTGGAAAGAAAAATTATGGAAACCAGAAAGCATACCCCTCACAACTATAAATATGGAAGTGCTGTTTCTCCTAGCCTTCTACAACCTACAAGGGTTACACCACAACAATTGGAAGAAAAAAGAGAAAAAGGGCTTTGTTACAATTGTGATAGAAAATGCACTAAAGGTCATAAGTGTGCTGAGAAGAAATTATTTTACATAGAATATGAAGAGGAGGAAGAAAAGGATAAAAAAACATCAAAAGAAGAGTATCTATGCCAGGACCCCACCCCAAGGAAAGAAGAAATGAATCAGACCATATCTTGTAAAGCATTGGCAAGAATTACCACTCCTCAAACTCTCAAGATAGAAGGACATATCAAGAAGAAAAAGGTGCCAGAAGTGAAATATCACATCGAGAAAGAAGAAATGAATCCAACCATATCTTGTAATTCATTGGTCGAAATTACCACTCCTCAAACTATCAAGATAGAAGGACATATCAAGAAGAAAAATGTTCAAGAAGTGAAAGATCACATCGAGCATCAAGAAATGAATCTGACCATATCTTGTAAAGGATTGGAAGAAATTGCCACTCCTCAAACTCTAGAGATAGAAGGACATATCAAGAAGAAAAAGGTTCAAGCAGTGAAAGATCACATCGAGCATCAACAAGAAGTTCTCCAACTTTTAAAGGATAACACCACATCGGTGCAAAATCAAATGAAGCAACAGGTAGATCATCATCGTAGTGGAAAATGTTTTGATGTAGGTGATTGGGTATTTTTATTGCTACATCTCAAGCAAGCTATTTATGAGAAGGAAATGTTGGCAATACTACATGCACTTAAAAAATGGCGACCTTACCGAATGGGAAGACTCTTCAAGGATGAGGATGTGGAAGCATTGTTTTGTGCTATTTCTATTATCCAACCAGATTGGATAAACGAAGCAAGGGATGAATGGAAGAAGGACAAAGAAGTATGGACACTTATTCAAAAGTTGCAAAAGATCCCAATTGAAACAATATTGCCAGAAATTGAAGAGGAAGGAAAAATCATATTGGAACCTGGAGCAGTCATAGAAACAAGAACCCGACAGCTACGAAATCGATCAATTTCAGAGTTTCTCATCAGTTGGAAGAACTTACCCACTGAAGATTCCACAAGGGAGGACAAGAATTTTATACAGAAGCATCAAGAACTACTCAAGCGTTGAGGACAACGCTTTTTGAAGGAGAGGGGCATGTTAGGCCCCTATACTACTAGTGTAACCCCTTATGGTTATTAGTACAACCCACTTATTATATTGATGTACCCATGTAGTGCCCATATTATTACTATTGTGCCCCATAGAAGCCCACTATTGTTATTATTGTGCCCTTACATTATTATTGTTATGTCGGCTATGATTATGTTATGACCCCTTAGACTCCTATATATAGAAAGGAGGTCTTTTCATTTGTATCATCGAAGAATTGTTCATTTATGTAATGTAAAGGAGGTTGCCCCCTCTAAGAGGCTGAATTATAAGGTGTTGATCTATCTTTTCTATCTTTTCTTGAGCTGGTTTCATAACAGTTGCTCAGAGGATGAGAAACCGTTTCAGTAGGGCGGTATGACAAGCCTCTAAATTAGACACAAATTAAGGCCCATCTAACATTTCTTAGGCACTTGAAGGCTATATTAAACCTCTCCTTCTACACTTAATAATGTTTTTTTTGCTTTAATATGTTCTTAGGAAGGTTTAGAGATGATTGCATATTATGTGCCTAATATTATTTATTTTTGAAGAATATTGTGAGAATATTGGGTAGATTATGAAGATTTGGAGGAGGAGATAATCTAGGGAATTTCTCCCTACTACAGGAGGATAAATATTGGATAATAAATCAACAGTATATTATGAAATTATTGCACAAATTCTGGAGCTCCAGTGATTGAGAAAATATAGGAATGTGTTCCCTGTCATTTAACGCAGATTCCTAGTGTTGGGAACTAGATCCACTGTTTGAGAGATTTGGAGGGGAAAGCTTCCTCCTTTCAAGGAGAATTATTCCTCATCATATTTTATAAGCACTAATTCGAATTTTCCTCTAGAGGCAACTATTTCTTAGTCTTTTAGTGGATAAACCTTGTTCTTTGGCAGCTCCACTTTCATTTCTAGCAGGGATATACTTGGATTGATTCAAATAATGATATTTTGTGCCATTTTTAGCTTCTAAAGTTTGATATCATTCATAGGACTCAAAGTATCCTTAGGATTGGCCATCCCAGGAGCCCCAGAGCCCTTTTGTATATTTTTCGTTTCTTCTTTTCACTTCTTATTCACATGCATCTCTTCTTCTTGTTTTTCTTATTTCTGCATTTAGTATTGGTGCTTCTTTTACTGTAGGATTGGGTTAAATGATTGAAGTGAGTCGTTTGAAGTTTATTTATAGAGTCACAAGAATGATTCATCCTTAGAATATCTTTTAAAAGTCATATTCATCATTGAGCTACTTGGATTGGTTTACTAGTTCACAAATCTAGAATTTCTGGAAGCCCCTTGTAGCAAAAAAAATAGTAATTTTATGCTATTTTTTAGAATATGTTAATGAGTTTCAATTGAGTTTATTCAAATTGGATTAGGTGATAAAAAAATTCAAGCTAATATTTTTTTTTACCCCAATTCATTTTCACTTGATTAGGTTAGGCATTTGATAGGTTAACTAGCTCATTAGTTCTTGAATTTCTAGTTTTTAGAGTAGTAATTTTCAACTATTTTTTAGCATGTGTTAACAGAGGTATTTTTGAGTGATTCCACTTGGAATGGAGTCCTAAGACATCCTAATTAATAATTTTTTTTTCTCATACCATTTTCATCTGATTTACTTGGTCATTCGGTGAATAATCTCCTCCTGTAGCAATTCTATTTTGCCTGTAGCACTCTTGTAGCATGTGTAAAATTGACTAGATTTTCTCCAAAAGCTTGGATTTTGTCGCTTAGGATTGAATCATAACCCATAGGCTCTAAATGCATGATTGAGGAGGAATACACACCAATTAGGACATGCCTTTTTACAAAGTAGATTAGGTCTATTTATTTGAATTCATGCTCTTAGGATTTCAATTACAAATTGTTTTTCTTGCCTAGGATTAATTTCTTTTCAAAGTAACATTTCCATTTCCGCAATTAGTTTAGGCTTTTATTTCATGAAATTCACTCCATTACATCATAGGAAAGAAAGAATGAAACATTGTATGTTGCGCATATAATGCCAACACCTCTAAAGTTTGTACGAACCTCGTTGATAATTTAAGTTGGTAGCCTTGGGAGTTGCAATATTCTTGTTGCAATACTGGGGCCCATCACCCCACAAGGGGGAAACCCAAATTTATTATTCTTATTTTAGATTTCATCAATTGTTCATTTGAGATAAAAATTACATCATCATCATAAATCGTATCAGATTATCAAGGGCCCAAATGGAGTGGTTCACAACTACATTTGTGAACAATACAAGATACACCAAGAGGGTTGCCATCATAAGTAAAATATTCAATGAGAGATCTGTTATGAATGTCAAGATAACTACAATATGAATCCCTACCATATGTATCACTTTCATCGAACTTCATATACTAAGTAACAAGGATATACCACTGACAATCTTATCTTAGACATCAAGGGTATTGAGTTGTCCTTATAGATTGCTTATGCAATCACATCTGCAAATTGTACCATACATACTGCTCTGTATATATATCAATAATATGCTATCACATTATAGGCCTGAAGACGGAGATATAATTCCACTTACCAATGATGTCATATACAATGATAAGGATACCAAGAATCTAATACCAAGGACACCATGATCACAATGCAAGAATATCACATATGCAAACAAATACTATGACTTTTCGAGACCATATTACATTTCAGAGACACTGTAGCATATGCAAAGATGTGAGTGCCAAAGAAAAATATGAGATCCATGCCATATGAAAGTCATCGCAATGAAATGATATGCGAGCCTCCAAATGGTGACATCAAACAAATATTATGTATATATATCAATGTGAGCCTCCTAAAAATGACTGTAATGCGACTTGTATCTTGATTGTAGTCCCCAAATAGTGACAACTGTGCAACCTATAACATGAGAAATATACGATCTTCCAAATAGTTCCATCAAATTGTAATGCGAGAGTATATACGCCATCGAACTGTGCAACCTATAACATGAGAAATGAGCGAGCCTCCAAAACGTGTCAACAAACTGTAGTATGGGAGATATGTGAGATATATACCATAAATAGATAATAAAGAAAGAATGATTCCAGAATGAATACCTTAGTCCATGCGAAGTACATACAAGATATATGATTCCTCCATGATCAAAAAGACTAACTTGATTGGGAATATATAGCGTTTCCAATGAGTGAAAGGATGTGACCTTTGAAGGTAGGCCAACAAAAGAAGAAAAATTGAGTTTGAGGGAAACCATAACATCAAAGTTATTTTTTCTCAAAAATATTTTTCTCAAGCTTTAATGTATACAAGCCCACATTGCTTTTGAGCTTTACAATATAATAATGAGATACAATCCCAATCATATTAATATTAATTTATTTTAACCAATTGAGAATTCCTCTTTAGGTAGATGTGAATCCTTAGGGCCTTGAGGGTTTCCTTCTTGGGAAATTCATCCCGAGGATGCCCAATTTTAACACTTTCTCTAAAATAGGGAGGAATTTCCATCTGTAATCAAATGTCTTATGCAAGTGATCATCATAGGATCTTATCTCAGATTCCATGTCACAATATAAGAAGGGCAGGGAATTGAATTCTCATAGAAGAATAGTGCACAATAAACGGTAAGGGAGATCAATCCTCAAACCCTACTTGTCTTTAGGTCAAATCACATGACCTCCATCTCAACTAGATATAACCAAAATTTCCATCTCATCGCATCTCAACATAACATAGTTACTTTGATCATCAGCTAAACAATATCGATATAATAGAAGAAGAAGAATATCATCATAGGAAAGCATCTGGCTTCCATCCTATATTCAACAATAAGTATGGTCATCTAAAATGGAATCATCATCATCATCAAGTCACATCTCATTCCGACTTAATTTTTTCCATCTCCAACTATTGAACAACCTCAAATTTGAAGAAGAATGATTTGATGTCATGGGGGAACCCAAATCAACCCACAAAAACACAGGAGAGCTAAGCTCAATCTACAATAACATCAGGGATCCCTGCTAAACCTGGATCACATTGGGGAGCCCATCTCAACCTGGAATCCAATGACATTGAAAAAGGTCCTGTTATCTCAAAATCAAGCCCTGGAAGGCTGCAGACCAGGAAGACTTCAAGTAACTGTTTCAAACCAATCTTTTGACTAAGGCTTAGCCTCCTTAGCTTGAGAGGGCTCTCTCAAAGGGTTATTGATTTTGACTATTAATAAGATGGCTAACTCTTGTGGAATAACATTAACAAATATGAAGGCTGGACAAACATTAAACTAGTTTCCATTGGGCCTATGGAGTCAATCATACTTCAGTAAATAATGAGACTACCTTTACATAGAAGTCAGGGCATTTAGCATTTAGATGTTCAGAACACAACTCATATAAAACCACAGTTCATACATGCATACAGGAAGTCAGAGCATGATCAATGAATTCTGAGTGATTACACATATATGCAACTGTAAAAGACATTAAGGAAAGAATAAATCACACATTCTAAACATGGAAATCCCTCATGAATCCTGAGAAGAAAAACAACCAACTTATATTACTGAATTCTGTCTTTACATAAGCCAAAACAGTACTCTGTTTTATAAAATATCCAACCCTCATTACATCACTGTCTTAGCTATATATAGAATTCTTATTCTACCTAATTCGAGATTCCTCCTCCAGCATGAGGGGAATTCGATAACTACTTTTGATGACACCTATCTGCTATTCAACTAATTATTAAATACAATAAAGTGCTTAACTGGAGTTTAAAGAGTTCTAATTTGACCATGACTCTAACTCTATCTTCCTCGTAGAATGATTCCTTCTTGTTCTTTGACACCTGGTCTTCTTTCAGTTTAGCTGAGATGGCTGAGATGAGTATTTAATGCTCCATGTTGGCCTTGGATGCTGAATGCTTTAACTGCTCAGTGATGTTAGGAGATATCCCTTGCTTTTCGGTTCCAGTCTTCCATAACTTATTCGAATATACAGCAGCATGTCTTTATCCCTTTAATAACCCTAAAATATAGAACACCACCATGTTCTTGATGTGTTGGAGGCTTCATCGATGGGCAAGTGTGCAAGCCAAAATTCCTTGTATTCAACTCATTCAATACCCTATGAACGGTGATAAAGTGGCTTTATAACAGAAACTTTAAACTTGAGTTAGAATATTCCACCCTTTTAAAGGTACACCTGTCTTGATCTGAATGGCTGTGATAGTTTCGTTTGATTTCTTACATATCCTTTAGGTGTTTCCTTTTGAAAATTCCCGCTCATATTACCAAACTGTTTGTCTGTGTTAAAACCATCACCTACAGCAGTTTTGTAGCGCGCTACAAAACTGCTGTGTAATTTCAAAAACACAGTCTTCTTTTCATAGCTAAATGATCGCCATTGTTCATGGCTTAAGCACCTTACTCCCTTGATTGTTTTGAAAAGATTTGCTTGCAACTTTTCAAGAAACAGATATTTCTCCTGAGGAAAAGATGCAATGACATCAATAACACCATTGACTGTTCCAAATATAAATGTATGAAGCTGGCTGGTACCTTGCTGGCTGATTAATGGATGCATTACCTGTTTGCCCTTTATCAGTTGCAATAGCATTTCCAGAATGACCAGCTGAATCAGGTGCTCCACAAAGAAATAGCCCATTCCTCCATGTAACACTTTCTTCAATGACATTCTGACATCAATATCATTCTCTCCAGGTCTAATCACATTAAACTCAAATCCTAACTTCTTCCCTGCCTTTTAAAATTCACTTCACACAGCTGGTGCTTTGGCCAAAGGTATGGGAACAACTGTTGACATATGCAGACCTGCCAAAACCTTCAACAAAAGAATACTGTCTGCCAAACTTGTATGGTAGACTAGACTGCACCGACGGAGATGGCTTGTATAGAGAGGGAAAGAAACATGAGAGCCATTACATTCCATAACCAAATACTGCTCGGATCTTATGGAAAATAAGTTCTTTCCAACCTCTCTCGGTGTTCTCGACAACAGTGGCATTGCCATACCGATCCTCTTCAGGTACATCTGTTTGTTTCAGCTTCACGATTGTTACTCCAGAATCAGGTTCCTCGAATGTCATATAAACCGTAGAATAGTGCCCATCTATCCAATTGCTGAATCTCCATTTTTGAACAATGAGGTTCCCTTGCTGAAGCTCCTGATTAACGCCAGTGATGGCCCCGTCGAAGAGCGAGAATGATCCGCCCACCTCCCTGCTTATCTTGGCATTGCTCTGCGAGAATCCTTTCCACCGGTTATCATCCATGAGAATATCATAAATATCACTGGCCCTGCAATTGAATCTCTCTGTTAATAATCGTTTTAAATCCCTCTCTAACAGCAGGCTTTAATGAGGAATTCTTATCGACTGTCTGAGCAGCTTTGGTTGATTTGAGCGGCGTCTTGTTCTGGAGCTCCTCAGTGTATTCAGTTTTGGGCCATATCAAAAATTCTTGTTTTGGATTGTTAAGAAGAGATGACCTAGTAAAGCCTCGTAAATAAAAAAGAACAAAATTCACCGCCTCCAAAATTTGCAACAGATGGCACCCAATTTCTTTTAATACTAACTCTGCTTCCACTTGTTTTGCTATAATGTCAAGCTCAAACAACCGTGCTATAATGCTTCTGCCAGCTAGCGGAAAGGCATCTAAGCTTGCCCATTCGTAGGTAACCTTTGACAGACTGGGAGCTTCTCTCCCCTCCTTTACAACTGTTCGAGCATCCATATCTCGATTATAAGACATAAATGCTTCATCCTCAACAGCAATCAATAACGTAGTCTTTGCAAGAGAAATCTCCCTATCTTTTAGACCAAAAGAAATCTCATCACAGAAAAATTGGATACAGAGGTACCCATCTTCATCTTTACTGGAGGCTTGAGAAAATCTTCCTTATTTGTATCTACAGGCGTACAATGGACTAGCTCTTGGCTAGCGCGCAGTAGAAATTGTCCCCCAAGGCCTTCAAAGTCCTTGTTCAAAAGTCCTGATGTCACCTCCCCAGCGATTTCAGATTCAAGGCCTGTAGTAGTTAGTCTTTCCTGAAAAGCTGCTTCAGAGATATTTAATCTTGTTTCAATATCAATAATTGCACCACCAGAATACTCAATATCGGCCTCTAGTGCCCATGCTTCATCCTTAGTCACGGGAAGGACTCTCATGTTACAAATATGAGGGGGAAGCTTCCCAACATCCACCCGTGTGCAAGTTATTCCACTAATGTAACTTCGAGTTCTGACCTAAGACAACAACCTCTGAATTAAAACCTGACATAAGGCTATAGCTTCTGAACCTTTTTTTTTAAATCGAAGAAAAATCTTGAAAACAGCAAATTCCAGCAAAGGGTTCCTTGGTCAATGATGCCTCTCTCACAAACAGCATCACTATCAACAATAGCACTGTTCTCTGAATCTATATGAGTAGCACCAATCAACTTGCTTTGGTTCCCAAAACTTCTAGATGCTGATGATGGTGAAGATTCAGCATTTAAATGATCATCACGATTTTTTGTTGAAAGAGAGGCTTTTCTTGAAAAATCCGTTAATGATGAACTATTTGGATTAAGGAGTGCCTCATTGCCAATTTTCTTCTCCTCTTGATTCACAGCAGGAAAATTGTTTATCTTACTTTCATTACCAGTTTTAGAAGACTTCCTGACAGTGGCTAGTTTCTTCAGGAAAAGGCGTACCTTTGAGGAAGTTGCATCATCCTTGTCATTTCTTTCTCTTTGATTGCTAACAACAAAATTTGACTTTAATGACAAAGGATAATCTTCATTCAGCCATAAAAAATACTGTTCAAATTCTTTCTTCAACATCCAATACCAATCTGCTCCTCCTGGACCAGATCCTCCTCCTCCAGTCCTTGAAGCAAGTCGAAGTGCTTTGCACCAGGCTTCCTTTTCCCAAGCAGTTTCAAGATATATTAAACAAACTTAACTTCCAAAAGCAAGGACACTATTCTTGTTTTCCAACTTAATTGGATATCTTCTTGCCCATTTTCCAGAAGATTGTGCTCCACCAGACACTGCTGTGACATGACACCCTGCAAGTTCAATTACTTCTTTAGAGCCATCCAAGTCTGTCAAAATAAGCTCATGGCCTTTGATTTTGGCATGTTTCTGCACAGGTGAGACTTCAGAGATCTCCTTTAATGAATTTTCCTTCAAGGTTGTGCTCTCCATCGGAGAATGCATAGGGGAATCCTCATACAGGAGGTTTTCTATTGTGTCTGCCCATTCCCTGTCAATATATGTGCTTTGAGCGGGGTTAATGATACTTGCTTCATCAATATCACTAAAAAGTTCTCTCTCCAACTCTTGCAGCCATTGCCTGATGTATTCTGGATTTTCATCAAAGATACTACCATGTATAGCTCCTCCTTGGCAATCTAATGACGGAAAATTTAGGTGACCTGATGTATGTTCCCCTGTGAGATTCTCACTAGATGCAGATTTCTGGAGGGAAGCAGAACTCTGTACAATAGGCATGCTAGGATATTGACCTCTTCTAGATACCAGAACTTCGGCCAATGTAGCGGGATTATAGGAAAAACCTTGAGAATGAAACACAGCAGTATTATTTATATATTGATGATAAGATCCAGCACTGTGACATGTCGAGTCAGATATTCCCACAGAATCCATAGGAGACAGCTGTGAAATATTGGCTATGGATTCGAACAAATCCTCAATTTCGTAGCGTAGCCAGTGCAAAATATGAATTATGCGCTACAAAATGACCTAGACAATTTCAGCTTTGACAATCAATTGAACTGATGTGATCAATTTTAAATTTTTTTTTCTTGAGTGATAACAGGTCCTATGAGCTACTCTCACCTCATGTCTATGACAATGGGGAACATCCTATGGGACACTCTCACCCCAAGTCATCTCATAGGGAATCATATGTATTCCACCTTATGTCGAGTAATAGGTGAGATAGCACTTACCAAGCAAGGATCAAAACCTTCCCATTATGCAATCGATGGGTGAGATACCACTTGCTATGTAAGGTACAGATCAAAACCATCCTATTTCCTCTTGATCTTCCCAATAATGACCCTCAAGAGTCATATGGTAGAACACCTACATCATAATTGAGCCTGGGTGAGATACCCGACTTACCAAAGATAAGGATCACACACCCACAAGCCTCCTCAACCCGTTCGCCAGATGGGGAGGGACAATCCCAATAAGCCCGACTTGTGGGTATGATTCCAACTAGGGTATACTTTTCATAGAACAAGATAGGGAAGAAACATCTTCTCCCCTATGGGTGGCAGATATGGGTGATACCCTATTGTCCATAGACCCCTCAACCCTAAGAGCCTTACATCTCAATTTCTCACCTGGGGGGCTCAAACTGTTGGAAATAATACTGAGAGGGGGGGTGTATCAGTATTATTAGATCAATAATTTAATTTTCAAAACTAATTTGTATACGCTACTTTAGCTCAGTGAATTAGCATGTATACGTGATTGTACTTAATGCAACTAGCGTATATGCAAAGATCTTTTGATTTACCCAAATTATATTGTATTGAACTTTAATTGGTATATCAGGAATTCATTAGACAGTGCAATAAAAATAGATTAAAGCATCATACATAAGCAACACACATGAACACCAAGATGTAAGGTGGAAACCCAATAACCTGCATACTAGATCTCACACTTCATCAGATATTTAATGCTTGTGTGTCTTGGCCTGATGATATTCTCCTCCTTTTATAGTTTTAGGCCATTCTCAATACCATGGACCAAAACCACTTAGGACCAATACCTTGGATCAAATACCTAGGGTCAATACCTCGGACCAAATACCATGGACCAATACCATGGATCAAAATACCATGGACCAAATATTTCGGACCAAAAACTTAGTTTGCCAAGGTATACACGCTTTTCCTTTTGTGAAAGTGCATATGTACGTATACGCGACTTGTATACAGAGAACCCATGTGTATACGTGGCTTGGCCAATGGTGAACCTGTGTATACCTCTCTTTCTTCATTATGTGCAATCTGATCTGTAACTCTGTGCTGTTAACCTGGTATACTGTGATCTTTCATCTGAGTGAGTTTCCTTCTGAACTGATTCCTTGAAGCTACCCTGCATTTCATCACATTTGTAAACACTACTGTCATGCATTCTATCACATCTGATATCTCTTCTGTACAAGTGAGTTGTTCTGCTATAAGTGGGTTGCCATCAAGTACAACACATACATCATACAAGTACAATACATACATCATAATGCCAACAATATCCCCCTTTGGACTTGATGGCAACAACAACCACACCAAGTCACTCTCCCCCTTTGACATCAAGGGCAAAGGGTCATGCTCCCCTGAGTGCATGCTGAAATCTCTGATATGCTGAAGTGTGCTGATTGAGCTCCCATGATTGAGTCCATGCTCCCCCTGAGCATAAGCAAAGTCTGCAAAAAGATGTTCTAAAAGAAGAACATGACTCTATACATACAAATGACCTTCCTATCACCAATGACTCATACATACATCCATCTCCCAACCAAGTGGGGATATACCAAATTTGACTCATCCACCCAACCAAGTGGGGATATACAATTTTTTATACATGGCAAAATACAAACATTACATCATCCATCCCATGCATAGTGGGGTTACAAATTAGGTCTTTTCATGACCTTTACATTAAAAGATGTACATGACTTATATAACAGAGACCAAACATCTAAAACAAGACCATGATAGTCATCAACAACTATCATATGATCTGCACCATTAGTAGCATCTGTCAATCAGCATCCAGACCAACAACCTGTATATGTCCATCATTAGTTCCCAAACTATCATCAACCATGTTCTCCCCCTGAACCTATTCCACCTGTTCACTGTCAGATCTGATCATTGCATATGTCAGTAAAAGATATCAAAGCATCATCATCAATTAGATATTCATCAAGTTATCAACAACTTTACGAAAAACAATATATTTCCACATGTTATTAGCAGAGTGAAACAATCATCAAACAGAGTAGATAATTGACAAAACCATGGCAGACCCCTTTTTTTTTGAGTCTTGCCCACTTTTTTCCTTCAAACCAGCATATACGCGACTGTGCCCACAGAAACCCGTGTATGTACGTGACTACGCTTTATGAAACTCGCGTATAACCACCTTTCTTTGAAGAAAATCGGATTTAACAGTAGGATGATGTAACAACTACTCCCAACTTTTGTCTGAGATATTCAAATGTCTCTCTGGGTAGTGGTTTAGTGAATATATCAACAACCTATTCTTTGGAGGGAACATATTCCAATTTGACTTTTTGTTCAAGCACTTGTTCACGTAGAAAATGATATTTGATGGGTATGTGCTTGGTCTTGGAGTGCATGACTAGATTCTTTGAAATACTGATGGCACTTGTATTATCAAATAGAATGGAAATAGGTGGAGTACATGTGATCTGAATGTCTTGCAAGGTTTGCATCATCCAAATTAGTTGTGTGCAGCAAGATGCAGCAACCACGTATTCTGCAATGCAATTGAACTTTGTTTCTTGCTGAACCAAGACAATAACCTGGAACCCATATAGAATGCACCACCACTAGTGCTTTTTCTGTCATCAACACTTCTTGCCCAATCTGCATCTGTATATGCATGAAGTGTAAGATTGGTATCTCTAGGATACCATAAACCAAAGTTCTGTGTTCCTTGGAGATATTTGAAAATCCTTTTGACTTCCTGAAGGTGTGTTTCCTTAGGATTTGCTTGGAATCTTCCAACTATTCCCACTGCATGCACGATGTCCGGTCGGGTACCTGTTAGATAAAGCAGACTGCCAATCATGGATCTGTAAGTTGGTTGATGTACTGCTGCTGATTCATCATTTGAGCTAAGACTGCATCCTGTTACCATTGGGGTACATACTGGTTTAGAATCTTCCATGCCGTACTTTTTTAGGATCTGTTTGAGATATTTGGTTTGTGAGAGAAAAATACCATCTTTATTCTGCTAAACTTGTAGACCAAGAAAGTAGGTGAGCTCACCAAGCAAGGACATTTCAAATTCTTGTTGCATTACTGAGGCAAAATTTTGACTCATGGATTCTTCATTGCTACCAAAAATGATATCATCAACATACACAACAATTATTAGCAATTTATTAGTGTCCATCTTTGTATATAGATTGCTATCTGCTGACCCCTTTGAAAAACCTTGTTGATGGAGATATTTTTCAAGACGGTAATACCATGCTCTTGGAGCCTGTTTTAGACCATAGAGAGATTTTCTGAGTTTGCATACAAGTTTTGCATCATTTCCAAGAATGAATCCTTTTGGTTGTTCAATATAGACTTCTTCTTCTAAGTCTCCATTAAGAAAGGCAGATTTTACATCCATTTGGTATACTTTGAATTTCTGAAAACTAGAAAGAGCAAGAAACATTCTTATGGCTTCAAGTCTAGCAACAGGTGCAAAAGTTTCTTCAAAATATATACCTTCTTGCTGAGCATATCCTTTGCAAACAAGTCTGGCCTTATTTCTAATAACTTCTCCATTTTCGTTCAGCTTGTTTTTGAATATCCATTTAGTTCCTATGATATTCTTATCATGAGGTCTAGGAACTAATTCCCAAGTATTGTTCTTTTCAATTTTCTCAAGTTCTTCATTCATGGCCTTGACCCAACATTCATCTCTGCATGCTTCATTCACATTTTTAGGTTCAGTGGAAGATAGTAATGCTAGATAGCTTGAGGTTTTGGCAATAGTTCTTCTTGTCTGCACACCTGCCCCTTTTTCCCCCAAAATTTGAGTTTCTGGATGATTTTTCTGAACATACATGGACAAAGTCTTTTCTTCTAACGCTATCTCTTATTCTAGTGCTTCATTGGTTTCTTCTTCAGAATCAGTGTGATTTGATGTGGGAAAATGATCCTCATCTTCTTCATTGTCACGATCTTCGGTTTTTATTTGTTTTGGATTTTTGCATGCTTCATCAACTACAACATCAATACTTTCAATAATTTTCCCAAGTCTTTTGTTATAGAATTTATATCCTTTACTTCGGGAAGAGTAGCCAAGAAGAATACCTTCATCTGCTCTAGGTTCAAACTTACCAAGTTTTTCATCAGTCCTTTTGATGTAACATTTGCTTCCAAAAACTTTGAAGTACTTTACCGTAGGAGTTTTACCATACCAAAGTTCATGCGGAGTTTGAGTGTTGTTTACTTGAACATTTGCTTGGTTGAGAATAGTGACGGTGGTGAATGCAGCTTCACCCCAGAAGGTTGCAGGAGTTCTAGATTCATCTAGCATAACACGAGCCATTTGTTGAATAGTTATGTTCATCCTTTCTACCACTCCATTTTGCTGAGGAGTCCTTGCAGTGGAGAATTGCCTTTTTATTCCATGTTGTTCACAGAAGTCAAAGAATTCATCTGAGGTAAATTCCCCTCCTCAATCAGATCTGAGGCATTTGATTTTGCGATCTGATTCATTTTCAACCAAAGCTTTGAAGGCTTTGAACTTTTCAAATGCTTCATCTTTATGCTTTAGAAGACCTATCCAACACATTCTGGAAAAATCATCAATGAACAATATAAAGTATTCTTCTCCACGAGGTGACTTTTTCCTTGATGGTCCACATAAATCAGTATGAACAAGTTCAAGAGGCTTACTAGCTGATCCTTCCTTTTCGATGAATTGAGATCTAGTTTTCTTACCGAATTGACATGATTTGCATATAGTATTTTCAGGAATGTTGATATCTGGAAGATCTCGAACAACCTGGAATCTGCATGCTTTTCTTATTTGAGAAAAGCTTAGATGTCCCAATCTTCTGTGCCATAGCCAGTTTTCATCATTTTTGCTTAGATAACATTGTTGTTGTCCTCCCTTGAGTATGTATAGGTTGTTTGGAGTTCTTGTACCTTTAATCACGGTTTCTCCTATATCAAGCTCATGAACAACACATCCATTTGATCGAAACACTACTTCATTTCCTTGATCACACATTTGACTCACACTCAACAGGTTATGTTTTAAGCCATCAACATACATAACATTTCTAGCTTTAACTTTTTCTTTCAAGAAAACAGAGCCTTTACCTTTTATGATAGCAGGAGTGTCATTTCCAAATGAGACACTCTTTTCCTTTTCTAAGGCATTATATGGGTGTAGTTTTTCTCTGTCACCTGTCATGTGTTTTGAGCATCCACTGTCGATGTACCACTGGTTTTCTTGTCCTTCTGCGTACAAGGCTATACCACATCTTTCTATTTGCGGTTCTTTCTTTCTTCATATTTTGGGATTTAATGGAGTTTTCTCCTTTTGAGATATTTGCCGAAATTTACTCCTGCATTCATATTCTTCATGGCCAAAGTTGTTACAGATTGAGCATTCTATTTCATTTTCAAGAAGAGAAAAGTTATTATAGGAGCTTTTCTTGATCCTTGTCACATTCCTTTGATTTCATGCTTCTCTAGTCATGATGGTTTTGTAAGCAACACATTGAGAAACTTTATGTCCAAAGTTATGACATGAGAAACATTGACCATTGAAGAAGTTCCTACGATTATCGTATCTACTGACCTGGTGATTGTAGTTTCTATTGATATTCATCTTTGACACAACTTGAGTATGATTTACTTGAGGTTGGTTGTGGCTTCTGTTCATCCTTGAAGTAAATTGAGCCTGATTTACTTGGTGATCTGCTTTATGCCTTTGCTGACGATTGTCAAACTGTTCACTGCTCTTTGCTGCATCAAGATAGCTTTTAGTGGAGGTTGACGGCTTTTGAGATTGAGATGCTTCTTCAGTATATCCAAGACCTGTCTTTATCAGAGGATAACGCTGCACTTTGATAATTTAATTTAAGGTTTCTAATCCTTTAGCAAATCTAAGATTGAGAGATTTTGTTTTCTCAAGATCCTTTCTTAGACCCACAATTTCACATTCTAGTTTTTCATTGTGTTTTTCTCTTTCTGCAAGTTGGTATGTCAAGGTATCTATAACCATATTCTTTTCTTCTAAAAAAATTTTGAGTTTAGAGATTTCTTCATAAAGGTCATCATCATCTAAAGCATCCAAAAAATCATCATCTTCATAAGCCATCAAAAGTCTATAGTCATTACTATTTTCATCTTCATCACTGTTTGATAAACCATCGCTATCTTCATAAGTATAGTAGCTCTTTTTACTTACACTTTGTTTTCTATTCCATTTTGCATATTCCTTCCCTTTATCATATTTATCTTTATGAGGACATTTGGTAGCATAATGACTGACTCTACCACAAGCAAAACATTTGAAAGGTAGTTTACCTCTGAATCTTCCAGAACCCCATTGAAGGTTCTTGAGAAAGTTTGCTTCTTCTTCTCCTTCTGAAATATGTCCTGATTCATTGAGTTCTTCTTTTCCTTTTGCTGAAGCTTTAAATGCAACTTCTCTCATATCTGATGGACCTCATTTTCTCATCTCAAAGGTAGTTAAGATTCTGTACAGCTATGTCATAGTAATAGTCTGTAGATCTTGCTTTTCTTCTATGGCAGATACTTTTGATTCAAACTTAGCAAACAAGGATCTTAAAACTTTTTCAACTAAAGAAACTTCCTTTATCTCTTCACCTAGATTCTTCATGCAATTAACAATCTCATCTATACGTAAGAAGTAACTAGCTATACTTTCATCATTGTGCATCTTGAGAGTTTCATATTGAATTCTAAGAGTTTGCAGTTTAGCACGTTTTACCTGAGATTCTCCTTCGTAGCTTAGAACAATTTTGTCCCATATTTCTTTGGCAGATTTGAGCTGCATAACTTTGACAAACTCTGATTGTGACAGACTTCCCAATAATGTATTGACAGCCTTGGCATTGGTTTCATATTTCTTTTTACCTGCCGTATTTGTAGGAATTGCTGATGAAAATGTATATCCTCCTTCCACGATTTCCCAGACATCTGTTCCGAGAGATTGAAGATAGGTTGTGGTTCTTACCTTCCAATAAACAAAGTTGCTACTGTCAAAGATTGGCGATCTGATGGATCCCTCGCTTTCTTGATTACTCATGATGATGGATCTTCCTTGAAGTGATCAAGCTTCTTCTGAAGGACTTGCTCTGATACCAATTGTTGGAAATAATATTGAGAGGGGGGGTGAATCAGTATTATCAGATCAATAATTTAATTTTCAAAACTGATTTGTATACGCTATTTCAGCTCAGTGAACTAGCATGTATACGCCACTGTACTTAATGCAACCAGCGTATATGCAGAGATCTTTTGATTTACCCAAATTATCTTATATTGAACTTTAATCAGTATATCATGAATTCATTAGACAATGCAGTAAAAGTAGATTAAAGCATCACACATAAGCAACACACATGAACACCAAGATATAAGGTGGAAACCCAATAACCTGCATACTAGATCTCACACTTCATCAGATATTCAATGCTTGTGTGCCTTGGCCTGATGATCTTCTCCTCCTTTAATAGTTTTAGGCCTTTCTCAATACCATGGACCAAAACCACTTAGGACCAATACCTTGGATCAAATACCTAGGATCCATACCTCAGACCAAATACCATGGATCAAAATACCATGGACCAAATATTTTGGACCAAAAACTTAGTTTTCCAAGGTATACACACTTTTCCTTTTGTGAAAGTGCGTGTGTACGTATACGCGACTTGTACACAGAGAATCCATGTGTATACGCAGCTTGGCCAATGGTGAACCTGTGTATACCTCTCTTTCTTCATTCTGTGCAGTTTAATTTGTAACTCTATGCTGTTAACTTGGTATACTGTGATCTTTCATATGAGTGAGCTGCCTTCTGAATTGATTCCTTGAAGATGCCCTGCATTCATCACATCTGTAATCACTACTGTCATGAATTCTGTCACATCTGATATCTCTTCTGTACAAGTGAGTTGTTCTGCTATAAGTGGGTTTCCATCAAGTACAACACATACATCATACAAGTACAATACATACATCATAATGCCAACACAAATAGGGGGGAAGATTTGGCTCAGTTTCCTTGATTAGCCTAGACCCTTACCCAGGAGGGTCAAATCCATCAATCCATGCTACTTTATAAAGGTCAGAAAGATATCAAAGTGCTCATATCTGGTATCGTCTCAAACAATTCATTGAAGATTTCAATCACACTGCCTTATGCTTTATCACGAGCAACACTTCTGTTTTCCTGTTCATATAAGAAATCGTGTGTCAAAACAAAAGATATAACATAAAGATAAGAATACCATATTCATCCTTCCTCTCACGCAAGGAGGAAGTAACCACAAGTCTAAGCTTGTCTCACACAACAACATTCTCTCTGTTGCAACTATATATGGTCAGACTATGTCTGATTCATAGTGCATAAAAGGATCCATCAAATCCAATGACAATAATCCATCAATGAAAATCAACATGGAATACAAACGCTTCTTTGGTGTTGCATGGGATAAATTAGTCACATCAGTAAGGAATTGTTAGCTCACTAAAAATAGTAATATCAGATGTTCATTGTTTCATTATGCAATCATGGGACTTCTAATCAGACATCACAAAAAATTAGTAGGTGCTAGGATATCATTAAGGATATCTCCCTCTAAATAGGAAGCTTCTTCACTTTCAATCAAGATATCAACCTATCTAACAAAATCGTTAGATCATGCTATATATATATATATATATATATATATATATATATATATATATATATATATATATATATATGTATGTATATCTATATATATAGTCATCATCAGTTGTCTCATTGTCACATGCATGAACATGTCGTCAAACATTCATTAAGAGTTAGTACTTTAAGGATCATAACATCACTTATTTATTACATCAAACTATTTTCATTAGAGTACTAACATCATCAAGTGAGGGCATCCATTCACTATATTGTTAAATTATCATAGTAGTTATAACTTGTTAAGATCAACAAGAAGGTAAACAAAAGATCATGAGTATCAATATTACCACCATCAGGATTACCATGCTTATCACAAGTACTGACAATAGTATCAAGTTACCATATATCAAAATCAAAGTTTCTATATTTCTTTATAAAATTAGGAAATCTATTATAATCACATGACATGCATTGTATAATATATCTATATCTATATATATATACACACACACACACACACACAAAGGAGATATTTATATTAATTGTTTACTATCAAGTGCATCAATATATCACATGAGCTAGAGATTAAACTTACTTTCATATGTACGCATAAATCAAGTCACCTATAAAGGTTATATTCTTGTAATACCTCAAGGTTCAACTTTCCATCCAACATTGCAGCTAAATCATAATGTTGAAACAATATTGTATACGTACCTTGTAATATACATATACTTTAAGCAACTTGCAGCACTTTTTTGTCATTAGCAACTATAGCACTTTCATATATGCTTCAACTTCCTCTTCTTGCACCAGCTTCTTCCACCACTACCTATACTAGCTCCCTTTTTCTTGCATCATTCAACATTTGAATGATCCTCAAGAAGGATTTTCTTATCACAACTTCAATAGGAAGGTAAAAGTACTCAAATATTTGTGCAGGAGGAACAAGTAAGTCTAAAAAAAGGAAATGGCATATAGAAACAACATAAGTCTAGAAGATACTTATATTTGACAAGAGGTGATCAACTCCCTCTTGATTTGGCTTCCAAGATTCATTATTGTCCATCATCCATATTCCAATGTTTCCTTTAGTATATTCAATCATCTTCATTTTGCCCAACCGAGACTGGTCCATCTAGGGTTACACTGATTCTTCAAGAGACTATCCAACCAAAACAATATCCAAGAGATGAGCCCAATAATTATATCAAATTTAGGTCAAGGTTTCCAATCCTACAGTCAATGGTCAAAATCAGCAATGAATTGTCAACAAAACCCTAGGTCACAACCACATGGAGCTAGTGAATATGCATGCAGCTGTAACTCTTTGACCGTACAAAGCACACTTCATGCATTCACCTGTGGCTAGAATTTCTGCATTTCGAACCTGTGGCCAAAAACAAGAATTTATTTCTTTGCACGTGTCATAAATTTAGACCTCCATGAATTAATTTGAGAGCTAGCTTCAGACTTGTGCTAGAAAAGATGCTTGCCCCTAATCCCAGGGTCCTCCTTTCATCTCAAGACCATACCTAGGATTTTTCTTCCAAACCCTAGCTTCAACTTGTAAGCACTGATCATATGATATCACTGATATTTCACTATAGGGTTTCAATTTTACCATATTCAAGGCTATTTTGAGGGTTTCTCACAAACCCTAACTTCATGATATTTTCCAAACCTTAGCTCCTCTTACTCGAACTAGGTTTCGTAGGGTTTCCTTCAAACCCTAGTTTTATTTTAGATCTCCACAATCTTTACTTGCATCCATCAATGGTGTCCTCATAGTGGTGATATCCATGACTTTTATTCAAATCTAGCTCTAGTACCATGTTAATTTTCTTAGGAGCTGAATTGTTCTTTGTTATTTGACAATTACATTACACCTTTTACACATAGAATTCACCCCATAGCTTTATGAAACCATACCAAAAATATGAATTGTACAGAAAGAAAAATGATATCAATACTATAGCAGAAACATAAGGAAATAAAGGAAGAAAAGAATGTGCAAATAAAGACACCAAGATTGGTCGGAGATTAGGGAAAAACCCAACATGGGGAAAGCCCAAAATTCTTCTTCTTCTTTTAGATTTGATCAATTGTTCATCTGAGATACAAAGTACATCATCATCATAAATCACATGAGACTATCAAGGGCCAAAACGAATTGGTTCAAAACTAATTTAATGAGCAATACAAGATACATCAAGAGGGTTTCCATCATAAGTAAAATATTCAACAAGAGCTCTATTATGAATGCCAAGATCACTACAATATGAATCCCTATCACATGTATCACTTTCATCAGACATCATATACTAAGTAACAAGGAACTACCACTGACAATCTTATATCAAACATAAAGGGTATTGAGTTTTCCTTACAAATTTATTATGAAATCACATATACAATTTGTACCATACATATTGCTCTATATATCAATACTATGTTGTCACATGATAGGCCTAAAGAAAGAGAGCTAATGCCACTTACCAATGATGTTATATACAATGCCGAGGATACCAAGAATCTAATACCAAGGATGCCATACTCACGATGAAAGAAGATCATGTATGCAGAGGATGTCATTTGAAAAATAGAGAAAGATCATACGAATACTGTGACTTTTCGGTTGAAAAATGCAACAAGAAAATCCTAATTTAGTTTTTTCCTTGAATTAAATTAGGAATTAAATTTTAATTCTAATTCTCATAGAAAATTTTAACAGTTAACTAAGTTAATTTGACTTAGTTGTCTCAGTTAATTCGATTTGGGAGTCTATATAAAGTCATGTAGAGTGGTTCCTAAGTTTTAGGGGCCCAGGTTGAGTTCTTATGAGTTGTAATATTTCATTCAGTTTAACTGAGTTAAATTAAGTTAAAATAGTTCCAAATGATGGAGAAATTAGTGGGAGATCCAGCAATGGGTTGCAACTAGGACTACTCAACTAGTAAACTAAAGATTCACTCATAATTAACTTCTAAATGTCAGATCAGAGAAAGACCTGGTTGAGATTGGAGTTTAGGGACAATGTACTATCACTTGTATAATCATCCGAATTGTACAAGTAGTGCATGAAATCAGAGGAAGGCCTATGATGAATTGCGTAGTTATGGATGAGGAATTTCCAAATTAAATATGGGCTAATTCCCTAGGAAACTGTGCAAGGAAATAGGAGCTTGGAAGGCAGCATATTTGGCTAAGTATTGGCTGGAGCTTATTTGTGTACAGATGAGATAGATTGAGATTGTGCAGAGGTTTCTCAGGCTTGATAAAAACATTGTAATCTTCTCATATTTTATGGTTAATGCAATACACAGATAGCATGGGTTTTTAGCTTTGGCTTTCCCCAAAAAATATTGTGTTATGTGTGATTGAATTCTTTCTACTTTAGGCTTCGTTATTTCATTGATCGTTTATTGTTTCCGCTGATGAGTAGAGTAGATTCAAGTCAATTGTGTTAGCATATTACAATCTGCAGTTTGAATCTACAAGGAATTTCTACATGGTATTAGAGCTGAAATCACTATAGAAGAGGAGAACATGAGTTTGTCTTTTGTAGGAGAAATTGAATTTGCAGTATCATACTTCAGAGCCCGCAGATTATCGTTCTATGAATTGAGACTCAAATATGCCCTTGAGGGTAGTTCAAACTACATTGCTTGGAAGGATAGGATTAAGGTAGTGTTGGAAGACAATGGGCTTAAGGAATTCATAGACAAAGATATTCCTAAGCTGACTGATGTTCAGGATCTGGTAGAGTGGAGAAAGTGTGTGGCAAAGGTGAGAAGTATTATCCTAGAAGGAGTTCGAGGTCATATTGTATCGAACCTACATGGTAAGGAAACACCATTTGCAATGTGGAAGGTCTTAATAGACTTGTTTCAAAACAGTAGTTACCACAGGAAGCTGACACTGAAGGAAAATCTCAGAAAGATCAATATGATTAAGGGAAACATAATACCAAAGTACTTGACCAAGTTCACACAATGTCAGGATGAGATTGGAAGTGTCAGTGTTATAGTTGCTAAAGACGATCTGGTGAGCCTAACACTTCTAGGACTTCCCAAGAGCTGAAACAACTTCTATGACTCAGTTAATAGGAGGGAGAAGCTACCTTAGTGGGAGTGATTGTGGTTCGACTTGGTACAAGAGGAGATTCGACAGAATACCAGAGATGGATCCTCATTCAAGCACAATGATGAGGAGAACTGTGCCTTAGTTAGAAAGGCAAAGAAAGGGAAGGGGAAGTCATCTCATTCCAAATCAGATTCCAGTCAGGGTGACAAGAAGAAGGACATGTCGAAGATTAAATGTTTTCACTGTGATGAGCTGCGACACTATGCCACAAAGTGTCCACACAAGAAGACCAGTCAGAAGCCCTTAGGAGGAGCAACAAGTAAAGCTCTTGCTTGACAATTTGAACTGGATTTCATCCTCATTGCTTGCATGGTGACATCGGTGATGGGTAATGTGTGGTACTTGGATAGTGGAGCCTCATTCCATATGACTGACAAATAATAGTTCCTTAGTGACTTGGAGGAGAAGGACCTCCAAATGCACATCAAGATGGGATATTATGGGAGGTATAATGCGACCAACATCGGTACTATTACCTTTCAGAGCGAGTTTAGTACTCCTCTCACATTAAAATATTTCATGTATGTTCCAGGTTTGAAGAAGAATTTTGTTTCAATTGACATGTTGGAGGACCATGGCTATGATATGATATTTAACAAGGTAAGGGCTTTCATTCATCACATAGCCTCAGGACCGGTGAAGCAGATTGGGATTCAGGTGAAGAACCTCTACATATTGGATGTACAAGACTACACTTCTTTGAGAACTAAAGAAGAGAAGGTGCAGAGCCGAGACATCGATGAATTGTGGCATAGAAGATTGGGTCACTTGCACCATAGAGCTTTGAAGATCATGCAAAAAATTTCTATAGGACTTCCCAAGGGTACACTTGAGCAGAGAGACACATGAAAGGTTGTACATTAGGGAAGTACACTAAAGATTCCTTTCATTATAAAGTCAGTCAAGCGCAAGTGATTATTGATTGAGTTCACTTAGATGTGTGTGGAACGTTCTTGACAACATCCATGACTAAGAACAAGTATTATGTTATATTTGTTTATAATTTTTCTCGTAAGTGTTGGATTTTATTCATGAAAAAGAAATATCATATGTTCACTAAATTTTGTGAATTTGAAGCACTTTTCGAGAAAGATACTGGTAGGAAAGTTAAAGATCTCAGAATCAATATTGGTGGAGAATATGTGTTAAATTAATTCAATAACTTTTGTGCTTCAGAAGGCATTCGACGAGAGTTTAATAACACCTCATAACCCACAACAAAATGGGGTGGATGAAAGGAAGAACATAAGTATTGTGGGAGCGACACAAGCGATGTTACATGATCATGGCCTATCATTGCACTTGTGGGCTGAAGCAAGCAACACAACTGTTTACTTGCAGAATATAAGCCCTCATAGAATTATCAGGATGAGTACACTAGAAGAAGCTTTTTCATGTAAGAAAGAAGATGTGGCATACTTCAGGATCTTTGGTTCATCATTCTACTATCATGTTACTGAGGATGCATGAAAAAATCTAGAGACAATAGTTGAGTTGGAGATATTTGTGGGGTACACTGATACACCTCACAAATATCGGGTGTGCTTGCCATCCAACAGAATGATAGTGCTTCCTAGAGATGTGAAGTTTGATGAAGAGAATGCCATGAGATGATCCATTGAGAGGGAGCTTCAGTTACATGTGAGATTTTGTCTCCAAAGGAGGAACCTCTATATGATGTGGAGTAGCCACATGAAGAGGAGAAGAGAGTGGAAGCACCCACTCATGCAGAGACTTCTAGAGATGGAAGGAAGCACACCAGAGAGGCTCACAGATTGATGCAGGAAGCTAGAGAGAATGCGAGAGCACCCACATCACAGTGTAGGCATAGGAGGTCACCAGATTAGTACACTAGCTACATGGATTTGATGAGCGAGAGTGTAGAGGTTGAGCCATCCTCATTCGAGGAAGCATTGTAGAAACCAATATGGGTTGAGGAGTATAACTCCATTTTTAGAAATAATGTTTAGGAAGTGGTACCAAGATCAACAGACGGTGAGTTCTATATGGCTTTACAAGGTAAAGAAAGTAGTATATGGGAGTGTGGAGAAACATAATGCCAAATATGTGGCCAGAGGATTCTCTCAGGTGGAGGGAATTGATTACAATGAGACATTTACTGTAGTAGAAGGGTACTCTTCAATCAGATCTATTCTAGCACTGTCAACCCAGATGGGATGGAAGATACATCAGATGGATGTGAAGACAACATTCCTTAATGGTATGATTG
Source organism: Pinus tabuliformis (assembly GCA_031772625.1). Lineage (NCBI taxonomy): Eukaryota > Viridiplantae > Streptophyta > Pinopsida > Pinales > Pinaceae > Pinus > Pinus tabuliformis. Next base: position 645,010,938 of record CM062815.1, on the reverse strand, counting down.
AGGAAGAGGTGTATATTGAGAAGCTGAAATAATTTGAGACATTAAATAGAGAGTTGCATTTGTGCAGACTCAAGCGAGTGTTGTATGGACTAAAAGAAGCACCCCATGTTTGGTACACTAGGATTGACAACTATTTCATCGGGGTTGGGCTTCACCAAAAGTGAAGCATATGCAAACCTTTACCATATGTGGTTGAAGGTAAATTGTTTATTATAGTATTATATGTTGATGCTTTATTTCTAACAGGTGATGAGAAGCTCATAAAATCTTGCAAAGAGGATCTTGTAAGAGAATTTGAGATGAAATACCTGGGGCTCATGCATTACTTCTTGGTATGGAAGTATGGAAAGGAGATGAGGAACTATTTGTCTCTCAAGGAAAGTATGCCAACGAGATACTTAAGAAGTTCCACATGGAGAAAAACAAACCCATGGAGACTCCTCTAGTAGGTAACTGGAGGAAGGAAGATGCTACTTTAGGTGAAGCAGCGGAGGCTACTATTTATAGACATCGTGTGGGTTCACTTATGTATTTTTTGAATACACGACCGTACATATCTTTTGCAGTTAACCAACTTACTCAAGCCATGGTTAAGGCAACCAAACTTTATTAGAAGACAACTAAACATATGTTGAGATACCTCAGAGGCACCACTCATTTGGTATTTGGTACAAACGAACAGAGGAAGTGAAGATTTAAGGCTTCACAGATGCATATTGGGTAGGGAGTCCATCCAACATGAAGAGCACATCAGGGGGAATCTTCAGTATTGGGTCAACAACAATTTCGTTGTACAATAGGAAGTAGAGATCAATTTCACTCAGTTTAGCAGAAGCAGAGTACATGGTTTCTATTCAAGCAACTTGTGAGGCTATTTGGATAAGGAAGATCATTGTTGGGTTATTCATTTAGGAGATGGATCCTACAGTGATTTACTGTGAAAATCATAGTTTTATCAAACTCTCTGAGAATCCAGTTTTTCGTGATCGGTACAAGCATATCGACATCCGGTGTCACCATCTACGAGATTGTGTGTGGAGGAGAATCATGTTGCTGGAATACATTCCTATAAAGAAGCATGATGCATATATTTTGACAAAGGCATTATCAAGATGAAAATTCGTGTTTCATAGAAGCAGGATCAGGGTAGCAGATAATACCTTTCTTGTTGAGAGGGAGTGTTGAAAAATGCAACAAGAAAATCCTAAGTTAATTTTGTCCTTGAATTAAATTAGGATTTAAATTGTAATTATAATTCTCATAACAACTTGTAATAGTTAACTATGTTAATTTGACTTAGTTGTTTCAGTTAATTCAAGTTGGGATTCTATCTAGAGTTGTGTAGAGTGGTTCCTAAATTTTAGGGGCCCAATTTGAGTTCTTTTGAATTGTAATTATTTAATTCAGTTTAACTGAGTTAAATTCAGTTAAACTAGTGCCAACTGATGGAGGAATTAGTGGGAGATCTAGTAGTGGGGTGTAAACAACACTGATCAACCAATAAACTAAAGATTCACTCATAATTGACTCATGAATGTTAGATCAAAGAAAGACCTAGTTGGGATTGGAGTTCAGGGACAATGTACTATCAGTTGTATAATCATCCGAATTGTACAGGTGGTGCATAAAATCAGAGGAAGGCCTATGATGAATTGCACAATTATGGATGAGGAATTTCCCAATTAAATATGGGCTAATTCCATAAGAAAATGTGCAAGGAAATAGGAGCTTGGCAAGCAACAAATTTGAATAAGTATTGGCTCTAGATTGTTTGTGAAGCAGTGAGATAGATTGAGATTGTGTTGAGGTTGCTTGGGATTGAGCAAAGCATTGTAATATTCTCATTTTTTATGATTAATGCAATATATAGATATCATAGGTTTTTAGCTGTGGCTCTCTTTTGAAAATTATTGTGTTATGTGTGATTGAATTATTTCTCTTTTATGCTTCGTGATTCCATCGATCGTTTATTGTTTCTGGTGATGAGTAGAGTATATTCAAGTCAATTGTTTTAGCATATTACAATCTGCAGTTTGAATCTATAAGGAATTTCTACATTTTCGAGACCATATTACATTTCAAAGATACTGTAGCATAGACATAAATGTGAGTTCCAAAGAAAATTGTGAGAGTCATTCCATATGAATTCATCACACTGAAATGATATGCGAGCCTCCAAATGGTGACATCAAACACAGATTATTTATATATCAATGAAAGGCTCCTAAAAATGACTATAATGTGACCTATATCCTAATTGTAATCCCCAAACAATGAAAATTATGGAACTTGTAGCATGAGAAATATGCGATCTTCCAAATAGTGCCATCGAACTATAATGCAAGAGTGTATACATCATCAAATTGTAAAGCAAGAGTATATATATGAGTGAGCCTCCGTATTGTGTCAATGAACTGTAGCATGGGAGATATGCGAGAGATATACCATACAGGGATAATAAAGTGATAATGGTTCCAGAATGAAGACCTTAGTCCATGTGAAGTATAAATAAGAGACTTGATTCCCCATGACCAAAAAGACTAACCTGACCCCGAATATATAGTGGTTCATGTTGTCACCTATCATACCATCTTTCATTTGGGTCCAATGGTCCTATCTTTCATCCCTGGTACAGAGGAGGAAATTTTCATTCTTGGTTGACTAAAGGGAAAGCCAAAAAGGAGAGCTAGAAATCGGAGGCCAAAATCAAAGGAAGAACCGAAATTTCAGAAGCCAAACTTTAGAAGGGGGATGAAAAGGGAACGCTGAAAATCAGAGGCCAAAATTAAAAGGAGAGTCAAAATATCAGGAGCCGATTTTTGGAATGATGGATATCGGAGATAGACTCAGAATATCGAGGGTCGATATCGGAAGGACTGATAGAAAGGCATATCGGGACTTCGAGATTTCAGAGGTCAAAACATAAGATACCTCAATGGTCTATTTAAAAAAAGGACCTGAAATTGAATATCAGAGCAGGAAGTAGGAGGGTAGGCATGTCAGAACCCAAATTTTAGAGGGCTTATCATTTCATAACTTTAGGGATCGAAGGCTCGTAACTCTTTAAACATTTGAAATGAGCGTCAAGGTTGCTGAGAAGGGGAAATACAAAGGAAATATTCAAAAAACCAAGGACCTGAGGGACCCTTTCGCTCTCCTTAAGATGAGATACATGGCAGTAGGTGATTGGCTCTGAGAAGTAGACATGGATGATGAGGTCGGTATAACGTGGACGTACAGTAGACACATGACATGCATTTTTGGCACTTTTGAGGGCCTAATGGGGAAAATATAGGTGATACATGTCACCGCTAACGAGGTGCCACATAGAGATGATGACGTCAACATGACATCATTTCAGAGGTCAGTTTTTTGGAGGATGGATTTTTCATAACTCCTTTCAAATTGCTTTATCGAAATTTCTGATCTGAGAAAGGGGGCTCCGATGTTAAGTGGCACTTGGTCATGAGGACCCAGAGGACCAAGGGCATAGAGAGGGTGGAGCACCTAGGTGCTTTGGAAAATATAAGAGGTCGGAGTTGTCAGAATCCCTTTGAAATTGCATTTTAGAAAAGGTTTTGATGAGAAGGGCTTCTAATGCGAACTGGAACATGGTCGTGAGAGATCCAAATAACCTAGCGTGGAGAGAATATTTAGCACCTAAGTGCTATGAACCATATCAGGATATGAATATCGGAACTCCTGTGCAATTTATTTTTGAAAAAGTTCCAATGAGAGGGGATTCTGATGTGTTGTTGGAATTTGGTTACGAGGATCCAAAGAGCCAAGTGCTCAGACCAGGGACAAGCACCCAAGTGATATGGAGCTCATTGGGAGAGGGAGACATCATAACTTTGTTTTAATTCCAAATTTGAATAACTTCCGATGAAAAGAGCTTCGATGCATTTATGTCTCATGTTTGTGGGAAACAAGGGAGGAAGAGAAAATAAAAAGGGAGATAGGCCCCCGATAGTAGAACAAAGGCTTTAGAACTCAAGCGCTGAGCCTACGGTCACAACACCCGGTCCTATAAAGGAGAAATGGTAAGGGGGCTAAGAAAAAAGGAGCTAGGGGCATCAAAACTTTTTGATTTCGTAACATTTATTTTAAATAAAGTTACGTTGGATGAAGGCTATGATACTACAACCCCTTAGCACTATAATGGTGGTCACATGAAGTGGTTCTATGGTGTATGAGAAATAAGGAGCTAAGAAAAAAGGGGGTAAAGGTCTTAGAACTTTGGGTTTTCGTAATGTCAATTTAACTAAAGTTACGATGAGTCATGGCTCTAAAGTTGCACTATGCTAATGTTACAGGATGTATTGGGCCCTGATAGTGTAGCACAAAGGTAATAAAATATGGATGGGTTGGAAGCTAAGTTGCAGAGCACCTCCGAGTGCCACCAGATCAAATCACGACCAACTCCAAAGTGGGGATTCAAGCAGTTCGTATTGGAAAGTAACCGTGGAGGAATATTATGGAAGAGGCGTGGCCAGATCAGATGCAATCAAAGGAATCAACATGGTAGATATTTTTCTATATCAATCATAACACCTCCCATTTCTCATATTTTGGTTAATTTTTCATTTTTAAGAAAATAATTAGATCTATTATGTAATCATTAGGAAAACTAGAAAATCCACATGCTCAAACAAATGGGTAGTTCAGATAGCTGAAACTTTCAATATATTTTGTAATGTTTGTTTGGAATCTCCCCCTATAAAGAGGGAGGAAAAAATAATTAGAAAGGTTCAAGATTTTCTAGTTCTGGAGGTTCTAGATTTTTTGGTTTTGGTGGTTCTATTTTTTAGTATTTGAGGCTGTATATGTTTGGAATTTTTCACAAGTTTGGGCCATATGACATGTATTTCATTCTTGAAAATAAATGAAGAACTAGCTAGTGATTCCAAGAATTTGGGATATGCAGTGTGTGTTCTTCCTATGTATTTCACTTCATGTGTGTTTTTCTTCTCCAGAAATTATGTAATTGTAGATGCCTGATTCACTCTTAAATACCATATTTACTTATGTTATGTTGTAGCAGATGGTACCTGTGAAATTGCAAATCTACCTATGTTATGTGATAGCATATGGTATCTATGAAATCACAGATTTACTAGTGTTATGTGATAGTAGATAATGCCTAGGAGACATTGAGTTGGAAGCCTTAAAATGAGCTCCATAATTTCTGCACTTCATTCCTTTTATCCTTTCATGATTCTATTGGAATTTGCTGCATAGGATTCTGTGTTTATCCAACCCTCTGCACTAGGTTCCTCCCTTGTATTTCTCTTTTCCATCTTTACTGCAATGGAAAATTTAAGCTGCATTCTCTGTGTGTCAGCCACTAGACCTGAAACATTTATTCTTGGGAATGATACATTGTTTATGTGCATCTTGGATCTACCTATGAGAAATGATATTGAACAAAATTTAAGTCATTTTATATTTATCTCTTGAGAAACTTGAATTATATTCAAGAGACACCAATATGCCCTAGGCACTCATCTCTCTGAAACCCAGTGGTTGTATCTAAGAGCTACAACAGTTCCAATGAGCGAAAGGACATGACCTTTGAAGGTAGGATGACAAAATAAGCCAACTTGAGTTGGAGGGAAACCATAACATCAAATTTAATTTTTCTCAAAGAAAAAATTCATGAGATTTAATGCATACAAGATGACATTGATTTTGAGCCTCACAATATAATAATGAGAGATGCGCCCAATTTTATTAATATTATTTTCTTTTAACCAATTTAGAATTCCTCTTTAGGAAGATGGGATTCCTTAGGTCTTTGAGGGTTTCCTTCTTGGGAAATTCGTCCCGAGGCTGCCCAATTTTAACACACAAAAGAATAGAAACATATACAATTGAACGACAATATAATTTACAATACAAAGACATAATATAAAATACAACATACATATACAAATTTACAAAAATAATCTACAATACAAAGACATATAATGAATAACTTACTAATGGATGATAGTCATGCCCACCTTCAGTATGTCCATAGTATCTACAATGCCTTTTAGCTATTGTTATTAGAAATCTCCTTGTTTTCAAGCCCTTGCATCTTCTACAAGGGCAATAATTTTTTTATTGTTCACCTCCTTGAGGAATGTTATGTGGATTTTATCCTCACAAAAAATTCAGTGATGATTTTCTTCAAAAAGTAACCTAAAAATGGGCTTACAACCTTTCAAAACAATTACAAGTAATATAGAAACTATGTTGAAGTTATATGATATTAGGGCCTATAATATTTATTATAATTAATGATAATACCATATTATATAGCTTTATATATATATATATATATATATATATATATATATATATATATATATATATATATATATATATATATATATATATATATATATATATATAGATATATATATATACATACATATATATATATATATATATATATATATATAGATATATATATACAACATAATATAATATTAATAAATATATTATGATATTGATATTAATATATATTAACTATATATTAATAATATTATATATAATTATAATATTAATCTTACATTTATTATAATTAGTTAAACTAGTCAACATAAAGTGGTCCCATATTAGACGTTGTCTAATGGGAAAAAAACCATTAATATTGGCGCAATTGGCTGTTGTACAATGATTCCCTAAAATTCGTTAGATATTCAAGCAAACATTGGATGTTCGACAATAAAGGATCTCTGTCAGATATCTAACGATTAAGGAACTCTCATTGGATATTTGATGACCGTCAGGATTAAAAAAAAAAAAAAAACCATTTAACTTCTGACAAATTTTCCAATTTTATCCATTCCGTCAGATTTCACCATTGGATTTTCAAGGTTGTGCTCTTGGTAAAAATACTAAGGGATATTTTCCAGGTAGTGATAATAGATCTAAAGGAATCTTGAAGTTAGTTCATTATGACATATGTTTCCAATTGACAACAAAACTTTTAGGTGTCTATTTATACTATGTAACTTTTATTGATGATTTTTCTAGAAAGACATGAATTTATTTTATGAAGACTAAAGATGAAGTTTTTAGCAAATTTCAAGAATTCTAGGTCCAAGTAGGAAACTTGAGAGGAAGCGAGATCAAAATTCTAAGGTTAGATAATGGAGGAGAATATATATCTAGAGAACTCATCGATTTCTATAAGGAAGTAGGTATCAAGAAGGAGCTTATAGTTCCATATAACCCTTAAAAAACTCGAGTAGAAAAAAGAAGGAATAGAACTGTTGTGGAAGCAGTAAAAGCTATGATTCATGATTATAATCTACCATTGTTATTATGCGAAGAAGAAACAACAAAAACTATTTATGTTCAAAATCGAAGTCTTCATCGAGATTTAGAGGATAAGACTCTTAAAGAGAATTCACTGGATCAACACTTGAAGTTAGGCAAAGGATTTTTTGTTGTCCCGCATATGTTCATGTGCCTAAGGAAAAGAGGAAGAAATTGGAACCATGAGGAAAGAAGGGTACCTTCTTAGGATATATTGAAACTTCAAAGGCATATAAAATCTAGATTCTAAAACATAATCAAGTTGAAGTTAGTTGAGATGTTGTCTTTGATGAAGAAGTAGCTTTTAGAAAGTACAAAGAATCACATATGGAGATTGATGATGAATAATCTCCAAGAATTACAAATTCAGATCCTACTAGAACTCATCCTTTAGAAGATTAGGAAGAATAAGAAAAACCATCAAATCAAGCTGATCCTCCTAGAGAAGTTGCTATAAGAAGGAAAAGACCAACATGGCTTCATGACACCTTGCAAGATGCAAAAACACATGCAACTCCTCGATGAACCTTTTGAGAAAGTGGACCACCTCAAAGATAGTCAAGCTATATGGCCTTAATGTTTCATTTCATTAATTCAAAACCATCAAATTATGAAGAAGCGACAAGTAAACAAGTATGGAAGGATGGCATGATAGAAGAATATTAGTCTATTGTTGGGAACGGGATCCCCTAAGGACAGTTTTGGGGCTAAAAGCCCATGTTTTGGGTCAAATTTTAAAACAAAGTTGTAAAGACTCTGCACTTTGTGGTCGCGGAGCGTGGAGGTGTCATGAGTCATAAAGGGTTGTCTGCCCTTATTTTGTAAAAAAATGTCGGCTGTAAAATATCTACCCATGGTCCGTGGACCATGGGATTGCATAAAAAGAGTTAAGTAAGTAAGCTCTAAGTAGTTTTGAGATGAGTCATAAGTTGTAGAAGAAGTCTTGAGAGATAAGGAGAGAAGTCTAAGTTTCAGGTCGTAGAGTAGGTAGAGACTCTGCAGCTGAGTGCGCAGAGGCCTAGGGTAGAAGTCCGCAGCTGAGTGCACGGAACCATGTAACTATGTGCGCAGGGCGGATAAAGACTGTAATCATTTGAAGATATCAATAAAGAGAAGTATTCTACAAATTTTGTTTCTTTGTTTCCTGTTAATTCATCTTGTCATATTGTGTATGGATTTCATTTATAATGCTTATGTAATACGCGAATATATGTAATTACGTTGGTTAATCGAACACAAGTAAGAATATCTGTTTACGCGGCGCTAACTGTGATTGTTTAGTAAGATAATTAAACACTTAAGGATAACTTGGAAACCTGTTCTATACGTTGCTTTAGCAGCATGAAAGTACCTAAACCGCAGGTTAGGGTTGCGTGAAGGCCAATTGTACCCCTTTGCGGAGGTACTGAAGGGCAGAATAAAGGGCTAGATAGACAGAGCCCTAGAACTTAACGACCTGCACAGAAGCAGGAATAGGAGGAATAAACCGACATCACGACCATCTCAGGGTGCGGAAAATTGGTTCTAGCATCCCCCCATATTGCTTCGGGTGAGACTTCAATCCGCACTCCACGGGTTGATGCTGAAAGGGCTAGTAGTGTAGGGATTTGTTTGGCTAACTAATGTTGAACCTGGGTCAGGCCCCACCAAGCCAACAAATGGTTCCATTGCCGGGACCAAAATCTGCATAAGATATGTGTGATGTCGTATCATTGGAATCCAACTAAGAAAGAGATCAGAGACTGGTTGGATAGGAAGATCCACAAATTTGCAGTGCCGGAAAATAGAAACTCGCAGCTGACAAAGGAACAATAGCTGGACAAGTACCTATATATAAAAATCCACGAGATCGTTTTCTGTTCCTTTCCAGTTGAGTTGTACTAGTGGATCACGAAGTTAGTAGATAACCAAGGAAGGTGGAGACTTGATGGTCCTATTGTCTGGACCCCGGAGTTAGTACAGATACTGGAAGCCTCTAAGGATAAGATCGCCCATGTTGTCAATCATTGGCTCGATCACATCATAGGAGGATTTGTGACTGAATTCGCAGTCGATACCTCAGTCAGCTACAACAAGGCGAAGCAGCGCTTTTTCAAAGGTTTGCGAGGTAAGTAGTTGAAGTCTTTGAATACTTGGATTAAAATGTTATTGTGTGAAAAACGAGTTATGCAACTACCTTGGTGTTTGGAGCTACGCAAAGCAGAAAGGCTTATAGGAATGAAGGAAGAAAGGGTCCTGAATATAATCCATTGATTTCACCTCCATTGGGTGACGAAGAGGGAGTAGTGCAGGCTTCTCCGAGAAGTGCTATTCAGTTAATAAGACAAGGATTCCCGCGAATGCCACCTCCACCCACACCACCTCCAACTTCACCACCATCACCTGCGACCTCACCTGTACCACCTCCACCTCCATCGCAGTTCAACATGGCGAATTCAATGAAGTTTCCTTTGTTCAAAGAATTGGGAAATGAGGACCCGAACTAGTTCTGGTTCATCGTAAAATCTCTATGGGAAGCTCAAGGCATATCATATGAGCACAAGAAGAAGGAAACACTGGTTAGTGATCTGCAGGATCACGCGCTAACCTGGTACATTAAGTACTCTAATGATAACCCAAACGATGGAGTGGTAGACATCCAGACTACGCTGAACAAAGAATTCAGTAGGCCTAAATTTGAGGCACAGTCGATTGTGGGGTTTAAAGAAATTGTGATGAAACCATGCGAGACACCTTGGGAATTAGATCAGAGATTGAAGTGTAAAATCCATGAAGCTAATATGAACTTAACAGATGGACAACACCATGAGTGGTTCGTGGCTTCGCTCCTGCCACACCTATGGGTTGTGCTGTCACAACAAAAGATAAAAACTCAGGCAGAGGCCTTGGAGATTACAATGAGACTGGATGAAACACCAATGTAGGATCCGAATCTGGGGGTTCATTAGATCCATGCACAATTTCAAAATCTTTGCATTGAAATGTAGAGCTTGAAGCAAGATAGAACAGTTCGACCAGAGGTGCACAAAGAGTTATGGTGTCTGAAATGCAAGGGTAAGGGACATGACAGAGACCATTACCCAGTCTTTGCGAACAATATTACAGGAGGAGGACCAATGCCATTGAGGCCGGAGGCCCAAGCATGACTAAGCGTAGGACCAACGTGGTGGTGTGCTATATGTCAGGTAGCAGGAAAACATGCCACATATAACTGTCATTTGCTACAAACATTTGTACAAACACCACAACAACTGTTCTACAACTTCTATAGGTCAGTAGGGCATGATGAGTGCAACTGAAGAAGTTATGAATTGATGATGGATAGGACACCCGCTTATAGGGTTCACGCAGAAATGTGGCCCCCTGACTAGAGTGCAGAGATGGCACGAACAGGTTTTCAGGGGCGCGGACGAGGCCGAGGCGGAGGAGGACCTGGCAGAGGTCAGGGACAACTGATTTGCTACAATTGCGAAGGACCAGGACACTATGCCCGTGATTGCACTAACCCAATGCGTCCGTCATGCAAATATTGCACTCTGTTTGATCATGAGACAGAAGACTCTCCTACGCTGATAGCAAGGATATGTGAAAAAGGGGCACTACCACCTCAGCCGACTTAGAACCTGCAGATGATGAGGTCTGAGCCTTGCGAAGAGGATCCGAATGTGAATATAGTACTCTGAAGTGGAATTGCAACAGGGGATGATAAGGGGAAACAACTTAAAGACAACGCATGGGTTTGCAAAGCTCCAGTGAAGGAGGCTGAATTCGATTTGGAGCGCGCATGCGAAAAATTCATGGAAGCAAAGAAGAGCTTCGCTGAGGCCTCCACCTCAGGGAGAAAGGATAAGCCTCATCAGGAGATGGACCCTTCTATGCTTACAACCTTCCTAGAGACCTGCATGAAGTTGCTACATGATAGCAAGGCTGTAAAAGGATTACAGGAGCTTATAAATAGATGCGCCGGAAACACTCCAGGTGAACCGCACGTGGTACGAAATATTGGTAAGCATAAAACAAGGACAGGACGAGAGATGAGGCTGACCATGCCAAGAGGAGAGTATGAGATGGATCAGGTTATTTTGGACCTGGGGTAAGATGAAAACGTCCTATTGAAGCAGACTTGGGAATGGATGGGAAGCCCCGCACTTTAGTGGTCTCCGATTCAGTTAAGGATGGAAAATCAGCAGAAGATCATCCCCATGGGGTGGCTACAAGGGGTGACTGTAGATATTGAAGGTGTGAGCACGCTGGCTGACTTTGAAGTAATAGAAATTGTGGATGATAGCAACCCCTACCCTGCGCTCCTTGGCATTGATTTGGCTACCGATATGAATAGGGTAATTGACCTAAAGAAGCGAAAGATGATATTTGAGAAGAAATCGCTTTGCGTAATAGTACCCCTAGATCTTGCTGAAGGATTGTGCTATACTGAACTAGTCTGCAATTATGAGAGCGATGATGATTTGGACTATATCTATAAGATAAAAACGCGAGACCAAGATTGGGTGAATCCAATAGCAGATGGACAAATTACATGGGATCGCGAGAGTTCTTGCACCTCAGACTCTAATGAAGAATTAGAGCGTTGGCAGAATCAGTTACATGAAGTAACCATGCTGTGCTGTAACATGATGACCCGGTCGATGTGCTGTGTGTCATCAGAAGTAAGAAATCTACCCACTTATGATGGCCTGAATGATGTAGCTATTTTCTTGGATGCATTTGAGAGGGAGGTACCAGAAAACCAACGCTTCCAAGCTTTGGACTGGGCACTGCGCACTACGCTCGCAAGGTGGTGGGGTACGCACAAGGGTAGCTTTGATGATTGGCGCGAATGTAGAAGGATGATGAGAACATGCTTTGGAAAGCTGAAGGTGCGAATGACAGACAAGTATGATGGGAAGGACAATCCACACGCACACTTAGCCAAATGGGCCGAGGATTATGGAGCGAAGCCCCAACCTGAATGGGTGCACTTGTTCTGTCACACCCTGGATGTCATCCCGATGAACTGGTACTTGGAAACAGAGCTCCACCATGGTACAGGTGAATGGGATATTCTACGCAAAGGATTCATAATGACATTCAACTTTGAAGACGGGTTTGACTATTTTGACGAGGCGCTACTAGAAGTAAAAGCAGTAATCTTTAGGATAACGCAGGATCCTTTGGACCTGATTCAACCCGATTGGACTACTCAGCTGAGTCACGTGCTAGAATGCTATAATTTAACCACTGAAGAAGAAGATGAGGATTCGCGAAATATTAACATCCCTGAAATAGAAGGTCACCGCGATGTTGAAGGGTCGCAGATTGAGAATCTTGATATAACCGCACCACTGAAAACAAAATAGGTAAATATTGGTACGGAGGTAGAACCCAAATTCACGAAGATTGGAGATTACTGGGATGACGTGATGGTGGATAAGGTCACTGAATTGCTTCGCGAATACCAGGATTTATTCCCTACCAAGTTTACGGATCTAAAATGGATAATCAGGGACCTAGGTGTTATGAAGATCATGTTGAAGCCTGACGCAAAGCTGGTTAAGCAAACACCTTACCGTCTCAATCCGAAGTATAAGGAGAAGGTCTACTTAGAGCTAGATAAGATGCTCGTAGCAGGAATCATTGAGCCCGTGGAAGAATCTGATTGGGTAAGCCCAATGGTGGTATAGGAAAAGAAGAAGAAGGATGAAATAAGGATATGCGTAGATCTTAGGAAGTTGAATGACGCTTGTGTAGATGATCCTTTCCCGACTCCATTCACTGATGAAGTGTTGGACAATGTAGATGGCCAGGAAGAATATTCCTTCATTGATGGGTTCTCTGGGTACCATCAGATCAAAATCACACTGGAAGATAGGAGCAAGACGACCTTTACGATTGAGTGGGGTTGTTTTCAGTACACTGTAATGCCTTTCGGATTGTAGAATGCACTTGCGATTTTTTTGCGTGTAGTCATTGCGACATTTAAGGAATTTATTCATAAGTTTGTGGAAGTGTACTTTGATGACTAGACTGTGTTTGGGCTGGTAAAACTCCATGTCGCTTGTTTACGCCTGATGCTAGATACTTGTTGAAGATACCAGATCACACTCAATCTGAAGAAGTTCCTGTTTTGTGTTCCTTTTGGGACCCCGCTGGGTCATGTGGTTTATAGGTAGGGACTGATGGTGGATCCCAAGAAGATCGTGGTGATACTTAACTTGGAAGTGCCGAGGAGTGTGAAATAGCTATGCGCTACCCTAGGACATACTGGATATTACAAAAAGTTTATCAAAGGCTATTCCCAGATCACCGCGCCTATGGAGAAGTTGTTGAAAAAGGATGTCATGTTCTGTTGGAATGAGGACTGTAAGAAGATCTTGGATGTATTGAAAGAAAATATGGTCATCACGTCGATTCTAGTCATCCCGGATTGGAATAAGGAGTTTCATGTACATGTTGACGTGACATGTATAGCGCTGGGAGAATTACTGACACAGGCTGGCAGAGGAGACTTGGACCATCCTATAGCATTCACAAGAAGAAGGTTATCCAAGGCAGAGAAGAACTATTCCACCACCAAGCGTGAAGGGTTAGCCATGGTATACGCGCTCTAGAAGTTTAGACAATATTTTCTGGATGGCCATTTTAAGATGTATACGGATCATTCCACGTTGAAATACTTGGTATATAAGCCTATGTTGGGGGGGGTAGAATCTGCAGGTGGTTGTTATTGTTCCGGGAGTATGATTTTGAAGTTATTATGAAACCTGGATGACTGAATGTGGGACCAGACCATCTATCACGCATCAAAATTAGGGAAGAGCCTACTAATTTTGAAATGGATTGCCTGACGCACAACTATTTTCAGTGCGTGTCACGGATGGTCACTTTGAAGATATCATACACTTCCTAATGACAAGAACTACCCCAGAAGGATACACCATCCAACAGAAGGAGTTAGTGGTGCATGCGACAGACTTTTTTGTCATTGCTGGGCATCTGTACAAAATGGGGTCTAACGAAATATTGTGACGATATGTACCGAGTTTGAAAGAAGCAATATCCTCGCAGACACTCATGGGGGAGCTGCGGGAGGACATTATGCAGGGAGAGCAACTGCGTAGAAGATTCTACGTGTAGGGTTGTGGTGGCCAACCCTCCATAATAATTCAAAAGCTTACTACAAAGCGTGTGACGTGTGTCAGAGAATTGGCAGGCCATCGTGGAGGGATGAGATGCCTATGAATCCACAGATGATGCTACAACCCTTTGAGAAATGGGTGATATATTTTGTGGGACCCATCCAGCCCCAAGGGAAAAAGACGGGAGCGAGGTACATTATCACTGTGACAGAGTATTTGAATCGATGGGCAGAGGCACAACTTGTGAAGGATTTCATAGGTGCGACTACTGCGAAGTTCCTCTTTGAGTATGTACTGACGCAATTTGGGTGTCCAAAGATTTTGATGAGTGATCACGATATGCACTTCCTGAATGAAAAGATCAGTGCAATGATGGAGGAATTTCAGGTATATCACTAGAATAGCACACCTTATCACCCACAGGTTAATAGGACGGTGGAAGCATTCGATAAAGTGCTGGAGAACGTGCTGACCAAGGTATGCAATACTCAACGAAGTGACTAGGACTTGTGCATACCCGCATTACTATGGGCCTATCGGACGACATGCAAGAAGTTGATTGGACAAACACCCTTTAGGCACGTATAGAGTGTGTAAGCAGTAATGCCCATGGAATACAATGTGCCTAGTTTGTGCATAGAAACACTCATAGGTATGATGGATTGTGGAGCCTTGGAAGAGAGGCTCGTGTAGCTGGCTGAGCTTGAGGACAAAAGATTTCTAGCTGGATTTCACAAACAGGTAAAAAAGAAGCACGAAAAAGCATGGCATGATCTACACATTAATCCGTGCACCTTTAAGGTAAATGACTTGGTTTTGTTATATGACAGCAAGTGTGAGAAATTTCTAGGGAAATTTAGAATGCATTGGTTAGGGACCTATGTCATTAAGGAGATTATTGACAAAGGAGTGGTACAGCTGGTCAAATTGAATGGAGATCCCTTCCCAGGAAAGGTGAATGGCAGTTGCTTGAAGCCATACACCGGTGGTCTGGCCATGTGACTATATGAAAGTGGCATAGTGTTAGCGCTCTAGGCAGCTGAAAGGAGGCGCGGGACTATAAACTACACTGTCTGGGTTGGGGAGCAGCGCGATTGGGGAATTGTGCGAAGCAAGGAAGTGTCACAGGGTTCGTGGCAGCGTGAAGGGAGCAGCGCTACGTAGGGAGAAATCGTGCAGGTCAGTCGGAAAGTGACCATTTGTTGACATGGCAACTTTTCGCTATACCAACAAGGGGAACTAACCCAATCGCAAGCCCCAATCAGACCGGATTTCGTTTGGAATGGCTAGTTCCAACAGGTTTTAAGGGACCCCGTAAACCGTTAAATGAGTTGAAAGATTGCTTCTAGGAAGAAGGCTTCAATTACATCAACAAAATAAAATAGCTAACCACTATGTATTAAATCCTATCTACACTCTTCTAACTACTCTAGTCTATGTCCTAACTATCCTAATCTATCCTGCAGGAGCTTGACAAAGAGAGGTTAAACATCATATATGAATTCCAAGTCTAAATGAATCAATTACTGGTTCATGTAAGAACAAGGCTGCATTAATACTTAATTACAATCCAATCATTCATACAGGAATACACATTCCATTTTATGGAAGAGAAGCTTGCAACTGATGTCCAACAGAGTTTTGAGTCAGCAACCTTTCATGATTTAACCCTGATATTGAATCATATTCAAATAGCCAGGCATAACCATGAACTGAAAGTCATCAATATGCACAAAACAAATATACATTTGCATTTATACTAGTGACAACATTCTAATCAAAACACATGATAAAAGCGGAAAATAAATCTAAAACACTCGCTCCTTATTGAGCTAAACAGTCTCTCTTTATTCACAATAATCAAAGCTGTCCATCTCAAAACCCCAAAAAGCCCATATCTCCTATCTGGAGGTAATACTTATACAGCTCAAAATGACCCTCCCCCACTGACTTTTCACCTCCTTTCTTTTCATTACACAGATCCGAACATACAGAGGAGAACAGTCCATGAGGCTGTTGACACGTCGAAGTCATCTTTGCTGGAGCGTTCTACTTCCCAGGGGAGGGACAAAGAATGACTGCGTATCATTTCGTTGCACTTGTGTGGGATGGCTATTATTCCATGTCATTTCTTGAAGGAAATTGAAGATGCTACGCTCATCATCCCACATCTGGCATGCCTTGAGGTTTATATGGAGGGAGTGACATCTTGGTGGATGAGCGCTATGCTTCCCTTTCGACACAGAGCGTGCCTTCATTACGCATTGTGGTGGTTCATCCCCCTTTTTGTAGACTACGCTTTTGTAGTATCGACATCGGGGGTGAAAAGTTGTCATCTTGACATACATCGCCTTTATTTGCTACCAGATCCACTCGAATTCACCTGCAGAGATAATTCATATTAGCAGTGATTATGAAAATATGATAAAAATGCCCAAGAATATCTCTCGTCATCATTGAAACTTTAAATGATAAGGCGCAATGAAATCAAAAGGAGCGAGTGTGAAAGAATCGGCCTCTGGCGTAGCCAATGTCGTGTTGCGACCGAGTCGCAATCACACATCTCAATGGGCAATCATGTGCCATATCACCCCTACCGGATTTCCTTTGAGAACCCAGATCATAACATCTTATAGAAAACACAGGAATACATGGAAAAGACCGCATTTGACCACAAGGCCGGATTTCAAAATTTATAAGCCTGGATGCATAGTTATCGGCGGGTCTGCTTCATCGAATTGGACCTTATGCATAAGTACTAGACCTTGCCGATAACGATTTAGCGATGGGGGAGGCGAACCTGATAACATATATTCTGTTTAATAAGATTGGCGGGTTCGCCAAATCGCATATCGCAATGTGCGCAGGCCTAGGACCCCGGCGATTGTGATATGCGATAGGTCCCGGACTCGAAATAAATATGTGTTGTGGTCGATAATACCGGCGGGTCAGGTGCATTGTGGTTGTGTTATGAATAACCCTTGGGTCTTGCCGATTGCGATTTGTGATGTGATTGAGGACTTAATCGCATCGCAATTATTCATGATTAACAAGCCTTTGCCCTTGATCAAGGCGACGTGCGATAAGTGATAAACGGGTATGTTAAACGTGTTTTGTGAAGCATTTCCCTTGTGAGGAGTTAAAAGGGGGATAAAGATGCGATAGGAGGTTTTGCGTGTTAAGTACACAAATGACCATAGTAAAGGTAGGGGCGATTATATGTGTGGGCATAAATGTACCCTGAATACTTATGAGGATTGAAATCCCTAATGAAGGGATTGAATAAAGGGATAGGATGGGTTATGAATGAACTATGCAGCAGAGATTTATTAAGGGGGCCTTTACCATTTAGAAATTGAAGATTTGGCTTGCCAAAGAGTTAAAATCCTTGGGATGAAACAGATCATTCGGAGGAGTGCAAGATCAACTTCTAGGGGACCCATTCAAAATTGCTACTAGGGAAAATTTTAATAGGGTGGTGGTTGTGGCCACAACAAATGGCGAACTGCTGGGTGAACCAGTTGTCTCTGTTTCCAAATAAACCTTGGATTCATAAAACATTAGGGTGTTAAGATAAACTCGAAATGCAAACTGTACAGATGAACAGGCATGGGTTCCACTTCAACATTAATTGTTTCAGGTGGGATAAAGACAAATAGCTTCTTCTCACTGATAAGGTTTTGACAGGCATTCTCCAATGGCCATATTATGGGGTTTATTGACCTTCCTTCACCTATTTTCTACTTTCAAGATCCTTTCGGGGCCATCACTGGTTTGTCAATACCCATTTAGGTGTGTACCTCAGCTCTTTATTGCTCATCAAACTTGATGTAAATATGTTTATCTGCACTTTATATAGAAATTTTAGTGCTATACTTTCATATGATTGAATGGGGCGCAGTCATGGATCTTGCCATATTTTTAAACTGCTTAAGCAAGGTTGGGCTTGCTGTATCAACCGGTACTCTGAGCCCAGCAATAGTCCCTACTCTAACCAGCTTCCCAAACAACCTGTCCTTCCAGTTTCAGGCACAAGGACTAGAGCACAATTGGATTTTCCATAGGTATATGACAGTGAGTTTAGCCCATGAAAGGAGGTTTACTTGTAGATGACAGGTATTGGACAATTTAGTGCGGTGGATGGGACCAATGGAGAATGACTGTAAACCTTATAGGCAAGTATGTGCTAGGTCTGAGTGGGATTTATTCAAAATGCAACGTCCCTCCAGGTCAGTCCAACTGTAGTTATGCATTCTTGTTTTATAAAGATGCCCCTACATGCTCCAAATATCCAAGTTATTAACAGATCTTACCCAGTTCTCAACAGATTCCAATGAGTGGCCTTGTTTGAATTCTGTAGCTGATTTCAAGTTCTCATGGGCTGATAGAAAGTTTTATTGATTTGCAGGGTAATGATGGATTTAGGAACTGTAGAATCATCAATAGGTTAATGAGGAAGGGAAAGGCTAAAAGTGGTGAATGAGGGCAAATCTGAAAGGTAGAACAAGACTAGAGGACCAAAATCAACTGACTGAAATGGACTGCAATTCAAAATAGAAGGAAGATAAAATTTGCAGGGAACAAAAGAAAAAGACAGAAACGCAACTAAACTAACAACAAAACTAAAATGAATTCTAACCTACTAAGGGGGTAACCACCATGTGGTGGCTATTGGAAGTATCTCTTTAGATGCTGGCCATTAACAGGGAGTTTTTCAGTTTCTCCCTGCAAAGTTTTCAACCTGTAACTTCCTTGACCAATTTTTTCCACAACTTGGAATGGGCCCAGCCATAAGCGTTGGAATTTCGTGTGTTTACCTTTTGGATCATTTAACTTGTCCCATTTTAGGACTAGCTCTCCTATTTGAAAGTATTTATCTCCTGCCAGATGATGATCAAACCATCTTATTACAATCATTTGGTGATTTTTGAATTTAATTCTGGCTTTATCTCTTAATTCCTCCAACCTCATCAGTTGGTTGATCCTTTCTTGAAGCAAGGCTGAAGGGGTTCCTCTTGAAGCTTAGGAGAGTTGTAAGGAGGGAAGGGTAACACTTGGAGGCAAGATGGCTTCCTGTCCATAGACGAGGAAGTATGGGAAGTTTCCTAAGGCCACTTTAGGGGTGACCCTATCGGACCAAAGGGAATTTGTTAGAGCATTGTGCCAGTTCCTCTGGTTGTCAGCGACAGACTTGCGAATTATGCAGATAAGGTTTTTATTTGAAGACTCTGTAAATCCATTTCCCTGGGGATAATAGTTTGCTACATACCTCATGTGGATTGATTTATCAATAGAAAACTCAGTCAATTTCAGTGATGAAAAGTAAGAAGCGTTATTAAATATGAGAGCGTTAGGGATGCCATATCTGTTGATAATGAATTTCTCAATGAATGATATTACCTCATCTTTGTTCACCTTCCGAAGCGGAATGGCTTCGGTCCATATGGTGAAGTAGTCAGTCGCTGTGAGTATATATTTATGCTGCTGTGAAGAGTTTGGAGTGATCTTGCCTATGACGTTTAGGCCCCATTGCTGGAACTGTCGATAAATCATAACAGGCCTGAGGGGAACAACAGGTTTTCTTTCTCGTCCTGAGGCGGTTTGACACACCTTGAATTTGCGAGTGTAGGTATGTGAGTCTCTGAACACTGTGGGCCAATAATACCTAGCTCTTAATATTTTGTGAGCAGTGGTCTCTCCGCCATAGTGACCACCTGCTAGGCCATCGTGCATTTCTTTCAATACATGGTCGGCATCATCCTTTTCCAAAAACCTCAGCCAGATTCCATCATGGTTTTTTCTATAAGACGTTGTTGGCCAAATGATACTGATTGGATTTCAATCTGAGTGCTCTCCTCTATGATGCATCCATGTGTTTAGGACATGATCCTCATACTAGATAGAAGCGTATGTCGTAGTACCATGACTCAGGGTCCAAAAAGGCTTTCGAAATTTCTCGCTCATACATCAGTGCTTCATTGATCCATAAGGGCTCCTCCCTGTGTTCCATTTGTGCATATTGTATGCTCAGCATTTCTGGTTCTTCGGACGCCCTTCTTTGTCCGCCAAGGCTTCTGCTGCTAGCCTACAAAGTCCCTACCCTTGAACTATCTGTGACGGTTTTATCTCGAGGTCGAACTCTTGAAGGGCGGTTATCCAATTCCCTCTTCATTCACCCATTTCCTTCTGCACGAAGAGGTCTCTTACAACAAGATGGGGGACGATTACTTTGGTCCTGGCCTTCAGTAAATAAGGGCGGAAATGTTTTACGGCCTTGAAAACTGCATAGCCCTGTTTCTCCACGTTTGGGTAGTTGAGTTCTGCCCCTTGGAGATTAGAGCTCATATAAGAAATAGGGACTTCGTTGCCTTTGTTATTTTTCTGAGTGAGTATTGTGGCATATGAAACATCAGAAGAAAAAGTGTACAAGAAGAATTCCTTGCTGAAATCGAGGCTGACCAATGCAGGAGCTTCAGCGATGGCTTCCTTGATTCGCCGAAATGCTTTCTTGGCTTCATCGTTCCATTTATACACAACGTCCTTCTTCATCATTAGCTACATGGGGCGCACTATTTCTGCAAAGCCTGAGACAAATTTTCTAACGAAATTAATCCTCCCAAAGAAAGATTGCATGGCTTTCTTATTGGCAGGGGGTTGTATTCTCATGATGGTCTCTATTCTTTCAGGATCAATAACAATCCCTTCTTTAGAGAGGATATGACCCAATAGTTTCCCCTCTGTGACTGCAAAGATGCTCTTCTTGGGATTCAATGAAATTCCATACCTTCAGCATCTTTCAAAAATCTGTCTCAGGTGATAAATATGATCCCTTCTGTGATATGAATACACAATGATGTCATCCATGTAAACCACTACTGATATGTTAATCAACCCTCGGAAAGCTATGTCCATAGCTATCTAGAATGTGGCGCCCACGTTAATGAGTCCAAAAGACATTTCACGATATGCGTAGGTGACCCATTTAGTGTTGAAGGTTGTCTTAAGCTGATCCCCATGAGATACCAATACTCAATTATATCTTGAAAACGCATCTAATAGGGACAACATTTCAGACCCAGAAATGCACTGAAGGATGTGTTCCATAGAAGGGACAGGATAGTTATCCTTTTGAGATGCTTTGTTCAGGTTTCTGAAATCAATACACAGCCTGATATCTCCATTTTTCTTCCTTACTGACACGATATTGGCTACCGAGTGTGTGTGTTTGACAGGAAAAATGATTTTAGCATCCAACATTTTGTTTAATTCTTTCTTCACGAATGGTTCTAGGTTTGGATGCATCTTACACATCTTTTGTTGGTAGGGCCTGGCCTCCTTTTCCAATGGGATTACATGTTGCATAACACTGGTATCAAAGGTCTTTAGGTCTTCATATGTCCATGCAAAGACATCCTTGTATTCTTTAAATAGCTTGACAAATGCAGCCTTTTCTTGTGGAGAGCACCCAAGGCTCAGATTGAAATTTTTAATGTCTTATTTGGTCCCAAGGTTGACTGTTTCATGCTTCATGCATGAGCTATGTGTTTTGAAGTTAGTCGACTTCTTGAATTTATCATGCAAGTCATACAAGTGCTCCATCTTAACAATTGATTTGGGAATCACATTGGACTGATCCTTTCCCTCATCTTCCCTCTCGTTCATAAGCCTGTTGTGTTCTCTCTCATCAATGAATGCATTCTTGAATGTCTCCTCGCAATGCAAGAACTCAAGGATTTGCTCATCATCTTCGAACACCTGGCAATTTGAGATGTTATCAGGCATAGATGGTCTGAAAATCAATTCAACATAACATTTATTCTTCTTTAATCTGAAATCAGGAAAAAGTTTAGCAGCCATACTAGCCATTAGATCAGCATCTTGGTTTTTCCTTCGAGGTATGTGTGTGATATTAAAAGAATCAAAATTGTCAATTAAGCCCCATACCTTGTGCTGGTACCTTACCAGGTGTGGTGAATTGCAGTGTATCCTCTTCCTTACTTGATCCACGATTATCTGTGAGTCACCAAAGACTTTAAGGTTTTTCACCTTCATATCAATGGCTTTCTTCAGGCCTTGCAACAAGCCTTCATATTCTGTTGTGTTGTTAGTGCATGCAAACTCCAACTAGCTGGCCATCAAATGTTGGTTCCCTTGCGAGTCAATGAGAATACTCTCAACACCTGCACCTTCAAGGCAGTTAGATCCATCAAAAGCGTCCATAATATAGAATCTAATGTTACATCAATTAAACTACTATCTAAGAAATTAGTCCTATCATCTACTATAATATAGGATAGTTCATCAGTTGGATTATGGGAGGGAATTTCCAACTGTGTGTATGTCAAATTTTCTTCAACTGTTTCCGCATGTAATTCTCGAAAACATGTTTTTGTGGCACAAACATTGAAACTATAATTCCCAAGGATGGAGTTCGTAAACATTACAGGCTCATTGGGACCATTTAGTTCCGTTACCACATACTTCATGTATCTTTCTCGATCAACTCTCAGCATATCACCTTTTCCCTTCTGAGGTAACAAGAGATGGGACCAATCAGTTGAGAAATATCCATTGAGTTTTGCCGACCAATCCCTACTAAGCAACATTCCATAGGCCTCGAGTATATCGACTACCACTATATCAATGACTTGTGTGTATTGTAGTTTAGCAGCCATCCAAATTAACACATTTTTCAATTCTCCAATTACTTTCACATTTGTCCTGTCCAATTGCATAATTCGAGTCCTGGTTTTCTCAGGTATTGCATGTAGTCTTTTAGCAACAACATAAGGCATCACAGTGGACGAGGCACCAGAATCTACCAGGCAATTGTGTACGTTCATGTTGAGGATTTCAAATGTGATAAGGAAAGGTGGGGTCATGGATTTTGATTTTCTCCCTATCATGGCTGCATTGACATCTTGGGGGTTTCGATTCATTTTGGACAGAGTGGCTTCCATAGCTGATGGCATTTGGGCTGCAATGGAGGTGTTGACAGGTCTGGACACTGACTTCTTGGTTTGGCTGCTTGGGATGGTGGGAGTTTTGGAATTTCTCTCATTCATAGCTTTCAAGAGAAAATCTCTTTGCTACGTTAATTTCAGTAGATCGAAGTATGTGATATTAGCCTTAGATTTCTTAAGATCATCCATAATATTGTAATCAATTTTATAAACAAGATCAGGTTGAGTAAACATACTGATTTTTCCATTCTTAGGTAGGAGTTTACCATCTTGAGTAGCCTTCGTTGTAGTGGGAGAAGCATTTTCTTTCTCTGGATGGTTTGCAACGGGGGTATTCTTGGATTGACCGCTAGGTCTACTCTTCTCAACAGGAACTTTGGGAGCAGGTGCCTTCATAGGGCGGACATCTTTCTTGGTCTAATCTACAGGCTTCATCACACCTGCAAGTGGCCCTTTGCTTTGTGTGTGGATTTCATTAGTGTGGATTTCTGCCATACTGTCTCCTTGGTCCTCATCATTCTCATTTGTATAGAAATCCCACAGTACGTTGATTTGGGATTCTTCTTCCAAGGGCTCTTCTACTTGGTATTCTTCCTCATCTTCTTGTTCTGGCTCTAGCTCCACTATAGGTTCTTCTTGGTTAAGGAGCGATCCGATAAGAGCTAGCTCTTTTGTGTTTAAATTCCCTTCATTGGGTGGAGCAGGTAGTGCAAGTGGACCATGACCGCCTTCTGTCTTCTTACGATAGAAAGGTTTGAAAGGTTTTCTATTGTTATACTTGTTACACAGTAATTTGTCACCATCCCTGTTACTCCTCTTGTCGTACCTTGGAGGACTCATCCCGGGAGTTATAAGAAGTGACAAAGTCTAAAAACACTTGCATTATGTTCCCCTGAGTATGTACTTCATGTTCCCTGAAGACACCTCCTGCAGATTATCCCTAAAAAGTGCTCTTTTTCCATTGGCGCAAGTCCACAGTATCTTACCCGCGCCAATCATGGAGATCCTCAAAAGAGGGCATGACCATTGGCGCTCTGTCTTAGAGCAGCAGTCACGCCAACCAAGTTTGGTCATGCTTTTTGCCTTAACGCACGCCCGACTGTTGTTTCCTTCATTACATGGAGCTTTTCTGAGGATAAAAAATCAGCTTTATGTCGAGCTCTATCCTATCTCCATCTTTAATGGCTTTTGGGATAATGTTAATCTACAAAAGGTGTCCTGGTTCATCGTATCCTCCTCCCTTCTTCATCTATATAAGCTTGTCATTATGCATTGGACAAGCTAGTGATAGTAGTGATGATCGCTAGTCCTGGAGTGTTAGATGTTGAGTTCTTGAGTTCTTGGAGGAATGCTAGTGAGTGCTAGAGAGGTTATGCTGCCGGAGAGGAGATGCATTGCAAGACACATATAGTTGCTCGCCCAGCCAGGAGAAGGGTCAACGTCAGAACAATGGTTGTAACTTTTCCTGTTTATTATTAATTGATGAGCGACTGCTATTATAGTTCCAATCTCATTATCTATCATGGTGATGTGTTGATTTATTTCCTTTCTGACTGAAATATAGTTGTGCCTTGGTAGTTTTTATGTTGGTATTTATCTCTTCCTTTGCATGTGCAGGTGTTCGTTTATGATCTGTTGGAGCGAGGGAGCGGGGATATCAACTCTGCTTCAATCATAGCGTTGGACTCCAGGTTGGTCTTCTTGATTCACCCTTGATGCATAACTAGGAACTTGCGTAGCATCGTGGTTTGATTGTGGCTAGTTCTGTTATAGGCTAGTGGGATCGCCTCTGTCTGCAGAGGGGATTTACCTGACCAACAATTTGGCGACTCCGCTGGGGAGGAGCTAGTTGATTTTTGTCTTGCATGTTAATTTTCTTCTGCTTGCTTGAGTGAATGAGCTTCCTGAGTCAGTTTTGAGTTTATTCTTTACTGTTTGACCCCTCTGAGCACTGTTAACCCGACCTGAGGTCGTATTATTTATTTTTCTAGCCGGCAAGCTTCATTGGCGCGATTATTTCTCTGACAGTCGCGCCAGTTGGCGCATGTTGCTCTAAAGCAACTCGCGCCAATCCTGTGGTAGCGCAAGTTGCAGGCTGACAGTCGCGCCAGCTCTGTAAATTTTGCCTGTGCGTGGGTGGAAAGCTCTTTCAATCTCTTTTTATATCTCTTACAGCCTCTGGAACTGTGTTGAACCTCTGCTTGACTGGTCTTAGCCTTTATCCCTCAGCTGTTTGCTCATTTCTATTGATTTTCGACTCAGCCCTAGGACATCTAGTGACTTTGCATGTCTAGCCTTCTGTGGGAAGTTTCGGTCTCTTGATTATCCAGTCAGCTTGTTGGTTGTGTTCTGCACTTATCCAGTGATTTGTTAAAGCTTGATCTTCTATACTCTGAGTGCTTCACTTCTAGCCTCTTTGGATTTCACTCGATTTCACTCGAACTTAGATTACATGGTTCGGTGAAAGTCTTTTGTGTTTTTCCTTGCTTGCATGGTTCATTTTGGTGTTTCAAGATTGGTTCTATCTCATTGAGTGAATTTGGATTGTGCATATCTCTTAAAATTTGTTTACATGCATCATGCCATCTTAAAGGAAAGAAAAACAAAAAATCTTTTGCATCATATTAGTTAGCATTTATTGTTATTTGTTGCTATTAAAAAGAAAAAGGAAAATTTCATTTCTTGTTATTTGCTGCATTAGGATCTTTGTTGATTGTTGAGTGATCACTTCGTTTGTGTAAAAATCTCAACCCTCCTGTAGATAGAATTCATCGAATCAAATGATTTAATTTTGGCATATAGTTTGCATTTAAGAAGTTTTTGAGATATCACATACGGTAGGACCAAAAACTGAAACATAATCGAAGATAAACTTTAAAATGAACTCAATGAACATAACAACGCATTGGAACATAACGCAAATACTCTAGAGGTCTAGGTTCGAGACGTGTTCCGGCGTCTTTAAACCTGGTAGTTTATCGTCGAGTGGTTGGGTGATTCCTCCACGGTGAAACGATAGGTGCCAATACGGACTGTGCTCCCACGTACCGTCGAGTATATATTGGGATACCCCTATAGGAATAAAGCCTTTATCCATAGGAAGCCGTGTCAGCCACCCTACGATTCGCAATGCAGTGAACACAACATTCACGAACATTGACCACCCGTACCCTAAAAAGTATTCTGTGGTTTTGCGAAAAGTTTGGCACACCTTCTACCTAGAATTCCAGAGCAGTCACTTTTGATCCTTTTCGGACTCCTTAAACGAAAAGGTGCCTGTGAGCGTCTTGTCACTTCGTGCTCATTAAATATTCGAAGGAGACTAGAGTCATCTTTTATCCTTTTCTCGACTCTTAAAAAATGAAAAGGTTAAGTTCAGTGTCTTAAAATTTATTGGCCACGATAACATCTACCCAATTAGATTTTGTTCGCGTTAGCTTGAGTAGGATTATTTCTCATTCAATGGCAGCCTTCCCGGCGCCCATCGGCCAAGGTGTTCCTCCTGATGGGAACCCTCGTCCATTTCCTTCTGTTGGAAATGTCGGTGTTCAGTATATCGCAACATTGTCTTTGCCTGGGTTGACCATTGGTTTACCCGTGTGGTTGTTTTCAAACTCGATGGTCTCAAGTGTGGTGACTCCTGTTCCGCCACCACCTCCTCCACCCGAACAACACCATGTTGATTCTAAGGTGGACCCCTTTCCTTCTTCGCCCATTGCTGCGTCCTCATCTTCTATTTCGCCTGGTGAAACCATGGATTTCACTAACCAGGTGGCTAAGAAAAAGAAGAAGAAGACCAACAAGAAGAAGTCTCCTAAGGGAAAGGTCACATCTACCACGAAAATATCTGAAGTGGAATCCCCTTCTGCTCCTCTGCGGAAGGCTAAATCTCCTTGTCGATTATGCAAGGGGGACCACTTTCTTTCTGATTGTCCTGGTATTCCCAGGATCCTCGATATATGGTCCCGTGACCCGACTCGCTCCTTGTCGTCGCCAATCGACGATACCTTGTCCGTTGGTAAGAGAACAGGGAAGGTTCGTTTCCCTTGTCAACTTTGTGAAGGTAATCATCTCCTTCGCCTTTGTCCACTTATGGATGAAGCCTCCCATCTTTTGGCAAGTCTGTCAGCTCCCTTACCCAAACTACCTGCTAGATATCAACGTCTTTTTGCAGCTGCAGATCATCTCTCCACTAACCAAGTGATCAAACATGATTCCTCTTTGGTCCAGACCTCTCTTCCTGAACCTACCTGTGCTCCGCCTGTTCCAGACCAGTCCCTGGTTGGAACGAGTGTTGATTTATATTCATCATCCACACACCACTCTATCATCAAAGATGAACCTTCTGAGTCCAAACCAAACGAAAGTCCACAGTTACAGATTACAGTTGACCCAGTCTTTCAAAAGGTCCAGATTACAAGTGACCCGGTTTCGCCTACAGAGGTTCCATCTTT
This sequence comes from Pinus tabuliformis, assembly GCA_031772625.1. Classification (NCBI taxonomy): domain Eukaryota; kingdom Viridiplantae; phylum Streptophyta; class Pinopsida; order Pinales; family Pinaceae; genus Pinus; species Pinus tabuliformis. The sequence continues at coordinate 644,983,074 of CM062815.1, read as the reverse complement.
AGATGATCTTACACCTGAATCCAAACCAGACCAAAGTCAAGAGGTCCAGATTATAAGTGACCCGGTTTTGCTTTCAGAAATTCCAGCCTTAGATGATCTTACACCTGAATCCAAACTAGACAAAAGTCAAACGGTCCAGATTACAAGTGACCTGGTTTTGCCTTCAGAAGTTACTCCCTCAGATGATGTTATCACTGCAAAGAATGAAGATCCCACCGCCCAAATTCTATTTATTAACGTAGATGATCAAGTGAGCATCCCTCTCATTCCTTCGCACCAGGAAGAAAGTCCATCAGAGTCATATCTGGCTGTCTATCCAGTCCCACCTCCAAGCAACCTAGTTGTTTCCTTCAATTGGGATCAACAAGTCAATCCTCGGTTACCAGCCTCCATACCATTTCGAATTATAGTTCAAGTCTACCGCATGGTTATGGCTAGTACAATTATTGATGAGGGATCTCCCGTGAGTATCCTTTCTTCGACAGCTTGGGAAGCACTTGGTTCCCCACTGCTTCTGCCTGAGATGAGAAACCTTATGGGTTTCCATCGAGAAACCACTCGACCTTTAGGAATTCTTCCCAATGTACCTGTTACATTAGAAGGGAAGACTATTCAAATGGGTGTCACGGTAGTCCAAGGTCCATTATATTACAATTTACTCCTTGGACGAGACTATATTTATCGCATACGTGCTATTGTGTCCTCACTCTTCCGAGTGATGTGTTTTCCGCATGAAGGAAGAACGATCAAAGTCGTAGACCAAATTTCCTTCCCCGGTTCGCACTTCACATATAGTCATCTACCATTCCTAAATGGTCTTATTTCCACAGGAAATACCCCAGCACCCACCCCGTCATTCTGATGACGGCAGCTCACCCGGGTGCGTGACTGAAGCCCGGGGGGCATGCATCCTCCTTCACAATCGAGTCTTTCCAAGTAAACCTTCATACCATCCACTCCCTGAATGCGATGAAGCTTGGGGGGCATGTATCTCGATTTTTATGGTCATGCTGGGGGCATGCAACAAAAATTTTTACAAGCAAAGTTCTCCATGGTTCAAGCTTGTGTAAAAATGAACCCAGTTACATCTCGTGATTGCCTTTTATCCGCTAAATTCTGCTAGATGAACCTTGGTTGTTTCATTCCATCGCCACCATCTTTTTGGCCGATCATATGCTTTCACTTGGTTGTTTTTCCTTTCCTGAGGAACCGCAGTAATGAGTGGTTTGATTAGCCAGCCTCTTAACCTTTACATGTTTCGAGTAAGTTCCACCATTACCGGAACCAGTTGCTATCCCTTATACCACTCGTTCCTTCAGGACGAGTCGCCTTTACGCTCTTTTCTGACTCGTAAAATATGAAAAGATTGCCGAGTATTTTTTCCTTTTTGACTTGTTAAAGAGAATAAAAATGAAGGTCCGCTTTCAGCTCTTTTCTGACCATTTAAAGAAGAAAAGATTGCCGAGTCGCTCCTCTTGACTCGTTAAATGGTAATAAGGGGCGGTCATTTTAAGTTCTTTTTGTCGACCGTTAAAACATAAAAAGATTACCGGGTTTTTGTCGTTTCAAACTCGTTAATGGTTACGCAACGACGTGGTTTTGACCACTTTTTTACTTTTTCGGGTCGAAATCACTAATTATGAAAAGTACTCCTCGATCGTAATGATCATGCGGTTCTTTCGGGTATTATTTTATACTTTTTCAGGCCCGAGAGACACAACTTTACGAAAAAGGTCATCCCTGGAGTTTCCTTTTCCGCTGTCTTTTCAAACTCTCTAAACATGAAAAGACGCCGAGTTCTTCCTTTGTCAGACTCGTTAAAACTTAATGACATCGGATTTTGTCACAACACAAGCATATGCTATCCCCATCAAGCTTGTTAAAAATAACTGGGGTACTCGCCAGAAATGGCGGGGGAAAAGAAAATTTTTGAACCATAATTATTACCGTAACGGCAGTATGTCGCTCTTGAACATGGCACTTTTTGTTTTCGTGTCCGGGGTGGGGATATTTCATCTCATATCTTTCACTTGCTTCCATGGACTTGGGTACCCTATTTGACCTCTCATCCACTCATTGCCTCGTCATCATGACCTTTGATACATTGATGTCAAATATTGCCCATTCCGTTAATGTGCCGCCGATATGTTCAAGAGAAGTTGACCTCTGCAAAGAAACAACCTCCCTCTGATAGTTCGCACAATCTTGATTCACAACATTATCTCTCTGTCTCGTGTCGATGATGTGGGAAACATTATGGCCCACCTTCGATCAAGGTCACTTCCTGTCGACTTCAACTCATTATCCAGGAAGTTGATCTAGAGACTCCTTTCCGGTGCCTTGGAGCCTGCATGCCTCAATGGCAGGTTCTTCGTGTTCGACGTGAGGTTTTCATCATCGGCCTCCGATCGAATGATTCTACGGGTGTTCGACTTCAGATCATTGATTCACACGCCGTAGATTGTACCTATAGAACCTTGAGGGCCATTGTCATTATTGGTGGTACCTCTCGCGTCTGTTAACAGTTTCCACTATTGACTGGTAATCAGACGATGTTCATGCATGTTCGACTTCAGCTCATATATTCACATGCTTGAACTTGTACTCTTGTTCGGGTCGAGATGGAGCGCAAGACCCTGGATTGTGTCTGTTGTAATCCAGGTGTGATTCTTGATACTTGACTCATTCACTGGATGGCTGCGACCATACCTGAGTCAATTCATTGATCCTCACCAGATGGCTGCATCCATACTATGGATCTAGATTATTTATGTACTCTCTTATGGATGGCTGCGATCATACCACGTACATTATGTAATTGAACTATCAGTCATGTCTCTTAATACAGATCCTCGGCGGCAGTAACTATATGTGCTCTTATGTGCTCTTGTGTGTTCTTGTAAAGCATTTCACCCCTCTCCACCTCTCGGACTTCATGCTTTAGGGGGAATCTGTTACACAGTAATTTGTCACCATCCCTGTTACTCCTCTTGTCGTACCTTGGAGGACTCATCCCAGGAGTTATAAGAAGTGACAAAGTCTAAAAACACTTGCATTATGTTCCCCTGAGTATGTACTTCATGTTCCCTGAAGACACCTCCTGCAGATTATCCCTAAAAAGTGCTCTTTTTCCATTGGCGCAAGTCCACAGTATCTTACCCGCGCCAATCATGGAGATCCTCAAAAGAGGGCGCGACCATTGGCGCTCTGTCTTAGAGCAGCAGTCGTGCCAACCAAGTTTGGTCATGCTTTTTGCCTTAACGCACGCCCGACTGTTGTTTCCTTCATTACATGGAGCTTTTCTGAGGATAAAAAATCAGCTTTATGTCGAGCTCTATCCTATCTCCATCTTTAATGGCTTTTGGGGATAATGTTAATCCACAAAAGGTGTCCCGGTTCATCGTATCCTCCTCCCTTCTTCATCTATATAAGCTTGTCATTATGCATTGGACAAGCTAGTGATAGTAGTGATGATCGCTAGTCCTGGAGTGTTAGATGTTGAGTTCTTGAGTTCTTGGAGGAATGCTAGTGAGTGCTAGAGAGGTTATGCTGCCGGAGAGGAGATGCATTGCAAGACACATATAGTTGCTCGCCCAGCCAGGAGAAGGGTCAACGTTAGAACAATGGTTGTAAATTTTCCTGTTTATTATTAATTGATGAGCGACTGCTATTATAGTTCCAATCTCATTAACTATCATGGTGATGTGTTGATTTATTTCCTTTCTGACTAAAATATAGTTGTGCCTTGGTAGTTTTTATGTTGGTATTTGTCTCTTCCTTTGCATGTGCAGGTGTTCGTTTATGATCTGTTGGAGCGAGGGAGCGGGGATATCAACTCTGCTTCAATCATAGCGTTGGACTCCAGGTTGGTCTTCTTGATTCACCCTTGATGCATAACTAGGAACTTGCGTAGCAGCGTGGTTTGATTGTGGCTAGTTCTGTTATAGGCTAGTGGGATCGCCTCTGTCCGTAGAGGGGATTTACCTGACCAACAATACTCTCCTCCACTCCCGCTCGTACTCTCTCCAAAATTCCTTTTCATATCGATGACTGTATTTGTCAGCTTCTTAATGATCCGATGCAAACCTTCTACATCTATGGTATCCTTCTCTTTGGTTTCATCCCCTTTGTTATCACTCCCATTAATTTTCTTGGATGTTTGAGAGGCTTTCTTTTCTCCGGTTGTAGGGTGGCATGCTGTGAGACTGAGCATTTCATTCTTGACTTTTACTGCTTCATCGATATCACCTTGTAAGGTTTATGTGTTACTCCTCTTGACCCACATCGCAATAGGGACAGGGAGAGCAGTGATGGAGAATTCCATGAGCACCTCCTCAGTAGGTCTAGCGGTGGTCGTGATTTTGTTAAACAAGGTGTTGAACCAGATGTTAAAATCCTTGATCTTTTCTTTGGTTTCCATTTTCAAATGGGATAGTTCTAGAACTAAGGCCGCAGGGGTTTTGTCATCGCCATATTTGTCTAAAAAGGCTTGTTGAAAGGCAGCCCATGAGGTGATTGATCCTGTTCTCAAGCTAAAGTACCATGTGGAGGCTGCACCAATCAAGGTAAAAGGGAATAGGCGACAAACTATATCTTCATCAGCTACCCCCAACATGCGTACGACCAGGAAGAAAGAATGAATATGGTTTTCAGTGGTGTCTCCCCACTCAGGGTCAAACTTAGGCAGTACTCTTTCTGCATTCTTGGGTAAGGGATACTACTACCTAGGTACTGCTACAGTGTCCTGAGCAAGCTAGGGAGGAAGTGCTCCCGGAGAAGTGGGAGTTGGTCTCCACCCAGTTGAAGAATATTAGCCATATTGGGGATAAGGATGTTCTTGTTGAGGGTTTCTTCATTAAAATTTTCCAAATCAGGCCATGGATTGCCTTCAGAAGGGGAATCCTCAAGAATTTCTTCCCAAGGAGAGTCGATACTCTGCAAAGAATCAAGCACAATATCTTCAAGAGAAGGGGCTGCAGATATCTCTTCGTTTATGTGGTAGATCCTTGGTTTTCTTTTTGCTGTCAGAGGTAAAGATTGAAAGATAGGGAGCTGTGATAGGGAACGAGCGTAAGCTCGAGTAAGTGTTCTGACTGGTTGTTCCTGAGTGACAAGATACTCCCACTGTGTCTCTTCTTCGAAATGAGGCTTTTCGAAATGAGAGAAAGGGTCATTTCGACCTTCACAATCCATGTATTACTCTTTTTGAATCCATGCGTGGCACTTATAGATGAAATCTTGAAAATATGTGGATGGCAGTTCAGGCCCTCCCTCTAGCACCAATTTGTTGACATGGTGACTTTTCGCTATACCAAAAAGGGGAACTTACCTGATCGTAAGCCCCAATCAGACCAGCTTTCGTTTAGAATAGCTAGTTCTAACGGGTTTTAAGGGACCCCGTAAACCATTAAATGAGTTGAAAGATTGCTTTTGGGAAGAAGGTTTCAATTACATCAACAAAATAAAACAGCTAACCACTATGTATTAAATCCTATCTACACTCTTCTAACTACTCTAGTCTATGTCCTAACTATCCTAGTCTATCCTGCAGGAGCTTGAAAAAAAGAGGTTAAACATCATATATGAATTCCAAGTCTAAATGAATCAATTACTGGTTCATGTAAGAACAAGGCTGCATTAATACTTAATTACAATCCAACCATTCATATTGGAATACACATTCCATTTTATGGAAGAGAAGCTTGCAACTAATGTCCAACAGAGTTTTGATTCAGCAACCTTTCATGATTTAACCCTGATATTGAATCATATTCAAATAACCAGGCATAACCATGAACTGAAAGTCATCAATATGCACAAAACAAATATACATTTGCATTTATACCAGCGACAACATTCTGATCAAAACACATGATAAAAGAGGAAAATAAATCTAAAACACCGGCTCCTTGTTGAGCTAAACAGTCTCTCTTTATTCACAATAATCAAAGCTGTCCATCTCAAAACCCCAAAAAGCCCATATCTCCTATCTAGAGGTAATACTTATACAACTCAAAATGACCCTCCCCCATTGAATTTTCACCTCCTTTCTTTTCATTACACAGATTTGAACATACAGAGGAGAACGGTCCATGAGGCTGTTGACACATCGAAGTCATCTTTGCTGGAGCATTCTACTTCATGGGGGAGGGATAGAGAATGACTGCGTATCATTTCGTTGCAATTGTGTGGGATGGCTATTATTTCGTTTCATTTCTTGAAGGAAACTGAAGATGCCGCGCTCATCATCCCACATCTGGCATGCCTTGAGGTTTATCTGGAGGGAGTGACATCTTGGTGGATCAACGTTGTGCTTCCCTTTCGACACAGAGCGTGCCTTCATTATGCATTGTGGTGGTTCATCCCCCTTTCTGCAGACTACGTTTTTGCAGTATCGACACTGGGGGTGTAGAGGTGTCATCTTGACATACATCGCCTTTATCTGCTACTGGATCCACTCGAATTCACCTGTAGAGATAATTCATATTAGCAGTGATTATGAAAATATGATAAAAATGCCCAAGAACAGCTCTCGTCATCATTGAAACTTTAAATGATAAGGCACAATGAAATCAAAAGGAGCGAGCGTGAAAGAATCAGCCCCTGGCTTAGCCAATGTCGTGCTGTGACCGAGTCGCAATCGCACATCTCAACGGGCAATCATGTGCCATATCACCCCTACTAGATTTCCTTTGAGAACCCAGATCATGACATCTTATAGAAAACACAGGAATACACGGAAAAGACCGCATTTGACCACAAGGCCGGATTTCAAAATTTATAAGCCCGGACACATAGTTATCGGCAGGTCCGCTTCATCAAATTGGACCTTATGCATAAGCGCTAGACCTCGCCAATAGCGATTTAGCGATGGGGGAGGCAGACCCGATAACATATATATTCTGTTTAATAAGATCGGCGGGTCCGCCAAATCGCATATCGCAATGTGTGTAGGCCTAGGACCTGGCCAATTGCGAAATGCGATAGGTCCCAGACTCGAAATAAATATGTGTTGTGGTCGATAATGCTGGCGGGTCTGGTGCATTGTGGTTACGTTATGAATAACCCTTGGGTCTTGCCGATTGCGATTTACGATGTGATTGAGGACTTAATCGCATCGCAATTATTCATGATTAACAAGCCTTTGTCCTTGATCAAGGTGACATGCGATAAGTGATAAATGGGTATGTTAAACGTGTTTTGTGAAGCATTTCCCTTGTGAGGAGTTAAAAGGGGGATAAAGATGCGATAGGAGGTTTTGCGTGTTAAGTACACGAACAACCATAGTAAAGGTAGGGGCGATTATATGTGCGGGCATAAATGTACCATGAATACTTATGAGGATTGAAACCCCTGATGAAGGGACTGAATAAAGGGCTAGGCTGGGTTACGAATGAACTATGCAGCAGAGATTTATTAAGGGGGCCTTGACCATTTAGAAATTGAAGATTTGGCTTGCCAAAGAGTTAAAATCCTTGGGATGAAACAGATCATTCGGAGGAGTGCAAGATCAACTTCTAGGGGACCCATTCAAAATTGCTACTAGGGAAAATTTTAATAGGGTGGTGGTTGTGGCCACAACACCGTTAAAGTCATTGTTCATGATTTTATGGTAGAAATGCAGCCAAATGGAGCAGGTGGCTGACATTTAAGACAAAATTTATGGATCATATCCTTGAAAATCTTCTGCCAATTCGGCATTAATAATCCGAATTTGGGGGGAACAGTTGGATTTGAATTCAAAATGCCCTATAAATTACAGGTGGCTATCCAGCAAAAAACACTTGGCATTTCAAGAATTTAGTTGTTGAGTTCTCAGGCGCACATGAACTGCGAGCACTTCAAAGTTCTGATAGCCAGTTCAGTATTTGAGACATTGCCGAAGGAGACACAGGAGTTCTTGCAGAACATCATGTTGGCACCCACATAAGCTATAGATACCGAAGCAAAGGAGTTGGTGCTGGAAATTGATATGGAGGCCAAAGAAGTTGCTCCCGAGGTTACCGAAGTATTAGCAGAACTCCCTAAATCACCAAGGACACCAAGACCAAAGCCCACCCCAACCAAGGAAAGCGTGAAGGATAAGAAGGGAAAGCAACCTACGATTCTAGTGTGCGCATCACTGAGAAGAAACCCACCAAATCCCACCACATAGGAGAAGGGAAAAGCCATCAATATAGAGCCGGAGGAGGAAGAAATCGAAGACATCCCAATGGATGATGAGGATGTGGGAGTAGATGTGGAGGAAGTTGAAGCCCAGGGTGCTAACCCTATCACTCGATTGCCTGAGTATGTCCCTCCATGCAAAGGCAAGGCCAAGGTACCAAAGGATATCGATGAGAGCAAGGTCCCCTTGCAAACTCCTTTGCTGCCAGATGAAATTGTTTTTGAAGGACCGTGCTTAGGGTGGGTTTCTATGTTGAAACTAGAAGATTGGGACTTGGCTAACCATGAGAAGTTCCCACACCTGGCGACCGAGCAGATGATGCATCGCATCATCGATACAACCACCAGAATGGCCACATTGGAGCCGTGGAGGTGGCTCAGAGGAGTAGACAAGGCAGGTTTGCTCAATCTACTATGGCTGCCACACTACAACCGCACCTCGGTTACAGTATTGGTCATCAAGCAGCTACTCTTCTTGGTGCATGATGGGTGTCTATGGCTGGAGGAGCCAATACCCATCACTGATAGATTGATCCATAGGATCACGCAGTTGCCTTACACAAGAGAAAATCCGGCCATGATATTTGGCAGAAAAGGTGGTGAGTAGGCCCTCGTGGAGGCCATGAAAGAGAAGTTTAAGTTGGTAAAGAAGCCACGTGGATATGCCATATCTAGCATCTATGACCCTACTGTAAAGGTGGCTACACAGATTCTAGCAGGGAAGGTGATGAGGAAGTGGTGCACCGATGAGGTGCCGATGCATGTTGTCATGCTAACAGCCTAGTGTGCCAAAGGAGTTCAATTCAATTGGGAACATGAGCTCAACAAGACATTCCACTACGCGTGGCTCTTGCTGTTGATTGTGCTAGGAGTATGGGAGCTTCTAGAGGACAGCCAATTCCCTTTGGTCGATCCAGACCTACTAGAAGTAGTGTGGGCAACCAAGGATGCGCAGCACATCAAGGACAACAAGATCTTTTGGATCTTGATGGAGATGAACATCTGCATGGCCATCAATTGCAAACCACGGTTGTCACCTACGGTGTTTGCCAACCTGTAGGGCTACGTAGAGTTCAAAGAATATTTTCACCATGTGGCCATTAGGGCGTAGAAGGAACCTATGCAAAAATGGTATGACTTGCCTTACCTGGCAACAGATGACACCATTGATGCAGTACTTGATCGATGGCCGATAGAGTGGTGCACTACAACAGACTTGGCGGGGGGAGGGAGAAATTCCACCACGCAGAGAAAGAAGGAGGAGGCCAAGCTAAATATGACACAGCTGGCTAAAAAGAGAAAGAAGGAGGCCGCTGACAAGGCCTAGACAAAGTGCGATGCCGCTTAGTAAGCAGAGAAGAAAACAGGAGGAACAGAGCGGGGCTCTAACAAAGGTGCGATGTCACCTTCACCTGAGACAGAAGAGGAGACAAATGAGCAGACATAACAACACGATGCGGATCCACAGGTGACATCTGCCTGCATCAAGCATCCAAGGGAGCAAGAGAAAGGAGGGTCCAGGAAGAAATCCAAGGCTACTAAGACATCACTGGACCCAATCACCCTCACAGAGGGTGATTTGCACGACATCAGTGACACGGTGTGGGATGTCACCACGGAGGCCCTACAACAGTTTGAGCAACAACAACAAATAATCTTGGGGGCTATCCAGACAGGTTTGCAGGAGCTGCAAACTCGCGTGTTACAGGATAGCACGGTGTCTACCAGCCTTGCTATTGGCACTTCAGAAGCTGCCGAGATGCTGCGTGTGAAGGCCTCCAGCGCGATAGTGCTACCTGATGGAGCACTAACCACGGAGAATGAAGCTGACAGGCCCACTGTCAGTGCCCTCAAAGGAGTAGGGTTGAATCTGGCAGTGCTCCCTGGTGAAGAAATCCACCTCTTGCAGGATGGAGTGATTACAGAGTTGAGGGCCCGTGAGCACCGCGCCCTCCAGGTGATTAGTGAACAATGCATTAACAATGAGCAGATGGCACTACAACGAGACTTTTCCATCGCCACTGTGACTCAGGCGGCCAACCAGAACAAGCGTATAATGCAGGTCATCGAGGAGGCATGCTGAATGGTCCCAAAGTTGGTCATTCCTGAGGAAGAACTAGTCGAGGTGCACGTCCGCAAGCTGGCTACAGGACTGCCTAACACTCAGACAAAAATGGCAAGGGTCCAATTGGAGTTGAACCTGTAGATCATCGAATTACAGTTGAAGGCCCAGCCTTCAACCTCACCAGAAGTAAAGGAGCAGTGTGAAACCATTGTCATAGAGGTAATAGCGGCGGTTGACAGTGCAGTAGTAGATTGCACACAACTTTTCCAACAGTCGTTCAAGGTTCTGACAAGCTTGCAGGAGGACCCTGATGTACAATGACTGGAGAGAGAAGTGTGCGAGTTGCAATAATGCTATGATGAAGTCAAAGGCACAATGCAAACCGTCGCGCTCACACAGATACTGGTAAATTTGCAGGAGGCCAAGTAGCTAAAGGAACAGGTGGATGCAACACTGCAGAAGGAAGCAGAGCTGAAGGCTTGACTGAAGCCCTGGCTGGATGAGGCTTACATGGTGAAAACCTCTATTGAAGGAAAGCTTGTGACTCTACAAGCAACTTAGCAAAAACTTCAGGTCGATAGTTCAGGAGTAGTGACTGAGCAAATGGTGGAAGACGCGAAGCAGGAAACTACACAATGCACTACCGAGGTTGCGGTCATAAGGGTCGAGTTGGGAGGTCTCCACGCTAAGATCTCTACGCTTGCCGAGTGACTCAAGGGCGAGTCACGATGTTTGTGTTGGGGCCCTGTTGGGAATGGGTGTTGGGGGCCTGTTGGGAACGAGATCCCCCAAGGATAGTTTTGGGGCTAAAAGCCCATGTTTTGGGTCGACTTTTATAATAAAGTTGTAAAGACTCCGCATTTTGTGGTCGCGGAGCGCAGAGGTGTCATGAGTCATAAAGGGTTGTCCACCCTTATTTTGTAAAAAAAATTCTGCTGTAAAAGATCTACCCATGGCCCGCGGACCATGGGATTGTATAAAAAGAGCTAAGTAAGCTCTAAGTAGCTTTGAGATGAGTCATAAGTTGTAGAAGAAGTCTTGAGTGATAAGGAGAGAAGTCTAAGTTTCGGGTCGTAGAGTAGGTAGAGGCTCTGTAGCTGAGTGCATAGAGGCCTAGGGTAGAAGTCTGCAGTTGAGTGCGTGGACCTCTGCAGCTGTGTGTGCAGGGCAGATAGAGACTATAATTATTTGAAGATATCAATAAAGAGAAGTATTATACAAATTCTATGTCTTTATTTCTTGTTAATGCATCTTGTCATATTGTGTATGGATTTCATTTACAATGCTTATGCAATGCGCGAATATATGTAATTACGTCGGTTAATCGAACGCAAGTAAGAATATTTGTTTACGCGGCGCTAACTGTGATTGTTTAGTAAGATAATTAAACACTTAAGGATAACTTGGAAACCTGTTCTATATGCTGCTTTAGCAATGTGAAAGTACCTGAACTGTAGGTTAGGGCTACGCGAAGGCCAATCGTACCCCTTCGCGGAGGTACTAAAGGGCGGAATAAAGGGCTAGATAGACAGAGCCCTAGAACTTAACGACCTACGCGAAAGCAGGAATAGGAGGAATAAATCGACATCACGACCATCTCAGGGTGCGAAAACTTGGTTCCAACATCCCCCCATACTACTTCGGGTGAGACTTTGGTCTGCGCTCCGCGGGTTGATGCCGAAAGGGCCAGTAATGTAGGGATTTGTTTGGCTAACTAACGTTGAACCTGGGTCAGGCCCCACCAAGCCAACATCTGTTATGAAGAATGATGTATGGGAGATACTACCTAGACCAAAACACAAATGAGTAGTGACTTCCAAATGGATTTTCAAGATCAAGCATGAAGTAGATGATAACATTGAAAAGTACAAAGCAAGATTCGTGGCTAGAGGATTTTCACAGAAAGAGGGAGTTGACTATGATGAAACATTTGCTCTAGTTTCTAGGTACTCCTCTATTAGAATTATTGTTTCTCTTTCTTCTATTATGGGTTGGAAATACATCAAATGGACGTGAAAACTGTGTTCCTAAATGAAATGATTGAAGAAGAAGTATACATACAACAACCCCAAGGTTTTTAAATACATGGAAAGGAATCCCATTTTTTCATATTGAAAAAGGGTTTGTATGCTTTAAAGTAGGCACTATGAGCATGGAATTCGAGAATTAATGGATATCTGATGATTTTAGGCTTCACTAGAAGGAATTCGAGAATTAATGGATATTCGATGACTTTAGGTTTCACTAGAAGTGATCTCGATCTTGATATCTACTTTATAATCATTGAATCAAATCCTTTGATCTTGGTGTTATATGTGTTGGAAAAACAAGGTTTTTGTAGATTATAATTTAATTTCTTACTTGATAATTACTTGTGATGTTAGTTGGCATTTTATTACTTATTATTTCTTGTTCATCAAGAAATTACAAAAAAAATGAAGATCACAAAGAGACAAAGTACACAAGATATATGCTCCAAGCCAAGGAAAAACCTCTCCAAGGGGAAAACCCAAAAATAATACTTCTCTTCTTATAGAATTAGTTCAAAATGAGAATTCTAATACCCAAAGACTAAAGAAAAAATTCCTCCTAAGCACCAAGTCAACCCATCAACAAGATCTCTTCCAAATGAGTCAAATTCTTCCAAGGTCAACAAAAGTAAAACTCAGTCCAAGAAGCATCAATTCAGAAGTTTGGCCCTACAACTCGCATAGAAACCCTATATATCTTTGCATGTGTGGAAAAAAAGTGTTTTTTTCCAAGAGATATTCCTTCGTTTGACTTCTTCTTCTTCTTCTTGTATTCCTCATACATCTTCCTTCTTCACATATTGAAAATCAAACTTGAGAGTGTGAGTACTTCAAATGAGTTGAAGTCCTTTATTTATAACCTTCTTGAGGGGTCGAATAGGCCTCTTTAGGCTGACTTCATCATGGCCCGGTCAACTTGGTCTTGGAGGACAAATTAGTTTTCTTGAATAAAAAATAATTATTTTCTTTTGTTACAATGAGTCCAAATGGGACTATAATACATGACCAAAATTCTTCATTAATGTAGAAATCCCTAGAAGCATGAAGAACATGCTTTGACCTAGACTAGAGCATTAAACACATGCTTTTATAAATAAAAGTTCTTTCTCTTTTTATATATACAAAACATATAATGTCATGTTTACAAAGGTCATTATGAAGACCAAATCCAGTTACATTCTCCAACACTCCCTCTTAACTAGAGAGGTATTCATAATCCCATCATGAAGTACAAGGAATCTCAAATTGAAGTATTATTGTAAGAAGAGTCAGAATGATAAGCCATATTTTAACCATCAATATCATAATCAAAATTGTCAACAAGGCCATTACTTGACAAGCTCAGATTTAATGAGTGCATAATGTTGGGAGGATTTACGTGAGATACACTACCTATAAAGGCACATACCCCATCTGAATGTTCATTAAGTATGTTCCTTTATGAATATTCTTATCTTGGATTCACAATCCTCAAAGAATATTAGTCTTCTTCGACTACTCTTATCTTGTATTCCATACCTCATCCTCAAAGAGCATCGGTCTATAGGTTCACTTCTATCTTGGATTTTCTCATCCTAAAGAAGTTCAAATCTCATATGCTTATCCAATCCCATGAACCCCATTCTTTCTTTATGACCTTCATTAAGACTTATGGTTTTTAGTCTTGGTCTAGTGCATGACACATGAAGAAAATAATATGTTGTCTATAATCACTCCCTCTCAATCAAGGAAGAGATGTATACCAAACCAAGTTTTCTTCTTAAGTATTCAAGCTTCTTATTTGGTAATTCCTTTGTCAGAATATCAAATACCTGTTCATCTATATGAATATAATGTAGCTTCATGACCCCATTTCATACCATGTTTTTGATGTAGTGGTACTTATTGTTTATATGATTTGTCCAAGCATGGAACACTAGGTCTTATGTCAATCTTAAGCATCTTTCATTGTCACAATGTATACATGTAGGGCTTGGTGGTCCTTGATTCTTGAGGATCAAGGTGGGAAGATTAGAAGACAATAAGATAGCGTGTGATCCTTACCTCTCATGGTAAGTAGTATCTCACCTATTTTCATTGGTAAATATGATAATGTGTGATCCTTATATCTCATGGTAAGTGGTATCTCGCCTATTGACATTGGATATAGGGTGGAAGCTGGAGCTCTCCTATGCTGGTTCTTCTTCTTTAGATAAAGACATCATTATTCAGATGATGATCAAAGGAGAGACAAGTTATGATGATATGTGATGATATGGATATCTTGTTGATGTATTTGAGATAAAGGTCATGAAACAGGACTTGGAGACTAGTAGGGTTTGGAGGATCTAATCAATCTCCCCTACTATTGGTTACTGATTCTTCTTCTTCTATGAGATGAGATAAGATGAGATGAGATGAGACATGATGACGAGTCATTTGAGATGAGACTTATGATGCATATGGAAATTCCTCCCTACCTGAGAGGGAGTGTTGAAATTTTTGCAACTATGGGAATAATTTACCATAGAAACCCCAAAACCCCAAGAGGAACCTATATTGGCCCAAAGAAGAATGAAAATTTAGATAAAAGGAAAATTCATTTGGACAAAAGGAAAACATTATTATTATTAATTAATGTGGCAAATCAATTTGGGGCTAGAACTTGTTAAGGTACATGGAAAATTACATTTAAATATTATTTTTGAGAAAATTTAAATTTAAGTTCTTTCCCTCCAAAAGGCTTCAAGTTCACTTGAGGCACCCCATCGGATTGTATATAAATAAACCTCCTCTGAGAGCTCATTAATAATCAATAAAAAAAATCATCACATTATTGAAATTATCTTTTGAGGTAATTGCTGGTGGTGAAGAGAAGTTTTTCTTGGACAAATTTAAGATCTCTAGCTGAATTATAGAGGTTGTTCTGGGCATATCAATTCACATTTATTTTTGTTTTTTGGATGACACATTATAGTGACTTACATTCCTGGTATCACAATTATCTACGGAATCACATCTATTTGTGGTTTGTCTATACATTTTCTGTGCATCACTATTCACTGAATGGCATCAATATATCTCTCTTATGGTTTTTCTATATATATTATGTGCATTTCTATGACTTACAATGACTTTTGTGCATCACTCTGGCTCACACTTGGAATTTCTATGATCACTATGACTTATAGTGACTTATGCGCATCCAATTTTGGCTTGCAATGTATGTATGACGATGGCTCCTATCTGTATATGGTTCACATTGAGAATAAAACATTCACAACATATCTAGAGGGTCACACTTTTCTTTGTGGCTTAGCAATCCACATTCATCTTTGGATCGCAATTTATTCCGTGGATCGATATATAATTTCAAAGGCTAAGAAATTGATAATGGTTCATATTATTACAATAGAAAAATGTATATTATAGTGGCTTGCAAATTTACAATGGTTCACATCGATACAGTAATGACATGGATCTTTCTTGATATGTGGATAACATCCTAACTTTGTGACTCAAATTTGTCACTACAATGGATCATAATGCTTTGAGGCTCGTAACATGTTATATGGCTCATGTGTGGCTCGAGAATATATTATGAGAGTCATCTTGTTGCTTTTATGGCTCGCTAAGGATCATTCTATATTTGTATGGTATGAACTCTATCTCCATGTGATGTATAGATGATATACATTAGTGATACAATGGTATATGACAATGCATTTGATGCATTTGTAAGACAATGACTTGACGAAATTGATTGACATAGTGCAACAATGATCTCTCATATGGCAATGACAATGATACATGTGATAACAATTGTGATAATGTGACCTTGCTTCATTATGACAGTGACTATTCTATTATGATTACACTTACCTTTCTCTTATGATACATAAAAATAATGATGACACTTATTGCGATAATGTGAATGATGCTACTTGACACAACTATATGATGTAGCTCTCTTGGACTTGATTGATTATCAGAGGCCAGATTGGTGAGTTCAAAAACAAAGTTGTGAACTGACTCAAGTTGGCCCTAGGTGACTAATTTGATTTAGAATATTAGATTACTATGCTAAGATCCTCCTCAGATTAGAAACAAAATGCTTTCATTGTGCTTAAGGATTCATGAATTTTTGTAAGTAAAATGATGAGTTTTTATGTTAATGTTATGAGCAGTTTAACATAAATAAGAGACTGAACAACAACATAAACATGTACAGAACACCATAAAAAACACATTACAATAGGAACATGATAAAGGAGTTCACCCTTCCTGGGCTATGTCTCCTTGATCTAGCTTCCAATGGCTTGGGCCTCTCTATTATGCTCAAAAGTGTAAAAATATGTGTTTACAATGCTCAAATGCTTCTGAAACCTGCTCCAATGAGTCTAGAATGTCCAAAAATGGCTACCTAGCCTCTTTTTGCATACATTTTGGTCAAAAACTAAAGAATTTATGACCTCTCTTAGTTAGGCCACTATTCGCTCCACAAATTGCACCAAATTCGGCATGATCCTACAATTTCTCCCTAAAACGCGCTATCTGGGTGAAAACTTCTCCGCGCAGCAGGTGAATTTGTAGGACAATTAATTTAGCTTCCTAGGCCTTAGAACCAAAAATTGGGTCATATGGGGGCCATGCGCCCAGGGGCTAGCCCCCAGCGCTAGCCCCCCTCCCTTCGGTGATCACGGTGAGTGCCACGGTTTAAGTGCAAGGAGGTCACATGGGCCACTTGGGTCACAGTTAGTTCTGGCGGTTTCCATAAATTATTTGGTTGGAGACGAGGTGGTCACATGGGAGGGCCGATGGCAGTTACACTAGTGGTCTCCCCCCCCCAACCTGGGGATTAACATAATCTAAATATAAGCCATGACCATAGCTTGTTAAGTCACATGCTGTGGGCTCAACAGTAAACCTTGGTGATGTTGTATGGGAGGTCATGGGTTCGACCCCGACCTCCAACCTATCTTTCCAACTATATTTTAGCCGACCATCAGGAGGACACGTGGAAACCTCTAGCTTAGCCAAATGTCACCTCCTCATTGGTCAACACTATAACACATGAACCAATCGAACAATTCCATTGCATCTGAATATTCCAAGAATATTCCACTTGCCACTTAGGCAGTATGGATGCCCAGTCAACATCCCTGTCATCCTTTTGCAATTTTTTTTACCTATTTGACAAAGTGAACATATCGTTTTTCTGGGAACATACGGTGTCCGTTTCACGCAAAATGAGTTTCACTAGATTCAAGGTGACTAGCACTACGCGACCATTCAAGTTCCACACCATTCTAACAACTTTTATTTTTGAGCATAATTTTGAGCACCTGATCACTCCTCCCCACTGGAAGCCTTTTGGACCCCAAAAGATCACTTTCAGTTGTCCAATAGGTGAGGGTACAGTTCCCTCACCTTTCCAATCTCGATCCATTTATCACTGACTTGGAACTTGTGATCTACACGATGCTTGTCGTGCCTTGCTATGCACTTTCTTTTTCCCTTTTCAAGCTGTTCTTGCATTGTTTGATGTACCATTTGGATTCGTTCAATGAACTCTTTGGCTTTGTCCATGTTACTATTAGTAGCAACATCCTTCTTACCAAGATGATACAATACATTATGATGCAAATGGTAAACAAATTCCTCCACTTGATTCCTTTGACTCAAGCTTGAATGTACATCTTGAAAGTATGTATTCTTCTGAACATAACTTTCATGTAAAACAAAATGATGCTTGAGGAAATTAGTTATACAAACTATAGGCCTAGAAAGTACATCAACAAACTTGTCGCTTATACCTTTCTTATACCTTTTGACCGAGTGGAATAGTAGAAGAAAACCCATCCAATGGAAGTGCCTTTGTCGCTACAACTTAAACACTTCACCATTGAAAATTTTTGAATGAAAAGAAATGGGCTTACCACATTGCATAAAGACTATGCCCATGGCATAGTCGCATACATCAACCTAAAACTCAAATGAATTTTTCAAGTTTAGAAGAGAAAGTATAAAGGCTGAATTGATCTTTTGTTTTAAAGCATCAAATGCCTCTTGTTGTTTTCCTCCCCACTGGAATACCTTTTGCACAACTACCAAAGAATGAAAATGAGATACAATAGAATAAAAATTAACAAATCTCTCCTCCAACATTGGGGTGCTCCCAAAAAACCTCTCATCCAAATGATTATCTTGAGAAAATTGACCAATCCATAATGACATCAATCTTGGAGAGGTCTAACTTCAGCTCACCTTCTCCAATATCATGGCCCAAGTATACCAAAGAAGTTTTATCCAACAAATACTTTGACATCTTCAAAAACAAATTTTCTTGACATGTGACATCAAGTATTTTTTTCTCACTGTTGAGTCAAATTATACTTGTATAATTTGTCAATATGAATTGTCAACCCAGGGAGGTAAATTGGTGAGGTGCCATGCAAAGTATATGCAGGCTGACTACCTTGAGTGTGGTATTGTTACAGGAAAACAACTAATGTCCCTTTCTGAATCAACAATGTTGCAGCAAAGCCATTGAGCAATATATAACACTCCTATTTATAGCACTGTTGACTTGCTGATTATTGATCAGAAAGAAGGTGAAGGATCACTCAACAACTAATCATGCATGCTTATGTTCTTGCAAAAGTGTTGTTACAACAATAGTCATGAAGGGTATATAACAGCCCTTGACAACTTATTTTGTTGACAATTATGCAAGAAAGAGATAAATAAAAACAATCATACAGTAATCGTGAAATCAAAACAGTGTTGGCCAACAAATGAAATCATCAATCTACACTATCACAATCCAACACAGAATAATGGCTGCAGAGAATACAAAAAGGTTACATTAGCTGTCGCAGGAAATCTACTGCACATTGAAATTGAAAATCATTATAACTAGATTACAGAAAATGGTTTGTTACATAAACGAAAAGGAAATTGTATCATTCACACATTGTTATTACAAAGAAAAGTAAACACATTAATAAACACGACATAAATTATACATACATTTAATATACACCAGAGCTGTGAGTGAAGGGGGCCCTCCTTCACTCACAACCCCTTCAAACATGAAAGAGTTGCTTACAGCAGAATGCTGAACATCAACGATATACTTTATTATAAAATAAAAGTCGATACATAAAGAGATTGGGTGTTGGGATAGTCACACTTCATCTCCTGATAGCATCTGATACTGTCTTCGCTTCGAAAAGCAAATGAGACTGTGTTTATACAATTTCCCACAGCCATATTAGGCTGGAAATAACAAATGTAATCTCAGCCTCTAACTGAATAATCCCTAAGATCGAATCTACAACAAAACAAAATAGTAATTTTTAGGCATACAACCATCATCATAACAGAATGTTCTTTGTTTAGTCTAATTCATGACTGCAAGCATGAATTTAGACTATTTGGTTATATGGCTATAGCTGTAGTCTGAAATTAGTGGAGGCTTTGCGGGAATTAGAGTATTTGCTGGATCCCAGAATTCCTGCAGGATTCTCAGAGGTAGACACCGTCTGTAGGATTTGCAGACATCGTTTGCAGGATTTGCGGCTATTGAAATCTGCAAGAAATTCCGAGTCATGTTAGAACAAAAAGAAAAAAGATAAAAGCACAAACAGTTAGGAGGAGACTTGAATGCAGGTAAAAATGACATTTAAAGATGTTTCGTCATACCTTTAAGCCTCGATACCCTGTTTATCTAAAAAATGGAAAATATGGAGGGCTAGGTATAATAAGATGGCAAAAAGGTGTCAAAATGGGGAAATAGGGTAGGATATTATCAGCAAAAAGATGGTAATCTCTGAACTCAACATCTCCCCCAGGCCAAGATTCTTGCATGTCCCTTATGCAAGCAAAAACAATACTTCTAAGAAATCAAATTTTGTCTTGTGCTACAGCTGTTGCAGCCAATTGATCAAGTGGGTGGTCTGTCTCTGCTGGAACATGCTTCTTATATTCATTAATTTCTTGTTGTAGTTGTTCGATTTCCTTTTGCATTCTGAGGTTGCTTTCCCTAAGGGTTGTATTTTCTGCCCTCAAAATTTCTGACACAGTCAGTTCAAGGACAGTCTCTTCCAACATTGTTTGCAATGGCTTCTTTGGTGAAATTCTCTCCTCATGGGTATGCCCCTGTGATGATCGGGGAAAATTTTCTCCTTCTTGTGGCAGAACAACCACGTTCTGGATTTCCTGCAGAGAAGGGGTAGGAAAAGATACAACTTCCTTCTTATCACTGGTAGCAGGTTTTACCGATTCTTCCTTTCTCTCCTTGCTGCAGGATTTTTCAAGCTTCCTGCTCTCGGCTTTCTCGGAACTTCTAGCAGTAGACTGAGTGACTTGGCTCCTAGTATAGTATTTAGAAGGGGTTACAGGTCCTTTTTGCTGGGAGCTAAAACCGAAAGTCTCCCCAGTCACAACGACCTCATCGTCGTCGTCTTCTTCTATCTCCTCGTCATCTTGAGCTTCATTCCCAGATTCATGATCTTGGGTTTCCTCCTCTGTGGGTTCAATTTCTTCCTCTGTTGACTTAGACATAGAAGCCTTTTTCCCAGACCTCTTCTAGTCACGCTCTTTTTCAGCCAAGTCGAAGGAAGACATTTCTTTGTCGCCTTATCCTTAGCTTTTTCAGTCTGTTCTGTCAGCTCGGGCACAATTTCCTTTTTTGCCGATCTCTTTTCGCGATCCTTTCCTTCGGTAAATTTAGACACATTGGTTTTCCTGGCTGACCTTTTCAAGGGTTTTTCGTCAATTTCCTTCTCCAGGTCCTAAACCCATCGTTTTCTCCCTGAGGATTTCCCCTTCTGAACTTCTTAGGGTTCCCGTGGCTGTGACCCCTTCTTCACTTTTCCTGCAGATTTTTCTTTGTTAGCTTCCAACAAATCGGGGTTTTGGATTGCAGGTTTCTGTGGAGTGGTTTTTGAGAGATAGAATTCGGATAATCCACAGTGTTCATCTTTTTTCTGTCGACGTTTCGAGTCTAGAGCAAGACTCATCATCAGGACTTGTTATACAGAGAAGAGGAAAATGATTGTGATAAATATGGTAAAGGATGATAGCTAGGATGATTTAGCCGACCATTGATCATTTAATAATTTATTAAATTTTTATTATTTAACCCATTAACTGAAAAACCCTAAACCTAGTTTTACTTCTGTATAGGTGAATGATGATGTTTGTAAATCCGTTTTCTTGGAGGAAGGCCTCCCAAGTTTTGGAATGGTTTTTCGTCAATTTCCTTCTCCAGGTCCTAAACCCATCGTTTTCTCCCTGAGGATTTCCCCTTCTAAACTTCTTAGGGTTCTCGTGGCTGTGACCCCTTCTTCACTTTTCCTGCAGATTTTTCTTTGTTAGCTTCCAACAAATCGGGGTTTGTAAATCCGTTTTCTTGGAGGAAGGCCTCCCAAGTTTTGGAATGCTTCCATAGGACTTCCAACACAATAATTTTCACCAAATCATGGTGATAAAGGTTCTCTTCAATATTAGAAGCCCTATCTTGTGTAGCCACAAACATCTTAATTAGAGACATTTTTAGAAAATAAGGTAGGTTAATGGGGTCGTCTTGGAACTGTTCGAGGAGCCGCATGTGGAACAAAAATACCAGGCCGAAGCGGCCTTCACATGTAACATATTTTTGTAAGAAGAAAACGAGCCATTGATACTTACACTTCAGTAAATCCGGTGAGATTCCTTTGCCCCAACTCAAGTTAAATGGGTCTTCCTTCAGGAATGGTGCACATCTTTCTTTGCCAAACTGACGATTCTTGGACCATCTCTCACCGTCCTGCGGAAGCTCGCAAGCCCTCGATACCAATTCTTCTATTAATAGGAAATGCAGGTCCCCAACTTGCAGTTGGTCTCTTTTAAGATTCAAGGCAAAGGCCTTCGTCACCTCGGCATTATGGCCACAGAATTTTTGAAAAAATGGTAGCCATCCTACCTTCTCAAACTTCTTTTTGCTCTTTGGCCGAGAATCCAATAGTTCAGAACCCTGTGGTTCGTATCTGACGGGAGCTAGTAGCCTAGACATTTTCTTTTCAGAATCTTTCTTATTTGCCATAGCACAGTTGAAAAGAAATCAGGGTAAAAGTTCTTTTAACAGGGATGTTGATTGTAGGGATACTCAGAGTGTTATGTAAGGATTTGACGGTGAGGAGAGGATTTTGGGGAATAGGTCATGATCATGATAGAAATCATGATCCGACCTTGCAAATCAGGTTTAGAAAGTACAGGAATTGATGATCAAGTGAGCTGGAAGGTAAGTTCTAAGGAGGTGGTGAGATCTAGCTACATGAAATATCGAAACTTTAATTGTTATACGAAACAAATTTAAAATACCATCATACCTTACCTCGAGGCCTCCTTTATCATTGTACTTTACCTTTTCTCTATTTTAATGATACCGCCTACGCTGACATTTCCTGTCCCTCTGATTTTATCGACTTTGTCTCATGAACGGTGCTAATGATTACTTCGTGATGCTCCTATCTTGAGATTATTTCCCAGTAGTGTGCTGGTTGACAAGGTTCTAACTGTTTTATTATCCCATGAAAATAACTCATCTGATAACTGTGCTGTAGGAATTTAGAATGACTGTAGCCACAAGCTACAACTGATGGGTGCTGCAAGTATTGAAATTGGTCCTGCAGGAATTTGGAACAACCGTGACCAAAAAAGTTTTGAACTGCAATCTTGAGACACTTCTGCAAAAATAAATATTCTTCAGGAACTGTAACACTGGATATCCTGCAAGAACTAAGATGGGTCCTGCAGGAATTCAGAACGGCTGTAACATGCACTGCAGTTATTAAGATCTGCTATTACCATTGAGTTCTGTAGGAACACTGAATCTGCAAAAACTGTGACTGTGATCATTTTATGAAATTATGCAAGAGTTATGAAACTGAATCTTGTAGGAGCCCTTTTATTTCCCGTCCATTATGTATAATCCTCTGCACATGAATAAAGATGTCTATGTCAAATGTGCAAAGGGCTCGTTGGATTACTAGTCGTTAAGGTAAACTGTTAACCAACGCGAGGCCCGTCACCGTTGATGAGAGTGGGGGCCAAGGTACTCTGATGCATCCTATCAGGTGTGAATTTATGAGTTGATGTCGAACCCCCTGTAGGATCTAGTGGTAAAGAAGCAATGATGATTCCCCATTACCACCAGTGAGATAACCTGTCATTGAGGCATACAAGTTTCAAGGCATCACAAAGCTCTGATCCTGAACCCAGATAATTTGCTGATGTCGATGGGCCAGAATTGTTGGAAGGAAGGCCTTAAGAAATCCCACATCAGTCCAACACGAGCAAATCATAGATTAATTTTCGAAAAAAAATAGATTTATTACAATGATCCCAAGGGATCTACTGTCCGGTGGTTTTAACGAGCCCGGGACAGTCCATGCTCGCCAGATTTCAATTTTAGAGAGTCTGAAATACTGAAAAAGAAAACTCCAAGGGGGCTCCTTTTCCGTAAGTAGTCCATTGGGCTCGGAAAAAGGAATAAACCTATACCCAATAGACATTCCTCTCATGGTTTATTGAGCACGAGAAAGAACATAGTAAGTTCATTGCCTCAACATTAAATTAGGAAGAGGTAGTGATAAGAAGAATACCTTCCTTAACCATTTCTAACTCTTTCTTCCTTGTAATTTCCTTCACAAATTCCTCCTTGGATTGGGGTTTCTGATATAACTTGAGTATGTGTCCATTCAGCAAGAAGGTAACATTCTCATCATCAATAGTCTTAATTCTAACAAATCCATTGTCAAAAGCCTTCTCAACTTCATAGGGACTCAACCAATGTGTATTAAATTTCCCTTTAAAATTCTTAAAACTAGAATCATACAACAATGCCAAGTCACCTTCTTTGAACTGCTTCTTTTTAGTGTACTTGTCATGCCATTTAGCTCTTTGCTGCTGGATCAGATTTGTCTGCTGTAAAGCATCCTGCCTGATTTCATCTAGTTCATTGAGCTGCAGGATTCTCTGCTGTTGTGCTTCGTCAAGATTCATCCCCAATTCTGATGCCATTCTGAAAGTTTTAATTTGAAATTCGATGGGCAGCAGAACTCGTTTCCTGTACACCAGTTCATATGGAGAAAAACTAGTAGTTCCTTTCCATGTAACCCGGTAAGCCCACAAGGCTTCAAGAAGTCTATCAGACCAATCCTTCTTGTGTAGTTGAATTGTTTTAGTAAGGATTGTCTCTAGCACCTTGTTGGTTGATTCCACCCACCCATTGGCCTGTGTATGGTAAGGAGTGGACTTCCGGTGAATAATCCGATACTTTTGTACAATTTCCTGCATCAATTTTGACACAAACTGGGCACCTTGATCAGTAACTATTTCCCACGGTACCCCAAATCTAACAAAAAATATCAGAAAAAAGGAATTCTGTTATTGATTTCTCCGTTGCTCTAGGTAGCGCTTTTGCCTCCACCCACTTTGTCACGTAATTAGTGCAAACCAAAATGTACTTCTTACCTTTGGATGGGGGATTTATGGGGCCTACAAAATCAAGAGCCCACCTCTCAAATGGTTCTATAAGGACTTGTGGCTACAAAGGAATTTCGTTTGATTGCACGGGCTGACTTATCTATTGGAAGCTATCACACCTCTGAACATACTCCTTTGTATCTTTGAAGAGGTTCGGCCAGTAGTAACCTAAGCGAAGGATCTTATAAGTTGTTCGCTTGTCTGTAAAATGTCCCCTGCATGGTTCGTCATGGCAAGCTCTTAAGATGTCGTAGATCTCATCTTCTCTAACACAGCTACGAATAATCAAATTAGCTCCGGTGACAAAAAGATCTCCCTTAATCCAAGAATAATTAGCACTTTTCCTAATAATCCTTTTCTTATGATTGGGTGAAAAGTGGGGAGGAAACTTTCCTGTATCAAGATAATTAGCCATGTCTGCAAACCAAGGCGTTTTAATAGATATTGCAAACAAATTTTCATCTGGAAAGTCATCATCAATGGGAACATCCTCACTTGTATGGTTGAGCCTAGACAAGAAATCAACTACCTGATTTTCCTTTCCTGGCCTGTCCACGACTGTGATGTCAAATTCCTGTAGCAACAACAACCACCTAGTAATCCTGCCATTAGTAACAGGTTTGTTCATAAGATAACGAATGGAAAAATGATCTGTATGCACAAATACTTTATAACCGGTGATGTAGTGTCTAAATTGATTAATAGCATAACCTACAGCAAGAAATTCTTTCTCAATTACCGTGTAATTCAATTCTACAGGAGTTAAGTTTTTACTGATAAAATAAATAGCATGGGTTATAGGATCCTCCTTTTGACCCAAAATTGCTCCTATGGCTGAATCAGAGGCGTCAGTGGAAATGTGGAAAGGCAACTTCCAATCTGGGCCTCTCAAGACAGGTGCTGAAGAAAGCTTTTCTTTGAGCTTATCGAATGTGACTTGACACTCATCATTCCAATGAAATTCAGATTCTTTTGTTAGCAATTTAAATAATGGAGAGGCTACTTTTGTAAAATTTTCAACAAACCTTCTGTAGTAGCCTGCATGCCCAAGAAAACTGCGGACCCCTTTTTGATTGGTTGGTGGGGGTAGTTTCACAATAACCTCTATTTTTGCTGGATCAACCTTGATTCCTGCAGCAGAAACATGATGGCCTAAAACAATACCTTCAGTCATAATCATAAAGCATTTCTCATTGCTCAATGAGAGGTTAGTATCTCTACATCTTTGCAAAACTTTCTTAAGATTTTGTAAAGCTTCTTCAAACGTATCACCCATAACTGTAACATCATCCATATGCACTTCTACGCAATCATGCAAAAGATCAGAAAAAATACCTAGGACAACCCTTTGAAATGTGGCTGGTGCGTTACATACACCAAATGGTAAAAATTTATATGCATAGGTACCCCAGGGACATGTGAATTTAGTCTTCTCTTGGTCTTTTGGAGCTATCCTAATCTGATTATACCTGCTGAACCCATCCAGGAAGGAAAAATACTTTTTCCCTGCTAAAGTGTCCAGTACTTGGTCTATAAAAGGTAAAGGGAAATGGTATTTCAATGTATTTTTGTTTAGTTCCCTATAAGCTATGCACACTCACCGTTTTACATTCTTATTAGGGATTGTAACTAGTGGGGACACCCACTGACTATCAGAAATAGGATAGATAAACCCTAAATTCAACAATTTTTGCAATTCTTCTTTTACAATTTCTCTTAATGTGGGGTTCATTCTTCTTTGTGGTTGTCTTACTGGCCTAGAATTTTCTTCTATGTAAATGTGATGAATGCATGTGTTAGGGTGAATACCTCTCATATTAGTGTATTCCCATGCAAATGTGTCTACAAAATTTCTTAATGTCTGAATTAGTTGTTTTTCCTGTTCAGGAATTAAGGCAACATTTATGTTCAGGGATTTTGCAGGAAAAATTTCTACCACCTTACTCCTCCATTCAGTCATTGAATATGCAAGAAACGTAGATAAGAGGGCTAAATGTAATTCTGAAGCTGAACTATGTTCATATAAATTCTGTAGATCATTAATGACATCTAAACTATGATTAGGTTGATTGTCTAACTGCTGCAGGAAATCAAGATTAGAGATACAACAATTTATCAAATTTTCTTCTGAATTTTCTTTGAGGCTCATAGCTTGGGCTATTGTTAAAACTGGTAAAGCGCCTTCCGAATCATGTTCTTCCTCTTCAACCCATTGTGTATTTTCTATTTTCGAGAGAGGTTTAGCAGGGGGATATAAGTTAATATGTTTTGTCTCAGCCCCATGGGTGATAGTCATGTTTCCAGACCTACACCCTATGTAGGCATTGGCCATGGCTAACCAAGGCCTCCCCAAAATCAATGGATGCCCTCCCAAGCTGGTTTTTGGTTGAAGAACATAAAATTCTGCAGGATATTCCCAGGAATCCAAGGAAATGACAATGTCTTCTAAGACACCCTCTGGTTTTACCTTAGACCTATCTGCTAATTCTAACATGGTAGGGGTAGGTAGTAAATCAAAGGATCCTATATGGGACAAGGTCTCCATGGTTATAACGTTGATGGCTGCACCTAAATCAATTAAAGTGTTTTTGATAGGATAGCCGTTAATAAAGGTGGTCACTACAGGGATTCTTGGATCTGCATACTTTTCTGTAGCAAATCCGGCAGACATTAAGCTTGACAATTTTCCTCCCACTTGAATAGTTGAAGGTCCTTTTCTGGGTCTTCTTGGTTTCTTGGTGCATAACTCCCTTACTATTTTGGCATAAATTGGGATGTCTTTGATTGCCTGAAGCAGTGGAATTTTAATGCATACATTTCTTAATTCAACTGCCAGATCAAATTCTGGCTATTTTATTTTAATTTCTGTTTCTAGCCTTTCTGGAAAAGGGGGCTAGACTATATGAGATGAGGAGGGTTCTTTTAGTTGGATTGGTTCAGGTGTAGTTTCCTCTTCTGATGTATCTAGGGTATCTTCCCCTACAATTTCCTCAATTCTGTTAGGCTGATTCACCATTCTTCCTGACCTGAGATTAATTTCCTACAGTTGCGCAGGTAGTTCCTGTAACTGTACAAGTTGCTCCTGTAACACAGGAATAGACATTTCCTACAGAGACGCAATAAATCCCTGTAGAACAGGAATATAAACTTCCTATAGCGGCTCGGGTGTAATACAATAGGTAGGGAAGATGGGATAATTGACCAGTCCGATGTTGTGAGTGGATCAGACAATTTTATTGTTGGGGTTAGACACTGGCTGGGCAGGAATTTGTGTAGGGCGAGGTTGGTTTGGTGGGGCAGGTAATTGGAGTGGTTGTACAACTTGCTGATGTATGGGTTGTGAATAAAAGTTTTGGTTTGGAAAATTCTGTGTTATAGGATAATAAAAATTTCCTTGCCAAGGTTGTTGAGGTGGCTGTTGAGGGGGCCAAGTCTACCAAGGCATTGGAATATTCCACTTCTGATTTTGAGCATAAGGAAATTGAAAATTGGATTGTGACATACCTGGAGGACGTGGCTGCCAAGGTCTTTGAGGGTTCATTACGTAAAGTGCATTGACAGCTCCTTGATCTGCCATGTATGCTACTTTGAGTTGAGGTAAGGATGGACATTGATCAGTGGAATGCTCAGCTTCGCAAAGTTGACAGATTTCAATGCTATCAACAGGGCATTCTCGCAGCACATGTTTCTTCCTGCATTTGGGGCAGAATACTGCCATGGCTTTCTCCAGTGCCTCGTGCTTTTCCTGTTTACTCTTAGTTTCCAAAACATCTAAACGTGAAGACAAAGTACTAAGAATATCAGTTTTAAGATTTTCAAATAAGTTACTCATTTCAGACCTGGTCAATATGGAACTTGCAACCAGTTTAAGAAGTTTAGAAGGAATGTCTCTTGGTCCTCCTCCCACCTTGGAATTTCCTCTCGAATATCTTTTGCAAAGTTCACACACATCATCGCAACTCAACTTTGATATGTCTCCCGCACCCATCAAGTTTAAAACCTCTAGATATTCAGTTCTAATTGCCCTAAGCAAGATGGTCCTCTTGGTTTCTTTATCCAGCTGATTCATATTAGTTCTTTGCAGATTATATTGAAACCTTTCTACCAAGTCCTCAAGACTCTCCCCTTCCTTCTGAGTCATCCCAAAGATTTCTTCCCTAAGATCTCTAGTCTTGTAGTAGTCTTCATGTTTTCTCAAGAACACCTTCATTTCATCCCAGGTCGTGATGAATTTGACCTTAGTCCCATGAACCATCTGAGAGCTGCATCCTTCAACGTAGCAGGGAACAACTTCAGCTTCTGGGCATTTGAGGAGTAGCCATAGCTTCTACACAACACATCGAACTCAAATAAAAAGGCGTCTGGATCTTCACTTGAAGCACCTCAAAAATTAGGCAAGGCTGAAGGAGGGATGTTTTTCATCTAGGTTACTCCACCTGTTTCTATGATGGGGAACTAAAATGTGACCAGCTTCTCCTCCTTCTCATCAAAGCCTCCATTGGTATTACCGATTCCTCCTTCATGAGCCATCTTAGTCCAAGAAAAGGTGGGACTGTTGAAGACTACAAATCCTACAGAGTCGAGGTTATGGAGTTTTGGTTCTTTGACAAGGTTCTTAAGGAATTCCTCTTCTGGCTAACTGCTGAGCAAAGATGTGGTTTTCCTTGAAAGGGGGAAGTCTAGATGGGCAGCAACAAAAGATTCTCCAACCGAAGGTTCTGCTGTAGATGTATCAACTTGCTCAGGACTGCAGACCTCTGGTTCAAATTCTTCCTCCTTTACTGCCTTGTTTCTTGCAAACTTCTTTTTCCTTGCCAGTGTATTAGTAAGTGGAGTGGTGCTCACACCACCACGAAAAAATATGAAAGATGTTGGGCCCTATTCATCTATTATTCAAACAAAACAAAACTAAAAAAAATCTTACCAACAATCAGGACACGGCTTTGGCGAGTGGCTGACCTCTTGGGTGCGTAGGCTTTGCCTTGCGTCTTTGCACTTCGACTCCCCCAGTCCTGAAAAACCAAACTGTAAAAAAAAAAAACTGACTTAAAGCACTTTCAGTATCATCCCTTAGCACCTCCCCGGCAACGACGCCAAAATGTTGAGTCAAATTATACTTGTATAATTTGTCAATATGAATTGTCAACCCAGGGAGGTAAACTGGTGAGGTGCCATGCAAAGTATATGCAGGCTGACTACCTTGAGTGCGGTATCGTTACAGGAAAACAACTAATGTCCCTTTCTGAATCAACAATGTTACAGCAAAGCCATTGAGCAGTATATAACACTCCTATTTATAGCACTATTGACTTGCTGATTATTGATTAGAAAGAAGGTGAAGGATCACTCAACAACTAATCACCCATGCTTCTGTTCTTGCAAAAATGTTGTTACAACAATAGTCATGAAGGGTATATAATAGCCCTTGACAACTTATTTTGTTGACAATTATGCAAGAAAGAGATAAATAAAAACAATCATACAGTAATCGTGAAATCAGAACAGTGTTGGCCAACAAATGAAATCATCAATCTACACTATCACAATCCAACACAGAGTAATGGCTGCAGGGAATATAGAAAGGTTACATTAGTTGTTGTAGGAAATCTACTGCACATTGAAATCGAAAATCATTATAACTATATTATAGGAAATGGTTTGTTACATAAACGAAAAGGAAATCGTATCATTCACACACTGTTATTACAAAGAAAAGTAAACGCATTAATAAACAGGACAGAAATTATACATACATTTAATATACACTAGAGTTGTGAGTGAAGGGGGCCCTCCTTCACTCACAACCCCTTCAAACACGAAAGAATTGCTTACAGCAGAATGCTGAACATCAACGATATACTTTCTTATAAAATAAAAGTCGATACATAAAGAGATTGAGTGCTGGGATAGTCACACTTCATCTCTTGATAGCGTCTAATACCATATCCCCTTTGAAAAGAAAATGAGACTGTGTTTATACAATTTCCCATAGCCATATTAGGCTGGAAATAACAAATCTAATCTCAGCCTCTAACTAATTAATCCATAAGATCGAATCTACAGCAAAAAAAATAGTAATTTTTAGGCATACAACCATCATCATAATAGAATGTTCTTTGTTTAGTCTAATTCATGACTGCAAGCATGAATTTAGACTATTTGGTTATATGGTTGTAGTTGTAGTCCGAAATTAGCGGAGGCTCTGCGGGAATTAGAGTATCTGTTGGATCCCGGAATTCCTGCAGGATTCTCGGAGGTAGACACTATCTGCAGGATTTGCGGACATCGTCTGCAAGATTTGCGGCTATTGAAATCTGCAAGAAATTCCGAGTCATGTTAGAACAAAAAGAAAAAAGATAAAAGCACAAATAGTTAGGAGGAGACTCGAATGCAGGTAAAAATGACATTTAAAGATGTTTCGTCATACCTTTAAGCCTCGATACCCTGTTTAGCCAAAAAACGGAAAATATGGAGGGCTAGGTATAATAAGATGGCAAAAAGGTGTCAAAATGGGGAAATAGGGTAGGATATTATCAGCGAAAAGATGGTAATCTCTGAACTCAACACTCACATATGACATGTTCATAATGAAATTTTATGAAAATGAAAATGTCATCCAAGTAGACTATCATGTCTAGAAATGGCTTCAACACATCTTTCTTCATATGCATGAAAGTAGTAGGAGCATGGAAAATACCAAAAAGCATAACAAGCCATTCAAAAAAACCTTTCTTGGTTTTGAATGTTGTCTTCCATATGTCTCCTTCAACAACTCTACTTTGATGAAAATCATTTCTTGAATCCCATTCAATGAAATGCTTACCATTCTTCTTGGGTGCCAAAACAAGAGGTGCACCACATGGTAAAGGAGAAGGTCGGATGATCCTTTTGTTCAACAATCCTTGGATTTGTTTTGTTATTTCTACACTTTCCCTTCTTAACATCCTGTGCATGTCAATGTTAGGAAGAAGACACTTTTGCTGCAATGGTATTTCATGTTGGATTCTCCTCTTGGAAGGAAATCCTTTTGATTTTTGAACCTTATCATCATGGTTAACTACATCAATCAAATCAATTTTCAATTTTGAATTACAACCATCAAACTCTTCATAATCAATATCAGCATTGGGTTTGATCATAAGAAGCACTAAATTCTTACTTGAATTCACTAGTCTTTTAATTTGCCTTGCATTAACTAATGAAAGATTTAGTTTCTTGCGATGATCTCTCACAATATACTCCACATCATCCTTGAACTGTTGGGTTGTGTTATATTCTTTCCACGACTAGCCTATGTAGTTAAGCGGGGGGTTAGAGGGGGGGAAAAGCCCCCCCTTCGTTGTGTTGATTGCGCAGTGGGGGGGTCCCATGGGGTTTGAGGGGGTGGGTAGCCCCCCCTCTACGAGGTCCAGGGCATCGCCCTGGAGAATTTTTTTTTTGGACCCTATATTAGGTTGGGCGGACCTACCTATGGTTTTGTGCATGGCTTTCACACATGGTTTTGGAAGTGATGGATTTTGGTCCATGGTTTTGGATGCGATGGTTTTCAGTCCATGGTATTGGATGGTTCGACACGTATAAATATGTATTGTAACATTGAAAGGAACATAATGAAAAATCAATCTAGTAGTCCCAGTTTTGGGATCCAGGGGAAAATATCTGTGTATATGTGTTTTATGTGTTATGCTCTCGCATTGCTTATTTTATGTGTTTTAGATTTCGTATGTAGGTAGTTTCTGTATGGGGTTAAAACCTACATTTGGTATCAGAGCTATTTTGGCTTCAAGGGGACGCCTTTGTTGTTGAGGGGTTTCGCTCAGGTTTGTGGTAGACCCTGTTCAGTGGGAGATCTACGGGATAGATTCTGGTGGTGAAAGAAGATGGCGAGTAGTGGAAAGATAGAGATCGAGAAATTTAATGGTCAGAGTTTTGAGTTATGGAAACTCAAGATGGAGGATCTGTTGGTGGATAAATATCAGTGGATCGTGGTAGATCCAGGTACTAAACCAATGGGAGTTTCTGATGAAGAATGGAAGAAGTTGGATCAGAAGGCAAAGAGCACAATACAATTGCGTGTCTCAGATTCAGTATTGCTAAATGTATCAGGGGAAGCTACAGCTAAGGCTTTGTGGGACAAGTTAGGAAATTTCTACCAATCTAAGTCTCTGGTGAATAAACTGTTCCTACGGACAAATCTATATAACCTGAAGATGAAAGATGGAGACTCGGCAACAGAGCATTTGAACACATTTAATACTATGGTAAGTTAGTTATTATCTGTTGATATTAAAATTTTAGGTGAAGATAAGTTGATGCAGGAGCATCTGACCCCCCTCTTAATCAAAAGAGGAATCCAAAGTGGAGAACAAGAGGATGTGGACCATCGGAGAAAAACCGGGAAAATATGTTTAAAACAGATATAATTAGATGGACTTAATTAAATGTAATCTACCATATGTATGCATATAGCAAGCTGTAGGGCTTTTTTTAAAGGAAATCATGAAGAGATCTGATCGGATCCTTTCAGTGATCTGATCCAATATTTCTTATATATATGATGAACCTGTGTGTTCAATAGGAGAGAGACAGGAGAGAAATAGATAACGATTTGTAAACAGAGTGTTCAAAATGTAGTCAAGAGGAGAACTCGTCCTAAGGTTGAAATGCCTTAGATCTGTAATCATATCGTGTGTAATATGAAATAATGTGTTTTTAGTGTTGAATTGTGCGCATGTGTGTGTTCATAGATAGTCTATGTGTTCAAATGTTTCAGGTTTGATCGACCATCGATCATTGAAAGGATCGATGGTGATCCAAAGATACTAAATGAAAGTTATGCATGCTTTGATAGACTGTGGCAGAACTATGTTTTAACGCAGAAATCCATCGAAGGTGAGTGAGATTAAGTTAAGGAGGAAGCAGGTGAGAATGCACAGGAGCCGTTGGATCGATATGATCAACGGACAAGATCATATCGCGGAGACAGAGGAATTGATATCGCATCGGTAGATTTATATACAAAAGTGGTATTTTGGGCGAGGTAGAAGTGGTAAGTGGTAATTTGGGGTGAGCACCCGATTCCACTAATCGAGCGACACGTACCGCTTGGGTGGAGAGATAAAACCGCCTTATCGGGCGGGTATTCTCCGTGCTATTTGTCCACTTGAAATCTCTGACAACCGTCAGATCCACTAAGTGTAGATCAACATGTTGTGGCCACAACCACCACCCTATCAAAACTTGCCTTGGCAACAATTTTGGATGGGTCCCCGAGAAGTTTTCACAAATGGTCTAAGCCCCTTAATAAATCCCTCACATACAACCTCATTTAAGCCCTTCATTCCTATGTTCGTCGGGATTTATTTAACTCACAAAACCCTCTATTGCTTCATTTTCCCATCATAATTCCTTACAATGGAAATGCTTTGCAAAACACACATAAACCTTTTTCGGGCCTATCGCAATCAACACAACGCATTTATGGCTTCATGACCTGACAGGTTTTATTAACCCAAATGCATATATTTCGGGTCCGGAGCCCCATCACAAATCGCTATTGGCCAAGCCCCAAAACCATATATGTAAAGGGCGCGTATGTCTTCTAGACCTGACAGCCATATTAGCCATGATATGTATTCTATTGGGTCCGCTTGCATATAAGGCATACCGTTATACCCCGGACCTGCCGATTATTATGAACTGGAGCATATAGCATTTCAAGTCCAGCCTTATGGCTAAACATGGTTTTCCCCATATATTCCTTTGTTTTTCGAAAAACATTGAAGTCCCGGTTTTCAAAGGCAGGCCTGTTGTTACGGACCTGCCGATAGTATTAACACATATATATATATGTTTTTGGGTCTGGGGCCATATCGCATATCACATATCGATAGAGCCCGGGCCTTACACACAATGCGTGCGGCTATATGGCGGACCCGCCGACCCTAAAAATATGATGTATATATTTTGGAGTCTGAAGCCCCATCGCATATCGCAATCGGCAGAGCCCCAGGCTCGTTCATATTGCGATATGCGATATGCCGGACCTGATGATATTTACAAGCCCCGATATATAAAATTTGAGGTCCGGCCTGAGTGATCGGGGCGGGAGTTTCTTTGTTTTCCCATGTTTTTCAAAATTCCCAATATAACAAAGGGAGTGGGTTTTTAGTGTAAAAGGCGGGCCTATGAAGTCTCGATAGTGTAATCGCACATTGGGGAAGTGGGAGGCATGGGTACTGCGACCCGCGAAGGGGCTGATACCTAAATGCGATTAAGTGAAGCCCTCAAAAACCATGCCAAGCCTATGGATCGAGCGGGAAACTATGTGTTTCATGTGTTTTGTGCATAAATCCTTTTTCACACTTGTGCCCTGTAGTTTTATAAAAGTTAATGAAGGCAATGTTTATGTTTTATTTGAACATTTCTGTTATGTCGCTCATAATCATGAAGCTAATGATAACTATCTCTACAGGCGAGAAGTAAAGGATGCAGGAATGGATTCAAAGAGTCACGTATACATAAGCGTTGTGTCTAAAGATCTGGCCTTAGGCGCTCCAGATCGGAATCCCACGCGTTGCATGCGCATTTCGAAAGTAAAGTTGTCCCAGTTTTCATCATGGGGAGGTGACACATAGTCACCCTTTTTATCAAGATCTGTTCACTTCCTTAGGAAGAAGGATGCTCCAACAAAGGTGGCTTCGACGTGTCAACAATCTCATTGACCGTTCTCCTCTTTACATTTTTTGATCCATGTATTGAAAAGAGAGAGGAGTGGAAAAGTCAAAGGAGACAGGGGGGTCTGTTCCTGAAGGCATAAATATTACCTCCGTAGATGAGAGATGGGATTTTTTTGTTTGGCAGAACAAATTTTGTTTATTGTGAGTAAGGAAGACTGTTTGGGTCAGAGAAGGAGCCTTTTATCAGACTGATTTTCCTCTTCTTTATATGTTATGAATTAGGATGTTGTTGAGAGCATAAATATGAATGTGATTTGTGTTTGTGCCATTGATGACTTACAATTTATGGTTAGCTTTGGTTGTTAGAATGTGATTCTTCATCATAGTTAATTCATGAGCAGTCCCTGATTTGAAACTATGTTAAACATCAGTTGCAAGATTTAATTTCATAAAAGGAATGTGTATTCCTGTATGAGTGATTGGATTGCAATTTAGAATTGATGCAACCTTTTTCTTATGTGAACAAGTAATTGATTCATTTAGACTTGGGATTCATATATGATGGTTAACCTCTCTTTCGTCATGCTCCTGCAGGTTATATTAGGATAGCTAGAACTAGATTAGAGTAGTTAGAAGTAGTGTAGATAGGATTTAATACATATAGGTTAGTTGTTTTATTTTGTTGATTTAATTGAAGTCTTCCTCCTGCAAGCAATCTATCAATGCATTTAACAGTTTATGGGGTCCCTTAAAACCCGTTGGAACTAGCCATTCCAAACAAAAGTAGGTCTAATTGGGGCTTAAGATCGGGTTGGTTCCCCTTGTTGGTATAGAGAACATTCACCATGTCAACACAATGACAGAGGACCGTCAAGCAGCTTTGGTGATCAGGAAAGATAATGACTGTCAGATCGGGAACTAGATCGATGGTCAAGATTTGATCGCTGATCGGATGTCAAGGAGCTTAAGTACTGTGAAACAACGATACATTGATGGCCAATTTAGCATTGACCATTAGATCTAAGAAGTAATGAATGATGGATATCGAAGATCAGGCTGATCAGAGATCGGAGAATGGAGAGCGTAGCGGAAAGGCGATGGACCAAGCGATGGACCTGATGATAATTATTGATGTGGGTATTAATTATTTTGAGATCCAGCCCAAGGGTTCGTAGCGGGGTTATCCTTTGTTTTCCCTTCATTCCAGTGTATTTCGATAATTTTGTTGTCCCAGGTTTCTTATGGCAAGAGCGCATCAATGAACGCTCCCGATAGTGTAGTAGGCTCCAATAAGTTTAAGTGGTTCCAGTTTTAAGGCCTAAGCGCAAAATAAAATGCTTCCGATAGACTTGTGGGCCCATAACCCACAAGCCTCAGGTTCGAAAATTATAAAGAAAGGGGAAATTGATCTACCCCAATTTCGTACCCCATCATTTGGTATCAGAGCAGGAAAAGAGGATTTCCTACGAGAAGGAGGAAGAGTTTGCATGTAGAAGGAGAATGAGGTGCAGTTTTTAAAGCATGGTGAGTTATGGTCTTTACTATCGTGCAATGAATGGCAGCGGAAGGTGAGAAGACTTGCAGCAAGCCTAGAGCATGGAGTGCTCAAGTGGTTCCAAAGAAGAGAGAACCAGAAGGATGCCAAAAGACTAAGCTTAGAGGAGAAATCTTGGTGAGGTATCGTGTAGTAGAGGAAGAATGTTACTGCAGAGGTTGGTTGTAGCTCACAGAAGATCATGAAGGTAGTTCCATTGAAAAGTGGGTAGAATTGCTAAGAGACAGGGAGAAGCATATGAATATGAGGTCATAAATTTTTGTGCCTCGGGAGTCTGATACAGGAGCAACTGACCCCCCCTTAATCAAAAGAGGAATCCAAAGCGGAGAACGAGAGGACATGGATCATCGGAGCAAAACCGGGAAAATATGTTTAAAACAGATCTAATTAGATGGACTTGATTAAATGTAATCTGCCATATGTATGCATATAACAAGCTTTAGGGCTTTTGTTAGAGGAAATCATGGAGAGATCTGATCGGATCCTTTCAGTGATTCGATCCAATATTTCTTATATATATGATGAACTTGTGTGTTCAATAGGAGAGAGATAGGAGATAAATAGATAATGATTTGTAAACAGAGTGTTCAAAATTTAGTCGAGAGGAGAACTTGTCCTAAGGCTGAAATGCCTTAGATCTGTAATCATATCGTGTGTAATATGAAATAGTGTGTTTTCAGTGTTGAATTGTGTGAATGTGTGTGTTCATAGATAGTCTATGTGTTCAAATGTTGCAGGTTTGATCGACCATCAATCACTGAAAGGATCGATGGTGATCCAAAGATACTAAATGAAAGTCATGCTTGCTTTGACAGACTATGGAGAACTATGTTTTAATGCAGAAATCCATCAAAGGTGAGTGAGATTACGTTAAGGAGGAAGCGGGTGAGAATGCACAGGAGCCATTGGATTGATATGATCAACAAAAAAGATCATATCTTGGAGACAGAGGAATTGATATCGCATCAGCGGATTTATATACAGAAGTGGTATTTCGGGCGAGGTAGAAGTGGTACATGGTAATTTGGGGTGAGCACCCGATTCCACTAATTGAGCGACACGTAGCACTTGGGTGGAGAGAGAAAACTGCCTTATCGGGCGGGTATTCTCCGTGCTATTTTTCCACCTGAAATCTCTGACAACCATCGGATCCACTAAGTGTAGATCAATGGCAGAGGACCGTCAAGTAGCTTTGGTGATCAGGAAAGATAATGACTGTCAGATCAGGAACCAGATCGACGGTCAAGATTTGATCGCTGATCGGATGTCGGGGAGGTTAAGGACTGTGAAACAATGATACGTCGATGGCCGATTTAGCGTTGACCGTTAGATCTGAGAAGTAATGAATGATGGAGATCGAAGATCGGGCCGATCGGAGATCGGAGAATGGAGAGCATAGTGGAAAGGCAATGGACCGAGAGACAGACCCGACAATAATTATTGATGTGGGTATTAATTATTTTGAGATCCGGCCCAAGGGTTCGTAGCGAGGTTATCCTTTGTTTTCCCTTCATTCCCGTGTATTTCGATAATTTTATTGTCCCAGGTTTTTTATGGCAAGAGCGCATCAATGAACGCTCCAGATAGTGTAGTAGGCTTCGATAAGTTTAAGTGGTTCCGGTTTTAAGGCCTAAGTGTAAAATAAAATGCTTCTGATAGACTTGTGGGTCCATAACCCACAGGCCTCAGGTTCAAAAATTATAAAGAAAGGGGAAATTGGTCTACCCCAATTTCACACCCCATCATAAGTGCATCAGTTTGTTGTGTTCTCTACCAAATTCGTGGGACAGTCTGGTTATTGTAATAAGTAGCAATGCAACTGCCTTGTAGTTTGATGAAATAGTCTCATCCTTGTTGACGGAGGAGATGAGACGGAAAAATATGGAGAGCCAGAATGGTGAGGCCTTGTCTGTACGAGGACAGTCCCAGAACAGAAACAAAACTAAGTCATCGAGCGGGAGATCTAAATCTCTAGGAAAACCTGTAAAGGTAGTTTGCTGGAAATGCGGAAAGGAAGGGAACTACAAAAGGGACTATAAATCTAAAGCTCCTAACAAAGGAAAGGTATCTGATGATGCTCCTTCCACAGAGGCAAAAACCACCTCGAGATGAAGGTGGGGATGTGTACTTGGCTTCTTCAAGTACACATGTAGATCATGAGGCATGGTTGATTGACTTAGGTGCATCCTTTCACTTCACTCTCCATAGAGAGTGGTTCTGCAAGTATGAGAAATATGATGGTGGTGATGTATTATTAGGGGATGATAGGAAGGCTAGAATCATTGGGCATGGAAAAGTAAAGTTGAAGTTGTAAGGTGGAAGGGTTAGAACACTTCTTGGTGTTCTGCATATTCCTACATTGGCCAGAAATCTGATTTCTGTAAGTAAGTTGGATGATGCAGGTGTAAAAACAGTGTTCGAGAAAGATACCCGCAAGATGGTTCGGGGAGCACTGGTATTGATGTGGGGAGTTCAAATTGGAACTCTGTACAAGCTGCAAGGTAACACTGTTATTGATGGGTGCAAAAATTTTGTGGTTCCTAAAAGTGGAGCAGAAAATCTAGTGGTCTCTAGAGAGAAGACCATGTTGTGGCATCAAAGGCTTGGACATATTGGAGAGAAGGGCTTTCTAATACTTCATGGTAAAGGAATGGTAGAAGGTATGAGTAATAGCTCTCTAGATTTTGATTTTTGTGAAAATTGTGTATATGGGAAGCAGAATTGGGTGAGTTTCCCCTCTGGTGGTAAGAGGGCGAAACAAATATTAGAGCTTGTGCACAGTAGTGTGTTTGGACCTATGAAGGTTCCATCACTGGGTAAGTCTGTGTATTATGTATCATTTATAGATGACTTCTCAAGGAATACATGGATATATTTCCTTAAGAAGAAATCTGAAGTCTTTGATAGGTTTAAAGAATTTAAGGCTCTGGTGGAAAACCAGACAGAGAAGAAGATAAAGGTGTTGAGGTCAGATAACGGTGGAGAGTTTTGCAACAAGGAATTTGAAGAATTTTGTAAGAAGTGTGGTATAGCACGGCAGAAGACTAATCCATACACACCTGAGCAAAATGGAGTTGCAGAAAGAATGAACAAGACGTTGATGGAAAGGGCAAGAAGCATGCTCAGTGGTGTCGGGTTAGGATAGGAATTTTGAGTAGAGGCGGTGGGGACATCATGTTACCTGGTCAACAGATCACCTTCATCAGCGTTGGAGGATAAGACTCCACAAGAGGTATGGACTGGTAAGAAACCCTCTCTTTCACATCTGAGGGTATTTGGATGTGATGCATATGTACATGTTCCCAAGGAGAAAAGAACCAAGTTGGATAGTAAATCTTAAAAGTGCATCTTTATTGGGTATAAGGATGGTTTAAAGGGTTATAAGATTTGGAACCCAGTAACAAGGAAGGTTGTGTACAATGGAGATGTGGTGTTCAGAGAGGTGAAAAATGTTATTAAACATTAAGTCCAACCAAAGGAACCTAAGAAGATAGAGTTTCAGCTTAAGGAGGAAGAATCTAACTCTACAATAGAGGAGGAATTAGAAGATGAAGAGCCACAAACTTCGGGTGTGAGAAGATCAGTTTGAGAAAGAAGGCAGCCAGAAAGGTATGGTCCATCTACTTTCAGTTGAAAATTTGCTTTATCTGTCACTGATGATGATGCCAAAACTGTGAAGGAAGCAGTAGATTCAGAGGATGGAAAACTCTGGAAAGAGGCCATGGTTGATGGAATGGCATCTTTTCACAAAAATGAGGCTTAGGATCTGGTGGAGTTGTCGCCTGGAAGGAAACCCATTGGAAGCAAATGGGTGTTCAAGAAGAAGATAAGTGCAGAAGGAAAGGTGGAGAAATACAAAGCTCGGTTGGTAGCAAAAGGTTATTCCTAGGTGCCGAGAATTGATTTTGGTGATATTTTTTCTCCTGTTGCCAAGGTAGCTTCTATTAGATTACTTTTATCTGTTGCTATTTCTTTTGATTTTGAGGTAGAACAGATGGATGTGAAGACAACATTTCTTCATGGAGATCTGGAAGAGGAGATCTACATGAAGCAACCTAAAGGCTTTGTGGTGAAGGGTAAGAAAGAACTGGTATGCAAGTTAAAGAAGTCTCTGTATGGGTTAAAGCAGTCACTAAGGATGTGGTATCAAAAATTTGATACATTTATACAGGGACTTGGCTTCACCAGAAGCAAAGCAGATCACTATGTGTATTTTAAATTAATTGGTGACCGTGTTATTTATTTGGTCTTATATGTGGATGATATGTTGTTGGTTGGAAATGACAAAGAAATTATCCAAGATTTGAAGACTCAATTGTCCTCCAAATTCAACATGAAAGATCTTGGTGCTGCAAACTATATTTTGGGCATGGAAATTAAAAGAGATTGGGCAAAGAGGAAGTTTTGGTTAAACCAGAGGAAGTATGTCGAGACAATATTGCAGAGGTTTAATATGCAGGATAGTAAACCAGTGAAGGTTCCTATTCCTGTAGCTGTAAAGTTATCTACTGAACAATGTCCCAAGACACAAGAAGAGGAAGAGGACATGTCCCGTGTTCCATATGCAAGTGCAGTTGGTAGCCTGTATGTGATGGTTTGTACTAGACCAGACATTGCACATGCAGTGGGAGTATTGAGCAGGTTTATGTCAAAACCAGGAAAGGAGCATTGGACAACAGTGAAGCGGGTTTTCAGGTATTTGCGTGGCACTAGTGATTATGGTTTGTGCTACCAAGGAAGAACAAGATTGGACAGAGTGTTGGATATTCGTGGCTTTGTTGATGCAGAATAGGCTAGAGATCTGGATCAGAGAAGATCTACAAGTGGGTATGTGTTTAACCTATTTGGAGGTGCAGTCAGTTTGATGAGTAAGAAACAATCTGTAATGGCACTATCAACTACAGAGGAAGAATACATGGCATCCACTCATGCAAGCAAGGAAGCAGTTTGGTTGCATAGATTGTGTTCAAGTATGGCGTTAGTATAGGGAGCTGTAAGGATAGACTGTGACAGCCAAAGTGCAATTTTCTTGGCAAAGAACCCTACTTATCATTCAAAGACAAAGCACATTGATGTTCAGTATCACATTGTGAGGGATATGATAGAAGACAAAAAGGTGTTGCTGGTAAAGGTGGACACTTTGAAGAATACTGTAGATGCATTGACAGAATCTGTGAGCTCTGAGAAGTTCTCTTGGTGTAGAGAAACAATGGGTGTTGCAAGGCTAGATAAATGACTAAGCTCTTCTGTGCCCCCCTGTGGAAATAAAACAACAAGTGGGAGAATGTTTGGTTGTGTTATATTCTTTCCAAGACTAACCTACGTAGTTAACCAGGGGGTTAGAGTGGGGGCGGAGCCCCCATTTCGTTACATAGATTACGCAGCAGGGGGGTCACAGGGGGTTTGAGGGGGGCGGGTAACCACCCTCTATGGGGTCTGGGGCAGTGCCCCGAGGAATTTTTTTTTTTTTTACCCTATATTAGGTTGGGCAGACCTACCTATGGTTTTGTGAATGGATTTCACACATGGTTTTGGACGTGATGGTTTTCGGTCCATGGTTTTGGACGCGATGGTTTTCAGTCCATGGTATTGGATGCTTTGGAATGTATAAATATGTATTGTAGCATGGAAAGGAACATAATGAAAAATCAATCTGGTAG
This sequence comes from Pinus tabuliformis, assembly GCA_031772625.1. Lineage (NCBI taxonomy): Eukaryota > Viridiplantae > Streptophyta > Pinopsida > Pinales > Pinaceae > Pinus > Pinus tabuliformis. Next base: position 644,940,406 of record CM062815.1, on the reverse strand, counting down.
TCCCGGTTTTGGGATCGAGGGGAAAATCTCTGTGTATATGTGTTTTATGTGTTATGCTCTCGCATTGTTTATTTTTTGTGTTTTACAATTCGTATGCAGGTAATTTCTGTACGGGGTTAGAACCTACATGAACAAGTGGTACTTGTTTTCATGATGATAGAAGATTTCTTTTCTATCATAAAGGTAAGGAATACCCAAAACAATTCCCGATATATCAAGTGGTAAAACATCTAATTCAACTTCGTTAATGGAGTTTGCTATGATTGCAAATTGAAGAATACATTTTCTTGTAACCTATAACTTTGTGTCCTTCATATCCAACCCAATGGATATGGCTTGGGATGTAAAATGGTTTCAAGATTAATTAGTTTGACTAAGTCATCAAATATCAAGTTGGCTTGAGACCCACTATCAAAAAGTGTGTCGATTTTTGTATGTTTTGAGATTACCCTCACATGAAGCAATTCAATCCTTGTTTCTTCATTTGGAGTACTAGTGTGACAATTTGATATACTAGTGCTAGCAATGGATTCTTTTCCTTTTATACCCATGGATTTAATTTTAGTTTCATCACCCAAATCAAATCCCAAATCCTTTTAAATGACGACAACTGTCTTTTCTTTTCCTTTGTTGTTGAATTTCTTTGGTTTCATTTCGGGATGAGTCTTCCAACAATGAGCTTCATCGTGAACCTTTCTGGAACAATGTTTACATATTGTTTTCACTCCTTCCTTTTTAATGGATGCATTTTTCTTTCCATTAAAACCCTTTTCTTTCTCTTTACCGTTAAATGGGTTTTTACTAGCTTCTTCTGGGGTGTTTTTCCCTCCTGCCTCAAGATGAGTGGCTTGCACACACACATCATCTAGATTATTAGGATTAAAAATTAAGATAGTATGCCTAAGGAAACTGTGTAAACCCCCTATGTACTTCAACAATGTGTTCTGTGATTGAAAATCTAAACCTAACATCAAAGACCTTTTTTCTGAATTCTTGGGTGTAATCTTGCACATTTTGACCTTTAAGATGTCCAAAGTTCTGCCAATTCATGATGGATTTATGCATATAAGCTAGAGGGTAGAATTTTCTTTTGATTTCAACAATGAAATCAATCCAAGGAATTGAGATCTTACCATGTTTTTTAATCTCCTCTTGGGTCTTTGATTCCCACCATACTAGTGTTGCACCCTCCATTCTCAAAGAAGCTAACTGAATCTTTATGTCATCATCTTGAATGTTTTGAATCCTGCAATAGACCTCCAACTGATGAATCCAATTATCAAGCTTCTCTACATTCACTTCATCATTATTCATGTGCAACTTAAATTTAACATCAATTTTAAAAAGAAGGTGATTTACCAGTTCCTTTTGAAGTATGATGATGAGTATGAGTAAGGGTTGTGTTAGTGGAAGAGGGTGAAGATGCTTGTGAAGAAGAAGATGAAGAAGATGGTGGAGAGGGTGGAGGTTTGTCTCCATTTCCATTACCTCCTCCTAAAGATCCTTCTCCTTTGGGAGGTTTGGAACTTTCTCCTTGCAACCCGATATTCCTCTCTTCATAGAGGATCTTCACCATCTTTGTCATATCAAAGAAAGCCTTTCTGAAGGTCTTCTCATCTTTTGTCATGTTTGTAGGTTCTCCTTCATGATACATGATCTCTAGAGTCTCAACTACAACTTGAGGCTCAACTAGTGTTGGAGATTGTGGCGACCTTTCTCTCCTTCCCCTTGACCCAAATTTAGGGCTTCCAACTAACTTCCCTTCTCCTCTTTTGAGTTTTAACCTTGTAAGCATGACATAAACTTGTAAATATTTAAATCCTTATTTCAAAAAGAAAATCTTGAGCTCTGATACCAAAATGATCTGATTTAGAATATTAGATTACTATGCTAAGATCCTCCTCAAATTAGAAACGAAATGCTTTCATTGTGCTTAAGGATTCATGAATTTTTGCAAGTAAAATGATGAGTTTTTATGTTAATTTTATGAGCAATTTAACATAAATAAGAGACTAAACAACAACATAAACATGTACAGAACATCACAAAAAAATACATTGCAACAGGAACATGGTAAAGGAGTTCACCTCTCCTGGGCTACGTCTCCTTGGTCTAGCTTCCAATGGCTTGGGTCTCTCTATTATGCTCAAAAGTGTAAAAGATGTGTTTACAATGCTCAAATGATTTTGAAACCTACTCCAATGAGTCCAAAAGTCCAAAAATGGCTACCTAGCATCTTTTTACATCCAATTTGGTCGAAAAATGAAGAAGTTATGACCTCTCCTAGTTAGGCTAGTATTCGCTCCACAAAATGCACCAAATCCAACATGATCCTACATTTTCGCCCTAAAAAGTGCTAACTGGGCAAAAATTTTCCCGCATAGTGAGAAAATTTGTAGGACAGTTAATTTAACCACCGAGGCCTTAGAACCAAAACTTGGGTCATATGGGGCCATGGGCCTAGGGGCTAGCCCCCGGCGCTGCCCCCCATCCCTTCGGCAGTCATGGTGAATGTCACGGTTTAAGTGAAAGATGGTCACATGGGAAACTTGGGTCACAGTTAGTGCTGGCGGCTTCCATAACTACTGCGGCTGTGGACGAGGTGGTCACATGGGAGGGCTGTCAGTGGTTACGTTAGCGGTCTCCCGCCCCAAAGTGGTGGTTAACATAATCTAAATATAAGCCATGACCATAGCTTGTTAAGTCACATGTTGAGGGCTCAACGGTAAACCTTGGCGCTGTTGTATGGGAGGTCACGGGTTCGACCCCGACCTTCGACCTATCTTGCCAACAATATTTTAGCTGACCATTAGGAGGACACATGTTGGCCTCCATCTTAACCACGTGTCACCTCCTGATTGGTCAACACTATAACACATGAACTAATCGAACAATGCCACTGCATCAAAATATTCCAAGAATATTCCACTTGCCACCTAGGCGGTACAGCTGCTCAGTCAGCTTCCCAGTCATCCTTTTGTAATTTTTTTAACCTGTTTGATAAAGTGAATAAATCACGTTTATGGGAGCATACGGTGTCCATTTCGTATGAAACGAGTTGCATCGGATTCAAGATGATGAGAATTACACGTTCATTTAGGTTCCACACCCTTATGTCAATTTTGATTTTTGAGCATAATTTCGAGCACCTGATCAGTGACCTAGTTTGAAAGATGTTAATTTTCCACTATTCTACCTTGTTACAATTAATTTAGCCCAATTCTTATATTCAATTATAAATCTTTAAACAAAATTTAATATTCCAATGATTAATAGCAATTGTAGATAGAACAATAAATGCAATGAACAATGAGAGACAAATAAGAGACACTAGGATTGGTCAAAGACCAGGGAAAAACCACACAAGGGGGAAAACCCTTTCAAATTATTCTTCTTATTATATTGTCATAAAAATATTTAGAGAGATAAAGTACAATGTTTCAATCCACCAATCACAGTACTATTCAACCAAAAAACATTCAATAAATAATAATGATCAAAATCAAAGATCCCAAGCCTACAGTCAACTGTGAGAAGTATATTAGGTCACAACCGCAGGGAGCTAGTGATCATGCGTGTGGATGTAATTCTCTAGCCACAGGGAGCACCCTATCAAGTAAGTGGCTATAGGAAAGAATTACCCATTCCAACCCTATGGCTCTAAATCAATTTCTCCTTTTCACATGTGCAAGCTTAGACCCTACAATTTTAGACCTGTATGAACCAATTTCACAAACCTATCTCATACTTGTGCAAGCAAATCCAAAGAAAAGAAAGAGGAAGATGCTTGTTGATAATTTCCAAATGAGGTTCACTTTAATTGTATGTATATGCTTCCAAGGGTGCCCAATTTCTCTTTAAAGTCGACTTGTACTTTCATGCACATGTGGGTTTCCTCTTTAAAAATAAATTTTTCCTTGACCAAATTAAATTCTTCCAAGGGCTAGGAGGGCTCTTTCTTGATGAGGAAGGCTGTCCAAGGGAGGAAATTTGTCCCTAAGATGCCAAATTAAAAAAATATGATCAAATAATTAAGTCTCATGTTATTGTACTTTGTATCTCAGCTGGAATTTGATGAACATCTATTAAAAGAAGAATTTGGTTGGGTTTTCCCCTTGTCGGGTTTTCCTCTGGCCTCTGACCCAAATCATAGTGTCCCTATTGTGCATGCTTTTATTCTACTATTATTTATTGTTCTGCTACATTGTTGATGTTTATTTTTCTCTCTACATAATTTTTAATGATGTTATGATGTTATGGAGTGAATGTAATATGTAAATGATGAAAAGGGTTGAAAATGCACATGTGGTTTTCCTCTTCAAAAATACATTTTTCCTTAACCAAATTAAATTCTTCTAAGGGATAGGAGGGGTCATTCTTGATGAGGAAGACTGTCCAAAGGAGGGAATTTTTCCCTGAGATTCCAAATTAACATTCCCTCTTAGCTAGGGATAAATTACCAACTACAACATGTGTCTCATCTCAAATATCAAATCAAATTCCATCTATGCTCATCTCTGCTCATCTACTAAACACTGTAGAATATAAAAGAATAAGAATTTGACATCAGAAGGGAGATCAATCTTCCACCCTCTATCCAATAAACATCACAGGGGAGTTCCAACTCAACCCAGATCTTAAGGGAGCCCAAATCAACCCACTATGTACAATAGGCATGATACAACTTACCATGGTAGGTAAGGATCACAACTATCATATTGTCTTTTGATCTTCCCATCAATACCCTAAAGAGTCAAGTGGTAGAACACCTACATACACTACCTTGGGAGGAAATACTCCCTTCCCCAACATGGTAAGGATTAGACACAACCCAAGGCACTTGGGGGAGATACACACTTACCCTGCAAGGTAAGGATCAGACACATCCAAGTCATCTTCTCAACCCATTGGTCAAATGGGGAGGAACAATCCAAACAAGGCCAACTTGTGGGTAGGATGCATACTGAGGTATACTCGGCAGGGGGACATACACACTTACCGTGAGGTAAGGATCAAACTTGCTCCAAGTTAACAATAGGGGATATACACACTTACCGTAAGGTAACGGTCAGACACACCTATTTTCCATGAGTTTCCTCAACTCTTGAAGCTCTTCAAACCGATTCCTCACATTGGGAGCTCAGACAAGGGGAAGAGAATTGCATAGTGTCCTCGATCAGCTGAGACCCTTACATGGGAGGGTTACATCCATTAATCAAGCTACTCTTTGAAGAACAAGAACTTCCCTTTCAAAAAATCCTTGGTGAGTATGCCTGCAATATGCCCATCAGTCAAAATATGATGAAGTCTCATAGCTCCTCTCTACACCATGTCACGTATGTAATGATATCTGATCTCAATGTTCTTGGACTTGTCATGACACATTTGATTCTAAGCCAATCATATCCCACTCTTTTTTTCATAATATATCATTTTCATATCTAGGACCTGCTCAAACAACTCTCCAAAGAGCTTCGTCAACCAAACTGCCTCGTATTTAACCATGCTAGCAGCAATATACTTTTCCTCTACCATACTCAAAGCCACAAACTTATGTTTCTTTCTCATCCAAGATATCATGGCATATCCCAAGCTAAAGTAGCACCTATATGTGCTCTTCTTACCAAGAATGGTTCCAACCCTGTCATCATTAGTGTATCGAAGTAGTTTCACATATTTGGAAGTATACCTCAAACCAAGATTGATCATTCCATGCAAATATCTCAGAATATGTTTGGAAGTAACCAAAAATTCATGAAGTGGCTTGATCATGAATTGACTCAAGGTGTTCATTGCAAAACATATGTCTGGACGTGTGTTCACAAGAAACATCAATGCCCCAATCAATTGAAGATACTCATAAGCATTAGGCAAGTCGGGTCTAGTAAAATATCGACATAAATTCTTGAAGTTCATCTCCATTAGTGTGGCTAGGGGCTTGCATTCAATAATTCCAAATCTTTCCAATAACTTCACAACATACTTTCCTTTAGAAAGGAAAATATATCCATGTATATGCGAAACTTTTAATCCTAGAAAGTAATGTATTATACCAATATCCTTCATCTCAAATTCAGAGGCCACCTCCCTCTTAGATTCTATCATCAAAGGCTCACTAATTGTTAAGAATAAATTGTAAAAATATAAAACCAAAACCAAAGGCATACCTTGGACCACCTTGAAGTAGAGGTTGGGGTCAACAACGCTTCTCATAAATCCAAGCTTCATAACTGTCAATATGGGCACACGAGACTCAGGGAGCTTGCTTCAAAACATATAATACTTTCTTCAACCTGAAAACATGTGTCTTTTTATCCTTCACTTCAAATCCTTGAGACTGCTTAACATATACTTCTTCTAGTAGTGTGCCATGAAGAAATGTTGTCTTTACATCCATTTGGTGAAGTGTCCATCCTTGACTAGTAGTAAGGGCAAAAATTGATCTAATAGTAGTGTGGTGGGAAATGGGGAAAATATATCATCATAGTCTTCTCCCTCTTTATGCGAGAAACCTTAGGACACAAACCTTTCTTTGTAATTCTCAATGCTTCCATAAGCTCCATGTTTGATCTTATATAGCCATTTTGAAGTTATGGTAGAATTTCCCTTAGCTCTTGACACAACATCCCATACATCATTCTTCATAATCAATTCATATTATTTGGCCATGGAATCCTTCCAAACCTGTTATTTCACAACTTATTCAAAAATAGAAGGCTCAACCTGGATCATAGTTCTCAGAACTATAATGTATCCTTGATATCGGCATGGCTTCTTACTCTTTTTAAAGGTATTTTTGGTAGGAACATATCTCACAACGTCTTGTACAGTATCACAAAGCCATAATGATCTCTTCCTGGTAGGGGGATCACTTGGAGGAGGATGCAAGGCATTCATAGGCTCCATGGGATCATCAACTATGTCCTTCTTAGATTTAAGTACAGAAGGACCTTATAGAATGTCATCATCATCTTTCTTCTTAGCAGGAGGAAGGTCTCTTGCTTTTCCAAGGGCGACATATTCATTAAAAGTTACATCCCTACTAAACTTGATATTCCTTTGACCCGATATGTATATTCTAAATGATTTAGAATTTTCACAATAACCAACAAACATACCTTTATTTATAGTGGCTTCCATGTTGTTGCTCTTATCCTTTGACACATGAAAGTATATGGGGCAACCAAATATCTTAAGAAGTCCAATGTTGGGCTTCACACATATGAATACTTATTTGGGGGTATTATTGTCCAATTCTTGATGAAGAAACCTAATTTGAACTTATTCTGATGAATTTTTAGCTTATCCCCAGAGGAATTTTGCAACTTTTGATCATGCAACATAGCTTAGAAAACTTCTATGGTGGACCTATTCTTTCTTTCAACCACTCCATTTTTGTCAAGGTTGTAAGGTAGAATAGTTTCCTTTTTGATTCCATCCTGCTTTCAAAAGTCAATGAACTCATTTGGAATGTAATCTCCACCGTTTTTAGATCAAAAGAATTTGATCTCCTTCCCTGTTTGATTTTCTATCAGCACCTTGAATTCCTTGAACATATCAAAAGCCTCATCCTTGTGCTTTAACTAGTATATCCATACCTTCCTAGAGATTTCATCAATGAAGCTTATGTAGAAGTGTCCACTAATAGAGTGCACAATCATAGGTCCACATAAGTTAGAATGAATAAGTTGAAGAATATCATCTGTATTGTTCTTGCTAGAGGGGAATGATCCCCTTGTCTTCTTACCACTAACACACCCCAGACAAAGTCCATCACGAGACACCCTAGAGACTAACTTCTTTAATTTCAGTAGGGATTCATAATGTAGATGTGCTAACCTTTGATGCCATAGCTCACTTTGATGATTAATGTCATGGACCATTTCTATAAGAGGTCTTCCATTGAATCTATATAGTCCATCAACTCTAGATCCTAAGGTAAAAGCATCTCTCATGCGAAATTCCATAGGCCAAGAGAGGAATTTTCCTTTTATAAAAACTTCTCTCATGCCATTGCATTCTAAAGAAGAAATTGATACGAAGTTCTTCTTTAAACCCATAATGTACATCACATCATGAAGAAGAATGGATTCACTAGAGTCCAAATGAAATTTGACAGAGCCAAAACCCTTCATAGGATGAGTAGGTTTATTTCCTAGGATAATTGCCAAACTTGTCTCCTTCTTGACCAGGTTAGATAGGACTTCCTTATACCCAAATAAATGTCAAAAAGCCCCACTATCTACCAACCAACTATCATACAAATCTGGAGGGGAAAAAATAGAAAGAGAAAAAATAAGAATATATTTAGATTGACTAGAAAGTCCATTATTTTCATACCTGGAATTTCTTGTTCTCTTTTGAGGACGATGGCCTTCTTCATAGTCATCTGAAGTATCTCTTCTCATTCTATCATCCCTTATTCTTTTATCATCATTTCTTCTCCTATCATTCTACCTATTTTTGTAGCCTCGGTTGGATGTTGGAGCATCTCTCTTTCTCATATAGTCTTAGGCATAATGAACATACTTGTGGCAGTCGAAAAATTCAACTTGACGTCCATATTTTATCAATATTCTATTGGAGTCTTTTGATTTCAGGGAGAGATATTCCTTGAATTTGATGGTATCCCTCTGCCTTTCTTCTTCTTATCTTGTGTAACAAATGTGGAGGGTTGTCCTTCTTCATTCTTTTGAATCCTTCCTCGGGAAATCATCTTGGTTTCCTCTTGAGTGCATTGTTCGACGAGCTCATAAAATGTTGGGAGTCTTTGTTGTTTCTTATAGTAGTAATGAAGGTTTACCAAATAGGAGGAAGACCTTGAAGAGTGATCATAACCAACTCTCTATCAGATATAGTCTCATCATCAATTTGCAATTTGTTGAAATTTCTAAGTCTAACCCGTTAGAAATTCTTCCTGTACTATTTGGCTTATTTCACCTACTTGTTTGATTACTTAACAAGTTATTTACCATGTAAATACTGAAAATAAAAACAAGTAAAATATCAATATTTACAGATCATCAACTGAAAGAAAACAAATACACAAGTGGCATCGTTATTTTTGGACCAATGTCCTCAGAAAAACCCAATTTGGGAAAACGGGTGCAGCTATTCAGAGGGTTACATTATTATGCAGTTTATCTGAGTACAACTGGGTGCCTAAACCACCTCACCCGACAGAGAAAAATATACGGTAGCAATACCTCTATATCTAGAAACAGGTATTCAGAAAACCTGTTCCTCGAAACCCTCTCCAGCACAACTAAAGCTCAACACTGGCCATTCTGGCCACTACGTTAGCCTCCTGCTGAGCTACGTTAGCCCCGGGACCCTCTACATTAGCCCTCTAAGGCACTTCACAGCCTCTGGGAGCCTATGCGTCACTCCCTCTGCCCTCTACATGGATGACGCAGTTTCTCTAGGCTTTGCACTGCCTTTGCCAGGCTCTGCATAGCTTGGACTGAATACTGCTCTCGCTCTCTCCACTTCTGTGCTGGTCTCCCAGTATTATACTTTCCTCTCTGCTTCGTACTCATTGCCTCTCACTGCTGATCACTGATTCACTTTTTCTTTGCAACCCCGCTCTAGAAAAATGAATGACTGATCACTCTGGTGTATTCTCCAACTGACCCTCAAGCCTCCTCTTATACTTTTCTTATTGGTCCATCAATGGCTGAGATTAAATCTCTAATAAATGCCTATGATTAGATTTGGCTTGATCCATGAATTTTGGAACCTTCTAACGAATTTTATATTAATACCCATTAATATTTTATTTTTCCTAAGTTTAGACTAAGGAACTCCATTAAAAATATTAATTATTTTAATATCTCCCAAACCGGTTAGAATCTGCCCAAACCATTTTTGTGTCTTGGAGATCTCATGTGCTTTAGCCTCTCCACCAATTTTCCTGGCTAGAGAATATCCGATGCTACCCCAAATCAACACTCCTTCTTAGCGAGGATTGTGCTCTAGTTACACTCCACACTGAGCATCACCCTGATTATCCGGCACTGGTCCCTGTGCTGATGCTAGGCCTCCCCGCCCAACATCCTCTGCACTATTTCATCCTATACTACTGCCCATGGACCTACCACTTCCACTGCTGCGTCCGTATGACGACTCCCTCTGCATCCGTGCTACTGTTGGTCCATCCTCCCAACACTGCATCCCATCTCATCATGCTGCATCATGCTACTGCATACTGCTACTACACTACAACTCAGTTACTGAGAAGTAAGTAACTGATCCACCCAACTTCTGACATCCTTGTCAGGCTAGAAACACTCCTGATGCTGAAGCTCCCTCTGCTGCTAACAAGTGCTCCCTCTATTGACCTCTGCGTTGCTGCAACAACTCCATACATCTCGCACCGTTTCACACCTGTCTATGCCATCTTGAACTGGTGCAACACTCCCGTGCCTCTTGCATGATTACAGCCTGCTAGCCTCGTGTTATCCCGGGAATCCTGCATTGTAGCACTCTCTGCCACTCCATCCGCATATGTCTCTATTGACATACGCCAATCCTACTACTCCTCTTTGGGGCTCCCGTAGCAAGGTATAATCCAAGAGGTTGGGTACCTCAAGGATCCTGCCCCTAATTGTCTGTAGTCTGTTTGACTACAAATCGATGTCTCCCCACTTCTTCTCAAGTGGCACATGAGCAATCATGGCACAATCGTCCTCCTCCTCGACTTCTTTCTTTGCCTTTGCAGGCACTACCTTCGAGTCCGAAGCCTCTCCCTTATTGTTCTTCCTAGGACACTGGTTCGAAAAATGACCCAGTTCCCCACAATGGAAGCACTTGACCTTGGAGAGGTCCTTCTTCTTCCTCTTCTCCTGCTTTCCTACAGATGCTAGAGTCTCATCCTCTTCTTCCTACTTCTTGACCGTGACCCCTATTCCGCTACTCCCCAACTTGGTCAGCTGTCTGATCTCTTCTTGATGAAGAGCCACCCACAATTCTTCCCAATCTGGAAGACTTTTCCTGCCTAGTATGATATGGAAAAATACCTCCTAATCCTCAAAAACTACGTTCAGTGCGGCCCTCACCATTAATTCCTCATCCGGCGTGGCCCCTATGGAAGTTAGCTAGTCACGGATCTCCTTCAATCGACCAAGGAAGACATCTATCTGCTCTCCCTTCTGCATCTGGTATGCCCTTAGCTGATTCTCTAGGAGCATCTTTCTCTGCATGGAAGTATGTTGGTACAAAGTCTTCAAGGCATCCCACATCTCCTTTTTCGTTTCCTTCTCGGTAATATGTGGTACCACATGATCCTTGACCCCATCAAGGATGATGCACTTAGCCTTAGCCATTGCCTCCTCATACCTTTCATTAGCTACCAGGTCAACTGGGATAGCTATCACTCTCAAGACGAAGCCCTTGAGGTGATGTCTGTCTAGAATGGACAAGATCCTCACCTTCCAGACCACAAAGTTGGATGCTCCATCCAGCCTATCCTAATCTCTCAGCCCATTCACGACCATCTCACTGCTCTTCTTTTGACTCCTCCGAGTCTCTCTACTTCCCTCTTGGAAGTCCTCTATTCGACTCGTGCTGAGTCTCTCAACTTCCCATCTGGAAGTTCTTAGTTCGACTCCCTCTGAGTCTCGATTTCCCTTCTGGAAATCCCTTTGCCAACGTCAACTTGCCCCACTCCAATCGTCTGTGCAACTGCACCATTGATCCAGATTCCCCGGCTAGAAATCCGCCTTGGCAGTAATTCCCTCCCCCTTGGTCTTGCCCTATTAGGTACTATTCTGACCATAATACTCCACCATCTTTGCTCCGCAAATTACCCACAACCTCCTATACCCCAACAATTGAAGGATTGAGCCACTTGGCTCTGCGCAATCCCAACACTGACAAATCAGCTCCACCAGCCAACTGTGTCAGCCCTCCTGGCCTCTGTGTGGCTCTGCGTGAGCCTAATTCTACCTCTCTTAGCCTCTGCGTTGTCCTCTCTCTGGCCCAGACTGATGACGCAGTCCCTCTACATCACTCCTTCCTCTGTCGCCTTCTACAAGGATCGACTTTGTCACTCGGGACTGATGAATCTGCTACAAATTCTCTACTCGACGGATGCCTTCAGTTATCCTATGATTTGTAACCACGCTCTGATACCATGTTGAAATTTCTAAGTCTAACCCATTAGAAATTCTTCCTGTACTATCTGGTTTATTTCACCTACTTGTTTAATTACTTAACAAGTTATTTACCATGTAAATACTAAAAATAAACACAAGTACAATATCAACATTTACAGATCATCAACTAAAAGAAAACAAGCACACAAGTGACACCGTTATTTTTGGACCAATGTCCCCGGAAAAACCCAATGCGAGAAAATCGGTGCAGCTATTCAGAGGGTTATATTATTATGCAGTTTATCTGAGTACAACTGGGTGCCTAAACTGGCTCACTTGACAAAGAAAAATATACGGTAGCAATACCTCTATATCTGGAAATAGGTATTTAGAAAACCTGTCCCATGAAACCCTCTCTAGCACAACTGAAGTCAAGTGCTGGCCCGTCTAGACACTGTGTCAGCCTCTTGCTGACTTGCGTCAGCCCCAGGACCCTCTGCGTCAACCCTATGAGGCACTGCACAGACTCTGGGAGCCTCTGTGTCACTCCCTCTACCTTCTGCATGGATGACACAGTCTCTCTGGGCTCTGCGCTGCCTCTGCTGGGCTCTGCATAGCCTGGACTGACTGCTACTCTCGCTCTCTTCGCTTTTGTGCTGGTCTCCCAGTATTGTCCCTACCTCTCTGCCTCGTACTCACTACCCCTTGCTGCTGATCACTGATTCACTTTTGCTTAGCAACCCCACTCTAGCAAAATGAATGACTGATCGATCTGGTGTATTCTCCAACTGACCATCAAACCTCCTCTTATAATTTTCTCGTTGGTCCATCAACGATCGAGATTAAATATCTAATCAATGGCTAAGATTAGATTTGGCTTGATCCATGAATTTTGGAACCTTCTAACCCAGTTTTATATTAATACCATTAATATTTTATTTTTCCTAAGTTTAGACTTAGGAACTCCATTAAAAATATTAATTATTTTAATATATCCCAAACCGGTTAGAATCTGCCCAAACCATTTCTGGGCCTTGGAGATCTCATGTGCTTTAGCCTCTTCACCAATTTTCACGGCTAGATCACATCCAATGCTACCCCAAATCAACACAGTTGATCCTTTAGTTGAGATTCCCTCATGATATAGGATTGCACATATTCTCCCTTATTCATTTTCAACTCCTTGAGCTTATTCTTCAAGGAGAGGATATAATTTAAATTGTTGACTTGATACATCCCAACCAACTTATAATAATTTTTTTTAGAACTCTTCAAATTACCAACATAAACAATTAAATGATATTGCAAACCATTAATGATAATTTTCTTAGCTTTGAGGTCACCTTTCTTGTACCTAGACTTGGTAGCAGTATAAGCATTCTCCAGAGGGTCATGTACGTTTCATTGTTCACATTCCAAAACATTGTTGTCATCTAATATAACTTCCAACATGATTTTCTAAGCAACAAAGTTAGATGAGTCACACGACTTATCATTATCCTTGATGTAATAGGTTGACATCTTGACTAAATCAATAGGCTCCTTCAGCTTCTTTCAATAATGATTTCTCTTGTCTCCATCCTCCTTGGGATTGAATTCACCTTAACTTTGATACCATGTTAATTTTCCATTGTTCTATGTTGTTAAAATTACTTTAGCCCAACCCAATTCATATCTTCAATTAGAAATATTTAAACACAATTTAATATTCAAATTATCAATAGAAATTATAGATATAATAGTAAATGCAATGAACTATAAGAGACAAATAAAAGACACTAGGATTGGTCAAATACTAGGGAAAAATTCCAGAAGGGGGAAAACCCTTACAAATTCTTCTTCTTGTTAGATTGTCATAAAAATGTTCACAGAGAGAGAGAGGATCTTGAACTACAATGTATCTGTGCTTATAGATCCAGGATCTAGTTTAAGCTATGCCTCACCTACTATAGTTGAGAAATGTAAACTTAGAAGAGAAAACATCATAAAACTTGGTTAGTATAACTGGCCATAAGAACTAAAAGAAAAGTATATGAAATTAGCAAAGACTACATTATAGATCTTAATGGAATGAAAACTATCCTCAACCTAAACATTTTACCATTAGGATCCTACAATTTCCTCATAGGAATTAACTGGTTAGAAAAAAATAGTGATACTAAACTATCTAAACAAGTCCTATACCTGTGTGGATGATGGAGGAAAATCTTGCGTGGCTCAAGGCATACCAAGATTTTTTTTGTCAGGTAGATTTCTACTATAAAAATGAAGAAGTATGCTAGGAAAGGTTGCTAATTATTCACTATTCAAGTACAAGACTATCTAAAAATGACTAGTAACGATCATTGTTTGAATACCCTATATTATAGGAGTTAAATATGTATTTCTAGAGGAAATACCAAGACTTCCTCCAAGAAGTGACATTGATTTCACAATTGATCTTGTACCTGGTGCTATTTCAGTTTCCAAGGACCCATATAGAATGAGAGTACATGAACAAATGGAATTAAAGATTCAATTGCAAGAATTATTGGACAAAAGGTACATCATACCAAGTGTGTCCCCTTGGGGAGCACCTGTATTATTTGTGAAAAAGAAAGACATAACATTAATATTGTGCATAGATTATAGATAGTTGAACAAGATGACCATAAAAAAAATACCCCTTACCAAGGATAGATGATATATTTGATCAAGTTAGGGGAGCTTATATATTTTCAAATATTTATCTAAGGTTAGGATACCATCAAATCAGAGTCAAGGATGAAGATATGCACAAGAAAACTTTTTGCACCTGCTATGGAAACTATGAGTTTGTGGTGCTACCATTTGGATTGACTACTACACCTGCGACATTCACGTGTGCCATGAACAATGTGTTAAGGCCATTTCTAGACAAATTTTTCATTGTATTCATAGACAATATTCTAGTATATTCAAAGAGTAAGGAAGAACATGATCAACATCTGAAGATGGTTCTCCAAACTCTAAGAGATAATGAACTTTATGCTAAGTTTAGAAATGTTCATTCTACCAGAAGAAAATACATTATTTGGGACATGTAATATCAGAAGAGGGAATTGTTATAGACCCTGAAAAGGTAAAAGCAATTTTGGAGTGGGCAGCACCCAAGAATGTGAAAGAGGTTAGATCCTTCATGTGAATTACCAGATATTATAGAATATTTATAGAACTATTCTCTAAACTTTCTTATCCAATCACTAATCAACAAAATAAGGGAATTAAGTTTGAGAGGAGCTGTAAGTGTCAAGCTACTTTTGACAAACTTAAACAAATCTTAACAACATCTCTCATTTTAAAATTGGTTGATCCCAATAAGGAATTCATGGTGTGCACAAATGCAAGCAAGGAAGGATTGGGAGGAGTTTTAATGCAAGATGGCCATGTCATTTGCTATGAATCTAAAAAATTGAAGGAACATGAGAAAAACTATGCTACACATGATTTGGAATTAGCAACAATAATTCATGCATTTAAAATGTGGAGACACTATTTGATAAGGAGAAAATTTCAGCTAAGGACAGATAATGTGAGTCTCAAATATTTGTTTGATCAACCTAACTTGAATGCTAGACAAGCTAGATGGTTAGCATTCATTAGTGAGTATGATTTTGAGATTTTGCACATAAAAGGAAATGAAAACAAGATAGTTGATGCCTTATGTAGAAAACTTAAACCAAATTTGTGCTGCAACAACAATGAGTTGGTCAAAAAATCTAGTTGAAAAGGTAAAAAATATTGCAAATTCAGATCTAGAGTGTGTGAAAATTAAGGAAAAACTACAGAAAAATGAAAATTTGGGAGAAAAAGAATTTGATTTCTCAATTAACAACCAAGATTTATTTTTCTTTAGAGGCAAATTTCACATACCAAATGAAGTAAATCTGAATTTCTTTATAGTAGATGAGCTGCTTAAAAGACGAACAAATGGTCGCCCTGGTTATAAAAAGCTGATTACAGTGTTGAGGAAGGATTTCTATTGGCTAAACATGAAAAATGAAACTGCTGAATATGTAGCAAGATGTCTTGAATGCCAACAAGTTAAAGCATCTCATTGACATCTTGCTAGTTTATTACAACCATTACCCATTCTTGAATGGAAATGGGAGACTATCTCACTGGACTTTATTATTGGGTTACCAAGAAGTAGAGAACAACATGATCCTATTATGGTTGTAGTTGAAAAACTCAACAAGGCAACACATTTCATTCTAGTAAAATCCACCTTTAAGGCTATAACCATTGTAGAAATTTTTATGAGGGAAATTTTTAGATTTCATGGGGTACTTAAGGTTGTAATTTCAGACAAAGATGATAAATTCACCTCCAAATTATGGAAGGGATTATGAAAACATGGAAACCGAGTCAAACTTTATCACATCCTATCATCCTCAAACTGATGATTAAACAAAAAGGACTAATCAGGTATTGGAGGATATGCTAAGGCTTTATGTGAAGTACAAACAAACTAAATGGGAGGATTACTTACATTTAGCTAAATTTTCCTATTACGATGGGTATCAAACTTCCTTAAAAATGAGTCCATTTGAAGTCATGTATGTAAATGTGAAAGGTTCCATTAAGCTGGGATCACCCTGAAGATAGATTGGTACTAAGAACATACATGTTGAAAGAAATAGAACATATAATCAAGCAATTTAAACATAATTTGAAAACAACCCAATATCATCAAAAGACTTAAGAAGATCTGACGAGAACTCAGAAAGAAATTAATTTGGGATATCATGTATACCTAAAAGTCAAACCTAATAAAATTACATGCAGGCTTGGAAACTATGCTAAGCTATCTCCTAGATATTGTGGCCCCTTCAAAGTATTAGCCATAGTTGAACCTGTTACTTACCAACTAGCCCTACTAGCCAACATTAAGATTCATAATGTGTTTCATGTATAATTATTGAAAATATATGTGCATGATCCTTCTCATGTAATTGATTAGCATGTTGTATAGGTGGAACTAGATGGAGAGTTCCTAGTAGAACCACTACGTATTCTAGAGCGGAGAGTGGTTACCCTCCCAAAGAGAGAATTGGTGCAGTTAAAATTTAAATGGAAATATTTCATTCCAGAAGAAGCAACCTGAGAATTAGAGGATGAGTATCCTTCTGAAATGATTTCCAAAAGAATGAACTAATGGAGACACTGGGAAGGTGTCAAATTTAAGTGGGGGAGGATGTGATATCCCTTAGCTTGAGGTTTTTTTTTTTTTTGTAATTACATGTATATAAGTTAGTTTGGATTTAGTATGCTACATTAAAGAGAAAAACAAATATTTAATTATCAGTAATTTGCTGATAATAATTGATGTACAACTGCTATTTAAAAAGATGCATTTGTGTTTTATTTTATGAATATAAGAAAAGATGGGAAATTAATGGTTAAAGTACAAATGGCTGAAAGAGGAAAAAGGTTGCAATTATTTTATCCATCATCAAGTCCTAATCATTCTGGGTGATTAGATTTAATTCTAAAAAATATTATTTGGCCAATTTAATATTTCCTAGAATATAGGAAGTTGTATCCAAAAGTAGGAAACAAGAGCTCATAAATGAGCTATTAACCACTCACCACCTATTGATGAGGTGGAGGAAGTTAATACCCACCCAAAAGTGGTATATGGATAAAAATATATGGTTTCTGGCCTTTGTCTAATAATTTCCTGAGAAGGAAGAATGGAGACTAGAGATAAGCAAAAAAATACATAGAGAAGACATTGTATGCTTGATTGCTCAGGGGGACCAGTAGGATATGTGTTAAGGAAGGGAGGAGCCAAGTACTTGACTATTAGTTTTTCTAGAAAAAAATTCCAAGTTGGTGTTTCTAACTTTATTTTAGTATGCTTGAAATTCCTTTCTTGATCTTGTATTAGAGTTATACTATTTTCATTATGCCAAAGTGAAGTCGATATACATGGTTTTCTAATTGAACATGAGTATATGAATATTTTATTTTATATTTTTTATTCTGGTAAACTAATGACATGCTAAAAAGAAAAAAAAAAGGACTTTTGTATTCATGTGTAATGTTATCACAATTTTAAGCTATCGCTCTTGACATTCGAGAAATGGTTGTAAACCTTGATTTGCAACTTGTTGTTCTTCAGCTCAAATCAACAAAAAAAACAGCGCGCGCGTCTGAGCGCCTGAGCCTACACCGATCAGAACCGCCTCGCACCAGCGATCCCGCTGGCTCTAGATCCCCATGGATCCCTCGGATCCACCAGGGGGGGATCTAGCTTTGCAACAAGCCTTCTCGAACCTGATCAAATCTCTGCCTCAACAAAGGCCAAGGCCGACGGCTACCAAGTTCGTTAAAAAACTCGATGTGCTTCAAGAAGTTCTTCTGCCCCCGACCATCCCTCGCATGGCAGCAATATCTCTTGCAGAGAAAGGATTAATCGGCCAGTTTACAGGTTTATGGCCCTCACCCAAAACTGTTCAGCGGTGGGTGGAGAGAAACTGGGCAGACAAGATTCAGGGGAAAATCTCAATAAGGTTCTGTGGCAGAGGTTATTTCACCTTCCACTTTGAAACCAAGGAGGACAAGGACTTGATATTTAGAAATGGGCCTTACTTCATGGACTCTCGGGGCCTCTATCTCAACAAATGGACCCCGGACTTCGACCCAGAACTAGATATTCCAAGCGCTGTCCCTGTCTGGGTCAGGCTTCCTCACCTCCCTCTTCATTACTGGGGAGATGACTCGGTCAAGGCAATAGGAAACGCGGTAGGAAAATATATAGACCGCAGTGAGCCCAAGGACAACATGCAAGCCTGTGCGCGAATTTGTGTCGAAGTAAATCTGGGACGCGGCCTACCGGAAGCAATCAAATTGAAGGTGGACGAATGGTGCCATATCCAACAGCTGGACTACGAACAGATACCCTTCAAATGCAAGGTATGTCATGAATACAGACACTTTGCTAACAGATGCCCAAAACTTATAAATGTTGAATCATCAGAGCAGGAGGACCAATGGGAAACAGTGAAAAGAAAAAAATCTGCCTCATCCTTCAAACAATCTGAATCTGAACAACCGGGACCATCCCATCCTCCCTCATCTAATCAGCGCCCACCCTCATCCTCTCAGCAAGCCCCTCCTCCTTTCCCCACCTCTCCTCCTCGTTCTTCTGATCCCTCCATCCCTCCTTCTTCAAACCCTTTCGCATCCCTTTCTGAAGAAGAACCTTCTCAGGACCCTTTATCAGATCAGCATATCCCCTCATCCCCTCATCCCTCTCCGCCCTCCCCGGACACTACTTCAACAAGAATCACAAGAAGCTTATCAAAGGATCTAGGAGCATCTAGTGAGATTCCAAAAAAACATGGGCCAGGAAGGAAGTCGGCAAAACAGCAAAGAGAAGAAAGTGCGCAGAAGGATATAGCAATGGGATCACAGACACCGATTGAAACCTACATTCTAGGAATCTCGGACAAGGAAAACAATATCAAAGGCAAAGAGAGGCGAGCACCTCTGCACACCACTGGTAAATCATGATGAAAGTGCTGTCTTGGAACAGCAGGGGATTAGGGCACCCCTCCAAAAAAGCTGCCCTCAAGGAGTTAATTCAAAGTGAAAAGCCTGATATCTTACTCATCCAAGAGACAAAACTAGAACAGTCCGAAATCAGCAGATTCATTGGCCAACAAAAACAGTATGGTGGCTGCACCAGTGAAGCAAGAGGAGCTTCAGGAGGTATTTTAACAATGTGGAATATAAGCAAATGGAGCTGTAGCCTCGTCAAAACACAACAGCATTGGATAAGTGTTAAATTGGAAAGCAAGGACAATGGCACTGAAGTAAAAATCTACAACATCTACTCTCCTAACCACTACAGGGAAAAAGAAGTTTGTTGGACTACCTTAGAGGAAGATTTAGAAGAAGACCATGGTAACAACCTCATCCTAGCAGGGGACCTAAATCTGGTCATGCACTCAAATGAAAAAAGAGGAGGGAACTTCGGCGTTGATCATTTCCGAAACCGGCTGGAACACATCATGCAAGAAAAGGACTTGGTCGATTTAAAGCCCAAGAATCGCAAATATACTTGGAGCAATAGGAGGTTGGGAGCAGGTAACATTATGGAAAGACTTGATCGCTTCCTTGTTAACATCGCCTTTCTGTCCTCCTTCTCCAACGGGCAGTCAGACATCCTCAATACTTCCGCCTCGGACCACTACCCCATTACTCTTACCTTGCAAAGCCAAAGTCACCTCGGCCCCCTCCCTTTCAAATACTCCACCCTTTGGAACCAAATTCCAGCAGCCCGCGATATAGTTAAGCAAGCTTGGTCTCAGCACGTGGAGGGCTCCCCAACTTTCATTTGGGAAACAAAGTTGAAGCAAACTAGGCAGGCACTCAAGAATTGGGCAAATATCAACTACAAGGAACCCGAGGTATTAAAAAAGGATATCAAACAAAACCTCGAAAAAATTCAGCAAAGTATTGAAGAGGAAGGACTCACTCAGCAAGCAAGACAAGAAGAGATCAGATTATATGCAGAGCTGCGCCAAACAGCTAGAGATGAGGAGATCAAATGGAGGCTAAAATCTAGGCAGACCTGGCTGCGTGAAGGTGACAAAAACACCTCTTATTTCCATAAACAAGCCACAATCAGGAAGGCAAGAAACACAGTTAACGCAATCAGAGATAGTGAAGGGATCAATCATGAAACCCAAGACTCCATAAAAGCTGCTGCAACCTCCCATTTCAAATCTCTCCTAACAGAGGACAAAAATGAGGAGGATTACTCAAACTTCCTCCAACATATGACCAAAGAAGTTACTCAAGAAATGAATAACAGCCTCACCCAAGAAGTCGAGGAGGATGAAGTCAAAAAGGCTGTCTGGAGCCTCCATCCGGACAAAGCCCCAAGTCCTGACGGGTTCCCAATCAGCTTCTTCAGAGAATATTGGCCAATGATTAAAAAGGACCTTCTCAAGATGATTCGTTGGGTCCTTAGGAAAGGCAAACTAGGGGGCTATACCAACTCAACGTATTTAGCTCTCATCCCAAAAGAGAATAGGCCGACCACCTTCTCTAGATTCCGGCCCATATCCCTTTGCAACTCTGCTTATAAAATAATCACAAAAATATTATCCTCAAGACTCAAGCCTCTTCTTTCTTCCTTAATTTCGGAAAATCAGGGAGGTTTTTTAGCCAACAGGCACATTTCCGACTCCATTATTTTGGTACAAGAAGCCATCCACTCTAGTCTTAGTCGAAAGGAAAAAGGATTCATCCTTAAACTTGATCTTGCCAACGCCTTTGATAGAGTCAGACACTCCTTCCTTCTTGCTGTTTTGAACAAAATGGGATTCAATACCTCCTTCATCAATATGGTCCAAGCTTGTATCTCTAACCCTTGGATTTCACCTCTGGTGAATGGAAGACCTTGTGCAGCCTTTCAATCCTCCCGAGGCCTCAGGCAAGGCTGCCCCCTTTCTCCCTACCTTTTCATCCTCATGGCTGAATCCCTCAGCAAAGCCTTGGATTACAACTGAAGAATAGGCCTAATTATAGGTATCCAATTTGAGCAGGGCACAAAGAATATTAATCATTCCCAATTTGCTGACGATACCCTCCTGATGGGTGGAGCTTCGAACACCATTGCAAGGCGCTTCAAAAAGATCATGGACCAATTCATGGACTGCTCTGGAGGAAGAATCAACCAAGTCAAAAGCTGCATCTATGGATGGAATGCAACAGCTCACACCATTCAAAGTATTGCAAATATTTTAGAGGTCTCTTACAAGCTTGATTGGAGTCATTTCACCTATCTAGGGATGCCGGTGAGTAAGGGTCCCCTGAAGACTGAAACTTGGAACGAAATCCTCGACAAAATCAAAAGGAAAATCCAACAATGGGGAGCCATGTGGCTGAACCCAGCAGGACGTCTTGTTCTTCTCAAATCAGGTTTGATTTCTCTCCCTATCTACCACTTTTCATTGCTACAAGCTCCAATGAATTTCCATCATAAATTGGAAAAGGCCCTTCGTTTTTTCCTTTGGCAAGGAGGGAATTCGGAGAAGAGAAAGTTCAAATTGGTTGGTTGGAAAAATGTCATCCAGCCCCAAGAAAAAGGAGGCCTTGGAATAAGGTCCCCAAATCTTTTGAATTTAGCTCTCGGGGCTAAAATTGTTTGGAAACTAATCACTGGGAATACAGCTTGGTGGAAATCAATCTTAGAAGCCAAGTATCTCAGCAGTTCTAGGCACAAGCTTCTGGAAACTAATATACCCAACAGAGACAGCTCCAACATCTGGAAATTATGCAAGAAAATTATCCCACTCATGGCTCAGCACATCTCCAAAGTTCCAGGAGAGGGAAGTAGCATCAGCATTTCTAAAGACAGAATCCTAGGCCAGAGCCCTATAGGATCCAATGCAGAAGCAATTCCAGCCATAAATTGGTTAAACAACAGAGGAATATGGAGCTTAGCCCAAATCACTAAGTGGGGAAGCTCCTCCCAAGCTTGGATTGGCTGGACCTTGCCGGACTACCCAAGGGATCTGGAAACAAGCTTCAACGCTCTAAAAGACCAACTGCACAGTAAGGCTCCGACTCATAAAGGAGGCAAAGATAGTTTTCGTTGGGACCCCACAGGAACCGTGTACACAACCAAAGCAGGGTACCACCACTTATGTGCTAGTGCCTTCCCACAGGACACATGGAGTCATTGGAGATTGGTTTGGAAAGCGGAAGCCCCCCTAAAGTAAAATTCTTCTGCTGGCTCCTCCTGAAAGGTAAGATTTTAACAGCTGAGAACCTCAAAAAAAGGGGTATCCTAGGCCCTTCCAGGTGCCCAAATTGTCTTCAAGAGGAAGAAACAATACAACATTTGTTTATGGAATGCCAAGTAGCTGCAAATTGTTGGAAAGATATTGCATCTGTAGGGGGAGTAGAATGGAATCCTAAGTCCTCCATAGCAGAGACAGTCCAAAATTGGAAGAAACTTTGCCCATGGAAGAGCAAGAATAGTAAATTATCACAGAGGATATGGAATACTTTACCATTAACTCTTCTTTGGAGCATATGGTTAGCTAGAAACAAGAAAGTATTCCAAGACAAAGGACACAACTCCAGATTTATGTGTCATAAAACCATCAGCTTAGCTGTAGAGGCTGTGACAATTCGTACCCACAGTAAAGTCAATCTCAGCAGCTACAGTGCAGAAGAAAGAAATTTGATTGATTATGGTAGCATCATCAGCGCCCAAGATCAAGAAAAGGATAATTTGAGCCTAAAGGAGTCAACTACAGCTTGGAAGCTGAGGCTTAAGGAAGAAGATTTTGCTCTTTGGTTGAGCAACTGTGACAAATACTGCCTCTTCTTCGATGGTGCCTCAAAATCTAATCCTGGTCTTGCAGGCGCAGGAGGTCTCATATGCAACGCAAATGGTGAGCCTATCTTGCATTTTGAATGGGGATTGGGTAATCTTTCCAATAATCGGGCCGAAGGTCTGGCCTTATTTCAAGGACTCAATCAAGTGATCAAACTGGGCATCAAGAAAGTGAACGTTTTTGGTGACTCTGTAATTATTATCCGGCTCATGGAGCAAAAGCGGACTTCGCCAAACATACTGCTGCAACAAATCAACAGCAGAAACCAAGTCCTGCACAGCACGCTGGAGGAAGCCTATTACTTTCACATCCTAAGGGGACTTAACAAAAAGGCTGACCACCATGCCAACAAGGCCTGTGATAGACCCAAAGGCCAACTCAGCTGCAATGATCACTTAACTATCCAATCGCTGCCATGAAGGACACACATCTAATCAGCACACGGGGAACCCTACCCAATAGAATCTGCCACAGCAACCAAATCACTAGATCAGAGGTCAGAACAGACCAGATTGAAAGAATTTGTATCAGCAGTCGGCCCAGAAGCTCACTTCAAGGCAGGGGAATCACGATCCATAGACCAGAAAATCGTCCTTGCCACAAAAAAATCGAATTCAGTCAAGATATGATCAGAAACAGTCAGTGGAGCATCGGGAAGAGCAGATCCCTCTCCCGCCTTCGTATTCGCAGAAACTCTCTAAATACCCCTTTAGCGCAAAAGCTACAACCCACAGTCGAAATTCTCTGCGGTAAACTTGGGAGAGAAGCCTATTTTGCAGCCTATCTCTGTAAGCCAGAAAGAAGGAATGCTGTAGAGTGTGTTAGAGGATTCGTTCTCACTCTATCAAAAAGTGGGAGCGCTGCCAAGCTCAATCGAGTCTCCCCAAGCGGTATAAGCGACAGCTTCAGGCAATCTAATAGCATTCTCTTAAGTGCTCGTAATACTCCCGAGAGCCTGAGTAGAACTACCCCCTTTAACAGCAAAGCGAGCCGACAGCATCAAGGACAAAAGCAAAGGAACAGCGCCACTATTCAGACAAAGGAGTCAATGGAACGCCCAGAGGAATGTTTCCACTGCCGGGACCTGAACATGGATTTTAATGAAGTCCGAGCTCAACAGAGAGCCTTGGAGGACCTAGTCCGCAGCATGGAGAATCGGATGGAGGACCAAGTCCGTAGCTTGGAGAATCGGTTGGAAGAGCAAGTCAAAATCCTTCACGATAAGTATAGAGCAGAGATGAATCTCTTTCTGCACAGGTTCCACTCCCTTCATGAACAATTCAGTACTCTGCACAACAGATGCTGCCACGCTGAAGAGCGGATTGAAATTCTCAAGCAAATGATGGACAAGAAAGATGCTACATCCTCCTCCAGCGCCAAGCCAATCGCAGCTGACCATGATCCAGAGGGATCAACTGCAAGAAAGATGAGCCACATTGAGATTGACTAGCCATGTTTTGTAAATGTAAATTTTGGGGACAACAGTATGTTAAAATCTATAGTAGTATAAGTAGCAATAGGAACAGTCCAGCTAAAGTAAGGACCAAGGAAAAATTCCTTTTTGTAATTCCTTGGCCCCAAAATGCTCCTGAAGCATCTTATGTAAGGCTTTAGCCTCCTCCTTTTTTCAGATTAATGCATAGCACCCGACCTTTGTCTAAAAAAAATGTTATCACAATTTTAGTTATTAGTTTTTAGAAGCATTGACAGTTTCAGTGTCAGCACCGATTTGTAAAAAACAATGTTAAAGCCCTAACAACGAGAGTGTCAGCATTATCGGGTGTATGAAATTTGCAGACAAAAGAGATTTCACGAGAAAGTAGGGTATTAATGCCAAAATGAATAAATTCAAATCTTTGTTTTATATTACACAGACATCCTCCACGTCAGCAAAAAGGGTAATCATTTCTCAAACATGCTTGGTTAATTCCAAAGGGTAAAATCACGTGATAAAAATATTGTTTCCGCCACCAAGAGGTATGTGAGTTTAAATTCATGATCGAAGGGTTAAATCTGCTGCTAGTTAGGTTATCATAATACATGACCTAACACATTTTTAAATGAATTACCACATATAGTCAAAATCACCCGTATCTCTGATGATCATTATTGTTTGTGCTAAAAATTGCTCAGTTTATTGAGTTACTTGTTAGAGATAAGGGATTGAATCCCGATCCTTTGCTTTTGCGTGTTCGTTAGGCTATGAAAGAGAAATGGGGAGAAGTGGAAAGTTGAACAGGAGTGAGTCGAAAGGGCCTGATATTATTGAGATATACCTGGAGATCCAACACCAATTTCGACAGACCTGATGGGAATAATTCTTTAGGAAGTGCACCAGTTTTCACGATTAAGTGGCACGAACGTTTTTCTAGGGCTTTGATAGACAACGAGTAGAGGTTGGAGGAATTTATTTCTAGGTGACATATAAGTCTTAAAAAAAATAAAGAAGAATTTACTTTTCGAAATGATAAAGTACTCTAAGACCCTGTCCGATACAAAAGCAATAATTACAATTATCAAAAAGTGAAAAAAAATAGATGTTGCATGTGAAAATAATACTTAGTATGCACTTGCAAAAATTTAGATGGAAAACCATACTATTAACTGAAGGTATGAACCTTGAACAATAGAGCGTAACATCCAAAAGAATGCACAAAGGAATAAAATGTTCTTTGGTTAAGTTTTATCTAATTTGTAAGGTAAAATGCGAGACCTAGGTTTTCGGCTAAGGTTGAAACCCTGTTAGTGAGAACGATGTAAGAAATGAAGGTACCCTACATAAAAGAATAATGAATAGAAAACATACGTATGACTCATAAATGGAGATGGTATTTCAACATTGAAAGGGTTGCATAGTCGTAATGTATTCTATACAGAATTGAATAAAAAACCATATGGAAAATCTATAAAACCCTACACTGTATAGAAACCCTAAACCAAAGAGAGAGGAAAAACCCTCTCAAGTATTTCCAAAGTAGAACTAGGGGTTTAAATTTGAATATAAACCAACAATAAAAATAAGTGATATGGTTACGAATCATCGAACAAACAATAAGGAGTTATATTTTCTTTCAAAAGTGCTTACTGTTCTTAGGCCTATAGAAGCGAGGGTCACCCAACTAATTTTATTTCATTGTGAAAACAAAAAATGAAAACCCCCAAGAGTCCTATAGCCTTGTATAACGAAAAAAAATAGAAACATTAGCACCAAAATGAATCTTTGCAGAGAAAACAGGGAATTGAAGGACTTCTACTAAAAGAAGAAATTTAAAAAAAAATTACCTTCAAGGATAATGACATTTTGGGAAAGTAACCTGACAAGTATCCTTGTGCTTTTGACAAATTGCAAAGTCGTTGGCCACCACTTGATAGATGGAGGAAAAATGTACCAAAAGGGAAACCAATTACATTTGTAAACTACCATTGACGAAAACAGAGAAAGCATCACAGAAGAATGGGAAAAACCCCATCTGAAACATGTAGCATGAACAAACCCCTTGTGAAAAATAAACTAACAATAACCTAACCTTAGAAAGGCATTAATCATTCATTGTAACCCTAAAAGAGTCAGAACCATATATTTGGCTACATTGGATCTGGACCATTGATTGAGTCAACTTTGATAAACAACATGGCAAACAAATATGTGTTTGTGTGCAGGATTAGAGTAGTATAGGATGAGGAAATATGCATAAATATTTGAAACAAAGCCAATTAATCCCATATTTATAAAAAATTATAGAATATAACAAATTAAAAGTATAGTCTCAAAATAGGGACAAGCAAATTATTCTCAGGTTAGTGATATGGCGCTAAACATATATGTCAAGTGTTATGAAAAGTGGTGAAATATGAGAGTGCATTACTAATCATGACATATCTCTCTCTCTCTCTCTCTCTCTATATATATATATATATATATCCAAAAATATATAGTGGTGAGATATACACATCCACACAAACTTTAATATGTCAAATAAGACCCAGGAGAATGACATAGTAATGAAATCGTTCTTAAATTCATCATATAACTAAGTCTTGAAATTGAGACAATTCTTTTCTAAAACAAGGGAATTAAAAATCTCATGAGATATATAGGAACAAGAAATTTCTTTGTTATACATATATGTATATATAGATTGAGAGTTTTCTTTCCAGGAAAAAATAATGATATTTCTTGGAAAAGTAGATCTTAAAGTTAGATCGTTATACAAAGATTAAATATTCAAAACAATGAGGATCTTTACTAGTAAGTATGAAAATAGAAATGATAGTAAAATTTTCTTAGTTATAGATTTTTTTTTCACAATTCATCAATTAAAGTGTTTTATTAAAAAAATATTGAATGATCTAACTAATGTTCTTAAAAAAAAATTAGGCTGGTGTTACGTGGAATTATTAGGGTCATTACACATAATGGGTAAGGAGAGCACCTAAACCACCTCCTAAATTCTACCCTGTGCAGTATAATACTACATACAAGGAAGCCTGATAAGAGTTGGTCACCATAGAATAACATAGGATGGAGGAAATGTGTGAGGTGGCCATGCCAACAATATATGAAAGCACTACAGGTGATGAGTAGAGGGCAACAATAGATCTAGTTCAAAGTTTGCTACGAAGTTTCCTAGAGCTGGTAAAAGACCCCTAGGATCTAGAAAGGTTCAGGAAGATGGTTGAGGAGTGTGCTAACAAACTTGAGGTGACCATTGCATGGATTTCACCATTCACATTAAACTAGGTGGCTCGTAGGAAGAGAACCAACAAAGAATTATGATTTGATGCATAGATTAGGGAATATGAGATGGATAACATCATACTGGACTTGGGGTCAAATGTAAATATCTTAACAAAAAGCACATGGGAGATGATGGGGAAGCCGAAATTGACTTGTTCTCAAATTCAAATCAAGTTCGCAAACCAACATCGTATATTTCCCATTTGATGATTGACAGGAGTGCTAGGGACATCGACAGGGTGTCAAGCATTACTAATTTTTTGGTGATCAAGATAATGGATGAAACTGATCCCTATCCTACTCTGTTGGGGATCGATTGGGATTTTAATATCTAGGTAATTATTAATTTAAAGAGAAGATAGATGATTTTTTAGGGTGGAGATGTTCAAGTGATAACACCATTGGACCCATGCGAAGGGGACATATAAATTGAGCTAGTCAAAGGTGAGATTAGTTGGGAGGAGATGGACAAATTTTATAATGTTACTACTTAATGAGATGACTATGTAAATACCACAACTGATGAAGTGTTGAGATAGCGCAACATTGGCTCATGTCCCTTAGATTCCAAGGAAGCTTTAGAGAATTGGCAGAATTGGTTGCACGAAGTCGGTACACAGAGATGCATGCATATCATAATGATGGTGTGCTAGATTTTAACTGAGGCACATGTTATGCATAATTTTCACCATTGCGGACAAAGGTGAATTCCCTATATCTAGTGGTCTGATTTAGAACAAAAAAATACAAAAATCATAGAGTTTTCCTTTGAGAAACTAGAGAATGTGAAAGAAGTCTACCTCAAATCTGTAGCGATATTTTCTTTTGTCCTCGCTTGTAAGTTTCAATTCCAACTCCAAGTGCTATAATTAGAACATGCACATATGACTAAAACAAGAAAAGGATCCACAATATACATGTAACATATTCTAACATCTATATCCAATGAAACAACAAGGCAATGAAATACATGACTGTAAACACGACACAACAACTATAGGAAAATAAGATACTCTTTGTCTTAATAGATATAGGAAAGAGTTTACAACCATAAATAGAAGTCGTCTTTCTAGATGTCTCCCCAAGTTGACTTGCCCTTCCTTGTCACAAAGCACACCTCAACACCAAACCTAATGCATAAAAGTGATGACTCCTTAGGTTCAAACGAACAACATGAGGGCATAATCAATCTCCAAAATCCAACCCAAACCTTATGGGAGGTAGTAATTTTATAGGAGGAGGTGTTAGTTTGGGAATTCTTATCCAATTACCAATTTAAGCTTGAGATCCACTTAAGAGGGAAATATGATATCAAGGGATAAGAGATAAGGTCTCCAATATAGGATTCAAGTTATCTATCCATGGTAAATGGTTAAAACTACCTTGGAAGCTTTTGGAAGAGGAAGCTTGAGAAATATTTTTTATTTTTCCTGAATTTATAGAACCAACGCACCTACAGAAAGGAGAAACGTGTGTTGGTTAGCGTTGGTGACCAGGCATGCAACCTACGCTGAGTGAATGTGGGCTAAAGGGCCAAGTGCAATGGGGCTTAAGATAATGATTTTGAGGAGGAATTCCCAGACACTCACACTTTTTGGAGAAGTGATGCGTAAGGATTTGTGAAGGGATGATAATAAAATGTATATGGATGTTGAATGATCCAATTTGTAGGTCTACTAACCAAAACTGAAAAAATGGCCAATAACAAATTTCCCCCTAAAGTACAAAGTCAAAAGCAATAACTGATGACTAAAGTGCTTTACCTTGTGACAAGTGTGGATCAAGAACAACTAGTTAATATCATAATTTGTTATAATACATTTTTCATCATGATATTGTTTATTAGGGAGGCATAGGCATGCTTAGCATGTAAGCCAATATTACATGTACAATGATCAAAATTTTCATCCACTGATGAAAAAGTGTGGACTCACACTTGATTATTGTCTTGTATTAATCCTGAAATCACAACCCAGATGGATGAAACTAGATCAAGGTCTTCTATATCATTCACTCAATCATTCAAAGGTGTGAGCCTAACCATGTGAATAGATGATATGATGTCGAACATGGTAGACACCATATGATTACCAAAAAATGATGTAAGTAGTTAACATATGTGAGAGAAACCACCGATGATGTTAATGTTTCTCAAGGTATTGCAGTACAATCTATATGGTGTGAATAAATGAGTTGAAGTTGATCACCACATAGAATCTTCCAAACGAAGGCCAATGATGGAAACTTGTCATTGAAAGTGAGGAAACATGCTATTGATGTATGCAAGCCCCAAGGTACCGAAGGGAGTTTCTAAGTCAACTTCCTAGATAATGAGTTGATGTTGACAGGAAGTGACCCATTGCAAGAGAGCCTTGATGTATCCCTCATCAACAAAACGAAATGGGTATCAAGATTTGAGATGGAATTATGTTGATGCAAAGGAGTTTCAGGTGCGGTAGAAGGCTTAGGAGTATTATAGCAGATCTCGACTAAGGAACTTCTCTTGAACATATCAACGACATTGAATGGAGTTGGCAGCACTAACCCAAAACTCATGATGAAGGATTTTAAATATGGTATGATGAACCAAAGAGGCAAGAAAATTTCCCAATGCAACAACCACGAAGATGAAGTGGAAGAGCATCATGTTCAAGTGTGTCTCCCTGCCATTAATAGGTTAAGTACCATGTTTTCCCAATTTCCCAGTCATTTCTGACCAACACCTCTTTATTTTTGACAAGCTTGAGGAGGATAACATATGCTTGATCTATAAGTTCACCCTTAAGATGAATCCCTCTAAGTATTTTTAATGAACCCTAAAAAGGAGTGGTTTGTCTCGTCATGTTCTACGAGTCCATCATTATTTGATCTTTTTATGAGTCTAGTAAAGGTGTAACTCGACTTATTTTTCATGTTTACAGATTTTGAAAAAGAGGCGAAAAATAAAACTCCAAAGGTTCCTTTTCATAAATCGTCTCTTGAGTTCATAAAGGCAGAAAACGATACTAAGGAGAACCTCTTAGCCATGTTTGACAAAGGTATTCCTTTTTCATAAATAGTCTATCCCAGTCCGGAAAAGGGTTAAACTTATACTGGGTAGATGTATTTTCATTTACTTTAAAGAGTTCGAAAAGAAAAGGGTTTGACAACCTTTTCATGTTTAGGGAGTTTGAAAAGAGCTGAAAGAGGAATCCAAGGGGTTCCTTTTTTCGCGAGTTTATAGAGCCCAAAAAAGTGATAAAAGCATGCTCCTTTGTCAAAATGACTTGTTTTCAACTTAAAAATGTGATTCGATCCTTCAAACAACTTTCAATTTGCTAAGAATATCATCAAAAGATAAGCAAAATATGCAGTCATGGTAAACTTAGGTCAACATAATAAAATATAATAAAATAATAATAAAATTGACCATAAATAGACAAAAAGTAATTTCATTTTTACCATTTTCATTTTTACCTCTTGGTGAATGTGCTCTGAGTGCTTTTTTCCCCCAAACTTCAATAGTTTACTACAACCAATCTTGTGGATGATTTCGAGTGTCGTTAGGTCCAGGTAGGATATTTTACCCTTATCTTTCTTTTCACGGTTTCCTATTTTGATTCCATGCAAAAAGTTTCATGTTTTGTGAGTGTTTAGGCTATAGATATGATTTGAAATTGGAGGAGAACTTCTCCTTCCTAAAAAGTGACCATTCTTTGACGCTTTCAAGGAAAAATGGGTCTTATGACAAAACATGTTTTCAAAGGTATCTTCAAGGACTATGAGTTAGTTTTTCATGTAAACTTAAAATATACTCACCATCTCATCATTTAAATCATACAGACATTCATGAAGAGAAACAACAGAGACTTTGGTGACGGAGTTCACCCCTCCTGGGCTACATCTCCGGGCCTGCCAACATAGCTATACCGCTCCATATATTCAGTGAAAAAGAGTACATAAACTTTGATGAGAAAACAAGTGGCTAGTTTCCCCTTCAAGGAAACATTCTTATACAAAGAACTATCATTATAAATAACATGATAACCTACAGTCAGTTGGGAAACCATCAGCAATAAACGGTGTCTCCTACAAAGACCCAATACTCTATCTAAAAATGAGCATACAAGTACTTCAGTTCCACATTAAGGTACAAAAAGAAATATTTACTCAACAGGATAGTAAGAAAGACAAAATGAGCTACAACCCACAAGTCACAGCTACTGCAGTAAACTTTTAAAGGTAAGAAAACCCCTACAAGACCTTCTCCATGCTCAAACACCTTCAAAAAATGCTCCAAAACACTGATTGATCCATAAACCCATGGACTTGAACCTATAAAAAATCTCTTTAGATGTGCTCTAATCAACAAATAGAGGTCACCATTTGATATAGAATGTCCAAAAACCCTTATGTAGACTCTTCTTAAGCTCCAAAAGGCCAAAAAATCACCAAGTTATGGGTCCAACAAGCTCTGAAAACTCCTCCTTTGTTATCCATCCTAGAAAATGGATAAATAGTCTAACAACGCTACAATTTCACCTTGTTTTCTGTTGCAGAGGCGACAAATTCACCCACAAAAGGTGCAATTTGTTGGACTATTAATTCGTCCAATAACCCTTAAGTGTGGAAACTGTGGCCACATGGGCCATGCAGGCCAATGGCACACCCTTACCACTGATCCTCCTCCACACTGTGTCGGAGTCATATGGGCGCTCATATGCCCTGCGCCTAGGGCTACCTCCATTCCCTCCACCATATAGCACTCAGTCTTCAGCGCCAATGGTCTCGTGCATGCTCATGTGACGAAAGCCTAGGGCTAGTGGTAAGCCCCTTCTCCATTGGTGCCTTCCGGTTAGTGCTAAGGTCCTATGGGAGATATGGTGACCAGGGACCGGGGCTAGTCCCCGAGCTCCAACTCCTTTGTGCCAAGATAATATGAATTGCGGTGACCGGGGGTTGGGGTTGACAACCCGACCTCTCCATATATATGCGCCATTTAAAATTTAAATAGGGCCGAACCGTAAGGCCTTAAGAACCACCCCTGTGGTGCAGTGGTAAGGTGCTTGGATATTGGATGTGAGGTTGTATGTTTGAATCCGACCCAACCTATTCGACCCTTAACCAAATTTGGCCAACCGTTGGGTGCCACGTGGCTGCCTCTAGTTGGGCCACATGGCACACCCTAATTGGTCTACCACTAAAATCATGACCCAATAGAAAATGAGAAACTATACCAATACAATTTTTCCACTTAGAATGCTATCATTGGTCTGTACCTACCAAGTCAAAATGATGATGTTAGCAGTATAGTAACCTAGTCAACAAACCTGCTAATTTTTTAACTGTTGGGCTAAACGATCAGAACGTGATAACTTGAGAAAACGATATTGGATTGAGGTGAAATAAGTGTCGTTAGATTAAAAAAGACAAGCACTTCAACTTGACACTTATTTTGAAATATTCTAGGCACTTTAAGTTTTGAGCTAAATTTGATCACCAAATCATACCTCCCCACTAGGAACTTTTGGACTCCAAAAGTTTACTTCTACTAGTAAATAAAGTGAGGCTAAAAATCAAAACTTACCCAAAACTGAATCCATAATGCTCTGTGCTCAATTGGTTCCCTTCAAGCTCCAATCAAGGTACTTCACCTATCTTCTTCCTGAAGACCTACCGTCCTCTCAAGAATTGAGCCAAAATTATTATTGCTGATGTAGGAACAAAAACACTTATGAGTGGAATCTGAACATTCTCTTTAAACCCATCTTTCATGGCTCAAAAAATTTCAACTTGAAGTTCCATTTTTGAAGACAAACTTGACTTTCCATCTTGGAATTTAGAAGCAATACAATGCCTATCATGCACTGATTCAAATTTTGCTTTTCTGTCCTCAAACTGTGCCTGTACAAAAAAGTACGTTGTTGCAAAAATTCAATGACATAATTGGCTTTGACTACAAAAACATAGTCATCTTGTACAATATGAAACACAAATTCTATTCACAACAAGTTTCATCTTGAACACTTGCATCGGTGAGTACATGACATACTGTAGACAAACTTGGAAGACAAACAATGTACATCCTAAAATTCCTTAAACATTTGGACTTATAAACAAGCTAGCAAGATTACATGTCAATGAAAAACATACCTTTTTCACATAGTGATTATTCTTGTTCACTTCATAAAAGTACCCAAAACATGTAATGACAAAAACAAGTATTTATAGTTTACAAAACAACAAACTATACAAACAGTCTACCCAATCTTTGCCTGGCCTAGGCTTATGGGTTCTCTTTTTTCATCTACTTTGCTTTGAAGGTTTCCTTAGGAACGTTTTGAGTCCTCTTTTTCTCCTCTTTCTTCCTTTGCATTGGTTTGCACAATCTCTTTATCCTTCTTGGAATGAAGTTTTGGATGTATTTTCCAACATCATTCATTCCCATGCCCATGCATCTTGCAATGGGTATAAAATTACTTTATCTTGCTTACCGAAAAGGAAGTCCTCAAATGTGAAGGATATTCATCATGATTGATGCCAAGAATTTGATCCATTCTTTTGACCATTATCATGCGTTGCTTACAAACAACCAAACAATGGTCAACTGCATCACAGAAAGTGCAAGGATACATGTTCCACAAATATTCAAAATTACCAATATTTGGAAAACACCCATGAGACTTATACCTGTCCCTTGGGCTGCAACTTTGATGATGTAGAGACAAATGAACATTTTCACCACCATCTTAGTGTGACATATCATCCTCTGATGACTGATTTTCCTCAAACCGTTTAGAGCATTCTCCAAACTTTCTTTGACCGTATCCCAATCCTTGATATTTTGGTCTCTCTTGTACCATGATTGGATTAGTGACCCCTTGACCATTGATGCCGAGGCCTCCTCCTTCATAACCCATTTTAGATAGTAGCTTCATACCAATGCCTCTAGTATGTTGTTCAAATGCTGCAAAAGAGTTTCTATGAACATAAATAGAAGGATTTGAACTTGAGATGCTTATTACCTCCTTGAACTTGCCATCCACCTTTTCTTCTTCGAATGATGATGACAACTTTGTAGATGAATCTAGGCACACACTCTTACCAACCGACATATGATGAGAATCTATGAGATACTTTCAAAATGCACATGCATTATTTTCCTCATAAGGTCCATAAAATTTGTTTGAAGCATGCCCACATATTCTCTTCACTTTGGAGGTTTCCTTTGTTGTCACTAGAGTGGAACTTTCATAAACTTGTTCCTCAAGCACATGCTGCAACTGAAGGTGCATATGCCTCTTCTCCTCTTCAGCCATTTCAAGCATTATTCTCAATTCAATTTTCTCCATTCAAAGAGAACAATTCATCTCCTCAATCTCTTGGAAACTCTTCTTGCCCATTCTTCCAACTTGGTCAAGCCTTGCTCTGGTACCATATATGAAATTTGAGGAGAAATTCTCCTTCCTAAAAAGTGATCATTCTTTGACACTTTGCAAGGAAAAATGGGTCTCATGACAAAATAGGTTTTCAAAGGTCTCTTCAAGGACTATGAGTTAGTTTTTCATGTAAACTTAAAACATAAGCAACATATCATTATTTAACTCATAAATGTATTCATGAAGAGAAACAACAAAGAATTAGTTGATGGATTTCACCCTCATGGGCTACATCTTCAGTTATGCCACCATAGCTAGATTGCTCCATATATTCAGTGAAAAAAGTACATAAATTTTGTTGATAAAACAAGTGGCTAGTTTCCCCTCTAAGGTAACATTGTCTTGCAAATAAGTCTCACTATAAACAACATGGAAACCTACAGCCAGTGATTAAACCATCAACAATAAAAGGTGTCTCGTACAAAGATCCAGTAATCTATCTGAAATGAGCATACATGAACATGCAAGTACTTTAATTCCACATTGAGGTAAAAAATGAAATCTTTACTCAACAAGACATAGTGAGAAAATGCAAAATGAGATGCACCCTACAAGTCACAGCTACGGTAGTAAACTTCTGAAGGTAAGAAAATCCCTACAAGGCCTTCTCCATGCTCAAACACCTTCAAGAACTGCTCCAAAACACTGAATGATCCATACACCCATGGACTTGAACTTGGAAAAAGTCTCTTTAGATGTGCTCTAATCAATAAATAGAGTTCACCATTGGATCCAGAATGTCCAAAAATCCATATCTGCACTCTTCTTGAGCTCCAAAAGGCCAAAAAATCACCAAGTTATGGCTCCAACAAGCTCTGAAAACTTCAGCTCTGTTATCCGTCCTACAAAATGGATAAACAATCTAACAACGCTACAAATTTTACCGCCGAAGATGAAATTTGTTGGACCATTAATTCATCCAATAACCCTTAAATACAGAAACTGTGGCCATATGGGCCATGTAGCCATGGGCTAGGGATAACCACCCACTCCCGCTGGCCTAGCCCCTTAAATGTTGGGTCGGTGGTCATTTGGTGCCCAAAAGGCTGAGAGCGGGGACAACGACCCTCCCTTAGCACTGAGCCCCCTCCACAATGTTCCAGGGTCTTATGGGTGCTCATACGCCCTACGCCCAGGGCTACCTCTGCTCCCTCTGTCGATTAGCACTCTGTCTTCGGCGCCGACGACCTCGTGCATGCTCCTGTGACCAGAGCCTAAGGCTAGTGGTATGTCCCCTTTGCATTGGCATCATCCGAGATTATATGCGTCGCAGTGACTGGGGGTTGGGGATGACAACCCGACCCCTCCTCCATATATATGTGCCATTTAAACTTTAAATAGGGTCAAAGCCCTTTGGGGTTAATAACCACCCCGCGGTGCAATGAAAAGGCGCTTGGTTTTTGGATGTGAGGTTGCAGGTTCGAATCCGGACCAGGCTGCCTGATCCTTAACCAAATTTTGGCCAACGGTGGAGTGCCACGTGGTGGCCTCTGGTTGGGCCATATGGCACACCCTGATTGGTCCACCACAACAAACATGACCTAATAAAAAACAAGAAACTTGACCAATATGAGGCTACCACTTGGCATGCTCGCATTGGTCCATACCTTCCAAGTCAAACTGATGATGTCAGCAGTACGACAGTCTAGTCAACTTCCTAGTCAGCAAACCTGCTAATTTTCTAGCTGTTGGGCCAAAAGATCAGAACACGATAAATTGAGCATACAATATTAGATTGAGGTGAAACAAGTGTCGTTGGATTCAAAAGGATGAAAACTTTGACTTTAATCTAGTTTCAAAAGATTCTGGGCCCTTTCATTTTTGAGCTAAAATTTGATCACCGGATCAAGATATGCACCCTAGCCCTAACACACCTCCAACATGTTGAAAAGTCCGATGGGAATAAAATATTAACACAGGGAGAAGTGCTTAAGCGAAGTTCTCCTCCCAAAGGAGGGAGGTTGGGATGTAATGCTTTGTCTCCCTTTAGTAGGGTGCATTGGGCGCAAACCAAAAAAGGGATTTTTAATTTTAGCTGAATTTTCTCCTAATTTTTTGCATGAGATTTGTGCTAATGGTTTTTCTCATGATGTTGCAAGTATCTACCAGAGTAAAATGTATCTTATTTGGTGAGAAATATAACATTATACCTAAGACATGGATGCTGCTAATGATCCAATAACTATTTAGGCTTTGAGAAACAATGGTCTTCTCAAATTCTTTTGGATTCCTAGCATGAGAGTTCAGTTGGAGTTATTAGAGTATCTAGTCAGGGCATAGGAAATTTAGGCACAATGCTTTAGACTTGGAGCACATATTCTCAAAATTTAGGTGGCATATATTTATTTTCTAACAAGTTTTTCGAGGAGGGAAGATCCTATCTCATTGTCAGGTGCAAGAAGGGGCAGTGAGAGTGTCAGAGACTATATCTCTACACAGTGTGGTCCGAGTTCCCAACCAAAAAAATATGGGAAAATAAAGATAAAGGATGTGTTTCAACTTCCTCTGATGACAATCCTATTCATTATAGCGATATTGGTTGGCATCACAACCTTGCAATTGGAAAACAAGTCCCAAATTCAATATGCATTACAGTGCATTGAATTGATTTTTTTCAATTGGAGTGAGGGGTTCTTGGCGAATCTGAAGGAGAAGATCAATAGAAAAAAGGATGGGAGGCTAAAGAAGTTTGGGTATGGTTCCATCCTTATATAATTTTCCCTAGAGAGGATTCCATTACTCTATCCTCAACATATTGCACTTGAGGTCCAGATCCCAAGGCTCCACTAATGATGTAATGGGTAGAACTCATGTCCTGACGTGTAGGTACTTCTTCTATGAGTTTCAAACCTACTTTATTTCAGTGGTTACGGATGTAGTTTATCATGATTGATGAATACCCATATGCCGAAGCATATTTTCATGGAGACCCAAAGCTTGTTCTACTTGAAGGCGAGCAATGGGGTGGCATAGGTAACACAAAATCATTTTAAACATTTTTTATTTTTGGGTTTTACAATTTTTTTGTTATTTTTTCATGTATCTAAGACTAACTATTTATTTTTACATACAAATGTTGGACCCGTTCGACCAGTGGGACATTCCTATCTTCAACGGTGAGGATAGCCATTACTTGCATAAATTGGGGCACAGGTGGCTGTAGGAGCATAGGAAGAGATACAATATCTTGATGTGGCCGAGATCCTTATAGAGTTCAAGCGTCATTTCGAGGGATGGACCCATATCATACTAGAGACTAGGGTCAATTGGATCCCTATGAAACTGCAATGTTACACTATTGGAGTGCTCGAATGTATTATTCGGTTGCTGTGAAATATTTCCTGAGAAATTGTTTGTTACCATGATCACCACCGAGACTAGTCTACTAGGAGGCCTTAGAGCCATTTTTTACTACATGTATTTTTGATATGATAGGCAATGTGGCCATATGTGTCTCAAACACAAGTTTTTGTAAAACCAAACTTATATACAATTATCTATCTATCGGTGTTTCTTATTTTCTCTATAATCTTGTTCAATGTGTGATGTGAATTGAATTTTATTTACATGTGTTGCAAATGTCTGTCTAAAACATGATTCACTAATGCATCAACTAATGTGTTTAGACTTCTAGGAATGTGTTTATATTGTATGTAATGAAAATGTATTTCCAGAAGGTGAACCCTTAAAAACATTCGTAACATAGTTGGACTCTATACTGAATAAATTTTATTCAAGTGTAGTACTACGAGTTGTGAGTCAAGTCTAATTACTAAATGGCGAATGTCATGAGCAACAACATAAGACAGAAGTTTGATCACTGCACTATATTCCTTGATGTTATTGGTTGAGTGATCGATATAGATCCCCTGTAAACTCACTAACTCGCCATTAGGAGCATTACAACTAGCGCCATCAGCATAACCAACATATGGCTCAGGGAGCATCGACATCTGCAAACCAAATGTAAAGCAAGATTAAGAGAGACGATAGGAAACTATGAAGGAAACACACTACAAACACACTCAACGCACTTATAAACAATATGTACACAGTGACCATGAAAATATGACCTAATCATAGTATTTTTTTAGGTACAAACCATTTCTAGGTTGCACCAGAGGAATCCCATCAAAATAAATAAGCTCGCAAGCCCCTTTTGTAGGCACACGTTTAAATATATAAGGGCCTAACGAAATTGGTTCAAGATTTCCTGGTCCAATCTTATCAACTTCTTGATCGTATAATAAAAAAAATCACCTTCCTAGAAGGCACGTGGTTTAACATTCTTGTCATATTATGCTTTGATGTGTTTCTTATGGGCCTCGTTGGCCATCGTGTCAAGTTTCATCTAAATGAACTAGATGTGAAAGACACTCTTCTTCTGCGGAAGTTGCAGGAAGGAGGTCAACAAGAAGTTTCAGAGATGGAATTTCACACTCTATAGAGAGAAGCTCTTCTAAACTGTACACCAACTGAAAGGGTGTGAATTCGACAGCGGTTCAAACTGAGGTTCGGTATGCCCAGAAGGCAAAAAAGAGAAATATGTGCTAATTCATTTTGTAAATCCCTCTCATGCATTGCAACATCATTTTCAAAACTTTTTTAATAAATTCTACTTTCTTGTTTTCATACGGGTAATAGGGAGTTGACCTATCATGTTGAAGGCCCAACTTGGCAATCTGCTTAGTCATCATGTAGTTACGGAAATGCTTTCCATGGTCTGTGACAATGGATTGTGGTACATCAAACCTAGAAATGAAATGATTGAAGAGAAAAATAATATATTTGTCGTCGTTGTTGTAGGCATTTATTTAGCCCACTTAGTAAAATAATCCATGTCCATAATAATGTATCCATTCCCCTGGACCAAATGAGGGTTACAAGTCATAAAGTCAATGCCCCATTTGGAAAATGGTCCAATGAAGATAACAGAATGTAGGGGAGTGAGTGGAGCACGGGTTTTATGAATATAAATATGGAAAGCATGGAATTTATGGACTACAAGAATATAATACCAAAACATAATGGGCCAAAAATAGCCAGCTCGTAAAACATTTTGGGCAATAGCATAGCTGGACATATGTCCGTCGCATGCTCCAACATGGAATTCATTGAGAGATTTCTCGGCCTCCTCATGAGTGAGGGATTGTATAAAAACCATATCAATACCATGATGATATAAAGTGTCACCAAGGATGATATAATTTTTGACTTGGTATTGAATTTGTCGCTGGTCAGAGTGAGAGGTATTGAGCTGAAAATTCTAGATCTAAAGATAAATTAGAATATCTCTATACCAAGGGTCAGATGAATTGATCAAGATCAATGAATTATCAGGAATAGAATCATCAGAGGTGATATCAGTCTCGGATGAGGGAAGGTCGGTATCAATTTAACAAAGACTAGGGACTTCTTGTACTTGGACTTAATGAAATCCAAATCGAAATCCTGGAGAATAACAATCCATTTGGAGTACTTGCCCCCTAGAAAATGTCATGATAGTATGTAAGTCATGAGGTTGTAGTAAGAAACAACCATGGTATTCTGAAGCAGAATGTAGTGGCGAAACCTTTGGACAACTTGAAAAGATGCCAAAGCCAACTTTTCAATATGAGTATATTTGATCTTGGTATCATTCAAATTCTGACTCAAATAATAGATAGGATGCTCATCCCCCAAGTCATCTTCTTGGACCAAAACCATGGTGATGGTGGTCATAA
This sequence comes from Pinus tabuliformis, assembly GCA_031772625.1. Lineage (NCBI taxonomy): Eukaryota > Viridiplantae > Streptophyta > Pinopsida > Pinales > Pinaceae > Pinus > Pinus tabuliformis. The sequence goes on along the minus strand of CM062815.1, from coordinate 644,899,048 downwards.
TAACGACAAGGTATAAGAAAGAGGTGTGTTGATAATCAGGTGGATACAACAACGATGCTCAAACCAAGACATATTTTAGAGCATCAAAGGATTTATGGGCTGTATCATCCTAATGGAAGGGAACTCATTTTTTCAACAAGTGAGTGAATCCTTTCATGAGATCTGCATAATTGGGAATGAATATCTGCAGAAATTTTTCCTTCCCTTGAAGTCGTTGTCGCTAAACAAGTGAGAAAGGTGTAGGAAAGTTAAGAATTTCCTAGAGTTCAAGTGGTTCAATACAAATTCCTTGTTTTAAAAAAGAAAATCCGAGAAGCCTACAAGATTGGACACAAAAAACAAACTTATGCAAATTTAATCTGATATTATAATGACGAAAATGTAGGAAAATTTCCCTAAGATGCATCAGATGATCTTCACACCGCTTATAATTAGCAGGTAAGTCGTCGAAATACGATTGCACTATCTATTTTATATCGTGAAAGGCATAATTCATAGCCCTTTGAAAGGTTTTACCCACATTATTTAGACTAAATGAGATTTTATGATAAGTGAACGTACCCCAAGGACATATAAAATTAGTTTTGTGTTGACCCGAAGGGAGTGTATTGATATGATTATAGCCGGAAAAACCATCCATAAATGAAAAAAATTTACTTCTAGCACAATCATCAACAATTTTATCGATAAATGGGATCGGATAATTGTCCTTAGGATAAGCACAGTTTATGTCCCGATAGTGAACACCTACTCTAATTGTACCCTACTTTTTAATGATGAGGATGATGTTTGAAACCCAATCGATGAGACGAACTAGATAAATAAAACCAGTGTGAAAAAGTTTTTCAACCTCTGCTTTGATCGCGATAACTTTTTTAGGACGTACTGGATGCAAAATGTCATCGAACAGGCTTAGCCTCTGGAGAGGTTTTGATTTCATGAACCATGATATTTGGATCGATACCTGGCATTTCCTCATATGTCCAAGCAAAGACATCCCAAAATTCTTGAAAAAGGGCTTTATAGGTCTTGATCTCTTCAGAAGAATAAGACGCACCAATATGAATGTTTTCAACAACACCAGGTTTAATTGAGATATCAAGAGGAATGGTCTCTTCGATATTCGATAGGTTCTTCTCAGAATCTACGTCGTGAATAGAAATGAAATCCTTGAAAATTGCAGTAAAATTGGGTGAATAAGTATCATCAAGATTATTCTCAAGATTTGTAGGTAACAAGGAATGATGATGATTATCATCCAAGGTGCCTCATTAGACATCATAATATCTATGATGCTTTCATCAATAGGGAACGTACCGATGAAAGGGTCAGAGGAGGAACCAAAATCTTGGGAATGATCAACCCAATTTACCGAGGAAGTAAAATGAGAATCTGCCGAACATGCTGAATAAATCACTTCATATTCAAGATCAATGGGATTGAGTGGCATATGGTCATTGAATTCATCAATATTAGAGGCATCAGGTACTATCCATGGATCATATGGAAAAGTACAAGAAGAAATCATATTAATAGAGGTAATGTATGGAGGAGGAAGGGGATAAGGAAGAGGAGGAGGAAAGGAAAAGGTTCCCATTAGGGAAGAATCCTTAAGCAATCCTACTCTGACATGCTGATAAGACTGTGGGAATTCACCCACAAGTGGAATGCTTCCAGTGGTTTGAGAACTACTAGCAAAGAATTGAAGTTGGTCTATGGCTATGATGCCCCCCTGGTGAGGGAAAGAAATCATTCAGAAATAAGTTGAAATGACAACAAGCATGGTATAAACCAATGTGCGTCCCAATAGAAGACTATAATCTAAGGTCCTATCTATAACTTCAACTTCTATCAAGATTTCTTTACCAAATAGTTTTACTTGCAGTGAATTTAAAATCCCAGGAGGCTTGAAGCCTCTTCCTTAAAACGATTTAAGAGTAGTAGGTGACTGATTCAACTGTGGAGAACCAACTACTTTCCAACATGCAACTAACATGATACAAGTCGAGGCACCTTCATCTACAATTGTTCGGTGAATATTTTTACCTCGAACGAGAACTTGGATCATAAATTCTAGTTGCGGTGGAAATTTTAGGGTATGGTTCTCATGGTTAAAGTTAACAACATTGGAATTCAAAGGATTAATCCCTCCAATGCCTGTGAGTAAAGCCTTTTTTTGAGCGGGATAGTTTTGTAATACTTCAAGAGTCGACATAGCAGAGGGAGCTTGTGCTAGGCCCTCAACTATGTTATAATTTTGAGCCACTCTTGCATGAGGTTTAAATGCTGATTTATGGATAACTCCCTTAGGAGGTTTAATAGTCAATTCAACAAGTATCATGGTAGGAGGATGATACGAAGTAGGTTGAGTAGAGTTGGAGGGTTGATTAGTAGCCTTACTAGTCTAAGGAGGTGGATTCCCATAATCCTTGTTCCTTGTGGCCACCAAAACATCACTCTTTTGTTTGGCGGAAGAGAGCATTAACACTTGGGAAGGGGAAGTTGAATCACATGCAACCATGTGTGTCTCTTGATTTGGAAAGGGATCTTTCAACATGACAAGTACACCAGAAGACAACTTTAGGAATTCGTTAAGTACTTCTACACGATGCGGAAAGTCTCTAGTAAAATATTCCTCATTGCAAATCAAACATGAATAACTAGATTTACGTTTTTACTCAGAAGACTGATTGTTTTATTTTTCTTGCGGAGAATTATCTTTATTCTTACTTCTTGGCTGTTGAGATTTTACCTTCATGGATTGAATGACATTGATTTTGGAAGTAATCACACAATTAGTGGAAGATGGGTTTTGGTCAGTCACATCAAGAGATGAGCCAAATAGTTTACTCATTGACTGTTGACTAGCCAAACCAATCACACCATCAACATGTGATTCTTTGGTAGAGGTGGGTGGAATAGTATTTTGAGGTCTCAGAACATCGGGTATTTTATCGTAGAGCATGCCATACTAAGTATATATCAAGTAAATATATTGGGAATGAGAAATTACTTGATCTTTAGTAATGAACAACATCTTCAATTATGGGGGCTAACAAATATTTTGTGAACCATTCGACCAATAACTGATCGGGAACATACATCTTAAACAATCGATGCTGACATTTCCACTCATGCATATGATATAAAATATGGGTGGAGTTAGATTGTTTAAAATTGGTCAGAACTTCAGTCCTAGTTTCATAACAAATAAACAATTGAAAATGAGTTAGAAACATAGTTGCTAAGGGACTGAAGTTGTTGAAAGAAGCTCATGGTAATTCGACATACAACTTAGCTGTCATACCAGTAAGAGTTCTTGGGGAGAGCCATAAATGGATAGAATCATCATTTAAAGAGTTTGAAGAACACCATAAATGATATGCCATAAAATGAGTAGACGATTCTTCTCCCGGATTTCCATTGAACTTAGGGATATCACTCGAAATTTTTTCTAGAATGACCAACCACCAAGGAGAGTGAAAAATGGGATCATTTGTAAGTTGGGTCAAATCTAGAAGTTCAAGAGTTATGAAAAATGGAAACTACCTATTAAAGTCTTCCTGGGAAGATTGACCTTGAGGGTAAAAGTTAACATTAGGTGTTGGATACCCTGGATATGATGGAATAGGTTATGCCACAGGAATTTGCACTCTTGGGTATGGAGGATTTTGATAACTAGGGTAGACATAACCAAACTTTCCAAGATAGGTGTAACCTTGATGAGATTGAAATGGCTACATTTGAAGCTACTAACCTTGATAAGGCATTTGGTAAATGATATTTTGACCAAAAAAATCTGCAGAATGCCTTGGTACTGTTGTCCATAGGGATTTTGCAACATCCCTATATTAGGTTGACAGGTTTGGGCTTGTGACAAGCTAGCTACATGTTTTTGTACTTGCATTTGGATTGTAGGTTGACCAAGTGGAGGTTGTAAGGCACCTTGAAGAGGTTGAGAAACCGAGATTTGAGACATAATAGATACTAGTGGAGCAAGTTGCATTTGGGGTGCAACCTGGATAGGTTGAATTACTTGTGCCACAACTTGGGAAGATTGGGGTATAGGTTGGAAAGTAGGAACCTGTGATGTAGCGGGAACAAGTTGAGATGTCGGTAATTGAGTTAAGGTAAAAATAGGTTGTACTAGAAATGTAGGGTTCCAAGGGCTGGAAGCTATTCTTGGAAAGGGAGGACTAATATAATGTTGAATCGAATGGGCATGAGCACTGACATGTTGCATTGGATTGGGAAATGGATACATTCCATCAATAGATTTCCCCCCTGGTTGGGGATAGGGAGTATATGGAGGCAACTACCCCCCAAGAAGAGGGTACTTGGTATAAGATGGAGGAGTCTATTGCAAATGTCCCATTCCAATAATATTTGGACCATATTGCTGCTCCAAAGATGGTTGGGGTGAAATGGATGCAACATGTCATGAGGCACTCATTATAAGAGTTCCAGATGGTATTCTAGATGAGGATGGAGAAGTAGAAGTCCATGGACTAGTCATTGTGCTAGAAAAGGTTCCAGATAAAGACTAATAACCAGGTGGTACATATGGACCACCGTATAAATGGGTCTATGGTGAAGTTGAAAACATGGAGGTAGATGTAACTTTAGTTGACTCAGTCATGATGGCAGACACAGGTTGAGAAACTGATGTTGATTCAGTCATGGTTAAACTTCTCGAAGGGAGTTTCTGAGAGAAATTGAGGTGAGGAGTCTGAGGTAAAGGAGTTTGTACTTGAGGAGGAGGAGAGGGAAAAGGATGGCCTTGATAGAGAGGAGTCCCTATTGATAAACGAACAGGTGTAGAGGGACGAGGTTATTCTTCAACAATCTCCTTAATACTCAAGAGACCAGGTGGAAATTCTTCATTGTCGAGACTAAGATATACAAATTATGGTTGGGTCAAAGGTAGAGGAAGAGAAAGAGAATGCCTTGAAGTAATAGGTTGAGTTAACTGAGGCTCCTTAGGTTGTATGACCTCAGGATGTAAGGTATCTGAATCCAAACATTTAGGTTCAATAACCTCATGTAATAAATTCTCAAGGTTTTTAGTTTTGACTGCGTGGGACTCACCAACTAATGAATATGTAATCTTAGGCTCAATGCTTATAGGAATAGAAGATTCTGGTTGATTCACTTCAGATGTAGTACCAGAAGGGGATGCTTCCAAAGCACTAGTTTCAATAGTCTACATTTTTTTTTCTTTTGACGACATCTAGGTGTTTCCTTAGGAGGTAATATTTGCATCCTATGCAAACGAAGGGGTTGAGGAGGTTGTTCTTCCATGATGGTTTAGTAAATTTTAGAAATTAACAACAAAAATAAATCAAAAGGGGCGACTAGGCATAAAGGTTTACCAAGAAATTGTGAGTTGAAATATATAACTTGGAAAACCAAGGATTTATGTACGGGCAAGAAATATCCCTTAATGTTTTGTTCAGTTTATCATAGTGTCCAAGGCGACTGATTTGGTTACCTAAGGCAGGATAGCAACCTAGTGGGGAATTCCAAAATATACCAGAAGGTAAATGGAAGGGTAGTCTATAGTAGTGTTGTCTAATGCGTAACCATTTGATGAGAGCGTTCCCATATAATTTTTATGTGTGGAACGCCATCCGATATACCGAACGTACGTGGAGAACGATCTGATACACTTACGTACATGGAATGAGATATCACCCCTGGAATGCAATGCTAGAAAAATATGGCAACTCCTACACTTAAATATGCCGAAACACATCTTTAGCGTAGACCTCTAGATGTTTTACTTAATATTACAAATGATCCTTAAGATTGATTCAATAAATTTTAAATTTTATCTTGAATTAGGTTTTAGTTTTCAAGGCTCACCATGAGTTCACCTGAATTCCCTACAATCCAATCTAGCATGATAGTAAGAACTCTTTAGTTTCGATGAAAACTAACTATGAGAAGGAAGAGATTTCAAAGAGTGATGCAAAAAACAAGAGATGCAACAAACAACACTTTCCAAATCAAATTTCTACAAGAAATTGTTCCAATTTCCAATTTCACTCAAAACCCTAATGAAAATGAAAAGTATGCAAGCTGACGAGCTTTTTCTTTTCTTTTTGCTTAATTTTCAAATGCAATGAAAACTAAGATGCATCAAGACTACTAATGCAAGAAATTACACAAAATATCACTACAATATAAATTTCTCCAATTCAATAAAAGATAAAGAAAAATACCTAATTGATAAGAGAAAGAAAACCCAAAAAAATTCTTATCAAAGGTTACTAAAAATGCAAACAAACATCAATATGCATTTTCAGGGGTGAAGACAAACTTAGTGACACAGGGAAAACATTCTGAATTCAAACAAAATGAGGAGAAAGGTAGAAAAAGGAATTTTTTTCATCCTACAAGGATTAATGCAGGTGAAGAACATGCACCATTGCACTACAATGTAGGCAAAGAGAAGGCCCAAGTGCGTCGAAGCGCTCTCTCTCTAGATCAGGGAGTACGCTCGAGCAATTTCAGTCAAAATACGACACCAGAAATGCAACCAAGCTCAAACCAGTGTTTTCCTATGCTCAATCAATGTATGAGTCAGTCAATTAAGGTATCTTTAAGAGGTGAAAAAATGTGCTAAGGTCAAGGAAACCAGTAAGGGAAAAATCATTCCCTAGTATGATCACCAATTTTTTATTCATAATTTTCACTAGAGTGGACAAAGGTGAATTCCCTAGATCTAGTGGTCTGATCTAGGACAACATAAGACAAAAAGCATATATTCTTCCATAGAGAAATTAGAGAATGGGAAAGAAGCCTACCTTGGAGTTGTAGTGAGATTTTCTTTCCTCTTCACTTGTAAGTTCCAATTCTAGCTCCAAGTGCTATAATTAGAACCTACACATACGACTAAAACAAGCAAATGATCCATAATATCCACGTAGCATAGTCTAACATATCTATTCAATGAATCATCAAGGCATTGAAATACATGAGTGTAAACATAACACAACAAATATAGGAAAAAAATAAACTCTTTGCATTAATAGATATAAGAGAGAGTTTAAAACCATAAATAGAAGCTGACTTTGAAGATGTCTCCCCAAGTTTACTTGCCATTCTTTGTCATAAAGCACACCTCAACACCAACCCTACTGCATAAAAGTGGTGACTCCTTAGGTTAAAATCAACAACATGAGGGCACAATCAATCTCCAAAAGCCAACCCAGACCTTATGGGAGGTAGTAATTTTATAGGAGTACCTGTTAGTTTGGGAATTCTTATCCAATTACCAATCTAGGCTTGAGATCCACTTAAAAGGGGAAGATGAGCTCAAGGGATAAGAGATAAGGTCTCCAAGATAAGATTCAAGTTCTCTATATATGGTAAATGGTTAAAAATACCTTGGAAACTTTTGGAAGAGGAAGCTTCAGAAATATTTTTTATTTTTCCCGATTTTCTAAAACCAGCACACCTGTAGAAGGGATAAACTTGTGTTGGCCAGTGCTGGTGACCAGGAATTCAACTTGTGATGAGCACATGTGGGATAAAGGGATAGGTGCACTGAGGCTTAAAACAATGATTTTGAGTAGGCAATCTTAGAAACTCAGACTTTTTGGAGAAGTGATGCTTAGGGCTTTGTGAGGGATGATGACAAAATGTATATGGATGTTGAATGATCCAGTTTGTAGGCTATTGAACAGATGTGACAAAATGGCCTATAACAATGCATAATCCACCTCACTTAAATGGATTATTTGAAGTAGATATTTTTGTACATGAGTATGAAGACCAAATACCAAAATGTAAGAGGATTCTCGTGTTGGAGGTTGCAATGTGCGCAACCCCATCCAGATGGTGGGATGCACACAAATAATAAGTTGTGGGATGGTAACAGTGTAAGCAACATGTGAAGGTTAGATTTGGGACCAACTCTGGGGTACCTGGGATAAGTATTTAGGCATGGAATGTCCCAGGACACACTCAAAGTGGTGTGTTGCAGTATGGACCAAGGGACAAGTGCCATAGCAAGAGTGGGTGCATTGATTCATACACACCTTGGACACCATTCCAGCTAACAGGTATATTGAGTTGGAAGTGTGCAGAGGAACAAAGGATTTGAATGAAATGGCACAAAATTTTAGGACCACATTCAGGTTTTAAGTGGAAGATCTAGTGCTGGATGAAGAATTGAAGGTGTTGTGACAAAACATATTCGTTGAAAAGGAATCTACAATGATGTGGAATGTTCCACTATGTTATGCACATTGGAATCTGCAGCAGGTTCAAGAGTTTCTAGAGTACTATAGTGCAGTGGAGTAAGGAGAGGATGAAGATGACCCCTCGAACATTCACATTCTGGAAGTGTAAGGGGAACACATAATAGGTGGATCACCATTGTAGTTTATAGAGTATGCACAACCTATCAAGACTTGGAAGGTGGACATTGAGACAAAGGGAAGTCCAAGATGGTGGCTATTGGGGACTATTGGGATGACGACATCATCGAGAAGATTGTAGACTTGTTGCATGAATACTAAGACCTAATTTTTAACATTATGGAGAAATTAGTAGAAACCATTAGCCCCAGGAGTGAACCAAGGTGTTGTCACTCACTGCATTGTGGATTTCAATTGGTCAAGGTTTCCCAAGAGAAGTGAAATTTGGAGCCATTGTCCCAAGCCACATAAGATCTCAGAGCTCGATTAGCCCCCCTCCAATGCCTAGTGCTCATAAAAAGCTTTCTAATGGTATATAGAAGTCCAAAAATGGACTCCTGGAGCAAGAGTTAAAGCACTTTGAAGATTACCATGGAAAAACCCAGCAAATGAAGAAAAATGGCTAAGTATGAGAAAAATACCGCAAATCGGCTGTCACCATAGGCCCGCAGTCACAGCAAACCCCTAAAACCTTTGCGGGGTCCAATTTGTGACAAAGTGCTACACCATTGGGGGAGGGTCGAAAGAGTTCAACACAGGGAAGGCGGGAAAAACAAAGTCGGGCTGCCCCTCCCCTCTCTCCTCCATGTGGCGGGTTCCGCATCCCGGTAGTCCTGCAGCTCATCGCATGGGAAGGTTTTGTACTTAATAGAACTTTGTGGGGGCTGATCTGTGATATAACGTTGCATCGTCGGGAAAGGGCTAAAGCAGTGTAACACAGGAAAGCGGGACCAAAACAAGAATGGGACGCCCTCCTCCTCTCTCCTCCATGTGGCATGTTCCCGCATCCTAACAACCTCGCATCCCACAATCCCGCAATATCTATGGGTCGACGGGGTTCTGAAACTCTAAAACCTTGCGGGGGGTTGATATCGTGATGCGGTGTAAAAGTTTCAGGGGAGAGACGAAAAGGTCTAACACAGGGATGGGCAGATCCCCTTTCTCTCTCCTCTGAGGGTCCACGTGTCACTCTACCCACAAGTCCCACATCCCACATCTTGGTGACCCCGCAGTCCCATAGTTACAACAAAATCCAAAACCCCGTGGGGCACCGATATTGCGATATGGATCCAAATTGTCGAGGAAGTGCTGATTTCGAAATACAAAGGAAATGCCTGAAAAATAGGGCTCGTCCGAACTTTTTTTCTCTCACCTAGGAGGCCATGTGGCGGCCTCTGATTGGTCCACTGAGATGACATGGTAGCTGATGTCACTAGGGACGTGGCACACACGGAAGATGACGTGGCGAGTGGACACATTTCACTCATTTTTTGGTGTTTTTAGGGGTCCTATGGGGCTGTTTTCGGATGCCACGTGTCACCACTCACAACTTTGACATGTGGTAGTGATGACATCAGCAAGTTCATCACAATCGGTGATCGCGTAATGTAAAGCTTCTCTTCCACTGTGTTTCCTCCCTAGCTGCAATTGCAATAAGGAAAGGGACCCTTCCCCCCAGATGCGATAGGTGATGTGTTTTATTGTATAAGGACCTCGCGTCCGGACTATTGGCCCACTCCATAGAAAAGGGTAAGGGGCCTTCTCCTCCAACCTACGATTGTGATATGCGGGCACTCCCTCCAGATGCGATAAAGGATTAAGGCATGGTTTATAGGGACCTCGTGTCTGGACTGTCGGCCCGCGCTAAGGAAAAAGCATGGAGCCAGGTAAAATAGTGTTGAAACGTCGATATGCGGGAGAAATAGATAACAAAGGAAAAGGCCTCTAGACATGGCTCCGAGAGCCTTAGCACTTGAGGGTTCAACCCTTGGTCCCAACTCTCGGTCATATGAGGAAAGGAACATGAAGGGCTACAATAAAGGGGGGTTAATGGGGAAATACAAAAAACACCTATTTTCACCTATTTCGGAGGAAAAATTCTATGCCTGTGTGACTGTGACGTTTCCATGGAACGCAACTCACCCACCATGTCAAGGCACTGATTGTGTAGTACATACGCTTAATGGGTGGATGGGATGACAACTAGGAGACTTTAAGGGAGCATGGTGTAGAAATGGAGTGGTACATGTGATTCAGGAGGATTAATGGTTCAGCATGGGGCCTTGTCCCTCTACATAGCAAAGGACTACAAAGGCAAGCACTTTTAGTTGACCCAACCCCCCCTTCACAGAAAAAAGCATCTCAGCAGTAAAGGTAGAAACGGTGAGGGAAGTTGAGTAGCACAAGAGGCCATACCATGAAAAAATTATAGCCTGAGGCCGATGTGATCATAGGATGGGCACAAAGACTTTCATTTACTATTCTGTCTAGTTATTTACTTAGTTTTTTCCTATAACATGCCTTCCTTCTAATGAGGCATTCATTTTTGTAATACCTTTTTGGTCCACAAAGCCATTCAGGACTAATATAGCTAGTCGACTTGACAACTGAGTCTAGGGATATATATTTTTGTTGTAATGTAGCTTCTTGCTCCCCTCTGATAAATAGGGGAAAGCAAGACTTAGTTTAGGTTCAGAAATTCTAGAGAAAACACTGCATGTTATAATTTTAGATTGTATTTCCTTTGCAATACAGATATTTTCAGAATATCAAGGAAACAATGGTGATTCCCTCTTCAAAGGATTACAATATGTGTTCCCCTTTGTCTAACTCATTTTATGTTCATGCTTCTTCCCCGAATTCATGTAATTATTGTTGCTAGATGTGTTTCAAGCTCCCTCACAGATTCATTAATATCTATATGTTAATGCAAATGCATGTAGCTATTTCACAGATTCATTTGTCTGAACATTGTTTATGTATATGCCTATGAGGACTATTGAGATTAGATCTTTAAATCTGCAGCACATGAATCATATCTTTTAGTTCTCCCTTCATTCATTATTTCTGCTTGTAACCCAAATAAGCATATAAATCCTTATTGCCCCAAGCTCTATGTGTTGAATATATAAGTCTTGAAGCCTTATGCTCTATGTGATGGGTTACTCTTCCCTCTTATCCTCTCTCACACACTCTGCAAAAGATTATTAAACTGTAAGACCTTGAAGCTCTTGGCCTCCACTATTTTTATGCTTATTTATGAGATTTGAACTAGTGAAGAAGTATCACAAATCTATGTTTTGTTTATTTGAAGTAATGAACCAACCTATTTCCTATTTACATATGTATCCATATATCATAAGTTTTGTCTCCAGTTTCTTGTAAATCATTTGAGACACACCATTTTAGAAGTGCCCAGGAACTGGTCTTGAAGCAATCCAAGGCTATCTCATGGAGATACAACATCTTTTGGCGTCATTGCCAGGGACTTATTTAGGGATTTTTCCCCCGGGATATGACAAATTGAGCACCCTTCGTATAGGTGAGCGAAGTCTGTTCTGATTGCTTTCATATCACCTTGGCAACTCCACACCCCCCTTATCATCATTCATAACCATGGCTTTTAAAAGGCCTCATACTCGCTCAGATACATCCCCAGCAGAAAGCCACATTTGTATCTGACCCAGAAAAGTTAATTTCCGAGAAAATCTGGAAGGAGAAAACTCCCCCTGACTGTTCTACAATCTCACCAGCCTTTGAAGTTTCCTCATCCAATTCTCGGCCCATTGTGGCTCATTATTTAGGACTTACTCCTAATATCCTGACATACCCTCCTTCCCCTCCAACCCCTGTGGTCTTGACCTCAGTTCCTCAAGCAAATTTTCATCCCCCTCCATTTATCCAGATGGATCTTCCAGGTTTCTTGCTAAATAAATATGTACATCTTAATTTACCTCAACCTTTGAGTGCAATGCCCCAGGACTACCTAAATCATTTACCTAGGTTCAATTGGGAAGATGATAGCATGACACAATTTCACATTGAAACCTTCATCACTTTTGCTGAGAACATAAATGTGGAACAATTGGATGTGGTTATGAGACTGTTTGTACAATCCCTAGATGGAGAGGCTAGAAAATGGTTCAAATCCATACCTGATGCCTCCATCACTACATTGGAGCAACTTGAAAACTCCTTCACCCAAAAATGGGGAGAAAAGAGGAACCATGAGTACATCCTTACTGAGTTCAATGCAATAAGGAAAAAGTCGAAGGAGGATACTACATAATTTATCAAAAGATTCAATAAGTAGTTCAATAACCTACCAGCTGACATAAAGCCTCCCCAGCTGTAGTTCGAGTGGTTTTCTTGGGAGCCTTTGACTCTGATGTTGGTTTTACCCTGAGAGAAAGGAAATCTACCACTTTGGACCAACTTCAGATTGATTCTCTCGAAGTGGAAGAAAATCTGGCCTCGGCAGGGAAGTCGAGGGCAAAGCAAGAACTTACCGAACCCAAAAGAGGAAAAGAAGAGGCATCCTCCTCTAGTCGATTTGGGGAATCATCAAATCCAAAGTGGGATGATATAGATAAACTCATCAAGAGCTTATCACAAAAGGTTGGGAAGCTCTAAATCAAGAACAAGAACCTCTCCAGGTAGAATTCTCAAGTCAACAACCAAGGCTATAACCAACAATATAGAAGGCCTCCACTACAACTACTTCCAAGGGAAAGAAAGGAGTAGCTGGATCAGATTCCTCACCCCTTATACTTGGAAGATAGTCCCAACGAACAATTTTCAGATACTCAGGAAATGTAGGGCAATATATATGTTGGTTTTGCTGAAGAGGAACATGAAAATATGGCCCACCAGGAGGCCAGTTCCAGGACTAATCTCATGGTTAAAGCAATTTGATCTGATTTACTAAAGTTTGGTGCATTTTTCAAAGTGACAACATTGTGAAGAATAGTTGATGAACTAATTGCATCTTGAGGATAAGCTAACTCATTCTTGCATCTAGTTGCATTTGCATATCTCTAACATATCATTGCTAATTATGTTGACTGCATTTCATTGTTAGCAATATTGTCAATTTCATTGTGGTTTCTCATTCGCTCATATTTTTACTCTTGTTGTGCTCAAAAGAATATTGAAGTCTTCTTTGTTTCTAATTGCTAATCTATATAAGTGGAAGAGAAATTCAAGGAGTCTTAATAAGAAACACATTTGAGTTCATTGTTGACTAAAGAGCTCTAATTGGGAATCCTAACAAGAGGAAGAAGATATGGATTATTATTGCAGAGCTCATGCAAAAAAACCCAAAATGTAAATATAATCTAAGATCTTCGAAGAAGAGGATGAGAGAACTAGAACAACAAGGGGAAGCTGCTCCCCAAGTGGTTCCTCCAACCCCAGACAAAGGGAAGGGTAAGCTACATCCTGACCCACCCAAGACAGGAGTCTCTGCAAATAAAGAGAGAAATGGTCCTAAGGGACACATAGAAAAAGAGGCACTTGCTCCATTGACAACTTCCAGTGGGAAGGGAGAAGGAACAAAGCATGGAGATGTAGAAAAGGCCCAACATACATTCAATCTCTAGAAGGAGCTGGAAAAGGTAAAAAATATTATTCCTCTGACTGAGATTTTAAAGCAGACTCATTACAAAGCTCAAGTCTCCAAATTCATGCACCCAACTGGCTCAGCACCATCCCATGATAGTTTGAACCTCTAGGAGGAGAGGCCAATGGTTTTTTTTGGGCTGCATGTGGAAGAGTTGGATCCCTCTACTGCATCATTTTATGTGACTCTGGTGATCCATGACCTTTTGCTACATAACTGCATGTTGGATTCAGGAGCTTCACACAACCTCATGCCATTATTAGTAATGGAACAACTGAGTTTGGAGATCACCGGACCATACAAAGAATTATACTCGTTTGACTCCAAGAGATTCAAGTGCTTAGGCATGATAAAGGATCTGGTGGTAAACTTGGCTCAGATCCCAGTGAAGAGTGTGGTCACGGATATAGTGGTGGCAGACATACATCCTTGCTTCGGAATGCTCTTATCCATATCTTGGGGTTCCAAGGTGGTGGCTTTATCAAGCTAGATCTTACTTATGCCACCATTCCCACTTTTGGAGGTGAGAAAATAAGTCTGTACAGATAATCCAAGTTTGTGAAAACCGTGACCCCATATAAAGGCTCAAAGAACTCCCCAATGCATAGGAAATATAGTGACATCTCTTGCCTATTCTTAGAAGAAGCATCGGTACACTTGAAAAGATAGTTGAAATAACATCATTTAAATGAAAACGAGGTATGGAAATTATACTTCGATGGAGAAAACTCAAAAGATGGGAATAGAGCTGGAACATTGTTTGTATCTCCAGAAGGCAGCATGATACCCCTCTCTTTCAAGCTCGAATTTGAGGTGACCAATAATGTAGCGGAGTATGAGGCTTTCCCCTTGGGGTTACAAAAAATGAGAAATATGGACATTGAATGCCTATCGGTATATGGAGATTCTGAGCTAGTCATGAAGCAGATCTAAGACTAATGCCAAGCCAAACACCCCAGGTTGGGGACGTACCAAAATGAAGTGTGGGACTTAATCAAAAATTTCTTCCTGGACATTAACATCCAGTTTATGCCCAGGGAAGAAAAAAGGATGGTTGATTCTCTTGCGGTAGTTGAAATCACTTTCAGGCCCCCACAAAATCCACTCCTCAGATATGAGATAGAAGTTAGACACATGCCTTCAATACCTGATAATGTCAAACACTAGCAGGTGTTCAAAGTTGATGAGCAAGTAAGAAGATTCATAAAAGTCATTGGGGAGTTTTCCCACTCCACCATCGATCAAGAAGAAGAAGAAGTAGAAAAAGAAGCCACTCTGTGGAAAGACACAGTGGCCGAACAAAAAAATTTGCAACCAAAAGGGAACATCATCCCTTGTGGACTTGTTCCACTAGAAAGACTTTTCAATAAAGATGACATAGCATCCAAGCCAATAGTGCCAGAGAAGGATGAGAAAGTCAAAAATTGCAACATCGGATCAGAGGAGGAACCTCAAAAGATTAGGTTGTCCAAAGGAGTCCCCTCATAATACAAACAAAGGTTTCTAGATCTGTTCAAAACTTACAAATATGTATTTGCTTGGTCTTATGATGATTTGAAACTGTTTGACACAAATATTATTCAACATAAGATTCCTCTAAAGCGTGGGATAAAGCCATCTAAACAGAAACTCAAACCAATAAACCCACTCTTACTCCCCTCCATTGAAAAGGAGATAAGGAAGCTGCTGCAAGCCACAATCATAGTCCCTATAAGATACTCTAAGTGGGTGGCTAATTTGGTCCCTGTCCAAAAGAAGAATGAAGAGATAAGGTTGTGCGTGGACTTCCAAAATTTAAACAAGGCCTCCCTATAGGAAAACTACCCTCTGCCCAAGATGGATAATATATTGCAGAAATAGTGGGTGCGGCCAGAATGTCCATGATGGACGGATTCTCAGGATATAACCAAGTGGCAGTCCACCAAGAGGACCATAAAAAGACTGCTTTCACCACCCCATGGGGGGAATTTAATGTATGCCTGCATGCCATTTGTGTTGATAAATACAGGAGCCACATTCCAGAGAGCTATGGACATAACTTTCATGGGCGAGCAAGATAAATTTGTGGTAGTTTACTTAGACGACATCACAATCTTTTCTAAGACTGATGAAGAGCATATCCTCCATTTAAAGCTCGTTTTCAAGAAGTGCAGAAGGTATGGTCTCTCTCTGAATCCGAAGAAGTCTCAATTCACCCTGAGTGAGGGGAAACTGCTTGGGCACATAGTAGTGCAGGTAGGAGTAAAGATTGATCCTGAACGAGTCAAATTCATCAGCCTCATTCCCTTACCTAGAAACAAGAAAGAAGTCTAAGCCTTTTTTGGGAGGATAAATTTCTTAAGGCGATTCGTGCCCAACTATGCTGAGATAGTTAAAGGTATCACAAATATGCTCAAGAAGGAGAACGAAGTTAAGTGGAGCTCTGCCCCCCGTGATTCTTTCAATAGGATCAAGCAAGCTTTGGCTGAGGCCCCAGTGCTAGCCAACCCCGATTATTTAGTGCCTTTTTACATCTTTTCTTTCACCTCTCTACATACCATTGCTACTGTGCTGTTATAGAAAAACAAAGATGGTTACGAGCAGCCTATTTCCTTTTTTAGTTAAGTCCTGAGGGACGATCAGCTAAAGTATGATATATTGGAGAAACAGGCTTATGCACTGGTCAAGGCGCTGAAGTTGTTTCGTATGTATGTGCTGCAATCCAAAATCATAGCATTTGTCCCAACGATGACAGTCAAGGACATTCTGGTGCAAGGAGACAATGAAGGGAAGAGGGGTAGATTGATAGCTAAAATACAAGAATATGAGTTGGAAATCAAGCCTACCAAGCTCATCAAAGGCCAGGGGTTGGCCAAGATTTTTTCTAAATCATACTTCTAAGCTCTAGGAATAAGTTTGATCGCAGAGGAGGGCAGCCCAGAGGATGAACAGAGCAGAATAAAAATAGTTGAGCAGAAGATCTATTCCAAATATGAGGGATCGCCCAAGTATAAGAACATTTTTCATTACCTCTTATTCCTAAGATGCCCGTTGGGACTGGATAGATCTAAATACCAGAGTCTGAGATTGCAGGCACAAAAATACATTATATCTAATGGACTACTCTATTGGAAGGACCCGGTGGGGGTATTGCTGCTATGTGTGGTTGAGGGAGAAACCCATGAAGTGATTGAGGTTTTCCATGGGGGAGTCTGTGGAGGACACTACAGTTGGAAGGAAACAACACACAAAATCCTCAAGGCAGGATTTTACTGGCCCACGCTATTTGGAGATGTTTATTCTCAAGTCAGGTCATGCCAAAAATGGCAGCTATTTGCTGAAAGACAAAAGTTTTCTCCTCCCCCCATGATTCCTATGCATGTAGATGAACCCTTTAGACAGTGGGGATTGGACTTCATTGGAGAAATCAACCCACCTTCTAGCGGCCAACACAAGTGGATTTTAACAGCCACTGACTATTTTACCAAGTGGGTAGAGGTTATCCCAGCTAGGAATGCTATTGATTCAGTGGTGATAAAATTCATGGAGGAGAACATAATGTCCCGTTTTGGGTATCCTTTTAAAATCATCACTGATAATGCACATGTCTTCAAATATGTCAAGTTCACCAACTTCTGCCACAAATTCAAAATCATTATTGGACACTCCACTACATACTACCCTCAAGGGAATGGATTGGTTGAGTCTTCAAATAAAAATGTGGTGAGAATTCTAAAGAAGACCATCTCTGAAAATCAAAGGAAATGGGACTCTCAACTAAAGTTTGCTTTGTGGGCTAATCGTGTAACACCCAAAAGATCCACTAGGAAATCTCCTTTTGAGCTAGTATATGGCAAGGCTGATGTCTTCCATATCCAATTAGTAATGCCAATAGCTAAGTCATTGCAAGAAGCCGAGGAAAAGCCTAGAACCTTGACTAGAAGAATAAATCAGCTGGTGGAGCTTCACGAGAACAGAGAGCATGTGGGGACCAAACTGTCAAACTATCAACAAAGGATGAAATCTCTGTTTGACAATAAGGCTAAGGACAAACCTCTTCAACGAGGAGATTTAGTGCTCATATGGTATGTCAAGCGAGAAAACAAAGGCAATCATGGGAAATTTTATCCACTATGGTTGGACCCCTTCAAGATTGCAGAAGATAGGGGAAACAACATTTACATGCTTGAAAAATTGGATGGTGAACTGCTGGAATTGCTTGTAAATGGTCAGTTCCTAAAATTTTGTTTTGAAAATTAGAGATGTCTGTCTCTTTCTCATTGTAAATATCTAGTGTGTGTTGAAATTGTTATTTGGGTTTTTCAGTTTATTATCAAAAAGTCCTTTTTCATAGAATTATATTTTGTTTAAGAATAACTCCATGCCCAATGGAAGGAAAGGCTACTGGTCTGTAGTTCCTCAGCACTTTGCTAGCTAGGCACTGTCCCTAGTTGGATCCAATGTTGTCACTCACTACATTGTGGATTTCAATTAGTCAAAGTTACCTAAGAGCAGTGAAATTTGGATCCACTGTCCTAGGCCACAAAATATCTCAAAGTTCGATCAACCCCCCTCCAATGCCCAGCTCTCAGAAAAAGCTTTCCAATGGTAACAATGTAAACTTTGAAATGGGAACTATAAACTCAAAATGGGAACTCTGGCCAAAAAACCCCGTAAAAACATCAAAAACAGTGCTAAAAACGAAAAGTGTTCATGCTGGAATAACACCTTTTTTTTTTCTAGGGTAAATTTTCAACATGTTTTAAAAATGGTGGTGAAAACCAATTTTTTGTGCAAAAATTGTCCAAAAAACACCCTCAAAATGAAAAGTGTTGATGTTCGAATAACACTTTTTTTTTTCAATGGTAAATTTTGTGCAAAACACACCCTCAAAACGAAAAGTGTTGACGCTGGAATAACACTTTTTTTTTTCAAGGGTAAAATTTCAACATTTTGAAATAATGGCGTAAAAGATTTTATCATGACCCTGAAAAACATTAAAATTTCAAAAGAATAATGAAAACATAAAATAAAATAAAAAATTAAAAAATTAAAACAATGAAAAAGCACAAAACAAAAAAAAATTTAAAAAAATAACAAAACATAAATTAAATTATATACTTAAAAAAAAAAAAGAAAAAAAAAAAGAAAGAAAGAAAGACAAAAAAAATTAAACATCAAAAAAAAATAATAACAAAAAAAAATAATCAATCATAAAAATGTAAAAAAAAGGACAAAATTAAGATAAGAATTAAAAAACTAAAAAAAAAAACTTAAAAATTATAAACAAATGTGTTGATGCATACCTTTTTTTTTAGAGGACTTATTTTTCACACTTTAAAATTTATTATGTCCAATTCTTTTCGAACTTATGATTATTTAACGAATTTTCAAGTTGTTTTTTTTTTTTTTTTTTAAATGTTGATTACTTAAAAAAACAAATATAAAAATATATATAAAAAAGAAAAAAAAACATAAAAAATGTTAAAAAAAATTTATCTCATAAACCATAAAAGAATTTGGAAAAAAAACACAAAATTAAAAAATATATATATAAAATTAAGTAGAAATAAAAAAATAAAAAAAAACAGTAACAAAAATTAAAAAAATAAATAAAAATTAAAAACAAACTAGATTAAAACAAAATAGAAAATTAACAAAAAAAAATAAATTAAAAACTAGTTAAATTAAGATTAAAAACATTTAAAAAAAAAAACTAAAAAAACTAAAATAAACTCAAATTAAAAAAAAAAAACTACGGGCGGGGGGAGCTGCATGCAGCGCCCTCCGCCTAGGGCTGCGCCACCACGGGCTGCCGGGCGGCGGAAGAGGTCATTTTTTTTTTGTTAAATAAAAAAAAATTGTAAAAAAATGGTTTAAAAGTTTTTAATTTTTAATTATTTTGTTTTTAAATTAAAAAATACAACACTTAATAAAAAATAAAAAAAAGTTTTTTTTTTTAAATCAAAAATACATTTTTTTTTTGAACTTTAAATGTTTTTTGATTTTTTTTAATTGCATATATATGTATATGTATAATTATATGTATATATATATATATATATATATATATATATATATATATATTTCATATTTTTTTGGTTTTTTTTTTTTTTTTTTTTAATTTGATTCTGGGAATCGCCTCTCTGCCGCCCGTGGTGGCGCAGCCCTAGGCGGAGGGGGTTGCATGCAGCCCCTCCGTCGAGGGCCGTGCCACCACGGGCGGCTGAGTAGCGAAGAGGGTCAATTTTTATTTTTTTATTTTATTTTATTTTTTATTTATTTTATTTTATTTTATTTTTTATTTTTTATTTTTATTTTTATTTTTTATTTTTTTTCATTTTTAAATAAAAAAAATTGTAAAAAAAAAAAGGTTTAAAAGTTTTTAATTTTTAATTATTTTGTTTTTAAATAAAAAAATACAAGGCTTAATAAAAAGTAATTTAAAAAAATAGAAAATCAAACATACATTTATATATATATATATATATATATATATATATATATTTATTTTAAATTTAAGTTTATTCTTTTTTTTTTTAGTTTTTTTTTTAAATGTTTTTAATCTTAATTTTACTAAGTTTTTTAATTTTTTTTTGTTAATTTTTTTTTTTTTTTCTTTTTTTTTAGGTTTTTTTATTGTTTTTTTAAATTTTTAATTTTGTTTTGTTTTGTTTTTTTTTTTTTTCCAAATTCTTTTATGGTTTATGAGATAATTATTTTATTTTTGGTCTTTTTATATATATTTTTATATTTGTTTTTTTAAGTAATCAACATTTAAAAAAAGAAAAATAAAACAACTTGAAAATTCGTAAAATAATCATAATTTCAAAAAAAAATGGACATAATAAATTTTAAAGTGCGAAAAATAAGTCCTCTAAAAAAAAGGTATGCTGCATCAACACATTTCAAAATCAGCATGAAAGTCACTAATATTTAAAAACAAATATTTATATTTGATACATAAGAAAATTTAAAGTTTTAAAAATATGCTTCGAAATAAAAGAAGTGTATTATGCATCACCACATTTCAAAATTGGGTCACTTTTTTGCTACCTCTACGAAACGAGTAATCGTATCGGTTATTTAAAGTGCCAAAAACTATGCTCTAAAAAAAATGTGTGTTCTGCATCGCCCCTTGTCAAAATTGGGTCACTTTTTTGCTATCTCTATGAAACGGGTAATGGTATGAGTTCCTGTTTCAAAGTTTACGTTGTTTGGTATATAGAAGTCCAAAAATGGACTCCTAGAGTAGCAGTTAAAGCACTTTGAAGATTACCATGGAAAAACCTAGCAAATGAAGAAAAATGGCTAAGTATGAGAAAAATCCCACAAATCGACTATCATCGTTGGCCCGCAGTCATAGCAAACCCCTAAAACCTTTGCGGGGGCCAATTTGCGACAAAGTGCTACACCGCCAGGGGAGGGCCGAAATAGTTCAACACAGGAAAGATGGGAAAAAACAGAGCCGGGCCGCCCCCCCTCTCTCGCCTCCACGAGGTGGGTTCAAGTATCCCAGTAGTCCCGCAACTCGTCACATGGGCAGGTTCCATACTTAATAGACCTTTGCGGGGGTCGATCTATGATATAACGTTGCATCACCGGGAAAGGGCTAAAGCAGTGTAACACAGGAAAGCGGGACCAAAACAAGAACGAGACACCCTCCTCATCTCTCCTCCACGTGGCGGGTTCTCGCATCCCGTTGACCCTGCATCCCGCAATAACTATGGAACATCATGGTTCTCACACTCTAAAACCTTGCGGGGGGGCGATATCACAATGCGGTGTAAAATTTTCGGGGGAGAGCAGAAAAGGTCTAACACAGGGATGGGTAGACCCCCTTTCTCTCTCCTCCGAGGGGCCATGTGTCACTCTACCTGCAGGTCTTGCATCCCGCATCCCGCATCTCGACGACCCCGCAGTCCCACAGTTACAACACAATCCAAAATCCCATGGGGTGCCAATATTGTGATATAGAGCCAAATTGTCGGGGAAGTGTCAATTTCGAAATACAAAGGAAATGCCTGCAAAACAAGGCCTGGCCGACCTTTTTCTATCTGTTCGAGGAGGTGATGTGGCGGCCTCTAATTGGTCCACAGAGCTTGTTACATATCCATTTGGGCACATCAACCCTGACTTACAAATCAGTACTATTAGGGCCCATAAAACCTTAATTCAGTTGTTACATGCCCTAATGAAGTCAACCATCAGAATGCCTCCTTCCCAAGAGATTCCATGATTGAAATCATCCAAAAACTGCCTCTACGAAGATCAGTGCAGGAAGGCCTTTATCAGGGTGCACTGTAGTGCAGCCCAGTACACTGCCAGGGTGCATTGCAATGCACTTAAGCCCTCTTTGGCCTGCGCTGGGTGAATTTGAGTGAAATATGCATTGGGGTTTGGAATATTCTTATCCATAGGATGCCTCTAGAAGTTTCCCAAGGCTATCCACTCCTTTGGGCTCAAAATTGGATGAGGGAGGAAGTTAAGGAACATCAATCCCTTTATCCCTTCTTCCATGGAACTAAAACCTAAGTTTGGGTGGGCATTCATTGTCACCATTTATGGCATAAATTCCTTCATTCACCTATAAAAAGACCACTCATCTAAGTGATCAGGGGCTGGAAATCATTGAATTATAGGGAGATGTTGTTAGTATGAGACTTGAGTTGGTTTCAAGTGTTGTAATGATGTCAAAATGTCTTGCTTGTCATGAGGAGAGGATGGGATTGAACTGGAGGAGTGACACTGAATCAAGCAAATTGGGTTATAACTCTTCCTTTTACTAATAAAGTGTTCAAATTTTTTTCCATACGTTTGTATTGTTTATTGATGCTTTCATATGTGTATTATGCACTTGATTCCATTTTATGTTTAATCAATAGATCATTATCATATGCTTTGATAATTTTTTGACTTCTGTCTATGTGCAGGTAATTTTCAAGTGGATTAAGTGCAGAAAGGAGCGACATAATTGGTCAAGGGAGATAAGGAGTAAGCGAAAGCTTCAGGTAGGCTTCTTTATTGTCTTATTTAATCTATTGGTTATAGAAAAAGCACAGAATGCTTTGCATTTTTGTTCTAGACTTAGCTACTAGTCTAGGGGTTTAGGCATTTATCCATAGACACTAAAACTTCCCAAAACAGAGCTGACATGGAAGCTGACATCACCAGTGATGTGGCGAGTACAGAGGATGACATGGCAGGTGGACACATGTCACTCGTTTTAAATGTGCCCAGGCACTGGTCTTGAAGCAATACAAGGTTGTCTTTGGGAGATACAACACAAGGAAGGTAAGTCTAATAGTCCCTATTAAGTGGAAATGTGGAAAAATCAGAGGTTGTGCCACCTTTTGGGAAGGTGACTAATTTAATTAAGGGTTAATGAAAAGAAGTGCTACCCCTTCTATATATAAATAAAATCTGGCGTACATGGATTAGGAGTAGGTGTGTAGTAGTGATGGCTAGCGATAATAGGGGTCAGAGATGTTAGGAAGTGATAGACTAAATGGAATCTACATTCTGGAAGGAACGATTCTAAAGGGGGAAGAAAATGGTATAAGAAGTATTGCTAAGATAGACAACATGCAATATTGGGGGCCAACCCACTAGAGAAATATTTTATGGGGAATTTAAAATGGACTACGAGAATTGTACCCTTGGAATTCAAATACACCAACAATGATAGAATCTAGCATGTTATAAATTCAAAGGAATTTCAGAGTTACATCATGAGGACTATGCTCAAAGGAACATTCCTAGTATGGTAACTCCAGTTGAATGAAAGAAAGCAGTTGGGTAGGTTGCCAAATTTGATTTTAGTTGTAGGGGGGATAGTGCAGGGGTGGCACAATGAGGAAAGGGATATAATGACATGCACAGATGGAACTAAAGGAGGAAAGAAAAATGTTTAGGAGATAACGAGAAGAGATATTCCAGTTGTTAGCGACAGTAGGATGATGCAGCTACAAAGAGGGAGGTTGCATCGAAAGAACCTGAGATAGAAAAATGAAAATTGGAGAGTTCATCCATGGGGGGTGGTTAAGCTATATCAAGAGGTCTGGATGGGAAAAGGCCCCCTCTTCTCATAGGAATGGTTTTCACATTTCCATACAATTCTACCAGTTATCTTAGCCAAACACCACATTTGGGAGGGATTTGTTGGCATATCTAGCAAATTTGTTCAGGGAAATCCTCACCATGGGGATTGTAGTAGATAAACATAGGCTTGTTCCCATGCATGATGGGGTGGCATGGGGTCAAGGGTGAAATAACCCCTGCTCTAGTGGGTGGATGGAATAGTAAACACTTCGAGGGTGCATGGTGGTTGCACGAGAAAGGATGAACCTCCCTTTCACGATGACCCTCGCGATACTTTGGAGAAGGCTAGAGGGCTGATGTCTAATGTTGGGAACGAGATCCCCCAAGGAAATTTTTGGGGCTACAAGCCCATATTTTGGGTCAATTATGTAATAAAGTTGTAAAGTGTCCACATTTTGTGGTCGCGGAGCACGAAGGTGTCAAGAGTCATAAAGGGTTGTCCGCCCTTGTTTTGTAAAGTGTAAAGTCGACTATAAAGATCTACCCATTGTCCATGGACCATGGGATTGTATAAAAAGAGCTAAGTAAATAAGCTCAAGTAGAAGACAAGGCTTGGAGTCTTGGTAGAGAAGTCTAATTGTTTCAAGTCTCAGCGTAGTTAGAGGCTTTGCAGTTGAGTGTGCAGAGGCATAGGGTAGAAGTCCGCAGATGAGTGCGAGGACCCCTGCAGCTATGTGCGCAAGGCGGATAGAGTCTGTAATAATCAAAAGATATCAATAAAGAGAAGTATTTTGCAAATTTTGTATATCTATTTCTTGTTAATGCATTCGGTTATATTGCGTTTTAGGTTTAATTTACAATGTTCATGTGATGCGCAAATGTATGTGACTGTATTAGTTAATTAAAAGCAAGTAAGAATATCTGTTTACGTGGCGCTAATTGTGATTGTTTAGTAAGACAAGTAATACACTTAAGATAGCTTAGGAACCTATAGAGTTTGTTGTTATAGCAGCGCGAAAGTACCTGGATCGCGGGTTAAGGTTGTGTGAAGGTCAATCGTACCCTCTCTTGGAGGTACTGAAGGACAGAATAAAGGGTTAGACTAACAGAGCCCTAAAGCCTAGTGACCTACGTGAAAGTAAGAACAAAGGGTATAAACTGACATCACAACCATCTCAGGGTGAGAAAACTTGGTTCCAACATCCCCCCATACTGCTTCGGGTGAGACTTCGTTCCACACTCGCGGGCTGATGCCGAAAGGGCCTGTAGTGTAGGGATTTGTTTGGATAACTAATGCTGAACCTGGATCAGGCCCCACACGGCCAACAAATGGTTATGTTGCTAGGACCAGAATCTGCATAAGAGATGTGTGATGTCGTATCATTGGAATCCAACTAGGAAATAGGTTGAAGATTGGTTAGACAGGAAGATCCACAAATTCGCGGCGCAGGAGAACAGAAATCCATGACTAACAAAGGAACAGTGGCTGGACAGGTACCTGTATACAGAAATTCACGAGATATTTTTTTGTTCCTTTCTAGTTGAGTTATACGAGTGGATCGCGAAGCTAGCGGATAGCTAAGGAAGGTGGAGACTTGACGGTCCTATTGTTTGGGCCCCGGAGTTAGTACAAAGACTGGAGACCTTTGAGGATAAGATCACCCGTGTTGTCGATCATTGGCTCGATCGCATCATAGGAGGATTTGTGACTGAATTCACGGTCAATACCTTAGTTAGTTACAGCGAGGTGGAGTGGCACTTTTTCAAGGGTCCGCGAGGTAAGTACTTGAAGTCTTTGAATACTTGGATTAAGATGTTATTGTGTGAAAAACGGGTTATGCAACTACCTTGATGTTCAGAGCTATGCGAAGCAGAAAGACTTACAGGAATGAAGGAAGAAAGGGTCCTAAATATAGTCCATTGATTTCACCTCCATTGGGTGATGAAGAGGGAGTAGCGCAGGCTTCTCCACGAAGTGCAATTCAGTTAATAAGACAAGGATTCCCACGATTGCCACCTCCACCCACACCACCTCCAACTTCACCACCATCACCTACGACTTCACCCATACCACCACCACCTCCACCACAGTTCAGCATGGAAAATTCAATGAAGTTGCCTTTGTTTAAAGGCTTGGGAAATGAGGACCCAGACTAGTTTTGGTTCGTCGTGAAAGCTGTATGGGAAGCTCAGGGCATTACAAATGATCACATGAAGAAGGCAACATTGGTTAGTGCTTTGCAGGATTGTGTGCTAACCTGGTACATCAAGTACTCTAATGATAACCCAAATGCTGGAGTGGCAGATATCCAGACCGTGCTAAATAAAGAATTCAGTAGGCCTAAATCCGAGGCACAGTCGATTGTGGGGTTCAAGGAAATCATGATGAAACTAGGCGAGACACCTTGGGAATTGGATTAGAGGTTGAAGTGTAAAATCTGCGAAGCTAATATGAACTTAACAGATGGACAACACCGCGAGTGGTTCGTGGCTTCACTCCTGCCACACCTAAGGGTTGCACTGTCACAACAGAAAATTACGACTCAGGTAGAAGCCTTGGAGATTGCAATGAGACTGCATGAAACACCAATGAAAGATCCGAATTTGGGGGTTCAACAGATCCATGCGCAGTTGCAAAATCTTTGCATTGAAATGCAAAGTTTGAAGCAGGATAGAACAACTCGACTGGAGGTGCACGAAGAGGTATGGTGCCTGAAATGTAAGGGTCAGGGGCACGAAAAATACCATTGCCCGGTCTTTGCGAACTATATTGCAGGAGGTGGACTGATGCCTTTGAGGCGGGAAGCTCAAGCAAGATCGAGCACGGGGCCTGCATTGTGGTTCGCTATGTTAGGGTCCTATAATAATAGGATTCATAATTTTGAATTGGCTATGATTAGTCTTGTAATATTGTACATACTTTTTCTTTCTGCAAAATGTTCTCCCATATTAAAAATAAAAAATGTAAAGAGGGTAAGTCCTAAAAGAAAAATCAAAGGACTAAAAGAAAAGGATCAAAAAAGAAAATAAGATATGAACCCCACCAAAAAGAGATAAAAAATAGATTCTGAAAGTGATGCAAATTCAAATGCCACTACTTTTTACTTTACTTGGCAAAATAAGATTGTGTGAAACTTGTCAAAAATGCCACAATCCATGATGATCAAATAGTTTAATCTTTATTCATTCATGCTTTAAATTTCATGCTGATAGATAGAGAAATAAAGATCTAGCCAAACTGTTTAATCTTGGCAGATCAGTAGTTAGGTAGAGAATAATAAGGAGCTCATCAGTTTAATCTGAGCCCTTGGAAGTTATAAGGTTAGAATTAGATAGTTTGCTTATCAAAGAAAAAGAAATGATAGTTTGCTTATCAAAGAAAAAGAAATCAAGGGCCAACAAGCTCAAATGCACCCAATAAATGAAGAGAAAATTCTAGGGTAAATAAAGGGTAGGTAGAAGAGGTTTTGAAATGCACAAGGTTGCTAGCTCAAATGCACCTTCATCATGCTTAAATCCTATGTTTCATGTGCAGGAGGAACTATCAAAGGAAAGAGGACATTCACAAAAATTGTGTATTACTTTGGATATTTACCCTAAAAAGTTCTATATGATTTTAGGCCTAAATATTAAAGATCATTCACTAATATCCTCTCATTTCACTAAACCTCTTACATCTCTAAATTTCCCTCCATTGCCCCTTCATTAATTTTCATTCACTAATTTTCCCTTCTTGATTCCAAAGGACCCTTCCCCTTCATTTCCTCTTATTTTAACACATTTCCATTGTAAAAACCCTTTCCCTTTATTTTGACCCTTCCCTGTTCATTTCCCCTTGTAGTAACCCTTTCCTTTCATTTTAACCTTTTTCCATTTGTTTCACACCTTTCCCTAGACATTACCCTTTAAAAATAATTTTCCCCTTATTAATTTCCCTTTTTCCCTTAAAAACCCACTAAACCCCCTTATCCTAAGTTATTTTCTAACCTATAATCCCCCTTTATGTATTTAACTCCTCACGTTATAATTCCTCGACCCTCACTAAACCTTTGAATATATTTAAATTGCCACATTATTTATCCATGGGCCTCGCCAACCACACCCCGACTTATCCCTTGCAACTCCGCCGCGCGATAGCCCTCCGATCAACCACTCCTAGATCTGATGACCCATATCCATATCGCACGCTCCCATCGTCTGACTGTTAAAATCTCAAAAGCACGTGAGATTCACGGTTTTGCCCGAGTGCCCTTTCGCTACGTGGTAGCCCCATGTTATATCGCGTGCTCTAAAAAACTACTACCCTTCACTCAACATCGGTGCGATATGCCATAAAACCACCTCCCCACACAAAATCAAACCACCTACTGTTCAAAAATTAATCCCGCGCCAAAAAGTTAACTTATGTTGGTTAAAAACCAAAAAAGCCCCATTTTCACTCTTTTCACTATTATTTTGTTGTAAAAGACCTCTGTCAACCAATTCTAATGCCCGGGAACTCTGCTCAACCGTTTTTTAACCCATTTACAACCTGAAGACCCTAAAGAGTCCAAATTGAAGCATCACATAGACAATTGAAGCCTCAGAAACTTCTGTTGCTACCACAAAACCCTGACTGCACACCAAATCTCCGTTTTCCAGGTATTCTTGAAAGAACCAGAACGACCCTCTACTTAAGCTCTGCACAATGTTTATGAAAGGTTAATTAATTGAATTAATTAAAAAACCTTGCCAAATTGAAGAAACCCATTGTGCATCCGAAGAAACCCTTTTCTGCAGACTATATTCACCCTTCCCACTATTCCAAAAGTCCTGAGCTTACTCCTTAAGCCAAATAAACAATAATTCAATAGAATAAACCAAATTATGGCTTCCCAAAGCATTCTAAATGAGAAACCCTTGCAAAGCCCTCACCTGGACATTGACCACTTCTCATTGGCCGACAAATATTTCCAAATTAAAGACACAATTTCCCCTAGCCATCTATTGAAACTCCACTACTCGAGTAAAGACAAATTCCTGAACCAAAATGATGACATTCATCTATGGGAATCAAATTTGCTCAAATACTAGTTCCCACAAGTATACCAGTTCCTTGAAATCATCCACCTATGTCAAATCTGTTATATCCCAAGCCAAAGAGCCATAGTCTCTCCTAATCAGTAGGTTTTGTTTACAATCATTGCAGAGTCAATAAACCAAATGCTACAGATCTAGCCAAACCTGAATGAAACCCCATTTTCCATTGAAAACCTACTTGAACTCTACTTGAAGTTGGACCCTCCCAAGAGGTCTCAAAGCTTTCACACTTTCATCCTAGAAGAGTCTCATACTCCTACAGACATTCCTCCATATGCTGCCACCATTTTCTCTGAGAGGGCCAGAAAAATTGTAATTGTGCTCTCTTGTATTCTAGGATACACCACTGATGAGCATGTAGATGAGCCTATACTTGCTTTCCTCTCTATTTTTTGCCTAGGCTCCAGCAACAGTCTTCAATTTTTCCCAGTTCTTGGCAAACAGAATCCATGATGAATTGATCAGACTGCCAAATGAAAGAGTATTCAAATACTCTTTAGTATTTTTCCACATGTTCCTATATTTTCAGTCAGACAAGTTTTGATCCAACATCCAAAAGCTGGACACTATGGGCCATCCTATATCAATCATCTTTTGGACACCCTTAATCCAAAAGTATTCCACTGTTTTCAGCTACAAGGAGTTCATTGATTCCTTTGTTCATCTAGTTGTTAATATGCTAAGAAGTAGCTATCAACCCAAGATCAGTGATGATATAAAGAGAATTTTGTAGTTTTCTAAAAACAGTAGAATAGGAGACTAGTATCTATACTAGGATCACATTGAAATTAGAATATATGGATGCCAGCTCACTACCTATAAGCTTCCCAAATATCTTCCCATGAGTATATTTGCATTATAATATATCAGGCAGATTATAAACTCAGATGATGTGAATTTCCTATAAGCTAGGAAGAAAACACAGTTCAAGATAAAAAACAAGCTTGGTCCATTTAGCTGTAATAATAGGGAGGCTGGAGAAGAAGTAGAGAAGTGTTTATAGGAAATGAAGTTCAGTAGCAGTTTCATGTGGCAATATGACCCTTTAGGTGTCATAAACAAACTAAGACTCAAATTCAAATTGAGTCCTTTTATGCATGACTCTAGACCAGACATTGAAAAATATGCCAACCAGTCAGAATGGTTGGAAAATACCTTGATAGATATGGAGAAACATATGGATACTAGTTCCATTCTGCATACTCCAGCCCTGTAGGACAAAAATACAAAAAGGACTAGGGAAGAAGGTTCTTGCTCAAGCATAGATACAACACATGATAGATTTGAAATCATGTACAGGAAGAAGCCCAAGCTAAATCCTGTCAATGAGCAAGAAGAGCAAGAAGAGATAGTTGGGACAGTTGAGACACTTCAAATCATTGATAGAGATACAGTGGTTAGAGAAAGTACAACTCCAATAGTTTTAGAGGAAACACATCATCCATCAACCTCTAATACTCAGAGTATTCACAAACATCTTAGCATTGAGGTCTCATCATCAAGCAAACTAGTAGATAAGGAAAAATACATAAAGGAGAAGTATAAAGAGATCAAATTAAGAAATGAGGCATTGAAAGCTGAAACATATGCCCAGTATTTCAAACAGACTCCTAGCAATTAGAATAGGTTAATGTCAGCTTTTGACATTAAAACTGGTAAAATGAAAATGACCTTTTTGCAGCCTACAGTCCAACAGCCCAAGACATCAACAGATTACAGGAAAACATAATTTGAATTTTTGGCCAGGGATGTTCACCCTATTGATCAAATTGAATTTTATAAGAAGTGAGGAGAAATGATCTACTCAATGATGACCAACAATGCCATGAGTGTTCAGAAACTCCAAAATTCTCTAGACAACATCACAACATAGTTTAAGCTAGAGAAAACATCCTCATAGGCAAAAGATAATAGAATCAAGTCACTGGAAGACATGGTTATTAAGATTGGATATAATCCAAATGACATCAAGGCTGTAGGAAAAATCATAAAGAAGAAAAATGAAGACATTGCTGCTTTGAAGAAACAACTAAAATTTCCTCCTTTTGAACATCCACAGACCAAGGAGGTTCTAGAGAGCTAAAGCCAGAAAGATGAGATGATGGACCTCATTCTCTAGCTAAATGCTCAATTGAAAGAAATGGATAAGTTGGTATAGGAGAAACAAGCCACCATTGAAGCAGCTACTGCTACTGCTATTCCTACAGTCACTACAATAGTTCCTTCTACTTTGGCAGCTTCATTGGCCCCATCAGCTCCACTAGCTACAACACTTCCAACTGAATCAGCCACTACATCAGCAACAGGTTCAACAACAGTAGCTCATCCTAGTGATGAAGTAAGTAAATTGGTTAAAGCCATGGAGGATATGTCCATCCAAACCACTGAAATAAATAGACTTAAGGAACAAATAACAGGTCTAGAGGATGAGAAGAAACTAGCTCAAATTATGCATAAGAATGAAGTTCAGAAGATAAACAGGTTGAATGAAAAGATAGGGAAGCTGGAGAAAGAATTAACACTGAAAGAGCCACTAGCCCAAGCAAAACAACTTTTATGGGCCAATGTTAGGCCCCTATAATACTAGTGATTTCCCCATTACTATTTTCATTGTATCCCTTATTGTTATTATTGTGCCCCTATTGTCCCCATATTGTTATTAGTATGCCCCATAGAAGCCCACTATTGTTATTTTGTGCCCTTATGTTATCACTGTTATGTTGGCTTGATTATATGGTGACCCCTTAGACTCCTGTATATAAAAGGGAGGTTTAGCCATTTGAATCATCCAAGAATTTCTCATTTGTATAATGTAAAGGAGGTTTCCCCCTCGAAGAGGCTAAATTCTAAGGCGTTGATCTATCTTTTCTATCTTTTTGTGAGTTGGTTTCCTAACATTTGGTATTAGAGCTTTGGATTCTAGGGTTTCGCTGCTCCAAATAGGTCATCGTGGCATTTTCTCTATAACTTTTTTCTGCGACATTTCAGAAGCTACAAAAAAACGCATTTGAGCTGAAATCATTCTAAACTTCAGGTCCGAATTTTAGAGCTTGTTGCGCTATATTTGTGGATATATGACCTGAGGAAGTTAGGGTTTTTACATACTCCCGAATTACATTCCAAATAGGTGACCTGGGGAAAATTGTCATAACCTTTATTTTGAGCATCAAATTGAAATTTCGTAAGAAGTCATAGAAAGAGGACGGACTGTAGTTTTCTATGTATCAGTTTCAAATACTAAAGTCAAAATAGTGACACATGGCACGTCGTACAAGTTCTCTCTACTGAACTAGTCTATAATCAGGTCATCATGGGAGATTTGGCATAACTCTTCCTTGGAGAATCCAATCTTGATCAGACTTGCAGGGTTAGAAAGAGGACTCAAAGGGCTACCGCAGGATGAGATTTCAGATATTCAAGATCCACAGTTATAGAGATACAACAGATTCAATATCGAGCTCTTACAAAGTGAAAAAAATGTGTGTAGTTTTTTTAAAATTTTGCATAAGATTGGTTTGAAAAATTAGTTTGAAGGAATTCAAAGTGAATAGTGAAGAATTATTAGCATTAATTAATGCCCCGAAGAAAGAAAATGGAAACACATAGTAAGCAACTTGAAAGTTCTAGCATGACTCGTGAAGAAGAGGAAGAAATGCAACATGATATATCAAAATTACAAGACCAAGTACAACAAATTTCACTCTCACTAAAGGTAAATGAAGCCAAGAAGAATGGCGTTGAAGCTAAGATGAATGGAATGCAAGTTAATATGGATGGTGTGAAAGCTAATATGAATGGCATCCAAGTTAAGATGGATGGCGTGGAAGCTAAGATGAATGGCATGGACGTTAAGATGAATGGCATGGATGATAAGATGGAAGAATTGAAGATAAATTTGAATAAGTTGCTACAAGAAATGGTCACTAATGGTGAAAGGGTAGTAAAGGAAACTCATGATGAGAAAAAAAGAAATCTTAGTCATGATTTCATAGACTCTAATGTTGGATTGAAGACCCACCATGTTCCAAAAATCGATATGAGGAAGTTTGATGGAAAGGATCTCGGAACATGGATACTACAGATGGATGAATTTTTCGATCTCCATAATGTGCAAAACACACAAAAGGTATGTATTGCAACTTTATATTTGGAACCAAATCAGTGTGTATGGTATCAATGGCTTTGCTCTCGTAAACAAATTGTCACTTGGACAATTTTTACGGAAGAAATGATAGCACATTATGAGGATACAAAAAGTAACACCTTTTTTAGCCAATTGATGAATCTCAAACAAAAGGGTTCAATGATGGAGCACATTGAGGACTTCCAAAAATTGAACATAAGGATAAAAGATATTCCAGAGGAGCATAGGATTGATGTGTTCATAGGGACTTTAAAGTATAATATCCAACATGAGGTTCGACTTTGGGAACCTGATTCATTGGAGAAGGCATTCATGTTAGCAAGAAAAATGGAAAGCAATATTATGGCAACCAGGAAGCCTATCACTCACAACTATAAAGATGGAAGTGTTGTTGCCCCTAGCCTTCCACAACCTACAAGGTTGACACCACAAAAATTGGAAGAAAAGAGAGCAAAAGGGCTTTGTTACAGTTGTGATAGCAAATACACTAAAGGTCATAAGTGTGCTGAGAAGAAATTATTCTACATAGATTGTGAAGAGGAGGAAGAAAAGGAACAAGAAATGTCAAAAGAAGAGGATATACTCCAGGAACAAACCCTAGATAAAGAAGAAATGAATCTAAACATATCTTGTAATGCATTGGCTGGAATTACCACTCCTCAAACTATCAAGATAGAAGGGCATATCAAGAAGAAAAAGGTAATAGTGTTAATTGATTCAGGAAGTACCCATAATTTTATTCATTGTAAGATAGCAAAGGTATTGAATTGCTTCCTATATCCAGCACCAAAGTGTTAAGTGATGGTTGCAAGTGGAGGAACCATAAATTTCTCGGGAAAGTGCCATAATATCAAGCTATCCATGGGAGAATATGTATTGAATAGCCCAATGCTTTCCATTCCAATGGGTGGTGCTGATGTTGTACTAGGAGTCCAATGGCTACAATCCTTGAGTACAATAGATTTTAATTTTCAAGAAATTTTCATGAAATTTTGTGCGGAAGGAAAGGAAGTTGAATTAAGGGGTATTGTAGGGAAACCAAGAAAGATAATCAACTCTAACGGTATGACAAAGCTTCTAAGAAAGGAACAACGAGGTGTAATTGCACAGTTATGTTTGCTAGAGGTTCCCACATCGAAATCATATATTTCTCCAGATCTCCAAAAGGTCTTGGACAATCATTCAAAGGTATTTGAGACTCCCAAAGGTCTCCCACCTATTCGTGACCATGATCATGTTATTCATTTGATTCCAGGAAGTGTTCCTCCAAACATCAGGCTGTACAGATATCCCTATGCCCAAAAGAGTGAAATTAAATGTATGGTTGTAGAAATGCCAGAGGCTGGTATAATTCAACCTAGTCAAACTTCTTTCTCTGCTCCAGTAGTATTGGTGCAAAATAAGGATGGATCATGGCGCATGTGTCTGGATTATAGGGAGCTCAACAAGCTCACTATTAAAGATAAATTTCCCATTCCTGTCATTGATGAATTATTGGATGAATTTCATGGATCAATTTACTTCACCAAGTTGGATCTTCGTTCAGGATATCATCAAATCATAATGAAGATTGAAGACATTCTGAAAACAATATTTAGAACTCATTAGGGTCATTATGAATTTTTGGTCATGCCTTTTGGCCTTACCAATGCACCTCCTACATTTCAAGGTTTGATGAATCCCATTTTCAAACCCTTCCTTAGAAAATTTGTGTTATTATTTTTTGATGATATACTAATCTACAACAAGTCTTGAAAGGATCATGTTGAACATGTTGACAGGGTGCTCAAACTATTGGAGGAGAAACAATTATATGCGAAAAGATCCAAATGTTTCTTTGGAGTACAAGAGGTGGAATATCTGGGTCATATTGTATCTCATGAAGGTGTTAAGGTAGACCCTAGAAAAATTAAATCCATTGAGGAATGGAAAATTCCCAAATCCATAAAGCATCTGCGAGGATTTCTCGGGTTGACAGGGTATTATCATAAGTTTGTTAAGAATTATGGGAGAATAGCAGCACCCCTAACAACATTATTGAAGAAAGATGCATTTTCATGGACTCTAGAAGCAATAAAGGCCTTCAAACATCTTAAAGAGGCAATGTGCCAAGCACCGGTCTTAGCTACACCGGACTTCACAAAAACCTTTATTGTGGAATGTGATGCTTCAGGAAATGGAATTGGTGCTGTTTTAATGCAAGATGAAAGACCCATTGCTTTCGAAAGTCGTCCAATCAAGGGAAAGTATTTACACAAAGCTATTTATGAGAAGGAAATGTTGGCAATACTACATGCACTTAAGAAATGGCGACCCTACCTAATGGGAAGACACTTCAAGGTAAAAATGGATCATGATAGTCTTAAATACTTTTTAGAACAAAAATTATCCTCTGAAGAGCAACAAAAATGGGTCACCAAGATGTTGGGTTATGACTTTGAAATCATCTACAAAAAAGGGAAGCAAAATGTTGTGGTAGATGCACTCTCAAGAAAGGATGAGGATGTGGAATCATTGTTGTGCATCATTTCTATTATCCAACCAGGTTGGATAAACGAAGAAAGGGAGGAATGGAAGAATGACAAAGAAGTGTGGGCACTCATTTGAAAGTTATAACAAGATCCTAGTACATCTGATACATTTAGCTGGAAAAATGATTCATTATGGTACAAAGATCGTTTATACCTATGTAAGAATTCCCAACTCAAACAAAATATTCTTATGGAATTGCACACTTCTCCTTTAGGAGTGCACTCAGGATTTTTAAAAACTTACCACAGGGTTAAGAAGGAATTTTTTTTGGATGGCCTTAAATCGGATATTCAAAAGTTTGTGGCAGAATGTTTGGTTTTCCAACAAAATAAAGTTGAAACAATTAAGACCCCAGGTCTATTACAACCTTTATTCATTCCAAGCCAACATTGGGAGGAGGCTTCAATGGATCTTATCACAGGTTTACCCAAGTCCGAAGGAAAGAGTGTCATCATGGTGGTAGTTGACAGACTTACCAAGTATGCACACTTTTGTGCATTATCACATCCATTTAAAGCCACTACAGTTTCTACTGCATTTATGGAAACAATTCAAAAGCTACATGGAAACCCAAAGATTATTGTAAGCGACAAAGATCCCATTTTCACTGGAAATTTTTGGACAGAATTATTTTCTTGTCTCGGTACTCAGTTAGCTCATAGCTCATCTTATCATCCTCAATCTGATGGGCAAAATGAGATAGTAAACAAATGTTTGAAAGGATATCTTTGTTGCTTTGTATCTGATAAACGGACACAATGGGTCAAATGGTTGCCTCTGGTTGAATGGTGGTATAACACTTCCTTCCATACTGCATAAAAAATGGCCCCATTTATGGTACTTTATGGATATAATCCACCATCCATCACATCATATTTAAGAGAAAATTCTAAGGTTCAAGTAGTGGAACATCACATCGAGCATCAACAACAAGTTCTCCAACTCTTAAAGGATAACCTCACGTTGGCACAAAATAGAATGAAACAACAGGCAGATCAACATCGCAGTGAAAGAAGTTTTGATGTAGGTGACTGGGTATTCCTATGACTACAACCATATAAACAAATGTCCCTCAAGCAAGCTAAGAAGGATAATAAATTATCACCAAAGTATTATGGTCCGTACAAGGTGTTGCAAAAGATTGGTACTATGGCATACAAATTGGAGCTTCCTGCAGAGTCCCGAGTGCACCCAGTTTTCCATGTTTCATGTTTAAAGAAGGTTATAGGTGACAAGCTCCCAGTTCAAACAATATTGCCAGAACTTGATGAGGAAGGAAAAATCATATTGGAACTGGAA
This sequence comes from Pinus tabuliformis, assembly GCA_031772625.1. Classification (NCBI taxonomy): domain Eukaryota; kingdom Viridiplantae; phylum Streptophyta; class Pinopsida; order Pinales; family Pinaceae; genus Pinus; species Pinus tabuliformis. The sequence continues at coordinate 644,862,147 of CM062815.1, read as the reverse complement.
GCAGTCACAGAAACAAGAACTTGACAGCTACGAAATCGATCAATTTCAGAGTATCTCATCAAGTGGAAGAACGTATTTGCTGAAGATTCCACATGGGAGGATGAGAATTTTATACAGAAGCATCCAGAACTACTCAAGTGTTGAGGACAATGATTTTTAGAAGGAGAGGGGCATGTTAGGCCCCTATAATACTAGTGATTCCCCCATTACTATTGTCATTGTATCCCTTATTGTTATTATTGTGCCCCTATTGTCCCCATATTGTTATTAGTATGCCCCAAAGAAACCCACTATTGTTATTTTTGTGGCCTTATGTTATTATTGTTATGTCGGCTTGATTATATGGTGACCCCTTAGACTCTTATATATAGAAGGGAGGTTTATCCATTTGAATCATCCAAGAATTGCTCATTTGTATAATGTAAAGGAGGTTGCCCCCTTAAAGAGGCTGAATTCTAAGGCGTTGATCTATCTTTTCTATCTTTTCGTGAGTTGATTCCTAACATCCAATATCATTGACTCAGTCAATGATATTTGGCCATCTATATAGGTGATATTTGAACAAAATGACTTGGTCAAAGAGGTTGGTGAGGCAATTCAAAGGGTTAGAGCCGAACTTGGAAATATGCCAGAAGAAGCCTCAAGAATAATCCAGTTCCTTAACTCAAAGAATAAGTATGAATTGCAGGAGCTTGGAATAGCTGACAGAACTAGGGCCATATTAGAAGTGAAGAAGGTAATCACCAAGAGGAACCTGATGACACAACTTGAGGATAAATTCCATACAATGGAGCAAGCAATAGCCAGGTTCATGGTCAAATTTGATACTTTGAGGCAGAAAGGTCTACCTAATCCACTGGTGATTAATGACAGGTTGATGCCACATGAAGACTATGATAAGAGAATCAGAGAAGTGGCAAAGGGAAAAGCCAATAGTTCCTCCATGAAAGGGATGCCTACAGGAACAGTCCTTTACCAGGATTTTGAGAACCTCTTTTACCTCCATCATGAGGTTAAACATATTTTTGTAAACAAGCCCAACTTTTCAAAATACACAGAAGCTGACGAAGTCTACAAAAGAATGGTAAATATTAAATTACCAGATACAGAGACTTGGGAAAAGTTAAATGATTTACTGTAAAAGTGCAAGGTAAACAGTGAATACAAAGCAGTGAAAGTAAAACAACAGATCAACTTAGTCAAAGAGTATCATATGAAAGATGAAAAGTATGAGTCAAAGGGTAGAGTAAAAGGACAACTAGCATAGAGCAACAACAGAAGAGAGAAAGAAAAAAAAGATCAAAACAACATACAACAAATCAGTAAAAGAAGGGACAACTAGCCCTTTAGTCTCCTAGGTGTCTCTATCTTCTTGCATGAAGATATTTTATTTTCCTTGAATAATTCCTAAAACAATTTAGGATATTTTGTAACTGTTTTTTGTATAAATACTTCATAATTCGAAGTATAGAGGGTGGATTGATGAACATTTCTATAGTTACATTGATCTGAAAACCTGATGGTTTATTGTAAAATTTTCAAGTCAGCAGACTGGACTGAGTAATAAAGGCATTGCATTACAGGATTCATGTGTTGGGCCACTTTAGTGAAGTATCTTTCATTTCTCAAATTGTTATCTTCTTAAGTATTTCACAAACATAAATGTTTTTTCCAATTTGAATGAAATAACTGGAATTTTACTTCAGAATTTGTTTAAGTACACTCTGTCTTGAACAATTATTCATTTTCATGTTTTCTTTTGATATCCAGAGTAGGGAATTCTTAATTGCTCCCTAGTTTTGATTGACCTCTTTAATTTCTCTCATTATCTGGTTTGAGGAATCCTTGATTTCTCCTTAACCCCAATTGAAAACCCACTTCACCATCTAGCCTTAAAGATCTGAATTTACTCAGCTACCTTGCCTTGTGAACATTATCTTTAGAACTTGATTCAGTCCCGTTTTCTTGACATTTGGACTCCATGGCCCAATGGTAAAAATACACTTATCTATTCATCTGAATCGGTGATTCGACCACCAAATCAAATAAAAAACCAACAAAGATTAAATAACTAGCCTAAAATCAACTAATCCAACAAAGTTAAACCATTAAGAGAGAGCCCTCTCTGAGTATTAGGAAGGCTAGATCCTAATCTCAAAAGTAGGTTTGTGGTTACCTCTATTATTTCTTTCATGACAACCCTACGGAAATTTCAGAGTGATAACATAGTGGCGACCATACTGAGGACAAGTTCTTAGTTTAATAAACCTTAAACAAAATCCTAAATCTCATCTTTGCACCTTAAGTCCATTTTAGGGTTGTTAAGAGGTTTCATTAAAAAATAAAAAAAATTTAAAATTGTGGCTTCCAAAAGAACATACTATACTAGGGCACATCCAGATCCAAATCCTGCTATAATTGTTGATAATCCAGACAAAATCTTAAGAAAAAACAATAAAGTAGAAAGTCAAGAGAGCATTAGTCAGCTAACCAAAGCAAATTCACTTCCTAAAGAGTTATCAAACTTAGAGGATCTTCAATTTGATTTATCATTTGAGCATTCATTGTTTCGTACCAAATCTGAAACTTCAGTCCATGATACTGTAATAGACCTTGCTTTTATTCAATTTATTGAATCAAAGAAGAATACTATATATCCTAATTTAGATCAACATGTTCTAGACACTTTTGACAAACTTGATGCTTTAACCTCAAATTTGATAAGACACATAGATGAAGCTTATTTTCAACAGTTAGTTGAATTAGCTTCCCTAATTGTTGCTACTCCTAAGCCTTCTACCATTCCTTCAGAGTATGTAAATTCATCTTTATTTAGTACCACCTCATCTATTATTTACACTACGCTTCATTCCAAAAAATCATTCATCCCCAATCTTCCTCTTCAGCATAGAGTTTTATTTCCATCCCCAAGCCCTCCAAGCTCAGCTGTAAGCCCTTCAAGTTCATCTTCAAGCACTACCATTTTACCTCCTAGCCAAGATAGAATATTAGCAATGGCTGCCAGATATGCTCCTTTGACCTTACCAGCTCAAGTACATGCCTGCCCTAAGATTACCAGATCAAAATATTTCAGTTTGATGGTACTGGTCAATATACTGCACAACAACATGTGAATAAAATAAATGATTATTTTGAATTACATGAAATTGATGAAGAATATGTACAAAAGATATTATTTTCATAAACACTGGCAGGAGATGTCAAGAAATGGTTCAAAAGTTTTCCTATTGGTCATATTGTTGATTTACCTGCTTTCCATAGATTGTTTATCAATAGATGGGAAAGAAAGAAAAATCCTTTACAAATATTATCTGAATATGAAAACATTAGAAGAGCTCCTAATGAATCTATTCAGGACTATTGTACTCGGTTTAATAGTATTTACAATGCAATCCTTGAAAATATCAAACCTCCACCAGACTTGGCACTAATCAAATTTCTTGATGGTTTTGACACTGATATGTCTTACCAATTGAGAGAAAGAAATCCTCCAACTCTAGAACAAATTCAAAGTGATGCAATTAGTGTAGAAGCTAACTTGCTGGCTAAAAGAGCTAGAATGAGGAATGAGAGGAGAGTTACCATTAAGGAGGAACCATCCACATCAGATGTTAAGATAGACACTTTGGCTAAAAGTTTAGAAAATTTAGTGGATAGGTTAGAAATTATGGAAAAAAAACCACAATGGGATAATCAACAACAAGGCCCTCAAATAAGAAATCCAAACTTTAGGAAGAATCCCAATACTGGTAAGCCTAGAGAAGGTCCACCTGATCAACAGATTAGACCACCTTTCCAAGAAAACTACGCTGAAAGTTCTCACCAAAATGAAGAAGATCAAGACACTCGTATTAACTTAATGGGAATAAATGATGGTAATACTATTTTTCTTACCTAAGAAGAACATGAATTATGCATGTTACAACAATTATAGTTACAATCTATAGAGTCCTTTTATTATAAACAAGGTTATGAATTTGCTATTAATGAAGTTCATAAGCAATATAACCTTAGGAGTAGGAAAAACACATAAGCCCCTACTCATAAAACTATCCAAACTCAGACTAAGAAAACAATGGGAGCTCTTGCAAGCAAAGTGCTGCAAATTCTCTCAAGAGAAACCCAAAAGGATTTCACTCCAAAGATTGCAGCCAGTCCAAAAATTGTAGACATTATAGATACTGCTGTCAAAACTTCCACTGATATTCAAAAATCAGCTGCTGTTAAAACTTCAAAGGAAGTCCAACCTTCAAATTTTATTCAGATTTCAACTACTTCCAAAACTATTCCAAATCAAAAAATTGAAAATAGTAAAACAAGGGATACCCAAACACAAACTGAATTACCAACTGAAGATAAGAAGGAAAAGACTACACAAACTCCAATTGCCAAGGAGGAAGTCATTCAGTTAGGCAAAACACAGACTCCATTTAATATCCAAACTAAAATTGCCAAATTGAAAATATTAGTTCCTTTAACAAAATTGATAAGAAATAATTCCTACAAAGCCCAAATCACTGAAACACTGAATATAGATGAAGGAGAAGACTCTGTTAATCTAAATTATGACCAACCAGAGTTAATATTTGGTCCTGAAGTAAATGGAAAACATGAACAAAGTGGTGTTCCTCCATTCTACATTAGCTTGACTATTCATGATAAAATCTTAGATAATGCTATGTTAGATTCAGGAGCATCCCACAATCTAATGCCAAAAGAAATCATGGAAACATTGGATTTAGATATAACTAGACCATACAAAGATCTTTTCTCTTTTGATTCTAGTAAAGTCAAGTGCCTGGGCCTAATAAAAGACTTGTGTGTTACTCTAGTTCAATACCCAGGTAAAAGTATTATCATGGATATTGTTGTTGCTGATATCCCTCCAAAATATGGAATTCTATTGTCTCATTCACGGGAAGAAAAATTGCAGGGATCTCTACAATTAGACATGTCTTATGCCACAATTTCAGTATTTGGTCAACCCAAAAAGCTTTATAGAGAAAATTTAATGAAATACATGGTCAGTAGTACAGATAAACCACAGAACTATCCTATTTTTTGTACATTCTGATATGGATTCTTTCATTTTATGTAATTCAGACACTAAAAAGGACAATAACACAGTTTTCAAACAAGAAAATAAAGAACCTAACAGTGAAAATATATTTCATGAATCTAGGTGGCACTTAGATTTTGAAGGTTCAATGAACAGATTAGGAGAAAGTGCAGGAGTTTGGATTCATAACATGGAAAATAATCATTTTGAAGGTCATGCCTTTAGATTAAACTTTAAATGCACAAACAACATGGTAACGTATGAAGCTTTAATCTTAGAATTGCAAATTGTAAGAAATTTGGAGCCAAGAGAGTTTATATCATGGGAGACTCTGAGTTGATCATAAAACGAATTAGAGGAGAGTATTCTGTGAATAATCGAAGACTTAGCCAATACAGATAAAATGTTCTAGATCTGATTAAAGAACTTCTTGAAATTGATTTTACTGCTATTATTAGGAAATAAAACATGCAATCTCACAGTTTGGCTACTTTTGCTAGCACTTGTAGATTACCTTTTCATCCCAATCACCACTACACTGCAGAGGCGAGACACATGCCTGTTATACCTGATAACTCAAATATTGGCAGACTTTTTCACAAGATTCTCAAATCTATGATTTCATGAATGCTGAAGGAGAATTCCAAAACTGTAACATAGATGATTGTATAGTAGATGACACCATGGATAGTGAAATAGATATAAATGTTGTAGATGTAAATAAACCCACTAAATTCACTAAAGTAGAAATAGATAACTTAGAAAAAGTAGAAATAGAAGAATTAGTTAATGATGATTCTGAGATTTTAAACCTTAAAAATAGCTTTTTTCCTAAGGGATTAGTCCCATTAGAAGATCTATTTGACTCAAATGATGTAGCTAGGAAACAAAAAATGGAGCCTTTAAGATCAGACATAGAAGAATGCAACCTAGGAACAGAAGAAAAACCTAAGCTTGCTAAGTTATCCAAAGCATTACCTCCAGTTGAAAAGCTGAAATACATAAGTTTTTTTAAAGAATTTCGAGATGTCTTTGCTTGGAGTTATGAAGACCTCAAGTCTTATGAAACCAAAATTATTCAACATAAAATACCCATAAAAGAAGATCAAAAACCCTTTAAACAAAAGCTTAGGAGAATTAATCCAGTTCTTATGCCATTAATTGAAAAAGAAGTAAAAAGGATGTATGAGGCACAAATCATAACACATATTAAATATTCAGATTGGGTCTCTAATTTAGTCACCACAAGAAAGAAAACAAGAGAAATCAAACTATGTGTTGATTTCAAAAACTTGAACAAAGTATCACTAAAGGATAACTATCCCCTCCCTAAAATGGACCATATTCTCCAGAGGGTAGTAGGGTCATCCATAATTTCATTACTTGATGGATTTTCTGGATACAACCAAATCCTTGTTCAACCAGAGGATCAAGCAAAAACTGCATTTACCACTCCCTGGGGTACTTTCATGTATTTGAAAATTCCTTTTGGATTGATGAATGCTGGAGCAACATTCCAAAGAGCAATGGACATAGATTTTGAAAAATAAATCCATGAATTTCTAGTTGTTTACCAAGATGATATCACAGTGTTTTCAAAATCAGATAATGAACATCTAGATCACCTAATAAGAGTATTCATAAAATGTGGAAAATTTGGCATTTCTTTGAATCCTAAGAAGACACTTTTTGGTTTAGAAGAAGGTAAACTCTTAGGACACATAATTTCAAAAGAGGGCATTAGAATTGATCTAGCTAGAATAGAGGCAATCCTAAACATCAGTCATCCTAGAAACATTAAAGAATTGCAATCATTCTTAGGTAAAATAAATTTTCTTAGAAGATTCATTTCTAACTTAGCAGAACTAATCAGAAAATTGAATAACATGTTAAAGAAAGATTCAACACTTAAGTGGGCAGTAGAGGCTAAGCAGTCTTTGAGGCAATCAAAGAAGCCCTCACTAAAACACCTTGTCCTCATAAGTCCTGATTTCAAAAAAGATTTTATAATTTTTTTCTTTTGCTTCAGAACATACTATTGCAACAGTCTTGTTGCAAAAGAATGATCAAGGTTATGAGCAGCCTATTGCATTTTTCAGCAAATCTTTGAGAGATGCTACACTAAAGTATAATATAATGGAAAAACAAGCACTTGTTTTAGTGAAGGCTATTAAAGATTTCAGAGTGTACATTTTATGCTCACACATCATTGCATATGTTCCAAATTTAGTAGTAAAAGACATTTTAACACAGGATGGGCCTGAAGGAAAGAGTGGCAAATGGATTGCCACTATTTTGGAATATGATGTTGAAATGAAGCCCACAAAACTAATCAAAGGCCAAGGTTTAGCCAAACTCATGGTTGAATCAAATTGTTAGGCCTTAGATATAAATTTCATTGGTGCTTTAGATGATTAGGAAGAGATGGCGACTCCACAGATCAGTGAAGCTTTTTTAGATTTAACTTGGTATACATATATCATATTTGTTTTACTAAATTTACAAGCTCCTCCTGGTTTATCTAGAACTAATGGTAGATTCTTGAAAATGAAATCATTGAAATAGTGTATCATATACAATGCTTTATTTTGGAAAGATAATGGTGGCATTTTGTTAAATTGTTTATTAAAAGATGAAGCTGACAAAGTTATGCAAGAATTTCATGCAGGAGATTGTGGAGGACACCTATACTAGAAAACAACTGCTGATAAGATTTTAAGGGCAGGTTTTTACTGGCCCACCCTTTTTGCAGATGTCAGAAAATATGTGACCTCCTATCACAAATGCCAAATCTTTGAAGGAAAGAAGAAACTCTTACCATTACCCCTCAAAACCATCTCCATAGAAATCCCATTTCAACAATGGGCTCTATAATTCATTGGTGAAATTCACCCATCCTCCTCAGCCCAACATAAATGGATTTTGACAGCCACTGATTACTTTACTAAATGGATAGAAGCCATCCCTTCTAGACAAGCCATAGATTCTGTCATCATCTCATTCCTTGAAAACAATATCCTTTCAAGATTTGGATGCCCACAAAAGCTCATTATTGATAATGCAGTTGCTTTCAAATCCAAGAAAATGATAGACTTTTGTAACAGATACCACATTACCCTTGGCCATTCCACAACCTATTACCCTCAAGGTAATGGACTGGAAGAATCCTCAAACAAAAGCCTTGTGAATATAATCAAGAAACTGTTAGAAGACAATAAGAAGACTTGGAACAAAAAGTTGGTTAATACCTTATGGGAAGACATACGAACTACCAAAAAATCCATTGGTACATCTCCTTATAAGCTAGTATATGGAATGGATGCTATTTTTCCATCCTCTTTAGGAGTACCAGTGATGAAAATGATTCAAGAACTGCAGGTAGAATGAAATGATATCCAAAGGAGGATAAATCAGACAATACATTTGCAACAAACCAGGGAAGAAGTCTATGCCAAATCCCAAGTGATCTAAGATAAAATCAAAAATATTTTTAACAAGAAAACCAAAGTTGATGATTTTTAGATAGGTTAAAAAGTACTCAAATGGGATTCCAGGAGAGAAGAAAAGGGTAAACATGGTAAATTTGATTTCCTATGGCAAGGCCCTTACATCATTTATGGTTACAGATGATTCGGATTTTAAACAGGAATGCAAAAAATTACAGAGATAACCATAAACATAGATATGCAGTGGAAAAAATACCTCATTTCATTAATGTAAAATACTGAAATATGCTTACAAATTGTAATGGAAATAAACCAGCTAGGGCGATGGTAGCTTATCTCTGAGAAGAGATGTGGCGGATAAATGTCCCTGAACTGTGTTACAATGAGGCTTGAAGGCCTATTTATTGTTGATAAACAATGGAAAACCCTTAACATTCCAAAACCTAACCCTAGAAGATGAAACACAAAATTGTGGGCCCTGTTTGGGTAAACTGGTACATCAACTTCCCGGGGTCGTAACTTTGGCATACGATCTCTGTTTGACGCATACAATAGCTCGTTAGAAAGATATATCCGAGCAATACCACTTTGGGAAGGGAAACACCAGTCCATGGACCCATGTTGCCCCCATATTTCCCAAAAAATGTCGTTTAGGGCCTCAAAACGGCTTCGGAAGCTCAGGACCCGAAAAATTGCTAAAAATAGTAAACTGTGCTACAATTTAGGAAACTGAAAAAACTGAAAGAGATAGTTGTGTGTGTCCAAATGGGCTAGGTGGGTGGCCACCAACATCCACCTGGATGATTCCTCCCCCCTTAGGAAGCAATGGTCCCCATTGCGTTGAGTTCCTCCCTAAGATGAGGAAGCTTCCGCTGAGCTGGGTCTCTAGTGAGCTGTTCTGCAATCTCTGATGTGTCCAGAAATGGTGGGAAGCATGGTCGATGACAGTCCACATTGAAGACTCAGTGCAAGCCAAGGAATGGAGGAATGTTATGCCTCAAAGCATTGTTTCCCGTAGCCTTGGTACTGGTGTAAGGACCATGTCGGAGTGGTCTGAGTTTCTGATGGGTTCTGGTAAGGCGTTCTCTCTGCAGATGTAACCAAAATTTATTGCCCACCTGAAACTTGTGTGGTACCCCTGTGGGTGAGGAGAAGTTATTCCTGTGTTCTGTCATGACCATATCCCTTTGCTGCTGCTGCTCCATGGAGGAACCCTTTGCGGGGGTCATGGATGTAGCAATGATCTTCCCCTTACCTTGGGAGAGAACCAGACAAAAAATGAATTTCCTAGTCTGGGAGATGAGCTTGCTGCCTTCCTTGGCAGTGATCAAAGAGGTGGCGGTAGGTGGGGCTACCTCCGGTATCCTGTATAATGAATTATCCAAAGAAATAATGACAGCGCGAGGCCTTGACTCATACATAGCGTGTCACCTCCACAAGTATGGCTGGCCTAATAGTACATCACAAACATCCAGAGGTGTAACATCACACGATACCTCGTCTGTGAAGCGCTTGATGCTGTAGGGAAGGTGGCACTGTTGGCGAACTTTGAGATCTCGTCCTTCGTGAAGTCACCCGATACTGTATGGCCGCGGGTGTGGTGTAGTCGGTAGGCCCAACTGCTTCATGACCTCTGCTAAAACAAGGTTCTTTTGGATGCCACTATCGACAATGAATTGCAGCGGTGAACCCTTCATCCACATCTGTGAGTGGAAAAGACGCTCCCCCTCCTCTGGATCTTCGGGCTCATTTTTCTGGATCTTGGCAGTGGCAATAGTGGCACTGGGATCTGCATCAATGATCTACTTTCCTTTTCCATTCCCCTTGTTGGGTTCTAGCTCAGGGTCGGAACATGCATCTGATTCGGAAGCCTTCAACTCAGCCACCAGCCACTGCTTGGTCTGACACTCACTTGTGTTATGAGTGGGACTCTTATGGAACTCACACTACTTCCCTGTGTCCTTCTTCAGCTTCATGGTGTTTTTCTTTTCTTGCGGCTTTGACAGGTTGTCTTGGGTCACCCCGCCTTGGCTTTGTCCTTTGGGCTTCGGATTTGCAGATCCGAAGTCTCGCTTCTTTTGTTTGAACTTTTGCTTGATTTTGACAGCGTATCCGTATGCCGTGCCGAGCGAGGAGATGTTCAGGAACTCCATCTCTTCTTGGATGTACCTGTGTAGGCAGCAGTAGTACTTGAGTACCATATGCAACTCAGAATCTTTGATACCCAACTGTGTGCGAAGGGTATGAAAAATGTTTGTGAACTCTGGCACATCTTGGTCCCTTCCCTGCCGCAGCGTGGTCCACTTTATGTATTTATCCTCGTAGCTTTTGACAGGGTAGTACTGCTCCTTGATGGCATCCTGGAATGAATCCCAAGTGGGTGTGGCTGAAAATAGTGAGCCTGTGCTTTCATTCTTCTGCTCGCAGTAGGTTTCCCACCAGTCCTTGACGTGGGGGGCTGCTTTGAGAAGAGCGAAAACAATATTTTTCCGACTTGAAAATTCATGAACAGAAAAATAACCCTCTAGCAGATTTAACCATTTATCTATGGCATTTACGTCTATTTGACCCTCAAATATGGGGTCGAAATTAACTTGTACCTTAAACGGTGTGGCATTTCCAGAGTAGCTGTTGGAAGCTGATGCGTCACCTCTGGGTAGCCGCTGAAGGATCTGCGCAAAGCTATCCATCATCGCATTCCTTTATCGCTGGTGGGCTTCTTCGAGCAAGATTTTGATAGGATCTCCTGCTCCCTCATCTTTCTTCTCATCCGCCATGGGAGGCCATCGAGATTTGCGAGGCTAGACTTGCAAAGGTTCAACCAGTTCAAGCCCTAACTCCTTATATCTCGACCTCATTGGGGACATGCAAAGAAAAACAGAGAAAAAGCAGACCGCTCTGATACCACTGATCCGGATTTTAAATAGGAATGCAAAAAATTACAGAGATAACCATAAACACAAATATGCAGTGGAAATAATACCTCATTTCATTAATGTAAAATACTGAAATATGCTTACAAACAGTAATGGAAATAAACCAGCTAGGGCGATGTTAGCTTATCTCTGAGAAGAGATGTGGCGGCTACATGCCTTTAAACTATGTTACAATGAGGCTTGAAGGCCTATTTATTGTTGAGAAATAATGGAAAACCCTTAACATTCCAAAACCTTACCCTAGAAGATGAAACGCCAAACTGTGGGCCTCGTTTAGGTAAATTGGTACATCAACTTCCCGGGGTTGTAACTTTGGCATACGATCTCTGTTTGACACGTAAAATAGCTCATTAGAAAGATCTATCCGAGCACTACCACTTTGGGAAGGGAAAATTCAGTACATGGACCCATGTGGCCCTCAGATTTCCCCAAAAACGTCGTTTAGGGCCTCAAAACTGCTCGGGAAGTTCAGGACTCGAAAAGCTGCTAAAAATAGTAAATTGTGCTACAATTTAGGAAACTGAAAACAATGAAAGAGACAATTGTGGGGGTCCAAATGGGCTAGGTGGGTGGCCACCAACATCCACCTGGATCATTCCTCCCCCCTTAGTGTAGAAATTTTGAATAATAAACACTTATTCACAGAGATTATCCTGATCATGCACTATTGCGGAATACATGCACAATACATAAGCTCCTCTACATTGATCATCAATTTAGCAACATTAAAAACAATGAAACATCAATCATATGCACACATTAACACAGTATGTAACCCGGGGAAAGCTTACAACTGAAAACCCCACACTATCTGTATATTAATGATTGAGAACATGTAACAATACATAGTACAATACTCCTCACAAGTATCCAGCACTATCTCCACCTGTTACACACAAAACTAGCTCAGATCTGATCAATCACTGCTCAAATCTCCTCCACTGCTTTGCCTGCCTCCACTGCACAACCCTGCAAGAGAATGAATGATGAATGGCTGATCCAAACTCCTATTTACCTTGTGAAAATCACTCACATTGGAAATCACGTGAGCACAGGCTATTCTACTGGGCATATGTTGTGCAATCCTCATGGGCATACTCAATACATTGCTTGTGCAAGATCTCATGCACAACTATAGTCACAACTGATAGCAATCTCAACCTCTAACACCTGTCTCCACTGAACTGTACATGCACTGAGTTAACTGATGTATTCTTTAGTTGCATTATGAGTTAATAATTAGTGAATTAATTTAATCAATTAATTCACATCACTCATCACTAGTCTATTTGCAGTTAGACTAATTACAACTAGTTTAACAAAGTCAAACTGAACACAACTCCATCAACTCCACATCCAACTCCACAGAACTCACATGCATGAGTTCTAATTGATGTCCTGCATGCAATAGCTCAACTGACTCACAAGAAAAGCGTATTTCCTTCTGACAGCTGCATGTGCCACATCTGTAGCTCAAACTGAAGTGCTCCAAGAGGATAAGATAAAGTTTATAGTCCAGATATTATTATGAGACAATAATATTTGACTTTTCTATTTTTGACTAGCAGTCTAAAAATAGACTCTGATCGCTCCTGCTGTGATCCAAAAATAGAAGTCCATCTATTTTTCCCAACATGACCAATCATCCATAAACAACATACTGCAACTCATAGACCATGATCCATATTTCTAAAAATAGACATAGTCTAAAAATAGACTTTGCGCCATAATTTGCCTGTGGGCCCACTTAGTGAAGGCGACTCCTTTCCACTAAGATCCATCATCTTGTTTCATTTTCAACACTCCCTCTCAACAAGATATGGATTATCTGCAACCCCTATCCTGCAACTCTGGAATGTTCTGCATGCAACACATTTGCCCGGTCCACTTTGCTCCAACAACACCTGGAACAAAAACACTCCCAACTGACCACTCTGTTGGGCTAGGAACATACTCTGATGCTGAAGCTCTACCTGCTGCTGAAAGTGCTCCCTCTCTAACATCTGCGCTACTGCAACATCTCCATGCATCTCACACCATTGCACACTTCTCTGTGCCACCTAGCACTGTGCAAAACACTTGTGCCTCTCGTATTGCTGCAGCCTGCTAGCTATGTGCTATCCTAGGATTCCCTACACTATCTCTCTCTCTGCCGCTCCATCCGCATCTGTCTCTACCTAATCAGTTAGTTCCTGCTACTCCACATCGGGGCTCCCATAGCAAGGTCTCATCCAAGAGGTTGGGTACCTCAAGGATTCTGCCCCTCCTCCTTGGGACGATCAATCCACATCACCCCACCTCCTACCTAGAGGTATGGCTGCATGTGATCCCTCTGCCCACCTGGCTTGAAGTTTCCCCCTACTGAAGGTCTCTGCATGAGTAGATGTCTCTACTCGATCTCCTCTCAGCTTCTCTAGTCGTGGCTGCTCCACAACCTCCTGAAGCTACTGTACCAATCGTGGCTCCTCCACAATCGTCTGAGACTTCTTCTGGCTCTGCATGTTGAGAGGTAATATACCGTCCCTCTCAACCACCAAGTCTCCATCAGTTGCCTTGCTGCTCAAGGCTTTGCATGCATCTACATGCAACTGATAAAGGTTCCTGACTCGAACCCCTATCTTCCGGGTTTCTCCAGTTGTCTTGTTGCGTAGGAAAGCCTTTCCCTCACTGAAGACAACAACATATCCCTTGTCTTCTAACATCGCCACAGAGATAAGATTCTTCTTCAATCCTGGAACATGCATCACTTCCTTCAATCTGAAGGGTTTACCAGACTCCCTCTCAAAGGAAATGGTACCGATACCGATCGCACTGTATCTACCATCATCGCTCATCTCGATGTGCACTCCAAGATCTTTCTTATCCAGATCAGAAAACAAATCTCGATCTCCTGTCATGTGAGAAGACACACCACTGTCCAAGAACCACACCGATCCCATCACACTTGAAACCAAGCATGTGATTAATGAAAAATCAAGCTCAAACTGCGAGGCTAGAGCCTCTCCTGCTGCAGATCCAACAGCTTGCTTGTTCTTCTTCTTCTGCGGACAATCTGTGGCATCTTCATTCTCAGCTTTGATGTTTCTGAGTTTATCCTTGAGCGCCATTCCACCAGCTCAAAAAATCAACTTCTTCTGATCTAAAATTCGTGAGAACAAAGTATTTCTTGTACAGAGATCGACTGTATGGGCATTCACCGGATATCTCACCTTCCAAAAGAAGGATGAATCCAGAGGCTACCTGGCCCGATTACAGACTCTACCTGAAGAAATAAAATGTAAACACTTTCTAAATAATAGATCTGATGATCAATCCCGCTTTGATATCTTGTAGAACTTTTTCTACAAATCAACCAGCTTTGATACCATGTAGAAATTTTGAATAATAAACACTTATTCATAGAGATTATCCTGATCATGCACTATTGCGGAATACATGCACAATACATAAGCTCCTCTACGTTGATAATCAATTTAGCAGCATTAAAAACAATGAAACATCAATCACATGCACACATTAACACAGTATGTAACCCGGGGAAAGCTTACAGCTGAAAACCCCACACTATCTGTATATTAATGATTGAGAACATGTAACAATACATAGTACAATACTCCTCACAAGTATCCAGCACTATCTCCACCTGTTACACACAAAACTAGCTCAAATCTGATCAATCACTGCTCAAATCTCCTCCACTGCTTTGCCTGCCTCCACTGCACAACCCTGCAAGAGAATGAATGATGAATGGCTGATCCAAACTCCTATTTACCTTGTGAAAATCACTCACACTGGAAATCACGTGAGCACAGGATATTCTACTGGGCATATGTTGTGCAATCCTCATGGGCATACTCAATACATTGCTTGTGCAAGATCTCATGCACAACTATAGTCACAACTGATAGCAATCTCAACCTCTAACACCTGTCTCCACTGAACTGTACATGCACTGAGTTAACTGATGTATTCTTCAGTTGCATTATGAGTTAATAATTAGTGAATTAATTTAATCAATTAATTCACATCACTCATCACCAGTCTATTTGCAGTTAGACTAATTACAACTAGCTTAACAAAGTCAAACTGAACACAACTCCATCAACTCCACATCCAACTCCATAGAACTCACATGCATGAGTTCTAACTAATGTCCTGCATGCAATAGCTCAACTGACTCACAAGAAAAGTGTATTTCCTTCTGACAGCTACATGTGCCACATCTGTAGCTCAAACTGAAGTGCTCCAAGAGGATAAGATAAAGTTTATAGTCCAAATATTATTATGAGACAATAATATTTGACTTTTCTATTTTTGACTAGCAGTCTAAAAATAGACTCTGATCACTCCTGCTGTGATCCAAAAATAGAAGTCTATCTATTTTTCCCAACATGACCAATCATCCATAAACAACACACTGCAACTCATAGACCATGATCCATATTTCTAAAAATAGACATAGTCTAAAAATAGACTTTGCGCCATAATTTGCCTACGGGCCCACTTAGTGAAGGCGACTCCTTTCCACTAAGCTCCATCATCTTGTTGCATTTTCAACACTTAGGAAGCAATGTTCCCCATTGCATTGAGTTCCTCCCTGAGATGAGGAAGCTTCTGCTGAGATGGGTCTCTGGTGAGCCATTCAACAATCTCTAATGTGTCCAGAAATGGTGGGAAGCATGGTCAACGACGGTCCACATTGAATACTTAGTGCAAGCCAAGGAATGGAGGAATGTTGTGCTTCAAAGCATTGTTGCCCGTAGCCTTGGTACTGGTGTAAGGACCATGTCGGAGTGGTCTAGGTTTCTGATGGGTTCTGGTAAGGCGTTCTCTTTGCAGATGTAACCAAAAGTTGTTGCCCACCTGAAACTTGTGTGGTACCCCTGTGGGTGAGGAGACGTTATTCCTGTGTTCTATCATGACCATATCCCTTTTCTACTGCTACTGCATGGAGGAACCATTTGCGGGGGTCATGGATGTCGCAATGATCTTCCCCTTACTTTGGGAGCGAACCAAAGAGAAAATGAATTTCCTAGTCTGGGAGATGAGCTTGCTGCCTTTCTTGGAAGTTATCAAAGAGGTGGAGGTAGGTGGTGTTACCTCCGGTATCCTGTATAATGAATTATCCAAAGAAATAATGACAGCATGAGGCCTTGACTCATACACAACATATCGCCTCCACAAGTATGGCTAGCCTAATAGTACATCACAAACATCCAGAGGCATAACATCACACAATACCTCGTCTATGAAGGGCTTGATGCTATAGGGAAGGCAGCACTATTGGCGAACTTTGAGATCTCGTCCTTCGTGAAGCCACCTGATACTGTACAACCGCGGGTGTGGTGTAGTCGGTAGGCCCAACCGTCTCACGACCTCTGCTGAAACGAGGTTCTTTTGGTTTCCACTGTCGACAATGAATTGCAGCGGCGAACCCTTCACCCACATCTGTGAGTGGAAAAGACGCTCCCCCTCCTCTGGATCTTCAGGCTCATTTTTCTAGATCTTGGCGGTGGCTATAGTGGCACTGAGATCTGCATCAATGATCTGCTTCCCTTTGCCATTCCCCTTGTCGAGTTCTGGCTCAGGGTTGGAACATGCATCTGATTCAGAAGCCTTCAACTCAGCCACTAGCGACTTCTTGGTCCGACACTCACTTGTGTTATGAGTGGGACTCTTATGGAATTCACACCACTTCCCTGTGTCCTTCTTCGGCTTCGTGGTGTTGTTCTTTTCTTGCGGCTTCGACGGGTTGTCTTGGGTCAACCTGCCTTGGCTTTGTCCTTTGGGCCTCGGATTTGCAGATCCAAAGTATCGCTTCTTCTGTTTGAACTTTTGCTTGATTTTGACAGCGTATCAGTATGCCGTGCCGAGCGAGGAGATGTTCAGGAACTCCATCTTTTCCTGGATGTATCTGTGTAGGCAGCCGTGGTACTTGAGTACTAGATGCAACTCAGAATCTTTGATACCCAACTGTGTGAGAAGGGTATGAAAAATGTTTGTGAACTCTGGTACATCTTGGTCCCTTCCTTGCTGCAGCGTGGTCCACTTTATGTATTTGTCCTCGTAGCTTTTGACAGGGTAGTACTACTCCTTGATGGCATCTAGGAATGAATCCCAAGTGGGTGCGGCTGAAAATAGTGAGCCTGTGATTTCATTCTTCTGCTCGCAGTAGGTTTCCCACCAGTCCTTGACGTGGGGGCTGCTTTGAGAAGAGCGAAAACAATTTTTTCCAGACTCGAAAATTCATGAACAGAAAAATAACCCTCTAGCAGATTTAACCATTTATCTACGGCATCTGCGTCTATTTGACCCTCGAATATGGGGATTTCAAAATTAACTTGTACCTTAAATGGTGTGGCGTTTCTAAAGTAGCTGTTGGAAGCCGATGCGTCGCCTCTGGGTAGCCACTGAAGGATCTGCGCAAAGCTATCCATCATTGCGTTCCTTTGTCACTCGAGGGCTTCTTTGAGCAAGATTTTGATAGGATCTCCTACCCCCTCATATTTCTTCTCATCCGCCATGGGAGGCTGTCGGGATTTGTGATGCTGGTCTTGCAAAGGTTCGACCAGTTCAAGCCCTAACTCCTTATATCCTGACCTCGTTGGGGACATGCAACGAAAAATAGAGAAAAAGTAGACCGCTCTAATACCACTAATCTGGATTTTAAACAGGAACACAACAAGTTACAGAGATAACCATAAACATAGATATGCAGCGGAAATAATAGCTCATTTCATTAATGTAAAATACTGAAATATGCTTACAAACAGTAATGGAAATAAACCAGCTAGGGCGATGGTAGCTTATCTCTGAGAAGAGATGTGGCAGCTACATGCCTCTGAACTGTGTTACAATGAGGCTTGAAGGCCTATTTATTGTTGAGAAACAATGGAAAACCCTTAACATTCCAAAACCTAACCCTAGAATATGAAACGCCAAACTGTGGGCCCCGTTTGGGTAAATTGGTACATCAACTTCTCAGGATCGTAACTTTGGCATACGATCTCTGTTTGACGCGTACAATAGCTCGTTAGAAAGATCTATCCGAGCAATACCACTTTGGCAAGGGAAACATCGGTCCATGGACCCATGTTGCCCCCAGATTCCCCAAAAAACGTCGTTTAGGGCCTCAAAATGGCTCCGGAAGTTCAGGACCCGAAAAATAGCAAAAAATAGTAAACTGTGCTACAATTTAGGAAACTGAAAAAACTGAAAGAGACAGTTGTGGGGGTCCAAATGGGCTAGGTGGGTGGCCACCAACATCCACCTGGATCATTCCTCCCCCCAGGAAGCAATGGTCCCCATTGCGTTGAGTTCCTCCCTGAGATTAGGAAGCTTCTGGTGAGCTGGGTTTCTGGTGAGCTGTTCTGCAATCTCTGATGTGTCCAAAAATGGTGGGAAGCATGGTCGACGACGGTCCACATTGAACACTCGGTGCAAGCCAAGGAATGGAGGAATGCTGTGCTTCAAAGCATTGTTGCCCATTTAAACAGGAATAGAAAAATAACCCTCTAGCAGACTTAACCATTTATCTACGGCATCTCCGTCTATTTGACCCTCGAATATGGGGATTTCAAAATTAACTTGTACCAACGGTGTGGCATTTATAGAGTAGCTGTTGGAAGCCGATGCGTCACCTCTGGGTAGCCGCTGAAGGATCTGCGCAAAGCTATCCATCATCGCGTTCCTTTGTCGCTCGAGGGCTTCTTTGAGCAAGATTTTGATAGGATCTCCTGCCCCCTCGTCTTTCTTCTCATTTGCCATGGGAGGCCATTGGGATTTGCGAGGCTAGTCTTGAAAAGGTTCGACCAGTTCAAGCCCTAACTCCTTATATCCCGACCTCGTTGGGGACATGCAAAGAAAAATAGAGAAAAAGCAGACCGCTCTGATACCACTGATCCGGATTTTAAACACGAACACAAAAAATGACAAGGATAACCATAAACACAGATATGCAGCGGAAATAATACCTCATTTCATTAATGTAAAATACTGAAATATGCTTACAAATAATAATGGAAATAAACCAACTAGGGCAATGGTAGCTTATCTATGAGAAGAGATGTGGCGACTACATGCCTCTGAACTGTGTTACAATGAGGCTTGAAGGCCTATTTATTGTTGAGAAACAATGGAAAACCCTTAACATTCCAAAACCTAACCCTAGAAGATGAAATGCCAAAATGTGGGCCCCGTTTGGGTAAATTGGTACATCAACTTCTTGGGGTCGTAACTTTCGCATACGATCTCTGTTGGACCGGTGTTGCCCTTCGATTTCCCAAAAAATGTCGTTTAGGGCCTCAAAATGGCTCCGGAAGTTTAGGACCCGAAAAACTACTAAAAATAGTAAACTGTCCTACAATTTAGGAAACTGAAAAAACTTAAAGAGATAGTTGTGGGGGTCCAAATGTGCTAGGTGGGTGGCCACCAACATCCACCTGGATCATTCCTCCCTCCTTAGGAAGCAATGGTCCCCATTGCGTTGAGTTCCTCCCTAAGATGAGGAAGCTTATGCTGAGATGGGTCTTTGGTGAGCTATTCTGCAATCTCCGATGTGTCCAGAAATGGTGGGAAGCATGATCGATGATGGTCCACATTGAACACTCGGTGCAAGCCAAGGAATGGAGGAATGCTATGCTTCAAAGCATTGTCTCCCGTAGCCTTGGTATTGGTATAAGGACCATGTCGAAGTGGTCTGAGTTTCTAATGGGTTCTGGTAAGGCGTTCTCTCTGCAGATGTAACCAAAATTTGTTGCCCACCTGAAACTTGTGTGGTACCCCTGTGCGTGAGGAGAAGTTATTCCTGTGTTCTGTCATGACCGTATCCCTTTGTTGTTGCTACTGCGTGGAGGAACCCTTTGTGGGGGTCATGGATGTAGCAACGATCTTCCCCTTACTTTGGGAGCGAACCAGATAGAAAATGAATTTCCTAGTCTAGGAGATGAGCTTACTGCCTTTCTTGGCAGTGATCAAAGAGGTGGCAGTAGGTGGGGCTACCTTCGGTATCCTGTATAATGAATTATCCAAAGAAATAATGATAGCGCGAGGCCTTGACTCATACACAGCATGTCACCTCCACAAGTATGGCTGGCCTAATAGTACATCACAAACATTTATAGGTGTAACATCACACAATACCTCGTCTGTGAAGGGCTTGATGCTGTAGGGAAGGCGACACTGTTGGTGAACTTTGAGATCTCGTCCTTCGTGAAGCCACCTGATACTGTACGGCCGCAGGTGTAGTGTAGTCGGTAGGCCCAACCGCTTCATGACCTCTGCTGAAGCGAGGTTCTTTTGGCTGCCACTATCGACAATAAATTGCAGCGGTGAACCCTTCACTAACATCTGTGAGTGGAAAAGACGCTCCCCCTCCTCTGGATCTTCAGGCTCATTTTTCTGGATCTTGGCGGTGGCAACAGTGGCACTGGGATCCGCATCAATGATATGCTTCCCTTTGCCATTCCCCTTGTCAGGTTCTGGCTCAGGGTCGGAACATGCATCTGATTCGGAAGCCTTCAACTCAGCCACCAACGACTGCTTGGTCCGACACTCACTTGTGTTATGAGTGGGACTCTTATGGAACTCACACCACTTCCCTGTGTCCTTCTTCAGCTTCGTGGTGTTGTTCTTTCTTACGGCTTCGACGGGTTGTCTTGGGTCACCCTGCCTTGGCTTTGTCCTTTGGGCTTCGGATTTGTAGATCCAAAGTCTCGCTTCTTCTGTTTGAACTTTTGCTCAATTTTGACAGCGTATCGGTATGCTGTGCCGAGCGAGGAGATGTTCAGGAACTCCATCTCTTCTTAGATGTATCTGTGTAGGTAGCCGTGGTACTTGAGTACCAGATGCAACTCAGAATCCTTGATACCCAACTATGTGCGAAGGGTATGAAAAATGTTTGTGAAATCTGGCACATCTTGGTCCCTTCCCTGCTGTAGCGTGGTCCAATTTATGTATTTGTCCTTGTAGATTTTGACAGGGTAGTACTGCTCCTTGATGGCATCTCGGAATGAATCCCAAGTGGGTGTAGCTGAAAATAGTGAGCCTGTGCTTTCATTATTTTTCTCGTAGTAGGTTACCCACCAGTCCTTGACGTCGGGGGATGCTTTGAGAAGAGCGAAAACAATCTTTTCCCGACTCGAAAATTCATGAATAGAAAAATAACCCTCTAGCAGATTTAACCATTTATCTATGGCATCTACGTCTATTTGACCCTCGAATATGGGGATTTCAAAATTAACTTGTACCTTATACTGTGTGGTGTTTCCAGAGTAGCTGTTGGAAGCCGATGCGTCGCCTCTGGGTAGCCGCTGAAGCATCTGTGCAAAGCTATCCATCATCGCGTTCCTTTGTCGCTCGAGGACTTCTTCAAGCAAGATTTTGATAGGATCTCCTGCTCCCTCGTCTTTCTTCTCATCCACCATGGGAGGCTGTTGGGATTTGCGAGGCTGGTCTTGCAAAGGTTCGACTAGTTCAAGCCCTAACTCCTTATATCCCGACCTCGTTGGGGACATGCAAAGAAAAACAAAGAAAAAGTAGACCGCTCTGATACCACTGATCCAGATTTTAAATAGGAATGCAACAAATTACATAGATAACCATAAACACAGATATGCAGTGGAAATAATACCTCATTTCATTAATGTAAAATATTGAAATATGCTTACAAACAGTAATGGAAATAAACCAGCTAGGGCGATGGTAGCTTATCTTTGAGAAGAGATGTGGCAGCTACATGCCTCTGAACTATGTTACAATGAGGCTTGAAGGCCTATTTATTGTTGAGAAACAATGGAAAACCCTTAACATTCCAAAACCTAACCCTAGAAGATGAAACTCCAAACTGTGGGCCCCTTTTGGGTAAATTGGTACATCAACTTCCCGGGGTCATAACTTTTGCATACGATCTCTGTTTGACACATACAATAGCTCACTAGAAAGATCTATCCGAGCACTACCACTCTGGGAAGGGAAACATCAGTCCATGGACCCACGTTGCCCCTATATTTCCCAAAAAACGTCGTTTAGGGCCTCAAAACGGCTCTGGAAGTTCAGGACCCGAAAAACTGCTAAAAATAGTAAACTATGCTACAATTTAGGAAACTAAAAAAACTAAAAGAGACAGTTGTTGGGGTCAAAATGGGCTAAGTGGGTGGCCACCAACATCCACCTGGATCATTCCTCCCCCCTTAGGAAGCAATGTTCCCCATTGCGTTGAGTTCCTCCCTGAGATGAGGAAGCTTCTGCTGAGCTGGGTCTCTGGTGAGCTGTTCTGCAATCTTTGATGTGTCCAGAAATGGTGGGAAGCATGGTCGACGACGGTCCACATTGAACACTCAGTGCAAGCCAAGGAATGGAGGAATGTTGTGCTTCAAATCATTGTTTCCCGTAGCCTTGTTACTGGTGTAAGGACCATGTCGGAGTGGTCTGAGTTTCTGATGGGTTCTGGTAAGGTGTTCTCTCTGCAGATGTAACCAAAATTTGTTGCCCACCTAAAACTTGTGTGGTACCCCTGTGGGTGAGGAGAGGCTATTCATATGTTTTGTCATGACCATATCCCTATGCTGCTGCTACTGCGTGGAGGAACCCTTTGCGGGGGTCATGGATGTAGCAATGATCTTCCCCTTACTTTGGGAGCGAACCAGACAGAAAATGAATTTCCTAGTCTAGGAGATGAGCTTGATAGCTTTCTTAGCAGTGATCAAAGAGGTGGCGGTAGGTGGGGCTACTCCGGTATCCTGTATAATGAATTATCCAAAGAAATAATGACAGCGCGAGGCCTTGACTCATACACAGCATGTCGCCTCCACAAGTATGGCTGGCCTAATAGTACATCACAAACATCTAGAGGTGTAACATCACACAATACCTCGTCCGTGAAGGGCTTGATGCTTTAGGGAAGGCGGCACTGTTGGCGAACTTTGAGATCTCTTCCTTCGTGAAGCCACCCGATACTGTACGGCCGTGGGTGTGGTGTAGTCGGTAGGCCCAACCGCTTCATGACCTCTACTGAAACGAGGTTCTTTTGGCTGCCACTGTCGACAATGAATTGCAGCGGCGAACCCTTCACCCACATCTGTGAATGGAAAAGACGCTCCCCCTCCTCTGGATCTTCGCGCTCATTTTTCTGGATCTTGGCGGTGGCAACAATGGCACTGGGATCCACATCAATGATCTGCTTTCCTTTGCCATTCCCCTTGTCAGGTTCTAGCTCAGGGTCGGAACATGCATCTGATTCGGAAGCCTTCAACTTAGCCACCAATGACTGCTTGGTCCGACACTCACTTGTGTTATGAGTGGGACCCTTATGGAACTCACACCACTTCCCTGTGTCCTTCTTCTGCTTCTTGGTGTTATTCTTTTCTTGCAGCTTCGACGGGTTGTCTTGGGTCACCCCACCTTGGCTTTGTCCTTTGGGCTTCGGATTTGTAGATCCAAAGTCTCGCTTCCTCTGTTTGAACTTTTTCTCAATCTTAACAACGTATCGGTATGCCGTGCTAAGCGAGGAGATGTTCAAGAACTCCATCTCTTCCTGGATGTATCTGTGTAGGTAGCTGCGGTACTTGAGTACTAGGTGAAACTCAGAATCTTTGATACCCAACTGTGTGCGATGGGTATGAAAAATGTTTGTGAACTCTGGCACATCTTGGTCCCTTCCCTGTCGCAGCATGGTCCACTTTATGTATTTGTCCTCGTAGCTTTTGATAGGGTAGTACTGCTCCTTGATGGCATCTTGGAATGAATCCCAAGTGGGTGCGGCTGAAAATAGTGAGCCTGTGCTTTCATTCTTCTGCTCGCAGTAGGTTTTCCACCAGTCCTTGACGTGGGGGGCTGCTTTGAGAAGATCGAAAACAATCTTTTCCCGACTCGAAAATTCATGAACAGAAAAATAACCCTCTAGCAGATTTAACCATTTATCTATGGCATCTGCGTCTATTTGACCCTCGAATATGGGGATTTCAAAATTAACTTGTACCTTAAATGGTGTGGCGTTTCCAGAGTAGCAGTTGGAAGCCGATGCGTCGCCTTTGGGTAGCCGCTGAAGGATCTGCGCAAAGCTATCCATTATCGCATTCCTTTGTCGCTCAAGGGCTTCTTTGAGCAAGATTTTGATAGGATCTCCTGCTCCCTCGTCTTTCTTCTCATCCGCCATGGCAGGCCATTAGGATTTGTGAGGTTGGTCTTGCAAAGGTTCGACCAGTTCAAGCCCTAAGTCCTTATATCTTGACCTCGTTGGGGACATGCAAAGAAAAACAGAGAAAAAGCAGACCGCTCTGATACCACTGATCCAGATTTTAAACAAGAACACAACAAATTACAGAGATAACCATAAACAAAGATATGCAGCGGAAATAATACCTCATTTCATTAATGTAAAATACAGAAATATGCTTACAAACAGTAATGGAAATAAACTAGCTAGGGCGATGGTAGCTTATCTCTGAGAAGAGATGTGGCGGCTACATGCCTCTGAGTTGTGTTACAATGAGGCTTGAAGGCCTATTTATTGTTGAGAAACAATGTAAAACCCTTAACATTCCAAAACCTAATCGTAGAAGATGAAACGCCAAACTGTGGGCCCCATTTGGGTAAATTGGTACATCAACTTCCCGAGGTCGTAACTTTGGCATACGATCTCTGTTTGATGCGTACAATAGCTCGTTAGAAAGATCTATCGGAGCACTACCACTTTGGGAATGGCAACATCAGTCCACGGACCCATGATGCCCTTAGATTTCCCAAAAAACGTCGTTTAGGGCCTCAAAATGGCTCTGGAAGTTCAAGACCTGAAAAACTGCTAAAAATAGTAAACTGTGCTACAATTTAGGAAATTGAAAAAACTAAAAGAAATAGTTGTGGGGGTCCAAATGGGCTAGGTGGGTGGCCACCAACATCCACCTGGATCAACAGAGGTAACAATGCATTTTTCTTGAAGCAGTTAGATGGAACAAATCTACTTGGTGGACCAATCAATGGTAGAATACTGAAGCATTACTTATCCCTAGATTAACATTAGTTCAGCTGTTTACTTTTCTCATTGTACATAACATTTTAAAGTTTAGATTGGATTGGATGATTATCTTTTGAGGTTGAATCTCAAAGAGAAGGCCATAAGCTTTGAAAGGTGTACCATCATATGTATGAATAAAGCAGATCACAGAGAAGCAGTTACAAGGCAAGCACAATCAAAGTTTCAAAGGCTACGATCTTAAAGCTCTTGACATTTCACTAGGAAATTCCATCCCCATGTGGAGCCACTGTTAGGGTCCTATAATAATAGGATTCATAATTTTGAATTGCTTGTGATTAGTCTTGTAATATTGTACATACTTTTGCTTTCTACAAAATGTTCTCCCGTATTAAAAATAAAAAATGGAAAGAGGGTAAGTCCTAAAAGAAAAATCAAAGGACTAAAAGAAAAGGATAAAAAAAGAAAATAAGATATGAACCCCACCAAAAAGAGATAAAAATAGATTCTGAAAGTGATGCAAATTCAAATGCCACTACTTTTCACTTTACTAGGCAAAATAAGATTATGTGTAGCTTGTCACAAATGCCACAATCCATGATGATCAAATAGTTTAATCTTGAGTCATTCATGCTTTAAATTTCATGCTGATAGATAGAGAAATAAATATGTAGCCAAAATATTTAATCTTCGTAGGTCAGTGGTTAGGTAGAGAATAATAAGGAGCTCATCAGTTTAATTTGAGCCCTTGGAAGTTATAAGGTTAGAATTAGATAGTTTTCTTATCAAAGAAAAATAAATCAAGGGTCAGCAAGCTCAAATGCACCCAATAAATGAAGATAAAATGATAGGTAGAAGAGGTTTTGAAATGCACAAGGTTGCTAGCTCAAATGCACCTTCATCATGCTTAAATCCTATGTTTCATGTGCAGGAGGAACTGTCAAAGGAAAGAGGACGTTCACAAAAATTGTGTATTACTTTGGGTATTTACCCTAAAAAGTTGTATATGATTTTAGGCCTAAATATTAAATCTCATTCACTAATATCCTCTCATTTCACTAAACCCCTTACATCTCTAAATTTCCCTCCATTACCCCTTCATTACTTTTCATTCACTAATTTCCCCTTCTTGATTCCAAAGGACCCTTCCCTTTCATTTCCTCTTATTCTAACACATTTCCATTGTAAAAACCCTTTCCCTTTATTTTGACCCTTCCCTCTTCATTTCCCCTTGTAGTAACCCTTTCCTTTCATTTTAACCCTTTTTCCATTTGTTTCACACCTTTCCCTAGACATTACCCTTTAAAAATCATTATCCCCTTAAAAACCCACTAAACCCCCTTATCCTAAGTTATTTTCTAACCTATAGTCCACCTTTATGTATTTAACCCCCCACATTATAATTCCCTGACCCTCACTAAACCTTTGAATATATTTAACCCGTCGCATTATTTATCCATGGGCCCCACCAACCACACCCTGACTTAGCCCTTGCAACTCCGCCGCGCGATAGCCCTCTGATCAACCACTCCCAGATCCAACGGCCCATATCCATATCACGCGCTCCCATTGTCCAACTGTTAAAATCCCAAAAGCATGCGAGATTCGCGGTTTTTCTCGAGCGCCCTTTTGCTACATGGCAGCCCCAAGTTATGTCGCGTGCTCTCAAAAAATACCGCCCTTCACTCAAAAGTGGTGCGATGTGCCATAAAATAGCCTCCCCACGTAAAATCAAACCACCTACTATTCATACATTAATCCCGTGCCCAAAAGTTAACGCTGTTGGTTAAAAACCAAAAAAGCCCCCTTTTCACTCTTTTCACTATTATTTTGTTGTAAAAGACCTATGTCAACCAATTCTAACGCCCAGGAACTCTGCTTAACCATTTTTTACCCATTTACAACCTGAAGTCCCTGCAGACTCCAAATTGAAGCATCACACAGACAATTGAAGCCTCAGAAACCTCTGCTGCTACCGCAGAACCCTGACTACACACTAAATCTCTGTTTTCTAGGTATTCTTAAAAGAACCAGAATGACCCTCTACTTAAGCTCTGCACACTGTTTATGAAAGGTTAATTAATTAAATTAACTAATAAACCTTTCTAAATTGAAGAAACCCTTTTTTTTAGACTATATTCACCCTTACCACTGTTCCAGAAGTCTTGAGCTTACTCCTTAATCCAGATAAACAATAATTCAATAGAATAAACCAAATTATGGCTTTCCAAAGCATTCTAAATGAGAAACCCTTACAAACCCCTCACTTGGACATTGACCACCTCCCATTGGCCGATAGATATTTCCAAATTGAAGACACAGTTTCCCCTAGCCATATATTGAAACTCCACTGCTGGAGTAAAGACAAATTCCTAAACCAAAATGATGACATTCATCTATGGGAATCAAATTTGCCCAAATACTTGTTGCCACAAGTATACCAGTTCCCTGAAATCATCCACCTATGTCAAATCTGCTATATCCCAAGCCAAAGAGTCATAGTCTCTCCTAAACAGGAGGTTTTGTTTACAATCACTGTAGAGTCAATAAACCAAATGTTGCAGATCCAACCAAACCCAAATGAAACTCCATTTTCCATTGAAAACCTACTTGAACTCTACTTGAAGCTGGACCTTCCCAAGAGGTCTCAAATCTTTCACACTTTCATCCTAGAAGAGTCTCATACTCCTACAGACAATCCTCCATACTCTGCCACCATTTTCTCTGAGAGGGCCAAACAAATTGTAACCATGCTCTCTTGTATTCTAGGATACACCACTGATGAGCATGTAGATGAGCCTATACTTGCTTTCCTCTCTATTTTTTGCCCAGGAAAGCCTCCAGCAACAGTCTTCAATTTTTCCCAGTTCTTGGTAGACAGAATCCATGATCAATTGATCAGACTGCCAAATGAAAGAGTATTCAAATACTCTTCAGTATTGTTCCACATGTTCCTATATTTCCAGTTAGACAAGTTTCTAGTCAACATCCAAAAGCTGGACACTAAGGGCCATCCTAGATCAATCATCTTTTGGACACCCTTAATCCAAAAGTATTCCACTGTTTTCAGCTGCAAGGAGTTCATTGATTCCTTTGTTCATCCATTTGTCAATATGCTAAGTAGTAGCTATCAACCCAGGATCAGTGATGAGATAAAGAGAGTTTTGCAGTTATCTAAAAAAAGTAGAATAGGAGACTAGTATCTATACCAGGATCACACTGAAATTAGAATATATGTATGCCAGCTCACTCCCTGTTAGTTGCCCAAATATCTTCCCATGAGGATATTTTCTTTATAATATATTAGGAAGATTATAAACTCATATGATGTGAATTTCCTATAAGCTAGGAAGAACACACAGTTCAAGATAAAAAACGAGCTTGGTCCTTTTATCTGTAATAATAGGGAGGCTGGAGAATAAGTAGAGAAGTGTTTACCGGAAATGAAGTTCAGTAGCAGTTTCATGTGGCAATATGACCCTTTAGGTATCATAAGCAAATTGAGACTCAAATTCAAATTGAGTCCTTTTATGCATGACTCTAGACCAGACATTGAAAAATATGCCAACTAGTTAGAATGGTTGGAAAATACCTTGATAGATATGGAGAAACAGATGGATACCAGTTCCATTCTGCATACTCCAGCCCTGTAGGACAAAAATACAAAAAGGACCAGGGAAGAAGGTTCTTGCTCAAGCATAGATACAACACATGATAGATTTGAAATCATGTACAGGAAGAAGCCCAAGCTAAATCCTGTCAATGAGAAAGAAGAGCAAGAAGAGATGGTTGGGATAGTTGAGACACTTCAAATCATTGATTGAGATACAATGGTTAGTGAAAGTCCAACTCCAATAGTTTCAAAGGAAACACATCAACCATCAACCTCTAATACTCAAAGTATTCATAAACAGCTTAGCATTGAGGTCTCATCATCAAGCAAACCAGTGGATAAGGAAAAAGACATAAAGGAGAAGTATAAAGAGATCAAATTAAGAAATGAGGCATTGAAAGCTGAAACATATGCCTAGTATTTCAAATAGACTCCTAGCAATCAAAATAGGTTAATCTCGGCCTTTGACATTAAAACTGGTAAAATGCAAATGACCTTTTTGCAACGTACAGTCCAGCAGCCCAAGACATCAACAGATTACAGGAAGACAAAATTTGAAGTTTTGGCCAGGGATGTTCACCCTATTGATCAAATTGAATTTCATAAGTAGGTAGGAGAAATGATCTACTCAACGATGACCAACAAGGCCATGAGTGTTTAGAAACTTCAAAATTCTCTAGACAACATCACAACACAGTTTAAGCTAGAGAAAGCATCCTCACAGGCAAAAGATAACAGAATCAAGTCACTAGAAGACTTGGTTATTGAGATTGGATATAATCCAAATGACATCAAGGCTACAGAAAAGCTCATAAAGAAGAAAAATGAAGACATTTCTGCTTTGAAGAAACAACTAAAATTGCCTCCTTCTGAACATCCACAGACCAAGGAGGTTCTAGAGAGCCAAAGCCAGAAATATGAGATGATGGACCTCATTCTCCAGCTAAATGCTCAATTGAAAGAAATGGAGAATGAAATGGATAAGTTGGTACAGGAGAAACAAGCCACCATTGAAGCAGCTACTGCTACTGCTATTCCTACAGTCACTACAATAGTTCCTTCTACTTTGGTAGCTTCATTGGCCCTATTAGCTCCACTAGCTATAGCACTCCCAACTGCATCAGCGACTACATCAACAACAAGTTCAACAGCAGCAACTCATCCTAGTGATGAAGCAAGTAAACTGGTTAAAGCCATGGAGGATATGTCCATCCAAACCATTGAAATAAATAGACTTAATGAACAAATAACAAGTCTAGAGGATGAGAAGAAAATGGCTCAAATTATGCATAAGAATGAAGTTCAGAAGACAAACAGGTTTAATGAAAAGATAGGGAAGCTAGAGAGATAATTGACACTAAAAGAGCCACTAGCCCAAGCAAAACAAATTTTATGGGCCAATATCATTGACTCAGTCAATGATATTTGGCCATCTATACAGCTGATATTTGAACAAAATGACTTGGTCAAAGAGGTTGGTGAGGCAATTCAAAGGGTTAGAGCCGAACTTGGAAATATGCCAGAAGATGTCTCAAGAATAATCTAGTTCCTTAACTCAAAGAATAAGTATGAATTGCAGGAGCTTGGAATAGCTGACAGAACTAGGACCATACTAGAAGTGAAGAAGGTAATCACCAAGAGGAACCTGATGACACAACTTGAGGATAAATTCCATACAATGGAGCAATCAATAGCCAAGTTCATGGTCAAATTTGATACTTTGAAGCAGAAAGATCTACCTAAAACACTGGTGATTAATGACAGGTTGATGCCACATGAAGACTATGATAAGAGAATCAGAGAAGTGGCAAAGGAACAAGCCAACAGTTCCTCCATGAAAGGGATGCCTACAGGAAAAGTCCTTTACGAGGCTTTTGAGAACCTCTTTTACCTCCAGCATGAGGTAAAACATCTTTTTGTAAACAAGCCCACCATTGAAAAATACACAGAAGCTAATGAAGTCTATAGAAGAATGGTAAATATTAAATTACCAGATACAAAGACTTGGGAAAAGTTAAATGATTTACTGTAAAAGTGCAAGGTAAACAATGAATACAAAGCAGTCAAAGTAAAACAGTAGATCAACTTAGTCAAAGAGTATCAGATGAAAGATGAAAAGTATCAGTCAAAGGGTAGAGTAAAAGGATAACCAGCGTAGAGCAACAACAAAAGAGAGAAAGCAATAAAAGATCAAAACAACAAACAACAAATCAGTAAAAGAAGGGACAACTAGTCCTTTAGTCTCCTAGGTGTCTCTATCTTCTTGCATGAAGATATTTTATTTTCCTTGAATAATTCCTAAACAGTTTAGGATATTTTGTAACTGTTTTTTGTATAAATACTTTATAATGCTAAGTATAGAGGGTGGATTTCTGAGCATTTCTATAGTTACATTGATCTGAAAACCTGAGGGTTTATTGTAAAAATTTTCAAGTCAGCAAACTAGACTGAGTAATAAAGGCATTGCATTACAGGATTCATGTGTTGGGCCACTTCAGTGAAGTATCTTTCATTTGTCAAATTATTATCTTCTTAAGTATTTCACAAACATACATGTTTTTTCCAATTTGAATGAAATAACTGGAATTTTACTTCAGAATTTGTTTAAGTACACTCTGTCTTGAACAGTTATTCATTTTAATGTTTTCTTTTGATATCCAAAGTAGGGAATTCTTAATTTATCCCTAGTTTCGATTGACCTCTTTCATTTCTTTCATTATTTGGTTTTAGGAATACTTGATTTCTCCTTAACCCCGATTGAAAAACCACTTCACCATCCAACCTAAAAGATCTGAATTTACTCAGCTACCTTGCCCTGTGAACACTATCTTTAGAACTTGATTCAATCCTGTTTTCTTGACATTTGGACTCCATGGCCCAATGGTAAAAAGACACTTATCTATCCATCTGAATCAGTGATTCCACCACCAAATCAAATCAAAAACCAACCAAGCTTAAATAACTAGCCTAATATCAACTAATCCAACAAAGTTAAATCATTAAGAGAGAGCCCTCTCTGAGTATTAGGAAGGCTAGATCCTGATATCAAAACTAGGTTTATGGTTACCTCTATTATTTCTTTCATGACAACCCTAGGGAAATTTTAGAGTGATAACACGCTATATGTTAGGTAGCATGGAAGCATACGATGGATAACTGTCATTTGCTGCAGAAGTTTGTATAAACACCGCAACAACTATTATGAAATTTCTACAGGTCATTAGGGCATGCTGAGCGCAACTGCAGAAGTTATGAATTAATGATGGACGGAACACCTGCCTATAGGGTTCAGGCAGAAACGCGGCCCCTTGACGATAGTGCAGGGATGGTGCAAACAGGTGTTTAGGGGTGCGGACGAGGCCGAGGTGGAGGAGGACCTGGCAGAGATTGGGGACAACTGATTTGCTACAATTGTGGAGGACCAAGACACTATGCTCACAAATGCAATAACCCTATGCGATCGTCGTGAAAATATTGTACTCAGTTTGATCATGAGACAGAAGATAGTCCTATGCTAATAGCAAGGATACACGACAAAGGGGCGCTACCACCTCAGCCGAATCAGAACTTGCAAATGATGAGGTTTGAGCCTCACGAAGAGGATCCAAATATGAATATAGTGCTCTGAAGTGGAATTGAAATAGGGGATGATAAGAGGAGACAACTCGAAGACAGCGCATGGGTTCACAAAGCTTCGGTGAAGGAGGCTGAGTTTGACTTAGAGCGCGCACGCGAAATGTTCATGGAAGCAAAGAAGAGCTTCGCTGAGGCCTCCACCTCAGGGAGAAAGGATAAGCCTGATCAAGAATTGGACCCTTCTATGCTTACAACCTTTCTAGAGACCTGCATGAAGTTGTTGCGCGATAATAAGGCTATGAAGGATTACAGGAGCTTATAAATAGATGCGCTGAAAACACTCCAGGTGAACCGTGCGTGGTACAAAAGATTGGTAAGCATAGAGTAAGGACAGGACGAGAGATGAGACTGACCGCACAGATAGGAGAATATGAAATGGATCGGGTTGTTTTGGATCTGGGGTCAGACATGAATGTTCTACCAAATCAGACTTAGGAGCAGATGGGAAGACCCACACTATAGTGGTCTCCGATTCAGTTAAGGATGGAAAATTAGCAAAAGATCATCCCCATGGGACGACTACAAGGAGTAACTGTAGATATTGAAGGCGCGAGCGCGTTGGATGACTTTGAAGTAATAGAAATTGTGGATGACAGCAACCCCTACCCTGTGCTCCTTGGCATTGATTGGGCTATTGACATGAATGGGGTAATCAACCTAAAGAAGCAGAAGATGATATTTGAAAAGAAATCGCTTCGCATAATAGTACCTCTAGATCCTGCTGAAGGATCGCGCTATACTGAACTAGTCCGCGATTATGAGAGTGATGACGATTTGGACTATATATATAAGATAACAGCGCAAGAACAAGATTGGGTGAATCTGACTACGGATGGATGGATTACATGGGATCGCGAGAGTTCCTGCACCTTAGACTCTAATGAAGAATTAGAGCACTGGAAGAATCGATTACATGAAGTAACCACACTGAGCTATAACATGATGACCCGGTCGCTGCACTGCATCTACCCACTTATGATGGCCTAAATGATGTAGATGTATTTTTGGATGCATTTGAGAGGGAAGTACCAAAGAAGCAGCGCTTCCAGGCTTTGGACTGGGCACTGTGTGCTACGCCCGCGAGATGGTGGAGTATGCACAAGGGTAGCTTTGATGATTGGCACGAGTGTAGGAGGATGATGCGCACATGCTTTGGGAAGCCAAAGGTACAAATGACAGACAAGTATGACGGGAAGGATGATCCATGCACACACTTGGCCAAATGGGTCAAGGCTTATGGAGCGAAGCCCCAATCGAAATGGGTGCACTTGTTCTGTCACACCTTGGATGTCATCTCGATGAACTAGTACTTGGAGACAGAGCTCTGCCATTGTACAGGTGAATGGGATATTCTATGTGAAGGATTCATAATGACGTTCAATTTTGAAGATGGGTTTGACTGTATTGACGAAGTGCTCCAAGAAGTGAAAGCAACAAACTTTAGGATACTGCAAGATCCTTTGGATCTAATTCAATCCGATTGGACTACTCAGCTGAGCCGCACGCTGGAGTGCTATAACGTGACTACTGAAGAAGAATATGAGGATTCATGAAAGATTAACATCCCTGAAATAGAGGGTCACCGCAAGGTTGAGGGACCGTAGATTGAGAATCCTGATATAACTGTGCAACTGAAAATGAAACAGGTAAATATTGGTGCGTAGGCAGAGCCCAAATTCGTGAAGACTAGAGATTACTAGGATGACGCGATGGTTTATAAGGTAGCTGAATTTCTCTGCAAATACCAGGATTTTTTCCCTACCAAGTTTACAGAGCTAAAATGGATAATAGGAGACCTGGGCATTATGAAGATCATGTTAAAACCCAGCACGAAGCCGGTTAAGCAAAGACCTTACCGTCTCAATCCAAAGTATAAGGAGAAGGTCCGCTTAGAGCTAGACAAGATGCTCACAGTAGGCATCATTGAGCCCGTAGAAGAATCTGATTGGGTAAGCCCAATGGTGGTACAGGAAAAGAAGCAGAAGGATGAAATAAGGATATGCGTAGATCTCAGGAAGTTGAATGACGCTTGCGTACATGATCCCTTCCCGACTCCGTTCACTGATGAGGTATTGGATAATGTAGGTGGCTAGGAAGCGTACTCCTTCACTGATGGGTTCTCTGGGTACCATCAGATCAAAATCGCACCAGAGGATAGAAGCAAGATGACCTTCATGACTGAGTGGGGATGTTTTCAGTACACTGTAATGCCTTTCAAATTGAAGAATGCACCTACAATTTTTTCATGCGTAGTCATTGCTGTGTTCAAGGAATTTATTCATAAGTTTCTAGAAGTGTACTTTGATGACTGGACTGTGTTTGGGCTAGTAAAATGCCATGTGGCAAGTTTGCATGTGATGCTAGATACTTGTCGAAGGTACCAGATTGCACTCAATTTGAAGAAATGCCTATTTTGTGTTCCTTTTGGGACCTTGTTGGGACATGTGGTTTGTATATAGGGACTGATGGTAGATCCGACGAAGATGGCAATGATACTTAACTTGGAGGCACCGAGGAGTGTGAAACAGCTGCACACAACCTTAAGACATACTGGGTATTACAGGAAGTTTATCAAGGGCTATGCCCAGATCACTGCGCCTATGGAGAAGTTGTTGAAAAAGGATGTCACATTCTATTGGAACGAGTACTATGAGAAAAGCTTGGATGTATTGAAAGAAAAGATGGTCACCGCGACGATTTTAGTCTTCCTGGATTGGAAGAAGGATTTTCATGTACATGTCGATGCGTCATGTATAGTGCTGGGAGCAGTACTGACACAGGCTGGCGGAGGATAATTGGACCATCCTATAGCGTTCGCAAGCAGAAGGTTATCCAAGGCTGAGAAGAACTATTCCACCACCAAGCGCAAAGGGTTAGCAATGGTATACATGCTCCAGAAGTTTAGACACTGTTTGCTGGGTGGACATTTTAAGATGTATACGAATCATTCTGTGTTGAAATACCTAGACAATAAGCCTGTGTTGGGGGGTAGAATCTGTAGGTGGTTGTTATTGTTCTAGGAGTATGATTTTAAAGTTATTATGAAGCCTAGATGACTGAACGCGGGACCAGACCATCTGTTGTGCATCGAAACAGGGGAAGAGCCCACTAATTTGGAGGAGGTATTGCTTGATGCACAACTATTTGCAGTGCATGTCATGGATGGTCATTTTGAAGACATCATACACTTCCTAATGATAGGCACTGCCTCGGAAGGCTACACCGTTCAACAGAAGAAGGATTTAGTGGTGCGCGTGACAAACTTTTCTGTCATTGCTAGGCATCTGTACAAAATGGGGTCTGATGAAATATTGCGACAATATGTACCGGTGTTTGAAAG
Source organism: Pinus tabuliformis (assembly GCA_031772625.1). NCBI lineage: Eukaryota > Viridiplantae > Streptophyta > Pinopsida > Pinales > Pinaceae > Pinus > Pinus tabuliformis. Next base: position 644,826,127 of record CM062815.1, on the reverse strand, counting down.
GAGCAGTATCCTTGCGGATACTCATAGGGGCACTGCAGGAGGTCATTATGCAGGAGGAGCGACTGCGCAGAAGATTCTACGGGTAGGGTTGTGGTGGCCAACCCCCCATCGGGTTTAGAAAGCTTACTACAAGGCATGTGATGTGTGTCAAAGGACGGGAAAGCCATCACGGAGGGATGAGCTGCCTCTAAATCCACAGATGACGTTACAACCCTTTGAGAAATGGGCAATAGATTTGTGGGACCCATTCAGCCCCAAGGGAAGAAGACGAGAGCACGGTACATTATCACCACGACTGAGTATTTAACTCGATGGGCGGAGGCATATCCTGTGAAGGATTGCACAGGCACGACTGCTGCAAATTTCCTCTTTGAGTATGTACTGACATGATTTGGGTGTCCTAAGATTCTAATGAGTGATCGTGGTACACACTTTCTGAACGATACAATCAACGCGCTGATGGAGGAATTTCAGGTACATCACCAGAAGAGCACACCTTATCACCCACAGGCTAACGGGATGGTGGAAGCATTCAATAAGGTGCTAGAAACCATGCTGACCAAGGTTTACAATGCTCAGCAAAGTGATTGGGACCTACGCATACCCACAGTACTATGGGACTATCGAATGACATGCAAAAAGTTGACTGGACAGACACCCTTTAGGCTTGTATATGGTGTTGAAGCAGTGATGCCCATGGAATACATTGTGCCTAGTCTACGCATAGCGGCACTAATAGGTATGACAGATCGTGGAGCCCTAGAAGAGAGGCTCACATAGCTGGCTGAGCTTGAGGAAGAGAGATTTCTAGCTAGATTCCACCAACATGTCCAAAAGTAGCGCGGAAAAGCATGGCATGATCGGCACATTAAGCTGCACACCTTTAAGGTAAATGATCTTGTTTTGCTATATGACAACAAGTTTGATAAATTTCCAGGGAAATTCAGAATGCACTAGTTAGGGCCCTATGTCATTAAGGAGATTACCGACGATGGAGTAGTTTAGTTGGTTAAATTGAATGGAGATCCCTTCCAAGGAAAGGTGAATGGCAGTCGATTGAAGCCATACACTGGTGATCTAGCCATGTGACTATATGAGGGTAGCATAGTCTTAACGCTCCAGGCAGCTGAAAGGAGGCGTGAGACTATAAAATACACTACCCGGGTTGGGGAACTACGTGGTTGGAGGATTGTGCGAATTAAGGAAGTGTCACAGGGTTCACGACAGCGCGAAGGCAGCTGCACTACCTAGGGAGAAATCACACAAGTCAGCTGAAAAGTGATTGTTAAAGTTACTGTTCATGATTTGACAGTAGAAATGTGGCCAATGGAGCAGGTGGCCAGCATTTAAGGCAAACTTTATGGGTTAGATCCTTGAAAATCTGCCGCCAATCTGGCATTAATGAACCGAATGTGGGGGGAGAGGTCGGATTTGAATTCAAAATGCCCTATAAATTACAGGTGGCTGCCTAGCGAAAAACACTTGGCATTTTGAGAATTGAGTTATTGAGCTCTTAGGCACACATGAACCGAGAATTCTTCGAAGCTCTGATAGCGAGTTCAACATTTGAGAAATTACCAGAGGTGACATGAGAATTGTTGAATAGCGTTATGTCGACACTTGCAAAAGCTATGGACACCGAAGCAGTGATAGCTAAGGAGGCTGTGCCGGAGGTTGTTAGGGAGGCAGAAGAAGCTTCCTCGGAGGTTGCAGAAGCATTAGCGGAAGTTCCCAAATCACCACGAATGCCTAGACCAAAGCCGACCCCAACCAATGAGAGTTCGAAGGATAAAAAGGGAAAGAAGGCTGCAATATCAGTGTGCACGTCGCCGAGAAGGAACCCACCGAAGGACAAGCCCACCACACAAGAAAAGGGAAAAGCCATTAATCTAGAGCTGGAGGAGGAAGAAAATGAAGACATCCCAATGGATGATGAGGACTTGGGGATAGAAGTTGAGGAATTTGAAGTCCAGGGTACTGACCCTATCACTCAGTTTCCTGAGTACATCCCTCTACACAAAGGCAAGACTAAGGTGCCAAAAGACATTGATGAGAGCAAGGTCCCCTTATAAACACCTCTGTTGCCAGATGAGATTGTCTTTGAAGGACCGCACTTGGGGTGGGTTCCTTTGTTAAAGTTGGAAGACTGGGACTTAGCTGATCATGAGAAGTTCTCGCACTTGGCGACCAAGCAGCTAATGCGCCACATTATTGACACAACCACTGAGATGACCACATTGGAACCGCGGAGGTGGCTCAAAGGAGTAGATAAGGCAGGTCTGCTCAACATGCTATGGGTGCCACACTACAACCGTACCTCGATTATAGTCTTGGTCATCAAGCATCTACTCTTCTTGGTGCACGATGGGTGTCTGTGGCTGGAGGAGCCAATACCCATCACCGACAGATTGATCCATAGGATCACATGGCTGCCCTATATAGGAGAAAATATGGCCATGATGTTTGGCAGAAAAGGTGGCGAGTAGGCCCTCGTAGAGGCCATGAAGGAGAAATTTAAGCTTGTGAAGAAACCATGAGGCTATGCCATCTCAAGTATCAGTGAACCTACAGTCAAGGTGGCCACACAGATTTTAGCAGGAAAGGTGATGAGGAAGTCTCGCACAGATGAGGTGCTGGCACCTGTAGTCGTGCTAGCAGCCCAATGCACCGAAGGAGTCCAGTTCAATTGGGCACACTATCTCTATGGTGAGTTCCTTGCGAACTACCATGAGGCACAGGAGCTCAGCAAGACCTTCCACTATGCATGGCTCTTACTGTCGATTATGCTAGTAGCATGGGAGCTGCTGGAAGATAGTAAATTCCCCTTGGTCACGCAGAACCTGCCAGAAGTAGCAAAGTACGCTTCGTTGTGGGCGACCAAGGATGTGCAACACATCAATGATAGCAAGATCTTCTAGATCTTGATGGAGATGAACATCCACATGGCTATCAATCACAAACAACAGTTTTCACCTACTGTGTTTACCAACCTATAGGGCTATGTGGAGTTCAAGGAAGATTTTCACCATGTGTCAGTTAGGGCACGGAAGGACCTTGCACAGACATGGATGACATGCCTTACTTGGCAATAGATGACGCAATTGATGCAGTGCTTGATCGTTGGTCAGTAGAGTGACACACTACATCAGACTTGTTGGTGGGGGTGAGCAAGTCTGCCGCGCAACACAAGAAGGAGGAGGCCAAGCTCAAGAAGGCACAACTGGCCAAGAAGAGGAAGAAGGAGGCCACTGAAAAGGTCCAAGCAGAGCACGATGCCACCCAGTGGACAGGTGGAATAGAGCAGGGCTTTGACAAAGGTGCGAGGTCACCTTCACCCGAGATAGCGGCAGAAATGGATGAGAAAACAGAGCAGCACAGTGTGGACCCACAGGTGACGTCCACCTGCATCAAGCTTCCTAGGGAATAAGAGAAAGGAGGGTCAAGGAAGAAATCCAAGGCCACTAAGATGTCACTGGACCCAATCAACCTCACAAAGGGCGATTTGCATGACATCAGAGACACAGTGTAGGATGTCATCACAGAGGTGCTACAACAGTTTGAATAGCAGCAACAACTACTATTGGGAGCCATCCATACATGTCTGAAGGAGTTGTAAACTCGCGCATTACAGGCTGGCATGGTGTCTACTAGCCTCGCAATCGGTACTTCAGAAGCTACTGAAATTTTGCATGCAAAGGTCTCCAACACGGCAGTGCTGCCCGATGGAGCACTGACAGGCCCACTTTCAGTGCCATCAAGGGAGTGGGGTTGAATCTGGTAGCGTTCCCTAGCGAGGCGCTCCACCTACTACAGGATGGAGTGATCGTGGAGCTGAGGGCCTGTGAGAACCGTGCTTTGCAGGTGATTAGCGAGCAGAGGATTAATAATGAACATATGGCCCTACAACGAGACTCTGCCATCGCCGCCGTGACCGAGGTAACCGACCGAAACCAGTGCCTAGTTCAGGTCGTGGAGGAGGCATGCCGAATGGTCCCGGAGTTGGCCATTCCTGAGGAAGAACCGGTCGAGGTGTGCATCTGCAAGCTTGCTATAGGGGTGCACGACACTCATACAGAGTTGGCTAGGGTTCAGCTAGAGCTGAACCTACAGATTACAGAATTATAGTTGAAGGCCGAACCTTCAACTCTGCCAGAAGTAAAGGAGCAGCGTGCAACCACTGTCACAGAGGTGATAGCGGTGGTTGATAGTGCAGTAGTAGACACAACTTTTTGAACAGTTGTTCGAGGTCCTGACAAGCCTATAGGAGGACCTTAATGTACAACAATTGGAGACAAAAGCGCGAGAACTGCAACAACACTACGACGAGGTAAAAGGCACAACGCGAACCGTCGCACTCACGTAGAGACTGGAAAAGCTGCAGGAGGCCAAGAAGTTGAAAGAATAGGTAGATGCAGTGCAACACAAGGAGGCAGTGCTAAAGGCGTGCTTGAAGCCCTGGTTGGATGAGACTTATGTGGTCATGACCTCTATTGAAGGAAAGCTTACGACTCTGCAAGAAAATCAGTAAAAGCTTCAGGTCGACAGTTCAGGATCAGTGACCGAGTAGATGGTTGAAGAAGCAAAGCAGGCAGCCGCATAGTGCATTGTTGAGGTTGCAATCATACAACTTGAGCTGGGAGATATTTGCACCAAGATCTCCGCACCCGCAGAGTGACTCGAGGGCGAGTCACCATGTTTGTATTGGGGGCCTGTTGGGAACAGGATCCCCCAAGGAAAATTTTGGGGCTAAAAGCCCATGTTATGGGTCAATTATGTAATAAAGTTGGAGTATCCACATTTTGTGGTCGCGGAGCGCGAAGGTGTCAAGAGTCATAAAGGGTTGTCCACCCTTATTTTATAAAGTGTATAGTCAGTTGTAAAGATATACCCATTTTCCGCGGACCATGAGATTGTATAAAAAGAGATAAGTAAGTAAGCTCTAAGTAGTCTTAAGTTTTGCTAGTAGAAGACAAGGCTTGGATTCTTGGTAGAGAAGTCTAAGTGTTTCGGGTCTTAGCATAGGTAGAGGCTCTGCAGCTAAGTGCACAGAGGCCTAGGGTAGAAGTCCACAGCTGAGTGCACGGACCCCTACAGCTATGTGCGCAGGGCGGATAGAGTCTGTAATAATCTGAAGATATCAATAAAGAGAAGTATTTTGAAAATTCTATGTATCTATTTCTTATTAATGCATTTGGTTATATTGCGTTTTAGGTTTAATTTACAATGTTCATGTGATGCGTGAATGTATGTGATTGTATTAGTTAATCAAACACAAGTAAGAATATTTGTTTACACGGTGCTAACTGTGAATGTTTAGTAAGACAAGTAATACACTTAAAATATCTTGGGAACCTATAGAGTCTACTGTTATAGCAGCGTGAAAGTACTTGGATTGCGGGTTAAGGCTGCGCGAAGGTTGGTCATACCCACTCACGGAGGTACTGAAGGATAGAATAAAGGGTTAGACTGACAGAGCCCTAAAGCCCAGTGACCTACGTGAAAGTAGGAATAGAGGGTATAAAATGACATCACGACCATCTTAGGGTGTGGAAATTTGGTTCTAGCATCCCCCCATACTGCTTCGGGTGAGACTTTGGTTCGAACTCCGTGGGCTGATGCTAAAAGGGCCAGTCGTGTAGGGATTTTTTTGGCTAACTAACGCTCAACTTGGGTCAGGCCCCACACAGCCAACATCTTACCTATACCCGCTAGAGGAAGGAGAATGTATGGTAGAAAGAATGGGGAAAGGGTTAGAGACCTACATAGAACTCTGCCCTAGAGTAACAATGGTGGCAAGGATTCTTTTTTTGAGCACACTGTTATAGGGAGGTGGAACGTGACACTCCCCTCTTATCTATCTTCAAAGTTCCAGGACAAAGATACCACCTAACTATCCCCATAAGCTGTTTTACTATAAGTGTGAAGACAAGATCAATAACAAAAAAGGAGTACCGAATCCATTGGGATATAATGAGGATTGAGTGGCTTGGGATGAGCCACATTTTTGTGTTGGGGGCCTGTTGGAGCCCATAATATTTTATAGTTAATTTTGTTAAGTATGGAATCGTGTAAGAGGATCGAGGAGCAAGGAAGGTATGGATGGTTTGCAACATAGGGTTGGCACATGAGGTAAGGTGTGGCACAAGTGGAAACCAAGCAGGAAGGAGGTAGTGGAACCTAAGGCGAGGAGGCGCATACAAGGAAATATCAACGATTAGGATTTTTTAGTAGGGACGAAGCTAACAAGGGATGTTGTTGTAGGAAGGAGGTTATATATATATATATATATATATATATATATATATATATATATATATATATATATATATATATATATATATATATATATATATATATATATATATATATATATATATATATATATATATATATATATTGTAGGTGAAGGAGGAATGAAATAGTGGAGCAGTTCAGTGGGAAGATATTTCAAAGGGACTTTAATATGCATGGGCCACCTCAGAGATGGAATTAGGAAATATCCCAACAACCAGTAGGATAGCTTGAGTAATCAGGTAGAGGTCCGAGAAGATTCAAAGCGCTTCTAGGCAAGGATAAGAAGGAACATTGAAGACAAAACATGGGTTAGACAAGGGAAAGTACAAAATCTAGGAGCTTGTATCAATTCTTTGACTATAGTACTTTTGGGTTATGTGATGTTGGTGTGTATATATATGTGATCATAGGTGTGCATACTAGAGTCTAAAGATGCTAGGAAGCCTTGTTGTAATGTTTAGGAGAATATATACACATATATAGGAATATATATATATATATATATATATATATATATATATATTCCTATATATATTTATACATGTATACATATATATTGCATTACAAGTTTGTTCCCTATTTTGGACACAGCGTGGGTAAGAAAGGATTGTGAGCCTGTTGGTCTCATGGTTGTAACATAGTGCATAACGCCCTTTTATTTCCTGATAATATAGTAAAATGGAAGCATGATTTTCCCCTTATATTTTCATGTTGATATCTGATTGTGAGATGTTGTTTATAATGTGTTGAATTTCTATGTGTTGGATGTTTTTATCATAGACTCGAATATTTGTAAATGTGTTCAATGGTTTGGATGATTATAAGGCTTTTAATGCTTTTAGATAGTGTTGCATGTTTGTAAAGGAACCAGTCTATGATATTTTTGGAAAATTCGTTAATGGTTAAATGTGTAACTTACTTTGACCTCTCATGTAGTGGCCTTCTACTGGACTTATGTGTAGTCTAGTGAGTTGAAGGGCTTAATGCACTACCTAGTGCACAGTAACAGGGAAATGGTGAAGTGTTTGTCTGGTGAGAGTTTAGTGTCATAGGTCATAGATAGTATTTCTAGACTATGAAAACCTAGTTCAAACAACCACCTATTAGCATCTCAGGTGAGACTTCACCCACCTTGTGGGTGTTGCTAAAATAGTCGATGCTGAGGAGGTTTTTGTTTTTCATTGCGTAGCGAATCTCAGGTCTATCAAAATCCTACATCCTAACAATTGATGTGTAGTAGGAATAAAAATTATAATGATTTCAAAAAATGCCAATAATGCAACCATACCATCTTCCACATTTAGAAAATCAATTTTTTGTCATTATAGAGATGAAATGTCGTAGCAATAGTGACAAAAGTACATCGAAAAATGACTCAATTTTTATTAGTGGTGGAAGGGTAATTATTTTCCCTGAGAATCAATAAGAGCATAAATATTCTTGGGGTTTAGGTCACACTTCCAACAAAATTACTGAAGCCTATGCCTTATATCAAAGTTTGAAGCAAATTGTGAATCTGGGAATTCATGAGGTGATTATTTTTAGTGATTCCTTGAATATAATTCACCCTTTATATTTAATATATCTCCCATTAGATACACAGTGAAGTCATATTCTAAAGTGGGTTTAACAGTTATATCAGTCTATCCCAAAGAAGAAATGTCTCCATGTTCTCAGATCAAACAACTCCAAGGATAATCACATGGCTAATTTGGGGTCAATTTTAAATCAAGGTGGACTTTAGTAAGTGAAATAGGGGTATGTCCCCCTTCCTTAATGGTTAATCAAGAAACTCAAAATTCAAAGCAGAGGAATAATTCCTCATGGTTTAATGTAACATTTTATGCTTTTTGGTTTTTGTTAGGTCAATATGAATGACTGTACAAGTGAAATATTGTATATATTGTAGCATTTTGTTCAAAATATTCAAGGCCAAAATTCTATAGATGATCGTAAATACATACTCTATTCCGATCATGTCCACTAGTTTCAACTTACTTATGTAAATCATGTATCTAAACTGATTTTTAGCTTTGTGTCTTTTAATATAATATATGTTCTCGATTCTTGTTAAATAAAAAATGGAGTAGTTTAAGACCACTTATAACTCTTTTTGAGTCGTTAATATGGGTTATGAGTGTACTAGAGCTTACAAGACGTACTAAGCCCATTGTCTTGGATTATTTCGGAAGAGGTTCACTATTGGAGGTGTTATAGTATTTAAGTTGGAGTGGGTGGAGCTCTTGCAAATCAAATCCCTATGGGGAGGTGCCACTTGAGCAAGAGGTATCTTTACCACATGCAATTGTGTAAGTTAGACATTGTATAATTACATCAATGTTTGTGTGCATATTTTCCTAATTTGATCCCTAGGTGAATGAAGCATTGAGTATTTTGATTGAGTTGGGGACCTACACAAAGGTGCATGACTATTTTTTTAGTAGGTTATTTTTTAAGGATTTAAGTATTATGCCTATGTATAGTATTAGAGGAAACTATTCTGGTTTGAAAAATCATACATATAGCATGTAGGCAGATATTCAATAAAGACATGTAATTTACTATTAAAACTAGTATTTTTTTAGCGAATATCATTAATTTAATCATATATGTAAAAGATGGGTGAATTTTTAACAAAATGGGAGAATATATATATATATATATATAGATATATATATATATATATATATATATATATATATATATATATATTATTTTTTATTTTTCCAAAAAATGTCCAAAAAGTAGCCAATTGGAAAAAATTTTCCCCTAAAAATTTACATGTTTCTTAGTTCTTGCATTGGTTAGGAAAAAAAATTGTTCTTATAGTGTGATTCCCATGTGGATATCATTGGAGCTAAATATTTGTTTACATTATTTGGCTAGACATTATAATGAGTAGGGTGATGAGAAATAATTAAGCTATTTAGTTGTTTTCAATTCTTAATGTATAATATTTTCCTTAATAGTTGTAAAGAAAATAGCTATGCATGTTGAATTTTTATGATGAGTTTAAAAAGGAAAATGTTTGAGTAAGAACTCCAAATAGACTTGGTGTGTTTTTGCTACTATAACATATGTGCATCATATGTATGAGTTATATATGAGTGATGGATCTGCAATTAATACTTGTATCAAAGGAAAATAGTTAGGAGTGATGGATTTTTCTCCATTAACTAAGTTTCCATTCCTACGAGGGTTGTTTGAAACTTAATGATAGTTATGGTTTGTTGGGCATGGAATCTCCCCAAGGCATGTTTTTGGGCTCAAAGCCCAAGTTTTGACCCAATATTATTGTAAAGACTCTGCGAATTGCAAGCGTGGAGTGCGAAATGTATGATAGAGTCACAGGGTTGTCCGCCCTAGTTTTGTAATGTAATGTTGGCCTACCCATGGTCTGCGGACCATGGAATTGTATAAATAGAGCGAGGCTCTAAGTGTAAAAGATAATGAATATGAAGAAGGAAGTGGGAAGAGAAGATTGAGTCTAGGTGACTAAGTGTGTCTTGGGTCATAGAGTAGGGGAAGGCTCTGCAGCTGAGTGCATAGAGGCCCAGTAGTCTGCAGCTGAGTGCGCGGACCCTTGCAGCTGAGTGCATAGGGTGGAGTCGAGTCTGTAACCGAAGAAGAGATTAACAAAGAAAAGTTTTGTTACCAATTCGTGTATCTGTTCTTGTATTAATGCATGTTTAATGTAAATCGCAAATATACTGTCCATTTACTGTGCGCACCTATATGAATGGTTTTTGTTGATAAGTATAACTTAAAGAACACAAGTAGGCTAAAGTAATGAACTAAAATTGGAATAATAGTAAGGAATTGGGTAATAACAGCGTTTGGCCCCCGAGTAGGGCTGCACAAAGGTAGCATCTCAGGTTGCGAGGTAAGGGAAAGTGCGCATAGCGACGTGCGTGCAGGGTTGAACCGCAGACCTCTTGAACTCATCAAACATCTCCAGGGTGTGGAAACCTGGTTCTACCACCCTCCCATACTACTTTGACTGATAACTCAGTCCGCGCTCCATGGAATATTGCCGAAAGGGCCAGTAGTACCGGGATTTGTTTGGCTAAATCACCTCTGAACTTGGGTCAGTCCCCAATAAGCCAACAAATGGTTCCGTTGCTGGGACCAGGATCTGCATAAGAGATGTTTGATGTCGTGTCACTGGAATATGACAAAGAAAGAAATTGAAGGGTGGTTGGATAAAAATATTCATGAGTTCACGGCATAGGTAAAGAGGAATCTGTGAGTATCGAAGGAACAGTGGTTAGAGCGCTACTTATATATGGAAATCCATGAAATTTTCTTTGCATCCTTCCCCTCTGAGTTGTACAAGTGGATCACGAAGCTAGTAGACAGTCAAGGAAGGTGTAGGCTCGACAAACCTATTGTGTGGATTCCAGAGCTGGTGCACAGACTAAAAGCATTAGGAGATAAGATCGAGCGTGCTGTGGACCATTGGCTCGATCGAATTATAGGAGGGTTTATCACTGAGCTCGTGGCAGATATGTCAATCAGCTACATTGAGGTAGAATGATGCTGGTGGGCCCCAGTATTGTAGCAATAATGCTACAACTCCTGGGGCTTCCTATCTCTAATTTTATCAACCTGGTAGTTCGTACAAACTTGGAAGCGACGGTGTTGTATGCACAAGTACTAGCTCTTGTCACAACTGTCACTTGGTCAGCTGGCACAAGTCCGCTGGGGCTCAAGCCAACTTCTATTTGTTCTCAGAAGAAGCTCTATGAGTGATGGATGAAAGCTAACTCAAAGAAGGCTAATCTACTTGCAGAAAAGAAACTGAAAGCTAATAAAGCATGAAAACCCTAGGAAACCCTAATTTAACTAGCTTGACCCTTACAATGCAAAAATGTGAATGAAACCTCTACCAATGATGCTATTACTTGCAGTGAAGTGAAATACATGTGTCTAAGCTATCTGCAATTGAAAAGACATGTTTTTGTATTTTGTCATTAAGTGGTTGGGTTTATTGTGATGGTGCTCTTGATTAGGGTTTGACTGTGCAGGAGCGATTCGAATGGAAGGAAAGCGTGGGCAAGGTTAGGATGGCTAGGGGAGGTCCCAGAGGGTCTCTAGCATCAGTCCTTAGAAGTCTACCACATTCGGATGCTCAGCAACCGAGCTTGTAAACTCCTACAGGAAGTCTGCAGGGGATCCTACAGGAAACTCAGAGTATTCTACAGGAAGGCTGTGAAATTCTACAGGATGACCTACCGTGAAGGTTTGGAGTGATGGTGAAGTGATGGAGTGGTATGGGAGGATAAGTGAGATGGAGATGGACCTGGTGATGGCTCAGGAGCAGCGAAGTCGGATGGAGAACGAGTGTATGGAGTGGTTTGGTGAATGGAAGGGTGGTATCAACGAAAGGCTAAGTAGATGGAGCTATGTGAGTAATGGAGGAGCTAGAAGTTGAATGAGCGGAACAGAGGTCAAGAAGGTGACTTGAGATGTGCTTGACAAGTAGAGGAAGGTAATGGAGTGGTATGGAGCAGTGTAAATGAAACAAATAGTTTATGAGTGTCACCAACCGAAAGTTCATTAACCTAAGCTACTTGTAATATAAACTCAGTGAACAGCAATGTAAATTGGAAGGAAACTCGTGCATGGAAGTGAAATGAAGAAGTATGGTTCAATATCAACAGTGCATGGATGGATCTTCAACGAAAATAAAGCTGTTGCAGCTTGCATGGAAGTGGAAAGAACTGCATTTCTTTTTGGTGGTTGATGTAGATTCCACCCCAATCCCTAAGCAGAGATGGCAGTGGGCCTTTACAACCTTTTTGCTGGAGCTCCAATGATTTATAACTACCCTCCTATTGAACTTAAGCAACTGAAACAAATTCACCATAAACTAATCCTATCTAAGCTCATGAAAAAGACTAAGTTAACAAACTGTAAATTCGAATTGCATGTGAAAGTAAACAAACTCAAAGTGCTGGAACGAAATGCAAACACGTTACAACACCGAGGAGATCTATTGCTCTCAGGTTGGGCCCTAACCTGAGAGCTATAGCTCCTTGAGAAAACTCAGAACTAGATCAAAATCTACCTTCTTTATTCATAATCTGATGTCATGCCAAACTTGGCTTACAAAAAGAACTACACCGTGCTGTGCTCAAAAATTACAATAGTAATGCGAAAGTTTCAACAACCTCTCAAAGGCTACGACCTCCATACTTATGCAAAAATGATCATCCAACAGGTGTCCTTGATTTTAGGAGCTCGGCTGTCCCACTGAAGTTTAAATTGCTGATCCTGTAGGACAGTCATAATTGCTGTTCCTGTAGAACAGTTATAACTGCTGTTCCTGTAGAACAACTGGCTGCTTCTAAGCTCAGTGGGGAGATGGATTGGAGCTCGGAGCTATGGTGGGAATCACGAGGAGGGTCCCAAGACTGTGGACATCCTCTCCTAAAAACCAGCAGTGCCACCTCATTGTCTCCTTGTCTCCTTTTCACGTGGTCTTTTCTCCCTTTTAATGCAAAAACCTGAAATCATAATGCATTAGTCACATGGATAGAGTGCCTACCCTTCTTCCTACAAACAACATGAATAAACTAAGAAATGAATGCATAAGCAATAAAAAATGAATGGTTTGAGCAAAGTAAGTAGGCTAAATGAGCCCAAATTGTACCAAAAATTGGGGCTCATCATCACCCCCCAGCTAAATCATTTGCTCATCCTTGAGCAACTTAGTCCAAGTCCTCATCCTTCATTGCTTTCACTGCTTCCCTTGCATTCCAAGGCTCTGTGGTAGTGTCCTCTCTGTAGATGTGAAACCCTGCTGTCCTGTTTACCTCCTCCCATTGTTGACTGTCATCTTCCTTTGTATTACCTTCAGCCAATCCTAGCAATAGTGGTGGGCTGAGTTTGAGGCTAATCCAGCTGGCCTGGAGGCTTTGCATGGACTTCTTGTAAAGGTCAACCCTTGCCAAGGCTTCTCTCATCCGGATGGGGGTATGGTATTCTCTGATTTTCAAGCTGTGTGCCAGTGTATTCCATCTTCTTGCACATGCTTGGGCAGCACTTTCTCCCAACAACCTTTCCATGTCTTCAAAGTGGGCTATGGCTTGGGCCTGTTGGTCCATAAATCTCAAGGAAGCTATGGGATTTGTAGCCAACTGTTGGTGGGCTGAGATGAGTGCCACCGGATCCTCTAGTTCCGGTCGAATGAACAGTGGTTCACTCACTTCTCGGTTCATGACCGATTTTGCTTCAGCTGCTCTCTGATCCTCATGGTTTAACCATGAGGCGAGCGCCATCAATTTCATATCACCCAGGGCAACATTGGGATCCCATGAGACTTCATTGGGCAAAGCCAAGTTGTGGAGGTAAAACTCTGCCAATTTGGCTTTGTCTTCTGCCGAACTAGTACTGCATAATTCAGAAAATTGTTGTGGGTTTTGGATGTGTGAAATACCTCTTTGTGCCAAGGTGTTTATTTGGAACTGCAGCCATTGATCCTTTAAGAACAATCCATAGGATTTTGAGGGCGGTCTGCACTGAATTGCCTCCATGGCCCAACTGGCCATGCAGGCCAATTGTGCTTCCTTTTGTTGCAGCTGTTCCTTTAGGGCTTGCACTTCAATTTTTGTCTGCTGCTCTGCTTCCTGTAGAAGAGTCATTGGCTCTTCAAGACTGGTGGTCAGCTCCTTTTTGGTTGGTTGTTCTTTTGTGATGTCTTTGGAGGATGTTCCTGCTCCCTCCCTTAGTTCTTGTAGCTGCAACCTTAGCTTCTGATTTTCTTCCTGTAGAAGCGCATGTTGGCAACTAGCCACATGTTTTGCCATGGTGAATTCACTCTTGACCTCCCTGAGTTGATCTTGTAAAGGGCCTATGTCTGCCACACCCTTTGATTTGGCGATCTGCATCCATGTGTGGGAACGAACTCTTTCTTTCTCTAGTTCAAAAGATAGAGGCACGGTGAATTTCTGCAGTATGATTTTGCCCGCCTCTAAAAAGGTGTAATATGAATTCAGATTGGGCGAAGGGCTAGGTTCTAGTATGTGTTCTCTTGCTATCTCTTCAGGCAGTTCTGCCTCACCCTCCCTTGGTGATGAGGGCCCTTCTCCTTCCCTCTTTTCTGTTTCCTGTAGCCGGGCCAGAGTATCCTGTAGAACGTTTTCTGCTTCCTGTAGCTGAGTTTTTTCTAACTTTTCCTGCCATGTATTTTTCTTTGGACTCCCCTTCTCGTAGGTGACTATGACCTTGGAGGGTGAATTTTCTTTGGGAGAAGTAGGTGTATCTTCGATGACGATCGGGCTGCTGGATTGGGCCTGTGGCTTGCCCGTCTTTATCCTAACACTTCTCTGAGCCTTAAAGTACAGAGGAGTCTCCCTCTTCCTCTTGTCTTTTGGCTTAGGTGGCGTATTGAGGCCAGCTAATACAGCTGCTGCCTCCCGTACCAGAATATCCACCTTGTTTTCTTTGGTTTTTACCTTTTTGGGGCTTCCTGTAGAAGCCTGTTTCTGCAATTTCGGGCTTCCTGTAGAAGCCTTTTCCTTCAGCACTTTTGGGCTTCCTGTAGAAGACCCTTTCTTGACCGGTTTTGGGCTCCCTGTAGGAGCCTTTTCCTTTAGCAGCTTTGGGCTTCCTGTAGGAGCCTTTTCTTGAGTCTTTGGGCTTCCTGTAGAAGCCTGTGTCTTTGTTTCCGGACTTCCTGTAGAAGTCTGTTCCTTAGTGATTTTCGGGCTTCCTGTAGAAGCCTGCTTCTGTTTTCCTGTAGGTACAGGTGTCTCCGTCTTTGCTTGCTTACCTGCCTGAATTTTGCTTTTTGATTTGGTTGCAGGTGCTGTTGAGGTACTTGGGCTGATGTGGACTACCTCAGTTTTGTCCATTCTGCCTTTCATCCTCTTTTCCCTTGCTGACAGGATAGGTGTGCCACCCTTTTCTTTGTCCTTCTTTTCCTCAGCCACTGCTTCCTTGTCTTCACTGCTGGAGGAGCCACTATCTTCGACTAGCATTTTTATGTCCCCATCTCGTGTTAGATTCCTAAATGACTCCCAGGAGAGGGGAACTTTATATGAGTGCAGTGCATCCTCCACAAGCAATTTGATCAGCCCATGGTGTGCCACCTGATCTGGGATGCCATCTTTCAGCTTTGTAGCACACTCCATTAAGGATTGCAACAGGAAATAAGGAATGCTTAATTTCTTTTCTACAGGAAGCTCACTCCGGTGCCTCAATTCGGTAAGAAACCGGAAATGATACCCGTAGACGATGCTATAGCGGCCCTCACAGGTTATATATTTCATTATCTGGAGGCTGACTTCGTTCCAAGGTGGTAACAAACTGGTCCTTCGTACTCCATTCTTATCCTCCGAGAATTCTTCCTTAGGTGGAAAGAATTCTTTCTTTGCTTGCTGGCTCTGCTTTCGTTCTTCCTTGTCCCACGGCAAACCCATAGGGAGTTCTGTAATCCGACTGATGTACTGTGGGGTAATATTGAGGCTTAGGCCCCTGAAGGTTACTGTAGCCAGTGTCTTAGATTTTGGCCTTAAAGCCTGCAGAAATTCTTCAGCTACTTCATCATCGTAACCCTGCAACTTATCACAAAAAGACATCCATTGAACCCTTGTGAATAGTTCTACCACCTCCTGGTTTTCTCTTAATTTGGTGGAATCTATGGGTTCCCGCCTGATAAACCCACCCGGCATGATGAACACGGGGGTTTTGACTAAAGGTGACAAATGCAAAGGAGATTCGGTCTATTTTAGGCAGAGCATGCATACAATTCACAAAACACAGTCTAATTATACTGCTATCATGTAGAAGCGATAGTATAGGCACAACAATCCGATATTTTTATGACCGGACTGTGAATAATGATCTTGCCACTTTTGAAAGCCAATTGCGGAAGGAGTTTCAGGGTTACCTTTTTTCTGCCACCTTTTCTTACGTGAGGAATTCACCTTCCAGTAGAACTGCGTTCCTGTAGAGACTGCTTCCTGTAGGACTGCGTTCCTGTAGAAACTGTTCCTGTAGGAGTAGTGTGCAAACTTCGGGGAGGACTGTAGTTGGCCAGCGGTCGAGATGTGCTTCACCGGCATTCTGGTAGTCGAAAGCTCGGCGTATCAACGTACAGAGGAAATCAGAAGAGTCACTCGAGTTTTAAAGTGGAGGTTGATGAATACATGCACATAATCTAGCCGATTAGATTTTGAATCGGCGCAGCTCATGGCGCGGGGGGTGAGCTGTCCCCGCCGGACCGTTGAGCGACGTCACCCATCATTCGCCTGCATATTCACTTGATGTCGCATTCATTCCCACAGATCTGCCGCCGCCCTTTTCGGTTAAACTCGTTTCTCGGTTAACGGGACTATCCTCACGTGCGTGCTGCGTATTTTCTTTGTCGTGGTTGCCACCCAATCATCCGACTATACCATAACTAGCCGACGTGGCCAGTCAACTGGCCATACGGCCTCTCAACCATTCATTTCTACGCCATGCAAACAAATCAAAGTAATACTCATGCGATTTGGTGGAAGGAAGGGTTGAGACACTTACCTGCGCGCGGCTGCACACGATTTTTCGGTTTTTGGACGACGGGGAGCGGATCTACCTGCTACATGCGGCTTACACAGTCCCGGAGGCTCATGGTTACAGGATGCTGGCGATGGAGTGGATGCTCTGGTTGCCTACGCCCGTGTGTTGTTTGCAGATGGCGGTGCTGTGAATGGTATCCACTCATGCAGGTTTGACTGTTACAGGATTCCCGCGGGGTGCCTTGTAACAGTCTCGCCTCCTTGGGTGCATGCTGCACGACGATGGATAGAATCTTCTGATCATGCTCCCGGAGCTTCTGAGGCTCGACATGGATGTGGTATGAGCTCTTGGTGCTTGTTTTTCTTTGACAAATGGCTGTACCACGAGAACTCATTGATCTGGTTTGCTGGTGCAGGGATCTTGGTTCCATGGCGACGAGGATGGTGGAGCAAGGTAACAGCAATGTTCAGGGGTGCCAACAGTGGCATGCATGCATCCAACCCATTCCTTAGCCGCTAGATCTCCGTTTGAAACAAATTTTTGGCCGTCCAAAACTTCTACAGGAAGTTTCCTGTAGAACACAGAGCTTCCTGTGGAAAGTTTGCACTTTCCTATAGAAAATCCGCGTCTTCCTGTAGAAAGACTGCATTTTCCTGTAGAAAAACTGCATCTTCCTGTAGAAGATTCAAACCATGATAAAATTGCACATACCTTGAAAAAACATTGGGATTCTTGGAGGAGGTGCTGGTGAGGTCCCTTGATAGCATGATGAGGGCCCTTGGCTTGGATTGGAGAGGCTTCTTCTCCTCCATAGAACATCTGCAACCTGCATGCAATTTTCATATTGTGCTTATTATTTTTCTTTTTTTTTCTCTTTTTTTTTTTTTTTGGAAA
Organism: Pinus tabuliformis; assembly: GCA_031772625.1. Lineage (NCBI taxonomy): Eukaryota > Viridiplantae > Streptophyta > Pinopsida > Pinales > Pinaceae > Pinus > Pinus tabuliformis. The sequence continues at coordinate 644,808,433 of CM062815.1, read as the reverse complement.
GATAACAGGGGCGCCCCAAAGAGGTTTTCACCCTTGCTACCTGCCCTGAGCGCCTCAGAGAGGTTTTCACTCAGGGATCTTTTTCAAACTTTCCCTTTTTTTTTGAAAGACAATAGGGGCGCCTCAATGAGGTTTTCACCCCTACCGCCTGCCTTGGGCGCCTCAGAGAGGTTTTCACCCAAGGATCTTTATTATTTTCTCTTTTTTTTTTTTTTTTTTTTTAAATTCTTCAGGGTATGCCCAAAGTAGAGGCAGAACCCTTCTCTATGACCAATACAGATTTCTCCATAGTTCTGATAAACTCTTGTCTTGAGAGAGGTCTCCTGTAGATCTTCAATCGATGCCCATTGACAAGCATGGGAATGGCTTCCTCATCAATGGTTCGAATAAGGACAGATCCATTGTCATGGCACTGTTCCACTACATATGGTCCCAGCCATCTGGTTCTCAACTTCCCCTTGAAGTCTTTGAACCTGGAGTCATACAACAAGGCCCAATCTCCTGGCTAGAATTGCTTGTCATGGAGATGTTGGTCATGCTACACCTTTCTCTGAAGTTGAACCACTTCCGAGTGAAGGAGGGCCTGCATTCGGTGCTCATCCAGTCCATTCAGCTGCAATAACCTTTCTTGCTGTGCATGGCTGAGATCTAGGTCCAGCTGAGCTGCCATCCTCAAAGTGTTATACTCAAACTCAATGGACAACAAAGCTTTCTTCCCATAGACCAGCTCATAAGGTGTGAAGCCGGTGGTGGTCTTCCAAGTGGTTTTGTAAGCCCATGTGGCCTCAACCAGGCGATCTGCCCAGTCTTTTCTGCTGCTACTCACCACTTTGTTCAAGATCCCTTCTAATGCTCTATTGGTGACTTCCACCTGCCCATTTGCTTTAGGATGATAGGGAGTGGAAGTCCTATGCTTGATCTTGTGATGAGCCAGTAAGTCTTCAACCAAGTTGGATGTGAACTGGCTCCCTTGATCGGTCACCAGCTCTCTTGGGTAGCCAAACTTGTAGAAGATGTTCTCTCTTAAGAACTCGACCACCTTCTCTTCTGTTGCTGCTTTGATTGCTTTAGTCTCTGCCCACTTTGTCAAGTAGTCAGTACACACAATGATGTAGTATCTTTGCCTCGAAGAGGGATTGATTGGACCCACAAAGTCCATGCCCCACTTCTCAAATGGCTCGAGAGTCACTTGAGGTTGGAGAGGCATCTCATCCCTTTGAGTCGGTTTCCCCATTCTTTGGCATTGGTCACATTGGCTGATATATCTTCTGACATCTTGGTGAAGTGTAGGCCAATAGTAACCCGCCTGCAGAATCTTGAAGGCCGTTCTCTTTGCTGCAAAGTGTCCTCCACAAGGCCCATCATGACAGGCGAGGAGGATATCAAAGACTTCCTCCTCCCTTACACAACGCCTTAAGATCTGATCGGGGCCAAGCTTGAACAGGTTGCCCCCGATCCAAGTAAATGAGGCACTTTTTCTGATGATTCTTCTCTTCTCTTTTGAAGAGAGGTGCGGAGGGAACTGAGCTGAAACAAGGTAGTTTGCTATATCAGCAAACCATGGAGAGAGTACTGAGATAGCAAACAGATGCTCATCAGGCATCTGGTCATCCACCGTCCCATCTTCATCTGCAGACAAATCCAATCTAGATAAAAAATCAGCAACAACATTTTCTCTACCTGGTTTATCAACAATGGTTAAATCAAACTGCTGCAACAAAAGTAACCATCTAATGATACGAGCATTCACATCTGGTTTATTCATTAAATATCTAATTGCAGCATGGTCAGTATGTACAAATGTTTGATATCCAGTGATATAATGACGGAACTTGTTTAGTGCATGGACTACAGCTAAGAACTCTTTCTCGGTTACAGTGTAATTCAGTTCAGCTTTGGTCAAGTTCTTGCTGACGAAGTAAATGGCATATGGAAGTTTTTGCTCAATTTGTCCTAAAGTTGCACCTATGGCTTTGTTCGAGGCATCAGTGTGGATGTGGAAAGGTAGGGCCCAGTTTGGACCTCTCAAGATTGGTGCTGACACCAACTTGTCCTTTAACTCAATCAAAATCTTCTGACAATCGTCAGTCCACTTAAACTCCACATCTTTTGCCAATAGGCCAAACAATGGTGAGGCTAACTTGCTGAAGTCCTTAATGAATCTCCTGTAGTATCCTACTAATCCCAAGAAACTCCTAACATCCCTTACCTTTTGTGGAGGTGGAACCTTCTTGATTAGAGCAATTTTGTTGGGATCCACCTGTAACCCTTGGCAAGAGATGGTATGGCCTAGCACGGTCCCTTCAGTCATCAGGAATTCACATTTTTCAGGACTGAGGGACAGGTTTATCTCAATGCATTTGGCTAGGACTTTTCCCAGATTGGACAATGCCTCCTGGAAGTTGGCCCCATAAGGAGTAAAGTCATCCATATAGATTTCCACTGCATCGTGGACCAGCTCCGAGAAGATGCTTAAGACAGTTCTCTGGAAAGTAGCAGGAGCATTGCATAGCCCAAAGGGAAGGACTCGGTAGGCAAAGGTACCCCAAGGACAAGTGAAGGTGGTCTTGTCTTGGTCTTCCGGGCTGATTTGTATTTGGTTGTACCCGCTAAACCCATCCAGGAAAGAGAAGAACTTCTTTCCTGCCAGTCCATCCAACACTTGATCTATGAAAGGTAGAGGGAAATGGTCTTTCTTGGTAGCTTTGTTCAGCTCACAGTAATCCACACAGATTCTCCACTTCCCATTCTTCTTGGGAACCAACACTAGAGGGGACACCCATTCACTATTTGAGATGGGGTAGATGAATCCGGCATCCAACAGTTTTTGCAATTCTTCCTTGACAATGTCCTTAAGGGCTGGATTCATTCTCCTCTGAGGTTACCTAACCGGTTTACAATCCTCTTTGATGTATATATGATGAGTACAGACCGAAGGATGGACTCCTTTCATCTCCTTATAGCTCCAAGCAAAAGCATCTAGGTGGCTGACCAACAGGCTACACAACTCCTTTTCCTGAGAAGGAGATAGGGAGGAGCTGATTTTCAATGCTCTCTCAGGGCCAAACTCCACATTCTTAACTCTGGGAGTGACAGGGTTGGTTGTACAAAGATCCACTAAGGTGCTAGCTTGGGCATCCTCCACCAATTTTTCTAAGGGTAGTGCACTGGTAGGTGGATTCTGGATCAAGGTCTCGATCAAGTCATCCTCGGTTGGGGGGTCTCTTCTAGTGGTATCTAAGGTGCACAGAGGTGATGAGTACACCTCGTCTTCTTCTCCTTCTTCCAACCAGAGTGGTAAATCATGCTCTAAGGAGGGTTGGGCAGGAGGGTATAGGACTAGTTGCTTGGACATAGGACCATTTTTTATGGTCATATTTCCTGCACGGCAACTGATGTAGGCATCTGCAGTGGCTAACCAAGGCCTTCCCAAAATGAGGGGATATCCAGTAAGCTTTGCCTTTGGTTGCAGAACCAGGAAGTCTGCAGGGTATTCCCAAGAATCAATGGAGACCAAGACATCCTCCACAATCCCTTCGGGAGTCACGGTGGAGCGATCTGCTAATTGCAGTACTGTCGAGGTCTTCCTCAAGGAACCTTGAAGATTGAGTTTGAGCATGGTATCCCTGGTCATCACATTAATGGCAGCCCCCAGATCAATCAAGGTGTGAGGGATAATGGTGCCATTGATGTGGACATCTACTACAGGACTTCCAGGATCTAAGTACTTTGGGCAGATGACTTGTCCTAACATAAGGTCAGACAGTTGTCCTATGACATTGATAGTTGAAGCATCTTTCTTTCGTCTGCCTGGGTGTTTGAAACACTTCTCCTTAACCAGTTTGTTGTAAATGGGCACATCCTTGATGGCTTGGAGAAGGGGTATCTTCACACACAACTGCTTGAGCTCTCCTAGAAGCTCATCTTCTTCCGGGTTGGGTTGTGTGGTGGTTGCAAGTCTCTCAGGAAAGGGTGGAATAGGCTTTGGTTCACTCTCCTGATGGTCTTCCTCATCCTCTGGGGGAGGAGGCTGACGATCTGGTAGAGTCTTTCCAGATCGAAGATTGATCTCCTGGATCTCCACAGCATAGGTAGGGCATGAGGTTTCCCAAGTGCATACCTGCTGGGCCTGTCTATTGTTGGGGTTAGGGTTCGGTTGAGCAGGCATTTGAGGTTGCCTTGGAGGAGCAGGAGGTAATGGCTGAGGTTGAACTGGAGGTGGAGGCAGAATGGCGGGTGGAGTGTTGTACTGGGGCCTCCACCCCGACTGAGGTGCACTCCACTGAGGCTGCAGCTGGGCATGTGAGTGATATGAGTGAATAGTGGGTTGAGTAGGGTACTGAGGTGGATAAGACCATGGAGGAGGCATGGACCAGGAAGGATGAGCAGGGGGACCCCAGGAAGGCATAGGAGTCGATTGGTTGGGGCTGTAATAGGCTTGAGGTGCCCCTTGCATTCCCTGCTGATAAGGTCTGGATCCTTGTGGCCTCCTTTGGTTGATGAAATAGAGAGGTTCAGTGGGGGCTTCTGTCCCTTGGTACATGGCTTTGAACCCAGGTAAGGTTGGACACTGATTCGTAGGATGGTCCTCCTCACAAACAAAACACACTTCAACCGAATGCAATGGGCATTCGTTCTTAGGATGTCTTCTTGTGCACCTAGGGCAGAAGACAGCCAGGGCTCTCTCAGCTTCTTCTTTCTTTTGCTGAATCCTGAATGTGTCAAGCTGCATGGCAATGGTCTGTCTCACCTCGCTCTTAAGATCTTCTAATTGATTTGCAAGCTCATGTTTGGAGAAGGGAATACCGGCTGAGGGGAGGTTTCCTCTACCTCGTTTCCTAGCTGCCCTGGAGTGGTTTCTAAACACAGTTTTGATGTCCTCATAAGGCAGTTGGTAGATATCCCCCCCAGCTAACATGTGAAGGGTATCCAAGAGATCTTCAGGGACTCCTCGGAGCAGAACCAACTTGAGGGATTCAGGGTCAAGTGTGCACCTGGCCCGCTTATAACTAAGTTGGAACCTTTCCTCATAATCCTCTAAAGACTCATCGTTTCCCATGGTCATCCGAAAGATTTCCCCCTTTGTTTCCTTGGACCTACAGTAATCCCGGTACTTGGTATTGAAGGCTTGCTGCATCTGAGCCCAAGTGGTGATGCTATTCCCAGGTAAACCCATGAACCAGCGTAGTGCTGCATCCTTAAGAGTGGAAGGGAAAAGTTTCAACTTTTGCTCATCTTCAGTATAGTCATAGGTTCTACAAAGGACAACAAACTCAAACAGGAAGGTATCAGGATCTTCGGTAGTCAGCCCATGGAAGTGAGGTAAAGCAGAGGGGCTAATGTTCTTCATTTTCATCTCTCCATTGGTTTCTCGGATGGGGAAGGCACCCTCTATCCTCTCATCTTCTCCTCTATTGTCAGCCATAGTTTCGGGTGGAGTGGTCTCTAACTCTTCTTCTTCTATAGGATTTTGGTATCTCAGGTTGTTCACCTATAGGTTCCTCTGGGTCACTGTCACCAAAGAAGAGAGAAGGGTGACTCAGTGATGTGGTGGGGGTGTTTGGTAGGAATTTGCCTGATCTATCTCAGTTCCTACGAGGCATGAAATGGAAAAGACTTTCTTTTTCTTTTTGCTTGCTTTTGCTTTGCTTTTCTTTTGGTAACTGCAAAACTGAGACAGATTGATCTACAACTAACTATGAAAGATGCAAAATTAACTGAAAGCAGGAAAGAACTAATCTACTTTGCTCAAATGAAATTGCAGAAAGGAAATGCTAGTCTATGAAAGCAGGAAATGCTAGTCTATGAAAGCAGGAAATGCTAGTCTATGAAAGCAGGAAATGCTAATCTATGAAAGCAGGAAATGCTAATCTATGAAAGCAGGAAATGTTAAGCTATGAAAGCAGGAAATGTTAAGCTATGAAAGCAGGAAATGTCTATGCTACTTTTGCAGAATGGAAATGAAGTAAACTACTAGCAGAAGGCAAGAGTAAGAAAGTAGAAGAAAAGCAACAATTACTAATACTCTGACGCTTCCCCGGCAACGGCGCCAAAAAGATGGTGGGCCCCAGTATTGTAGCAATAATGCTACAACTCCTGGGGCTTCCTATCTCTAATTTTATCAACCCGGTAGTTCGTACAAACTTGGAAGCGACGGTGCTGTATGCACAAGTACTAGCTCTTGTCGCAGCTGTCACTTGGTCAGCTGGCACAAGTCCGCTAGGGCTCAAGCCAACTTCTATTTGTTCTCAGAAGAAGCTCTATGAGTGATGGACGAAAGCTAACTCAAAGAAGGCTAATCTACTTGCAGAAAAGAAACTGAAAGCTAATAAAGCATGAAAACCCTAGGAAACCCTAATTTAACTAGCTTGACCCTTACAATGCAAAAATGTGAATGAAACCTCTACCCAATGATGCTATTACTTGCAGTGCAGTGAAATACATGTGTCTAAGCTATCTGCAATTGAAAAGACATGTTTTTGTATTTTGTCATTAAGTGGTTGGGTTTATTGTGATGGTGCTCTTGATTAGGGTTTGACTGTGCAGGAGCGATTCGAATGGAAGGAAAGCGTGGGCAAGGTTAGGATGGCTAGGGGAGGTCCCAGAGGGTCTCTAGCATCAGTCCTTAGAAGTCTACCACATTCGGATGCTCAGCAACCGAGCTTGTAAACTCCTACAGGAAGTCTGCAGGGGATCCTACAGGAAACTCAGAGTATTCTACAGGAAGGCTATGAAATTCTACAGGATGACCTACCGTGAAGGTTTGGAGTGATGGTGAAGTGATGGAGTGGTATGGGAGGATAAGTGAGATGGAGATGGACCTGGTGATGGCTCAGGAGCAGCGAAGTTGGATGGAGAATGAGTGTATGGAGTGGTTTGGTGAATGGAAGGGTGGTATCAACGAAAGGCTAAGTAGATGGAGCTATGTGAGTAATGGAGGAGCTAGAAGTTGAATGAGCAGAACAGAGGTCAAGAAGGTGACTTGAGATGTGGTTGACAAGCAGAGGAAGGTAATGGAGTGGTATGGAGCAGTGTAAATGAAACAAATAGTTTATGAGTGTCACCAACCGAAAGTTCATTAACCTAAGCTACTTGTAATATAAACTCAGTGAACAGCAATGTAAATTGGAAGGAAACTCGTGCATGGAAGTGAAATGAAGAAGTATGGTTCAATATCAACAGTGCATGGATGGATCTTCAACGAAAATAAAGCTGTTGCAGCTTGCATGGAAGTGGAAAGAACTGCGTTTCTTTTTGGTGGTTGATGTAGATTCCACCCCAATCCCTAAGCAGAGATGGCAGTGGGCCTTTATAACCTTTTTGCTGGAGCTCCAATGATTTATAACTACCCTCCTATTGAACTTAAGCAACTGAAACAAATTCACCATAAACTAATCCTATCAAAGCTCATGAAAAAGACTAAGTTAACAAACTGTAAATTCGAATTGCATGTGAAAGTAAACAAACTCAAAGTGCTGGAACGAAATGCAAACACATTACAACACCGAGGAGATCTATTGCTCTCAGGTTGGGCCCTAACCTGAGAGCTATAGCTCCTTGAGAAAACTCAGAACTAGATCAAAATCTGCCTTCTTTATTCATAATCTGATGTCATGCCAAACTTGGCTTACAAAAAGAACTACACCGAGCTGTGCTCAAAAATTACAATAGTAATGCGAAAGTTTCAACAACCTCTCAAAGGCTACGGCCTCCATACTTATGCAAAAACAATCATCCAACAGGTGTCCTTGATTTTAGGAGCTCGGCTGTCCAACTGAAGTTTAAACTGCTGATCCTGTAGGACAGTCATAATTGCTGTTCCTGTAGAACAGTTATAACTGCTGTTCCTGTAGAACAACTGGCTGCTTCTAAGCTCGGTGGGGAGATGGATTGGAGCTCGGAGCTATGGTGGGAATCACGAGGAGGGTCCCAAGACTATGGACATCCTCTCCTAAAAACCAGCAGTGCCACCTCATTGTCTCGTCTCCTTTTCACGTGGTCTTTTCTCCCTTTTAATGCAAAAACCTGAAATCATAATGCATTAGTCACGTGGATAGAGTGCCTACCCTTCTTCCTACAAACAACATGAATAAACTAATAAATGAATGCATAAGCAATAAAAAAATGAATGGTTTGAGCAAAGTAAGTAGGCTAAATGAGCCCAAATTGTACCAAAAATTGGGGCTCATCAGATGCTTCCTCAAAGGACTGCAAGGTCAATACATTAAATCTTTGAACACTTGGATTAAAATGCTATTGTGTGAAAAGCGGGTTATGCGAATAAATTGATGTTTGGGGCTACGTGAAGTGGGAGGATATACATAAACGAAGGTAGCAAAGAATTAGAGACTAGTCTCTTGATTTCATCTCCACGAGAAAGTGAGGAAGAGCTCGCGAAAGTTTCACCGAGAAGTGTGATCAGTCTGATAAGGCAGCGAATTCCGCGCATACCACCCCCACCTAAACCACCACCGGTTTCACCATCTTCACCCCCATCTTCGCCCACATCACCTCCGCCACCACCACAGTTCAATATGGCGAGCGCAATAAAGTTGTTGGTATTCAAAGGAGTAGGGAATGAAGATCCAGACCAATTTTGGTTCGTAGTAAAGGCTGTATGGGAAGCGCAAGGAGTCATGGATGATAATATCAAGAAGGCAACACTGGTTAGCACCTTGCAGGATCGCACATTGACATGGTACATTAAGAATTCCAATGACAATCCAAATGCAAGGATCACAGATATCCAAGCTACACTAAACAGGGAATTTAGCAGGCCAAAATTAGAGACACAGTCAATTATCAGATTTAAGGAAATCACAATGCTTCTAGGTGAGACCCCCTGGGAGTTGGATCAGAGACTAAAGTGTATGATTCGTGAAGCCAACATGACTTTGATGGATGGGAAACACTATGCATGGTTTGTAGTGTCGTTAATGCCGCATCTAAGGAACGCGCTGTCACAACAGAAGCTGTAAACTCAGGCCGAAGCCTTGGAGATCATAATGAGACTGCATGAGACCTTGATACAAGATCTTAATTTAAGAGTCCAATAGATCCACGCGCAGTTGAAAAACTTGTGTCTTGAGATGTAGAGCTTGAAACAAGACAGGATAACTCACCCAGAATTGCGTAAGGAGGTATGGTGCATAAAGTGCAAAGGCTAGGGACATGACAAGGACCATTGTCTAGTCTTCGCGAACTACCTAGCAGGAGGAGGGCCAATGCAATTGAGACCAGAGGCACAAGTAGGGCTAAGCGCGATGCCTGCATTATGGTGCGCGATTTGTCAGATAGGAGGGAAGCATGCTACATATAATTGTCATCTATTACAGAAGTATACGTAGATGTACCAGCAGTTGTTTTGTAAATTCAACAGGTCAGTAGGCTATGATGAGCGTACCTATAGAATTTATGAATTGATGATGGATCAGACTCCTACCTACAGAGTTAAGACCAAAATGCGAGCCCTCTATCAAAACACAGGGACGGCATGCACTGGGTTTCAGGGGCGTAGACGCGGTTGAGGTGGAATGGGACCAGGAAGGGGTTGTGAACAGCTGATCTGTTACAATTGCGGAGGGCCAAGGCATTATGCCCACTATTGTACAAATCCAATGAGGGCATCATGTTTATATTTTACCCAGTTTGATCATGAGATAGAGGACTGCCCCACACTGATAGCAAGGTTGCGTGATAAAGGAACACTCCAACCTCCCCCAACTTAGAACCTGCAAATGATGAGGTCTAGCCACACGACGAGGACCTGAATGTAAACATCATGCTTTGAAGCAATATCATGACAGGAGATGATAAGGGCAAGAAGCCTGAAGAGAGTGCCTGGGTTCACAAGGCTCCAACAAAGGAACCATTGTTCGATTTGGAGCGTGCGAAGGAGACATTCATGGAAGCTAAGAAGAGCTTCATGGAGGCCTCCACACCAGGTAGTAAAGACCAACTAGAACCAGAGATGGACCCATCAATGCTCACTACCTTTCTGGAGACATGCATGAAGTTGCTGCACAACAACAAAGCAGTGAAGGGGCTGCAAGAACTCATCAATAGATGTGTTGGAACTGGAGAACCGCGTGTAGTCCAGAAGCTCGGAAAGCATGAAATGTGAACAGGAAGGGAGATGAGATTGACTGTGAAAATCGGGGAATATGAAATGGATCAAGTGATTTTGGATCTAGGATCGGATGTGAACGTTCTACCAAAGCAGACATGGGATCACATGGGTAGGCCCGCATTACAGTGGTCTCCTATTCAATTGATAATGACGAACTAGCAAAAGATCCTATCGATGGGAAGATTGCAGGGAATAACGGTAGATATCGAAGGTGCGAGGGTGCTTGTAGATTTCAAAGTGATAGAGATTGTTGATGAAAATAATCCCTATCCGATGCTACTGGGAATAGACTGGGCCACTGATATGAATGGAGTGATAAATCTAAAGAAGCACAAGATGATTTTTGAGAAAAAGTCATTGCACGTAGTGGTACCTTTAGACCTTGTGGAAGGATTGCGCTACACAGAGCCAATGCGCAACTACGACAGTGATGATGATCTAGACTGTATATACAAGATAACCACTCGGGAGTAGGATTGGGTGAATACTACAGCGAATGGTAGGATTTCGTGGGAGCACGAAAGCTCCTGCACATCAGATTCAAATGAGGAAATAGAATGATGGCAGAATCGGTTACACGAGGTAACCACACTCAATTGCAACATGATGATAAAGTCACTACGTTGTGTAGCAACAGAGGCAAGAGATATGCCTATGTATGATGAACTGACTGCGGTAGATGATTTCATGAACAAATTTGAAAGAGAAGTACTGGAATAGTAGCATTTCGACGCTCTAAAATGGGCACTACGTGCTACGCCCGCAAGGTGGTGGGGTATGCACTAGCAAAATTTTGGGGACTGGTGGGAATACATAAGGATGATGCTCATACAGTTTGGAAAGCCTCAGATATGGATGAAAGCCAGATATGATGGACAAAACAGTGTACGTGCCCACCTCTCCAGATGGGTATAGGCGTATGATACGCAACCTGCATGAATGCACACCGTCCTCACGATAGGAAACAGGACCAAAAAGTAGGAGAGGGCAAGACCAGGGCGTGAATGATGAAGTGTGATAAGACTAAGTGCACCAAAGATTATCCATGTGGAAGCCTTTGACAAAGTGTACGAAGTACTGAATGCAGTCCACCATGTGAGATGCACTAACTGGGACCTGCGCATACCAGTGATTCTATGGGCTTATAGGACCATGTGCAAAACCTTGACCATGCGAGTACTTCTGAAGCTGAAGTATGAAGCAGAGGTTGTAATCCCTATGGAGCGTGCGAAGCCTAGTCCATGCATAGCAGCACCCATAGATATGACGGTTCGCAAAGCCCGGAAAGAAGGAATCACACAGCCGCAAGAAACATAGCACATTGGACTTGAGGAAGAAATCCGACGGGGAAACTTTAGACTCCGTGAACTTGAAAAAGAAAGGGTATGGTTAAGGAAGAAAAGCGCTTTGATGGACATGGAGGTCAAGAAGTTGGAGGACAAGATAAAGGAAACGTTTCTCGTCAAAAAACCTAGGATGGTCAAGCAAGGTGCGTACAATCACACTGACAAGTTTGAGAACTATCACTGTGAATTAGTTAGTTTTCTGCCTTGGCTGGGACTGCATATTTCCAAGCGTAGTGACCAGGGTAGCGCGTTGCAAGTGGTGAAGTGTGCGATGTCGACCACAACAATACAAGGGGGGGATTTTCCGTGAACCATGGTGGAGGACAGGATGGAGCCCCACATGGGTGGTGCGACCACCTGACTAGCTACGGGAAGGATAGTCTTAGCGCTCCAGGCAGTTGGAAGGGAGTGCGGGACTATAAACTATTTTGCCAGAGAGTTACACAATATTGGGGATGCACGCAGAAGTAGAGAGTCACAAGGTCTGCGACCGTGCATGGGGGGCTGCGCTATAGCATAGATTGACAAGAAAATGACTGTTGAGGTCACTATTCACGATGGGATGTGCAACTTGAGGCCAAATGGAGCAGGTGGCAGGCATTTAAGACGCGATTTATGGGCAAGATTTGGGAAAACCTTTTGTTAAGAAGGAATTAATGGACCGGAATTGGGGGGAAGGGTTGAATTCTAAGTCAAAAGGTGCTATAAAACACAAAGGGTTGCCCAACAAACAACACTTGGTCATTTGAGAATTGAGCAATTGAGCAAAGCCTTGAACTTTGTGAGCTGAGCGTTGATTGAGCCCCTGAATTCACGAGTGCCAGATTGCAGCCCATATACAATAACAACAACTAAGGATGGTTTGGGAATAGAAGAGGTAACCGCCGGCGAGGCCACATAGGACCTAACTATGGAAGACATTCCAGAAAGCGCCAAGGTTGTGGCAGAAATCCCCAAATCACTGCGTACGCCAAGGCCCAATAAGGATAAACAAGCAATGGCCCCCATACGTGTGTCCCTGAGGAACCTGTTGCGCAGCAAACTATCGATGACAGAGAAGGGGAAAGTTGTCACGATAGAAATAGATGAGGAAGAAGAAGATTTGTAGGCCCTTATCATCGCAGAGGAAGAAGATGAAGGCATGGAGGAGGATATTCCACTTACACACTCTGCGACAAAACTGCCTGTGTATGTCCCTCCGCGGAAAGGGAAGACCAAAGTGCCAAAAGACCTGGATGAAACCAAGAGTTCACTCCAGACCCTGCTCCTCCCGGACAACATTGTGTTTGAAGGCACGCACTTGGGCCACATGCCAACAATGAAGTTTGAAGATTGAGACCTTGCTGACTGCGAGAAGTTTCCTCAACTAAAGACTGGGAACCTCATGAAGCAAAACACTGCGGGGGTGGTGACAACGTTAGATCTGCGGAAGTGGTTGTGGGGTGTGGAAAAGGCCAGGCTGCTGAACTTAGTATGGGTGCCGCATTTCCACCGTGTGCCAATCACCATTTTCATCATCAGGTAGTTGCTCTGCCTAGTGCATGATGGGTATCTATGGTTGGAGTAGCCTATTCGCATCACGACAGGCCTAATTCACCGCGTTTCTTGGCTCCCCTATAAGGGAAAGGACCCCACAACCATAACCGAAGGAAAGGGTAGTGATTTGGCCCTTGCGGAGGCCATGAAGATGAAGTACATGCTGGAGAAGAAGAAGAGGGGCTACACCATCTCCAGCATTAAGGACAAAGCTGTACGTTAGCAACCCAAATCTTGGCTGGCAAAGTTATGCGGAAGTGTTGCGCCGATGAGGTACCGGCGTTGGTGGTCACACTAGCCGAGTAGTGAGTAGAGGGCGTCCAATTTAACTGGTCAGAATTCCTCTGCGCAGAATTTTTGAAAAATTGTCGCGAAGCCCAGGAGAAGGGTAAAACCTTCCACTATGCGTGGTTGCTACTATCCATAGTACTCGTAGCGGGGGAACTGCCAGAGGACAGTCAATTCCCCAGCATTGACAGAGAATTACCAGAGGCTGTGAAGTACGCTTTGCTCTAGGCCACGAAGGATGTGAAAAGGATACGTGACAACAAGATCTTCTGGGTGCTCATGGAGATTAACATCCGAATGTGGATCAACTGGAAGCTGCACTTGTCACCCACGGTGTATAATAGTCTGCAAAGTTTTGCAGACTTTAAGGTTGAGATGCACAACATCTTTATCAGGTGCATAAGGATCTGACGAAGCAGTGGACGAAGCTACCTTTTGCAGCCACTGACAACGCCATTTTCACTTTGTTGGAGGCATGGACCCCGGAATGGCGCTCCCCAGATCTTACTGAACTCGAGAGGGCGACAACACAGAAGAAGAACGATGATGCCAAGCTGCGCGTCACACAGTTGGCTGAGAAAAGGTGGAAGGAAATAGCCGCAGCTGAGGTACGGGAAGCGCGGGAAGAATAGAAAGTTGCAGAGCAGAAAAAGGCCACAGAAGCAGTAGCAGCAACAAAGGAGGCAGAGGAAGCAACCGCGGAGGCGGATGAGGGCCAAACAACGCCCTCGCAGGGGCAGGAGGGAGAGGAAGCAAAAACAACAGAAGGGAGCATGGACCCAGGGACCACGCCCACACAGTTGAAGCGCTCACACATGACAGAACGAGAAGGGTCAAGGAAGAAGGTCAAGGCCTCAAAATTTTCCATTGACCCAATCACCCTAACCAAGGGTGATCTGCATGACATCGATGAAACGTGCGCAATGTCACAAACAAGGCCCTTCAGGATTTCATGCAGGAGCACCAGATTGTGTTGGGGGCCCTCAGGGCCCAGTTGTAGGAGTTACAGGTGCACCCCCCTCAGGTGGCTACCCTTTCAACCCACCTCGTAGTAGGATCCTCGACAGCATAGTAGATGCTGTGCGCACAGATGGAAAACACAATGGTGTTGTCAGAAGGGGCCCTAGTAGCAGCGAATGAGGCCAATAGATTTTTGGTTAGCATGATGAAAGGCCTTGGCCTTAATCTAGCTACCCTTTCGCATGAGACATTGTATCTGCTACAGGATGGGATAATGATAGAGCTGTGCGCTAGGGAGAGCCACGCGATCCAAGTCCTCAGCAAGAAAAAGATAAACATGGAACAACTCATCTTGCAGCACGACGAATTGGTGTCACAAAATCAACAGTTGGTGCAGGTGGTAGAAGACGCTTGCCAAAGCGTCCTGGAGTTGGCCATCCCAATAGATCTACCAGTGGAAGTGCGGATCCATAGGTTAGACATAGGAGTCCACGAGGCCAGGGAAGAAATGACCAAGGTTCAGCTGGAGCTGAATCTTTAGATCACAGAGCTGCGGTTAAAGGCGCAACCATCCACTCCCCCGAAAGTTAGAGAATAGTGCACTAGTGCTATTACAGTGGGATTGGAGGAAATTGGAGGTGCAGTGCGAGACTGCACCAGCATGTTGGAGGAAGCACTTGAGGTTCTCACGACTCTGCAGGAGGACCCCAACATCCAACACTTAGAAACAAAAGCGTGAGAACTCCAGCAGCAATATGACAGTGTCCGAGGAACTGTGCAGATGGTAGTCCTCACCCAGAGGCTTGTGAGGATGTAGCAAGCTAAAGCACTGAAGGAACAGGTGGATGTGGCGTGCCACAAGGAGGCAGTTCTCAAAGCGTGCGTCCAGCCATGGATCGACAAGGCCTTCACTATCACGGCGAACATCAAAGGAAAGCTCACACACATACAGGGGATGCACACATTAATGCAGAGAAGCACCCCAGAATTAGAGGTCTTGGAACAATGGATGCAGCAGATTTAGCAAGTAGTGACTTAGTGCGCTACTGACCTCAGCACAGTTTGAGAACAGTTGGAGGGACTTCGCGCCAAGATCGCCGTGCTGACAGAGTGACTTGAGGGCAAGTCATGATGTTTGTGTTGGGGACCTGTTGGGCATGGAATCCCCCCAAGGCATGTTTTGGGGCTCAAAGCCCAAGTTTTGACCCAATATTGTTGTAAAGACTCCGCGAATTGTGGGCGCGGAGCGCAAAATGTATGATAGAGTCACAAGGTTGTCCACCCTAGTTTTGTAATGTAATGTCAGACTACCCATGGTTCGTGAACCATGGGATTGTATAAATAGAGTGAGGCTCTAAGTGTAAAAGATAACGAATATGAAGAAGGAAGCGGGAAGAGAAGATCGAGTCTAAGTGACTAAGTGTGTCTTGGGTCGTAGAGTAGGGGAAGGCTCTGCAGCTAAGTGTGTAGAGGCCCATTAGTCCACAGCTGAGTGCATGGACCCTTACATCTAAGTGCGCAGGGTGGAATCGAGTCTGTAACCGAAGAAGAGATTAATAAAGAAAAATTTTGTTACCAATTCGTGTATCTGTTCTTGGATTAATGCATGTTTGATGTAAATCGCAAATATACTGTCTATTTACTGTGCGCACCTATATGAATGGTTTTTGTTGATAAGTATAACTTAAAGAACACAAGTAGGCTAAAATAATCAACTAACATTGGAATACTAGTATGGAATTGGGTAATAACAGCGTTTGATCCTCGAGTAGGGCTGCACGAAGGCAACATATCAAGTTGCGAGGTAAGGGAAAGTGCGTGTAGCGACATGTGCACAGGGTCGAACCGCGGACCTCTTGAACTCATCAAACATCTCCAGGGTGCGGAAACCTAGTTCTAGCACCCTCCCATACTACTTTGGGTGAGACCTCAGTCTGCGCTCCGTGGACTATTGCCGAAAGGGCCAATAGTACCAAGATTTTTTTGGCTAAATCACCTCCGAACTTGGGTCAGGCCCTAATAAGCCAACATGGTTGTACTTAGAGCTAGTGTTCAAATGTGTGATATGTATGTCACATTGAAAAAACATATTAGTAGATCAAATCCCACCCCCCATTCCATGTCAGATATTCCCTTTAATGACTTTATCTCCATTGGCCACATGAAGGCTACTCTAGCATGTGAAAGTGGCCATGAGGGAACCCAAAGGAAGAAAATGCATATCACTACCCACACACATATATTGAGTGGATTGTTGTACTTAGTTTACTTTATTTAAAGACTTTATCTCTATTGACCAAGTTTCCATTCCCATGATAGTATTAACAACAATTTAAGGTAGCTATCGAGGCACCTACAGGTAATGTGAGGCATGCATAATACTACCCATGCACACATAAGTGGAATAATTCCACCTCCATTTTCTACTTAATGCCCTCCAATTAAATGCATTCTCTCAATTAACCAATGATTTATTCAAATAAGGACCATGTAGAAATTTTGAATAATATAACACTTATTCACAGATATTATCCCGATTATACACTATTTGCGGAATGCATGCATAATACATAACCTCCTCTACGTTGATCATCAATTTTGCATAATTAAGAAACAATCGCATGCGCACATTGAACCATCAATCACACATATCAACACAGTATGTACTGGGGAAAGCATACAGCTAAAAAACCCCAACTATCTATATATTATAATGATAGAGAACATGTAACAATACATAGTACAATACTCCTCACAAGTACTCAGTACTATCTCCACCTGCTACACACAAACTAGCTCAGATATGAATCAAGTCACAGGTTCAAATCTCCTCCACTGTTTGCCTGCCTCTACTGCGCAATCCAATGTGAGAATAGGAATGATCCAAGCTCATTTTCCCTTGGCTTGTACTGCGCAATCCTCATTGGCAATCTCAATCACTGATTGTGCAAATCTCATGCACAGCTATAGTCACAACTGATAGTAGTCTCACCCTTTCATCCACCTCTAACACTTGTCTCCACTGAACTGTCCATGCACTGAGTTAAATGATGTATTCTTTAGTTGATTTATGAGTTAATAATTAGTGAATTAATTAATAATTAATTCACATCACTCATCACTAGTGTATTTGGCAATTAGACTAAATACAACTAGTTCAACTAAGTCAAACTGAACACAACTCCATCAACTCCTCAATCAACTCCACAAGCGTATTTCCTTCTAACAGTTGCATGTGCCACATCCGTAGCTTGAACTGAAGTGCTGCAAGAGGATAAGATAATGTTTATAGTCCAAATATTATTAAGAGCTAATAATATTCGACTGTTCTATTTTTAGACTGGCAGTCTAAAAATAGACTCCACCCATATGTCTAAAAATAGAAGTCCATCTATTTTTAGCAACATGAACAATCATCCATAAACAACATCCTGCAACTCATAGACCATGATCCATATGTCTAAAAATAGACATAGTCTAAAAATAGACTTTTCACCAAAAATAGCCTACGGGCCCACTTAGTGAAGGCGACTTCTTTTCACTAAGCTCCATCATCTTGTTGCATTTTCAACACTCCCTCTCAACAAGATATGGATTATCTGCAACCCCTATCCTGCAACTCTGGAATGTTCTGCATGCAACACATTTTCTCGGTCCACTTGCTCCAACAACACTTGGAACAAAAACACTCCCAACTGACCACTCTGTTGGGCTAGGAACATACTCTGATGCTGAAGCTCTACCTGCTGCTGACAAGTGCTCCCTCTCTGACATCTGCGCTACTGCAACATCTCCATGCATCTCGCACCATTGCACACTTCTCTGTGCCACCTAGCACTGTGAAAAACACTTGTGCCTCTCGCATTGCTGCAGCCTGCTAGCTATGCGCTGTCCTGGGATTCCCTACACTGTCGCTCTCTCTTCCGCTCCATCCGCATCTGTCTCTACCCAATCAGTCAGTTCCTACTACTCCACATCGGGGCTCCCGTAGCAAGGTCTCATCCAAGAGGTTGGGTACCTCAAGGATCCTGCCCCTCCTCCTTGGGACGATCACTCTATATCGCCCCACCTCCTACCTGGAGGTATGGCTGCATGTGATCCCTTAGCCCACCTGGCTCAAAGTTTCCTCCTACTGGAGGTCTCTGCATGAGTAGATGTCTCTACTCGTTCTCCTCTCAGCTTCTGTTGTTGTGGCTGCTCCACAACCTCCTGAAGCTGCTGCACCAATCATGGCTCCTCCACAGTCGTCTGAGACTTCTTCTGGCTTTGCATGTTGAGAGGTAATATACGCTCCCTCTCAACCACCAAGTCTCCATCAGTTGCCTTGCTGCTCAAGGCTTTGCATGCATCTTGAACCTCAAGAGCATACAGGTTCTTGACCCTTGAACTAATCTGCTTCACCTGTCTAGTGATGATGTGTCTAAGGAAAACCTTTCCCTTACTGACGACTACATCATAGCCTCTGTCTTCTAGCATCGCGATCAACACCAAGTTTCTCTTCAGTCCTAGTACATACTTGACATCGGTCAAGGTAAGGCGAGCTCCATGCTCCCTCTGAAAAATAATCGTGCCTACACCTGAGACACTATAGTTCTCATCATTACCCATCGCTATGAGTATCTAGAGAGCTTTCTCCTCCAAAGTACTGAACAAACTCTTGTCACCAGTCATGTCGAAAGAAGCTCCACTGTCAAGAAACCAACCACTTCCCACCATGGATGAAACCATGCATGCAAAGAGTGTGAAATCCAACTCAAACTGTGAAGCAAGTGCCTCACCTTCAGATCCTTCCCCGGATCCCTTCTTGGATTTTCCTCCGTGGACAATTTGCAGCATAATGGCCCACCTCATGACAACGAAAGCATCGCACTTTCGATTCTTCAACCTTATTCCCATCATTGGAAGAACTGGATTCGGAAAGAGAACCCTTCTCCTTCCCCTTCTTTGCTTTCGCAGCCAAAGCGCAATTTTCTTCATCAGATGCCTTTGATGAAGATTTGTCCCTGGTATTCCGCCTGATCTCCTCTTGCACAAGATCCGACCAAAGTCTCTCCCATCCTGGCAATTTCTCTCGACCATTGACAGAGTCCTGATAGGAATTCAAACTCTTCAGAAGACCAAGGAGAGCCAAGCTCACCAAGTCCTCATCATCGAAAATCACCCCCACACTTCCCAGCTCATCTCGACATTGGGTGAACTTCGTGAGATACTTGGGCATACTGTCTCCATTCTCACACTTAATGTTTATGAGTTTATCCTTGAGCGCCAACTTCCTCTGGTCGCTCTTGCTTTGGAATAAATCTATCAACACTTTCCACATCAAGTATGGAGAAGCCTTTCCATGCAGGCTGGATACAATGTGATCCTTCACGCCCTCCAACAGAATCCTTCGACACTTTGCTGTCTTCTTTTGCCAAGCCTCAACGTGAGCAGCATTAGTAGGCTTTGGGACCTCAGCCTCTATGAACTCCTTCAACCCATTGTCATCTAACACCACCTCCATCCTGTCTTTCCATGCAATATAATTCGAGCTGCCTTCAAGGGCATACTCCAATCGCAATCCGTTGAAAGACATTTCAAATTCAACACCAAGAAAACACTGTTGAAAATTCGAATTCCACCAGCTCAAAACTCAAGCGCTTCTGATCTAAAATTCGTGAGAACAAACTATTTGTCATACAGAGATTGACTGTATGGGATTTTACCTAATATCTCACCTTCCAAAAGAAGGATGAATCCAGAGGCTACCTAGCCCGATTACAGACTCTGCCTAAAGAAATAAAATGTAATCACTTTCTGAATAATAGTCTGATGATCAACTTCGCTCTAATACCATGTAGAAATTTTGAATAATATAACACCTATTCACAGAGATTATCCCGATTATACACTATTTGCGGAATGCATGCATAATACATAACCTCCTCTACGTTGATCATCAATTTTGCAGAATTAAGAAACAATCGCATGCGCACATTGAACCATCAATCACACATATCAACACAGTATGTACTGGGGAAAGCATACAGCTGCAAACCCCCAACTATCTGTATATTATAATGATAGAGAACATGTAACAATACATAGTACAATACTCCTCACAAGTACTCAGTACTATCTCCACCTGCTACACACAAACTAGCTCAGATATGAATCAAGTCACAGGTTCAAATCTTTTCCACTGTTTGCTTGCCTCTACTGTGCAATCCAATGTGAGAATAGGAATGATCCAAGCTCATTTTCCCTTGGCTTGTACTGCACAATCCTCATTGGCAATCTCAATCACTGATTGTGCAAATCTCATGCACAACTATAGTCACAACTGATAGTAGTCTCACCCTTTCATCCACCTCTAACACTTGTCTCCACTGAACTGTCCATGCACTGAGTTAACTGATGTATTATTTAGTTGATTTATGAGTTAATAATTAGTGAATTAATTAATAATTAATTCACATCACTCATCACTAGTGTATTTGGCAGTTAGACTAAATACAACTATTTCAACTAAGTCAAACTGAACACAACTCCATCAACTCCTCAATCAACTCCACCAAACTCAATCACTTGAGTTCTAACTAAAGTCCATCATGCAATAGCTCAACTAACCCATAGGAAAAGCGTATTTCCTTCTGACAGTTGCATTTGCCACATCTGTAGCTCGAACTGAAGTGCTGCAAGAGGATAAGATAATGTTTATAGTCCAAATATTATTAAGAGCTAATAATATTTGACTGTTCTATTTTTAGACTGGCAGTCTAAAAATAGACTCCGCCCATATGTCTAAAAATAGAAGTCCATCTATTTTTACCAACATGACCAATCATCCATAAACAACATCCTGCAACTCATAGACCATGATCCATATGTCTAAAAATAGACTTTGCGCCAAAAATAGCCTGCGGGCCCACTTAGTGAAGGCGACTTCTTTTCACTAAGCTCCATCATCTTGTTGCATTTTCAACAGACCATTGTTATAAAACCTTAAGATAGCCATGGGGGAACCAAAATTAGCGTGAGGCATCTATAACAATACCAACATAGACATAAGTGGATTAATTCCTACCACCATGTTTTCTTTATGATCCTCCCTTTAATTTGGTTGGGTTATTATTTGATGGTAAATTGATTAGATTTTACCTCCACTAAGATAGGTTCAAACTTGTAGAAATTCCTTGTAGATTCAAATTGCTTGTGTGATTTGCTAAAACAAAAGACTTGAATCTACTCTACTCATTAGCATAGATAATTAATTGATCAAGAAATCACGAAGCATACAAGAGAAATAATTCAATCAACACATTACACAATTATTTCACAGGGAAAGCAACAACCAAAAACCCCTCCTATCTACATATTTCATTGGTCAAAAAATATGAGAAGATTACAATGCTTTGCTCAAGCCCGAGAAACCTTTGCACTATCTCTATCTATCTCACAGCTTCCTAGGCAAGCCTTGGCCAATACTTAACCAATTTTCTGCTTTCCCAAGTCCCTATTTCCTTGCATTGTTTCCTTAGGAATTAACCCCTATTAATTAGGGAAATTCCTCTATTGGAATTGTGCAATACATCATAGGCTTCCTCTGACTGCATGCACTACCTGTACAATTTGGATGATTATATAACTGATAGTACACTTCACTTGAACTCCAATATCAACTGGGTAACTCTCATATCACACATGAATGAGTTATTTATGGATGAATTATCAGTTAACTGGTTGAACACATGAAGCAATACGCCACTGTTAGACGTCCTACTAGTTACTCCATCAGTTGGAACTAGTTTGACTGACTTTAACTTAGTTAAACTCAATTAATTAATTACAACTCAAAATAAACTCAACCAGGGCTCCTATAAAGTAGGAGCTACTCTACATGACTCAAGTTAGACCCTCAACTTGAATTAACTTAACCAACTAAGTCAAATTAACTTAGTTAAGTCATATAAGTTGTCTTGTGATGTGGAATTACAATTTTTATCCTAATTTAATTCAAGGGAAAATTAAATCAGGATTTTCTTGTTGCATTTTCAAAACTCCCTCTCAACAAGAAAGGGATTATTAGATACCCCAATCCTACCTATACTAGATGTTGATATGCTTAGACTGATCATGAAAAATAGGATTCTCAGAGAGTTTGATAGAATTATTATTGTCACAGTAAATCACTGTAGGATCCATCTACTGACCAAATAACCCAACAATGATCTTCCTCATCCAAGTAGCCTCACAAGCTGCTTGAATAGAAGCCATGTACTCTAGTTCTACTGAACTTAGTGCAACTGATATCTGCTTCCTGTTGTACCAAGAAACTATTGTTGACCCAATACTAAAGATTCCCCTTGATGTTTTCTTCTTATCTGATGGACTCCCTGCTCAATCTGCATGTGTGAAGCCTTGTGTTGGAATTATGACTAATGTGTTGTCCTTGATGGAAACCTACTTGATAAAGATGTCAACATGATGGTTATGCAAATGCTACACGTGAGATAGATAAAGGAATATTAGTTGAGAGACAAAGAAATGATAAAAATTAAGTTTGGAAAGCATACGTGGGTCATGTGAATAAAGGTCATGTACGTATGCGGGTATGGTAAAGAAAAGTCGCGTACATTTTCTGCGAAATGGTATTATGAATACCAAGTATATTTACCATGGTATTGGCCCATAGTAATGAGTGTGTTAATGGATATTTGATCCTGTCAAATAATACCATCAACATTACTAAATGATTGGCCTAAGGTATTGGCTAAGGATTATACTATTTAAGGAGATGGAGATAAAGTGTTAGGGTGGGTATGTGATGGATTATTTATGAATGACTTGATCTGGAAGAGGAGTGCACCAGGGAGCATGGAGATGGATCAAATCGAATAGATCTAAAATGATGACATGTTGAATAATTTTTTTATGGTTTGATAGATATGTGATGATGATATTATGATGTGTATCTGTAACAGTTTGCATGCTGAGATTTGGGTTTGACATATGTTGTGTTGCAAGGAAGGTATGTCTCAGTGATTACAAATCTGTACACAAGTTTGACACTGAGAAGTCATGTACATATGTGGATTTTAATATGAATATTCACATACATTTTCTGTAGTATGGACATATCTATACGGAGGTGTCAAGTATGAAAGGTGCATACATACGCAAGGGTACTTTATAAGAGTCGCGTACATCTAATAGGGTTTTGCAGGATGAGATGATGATAATGGTTGATCTGTTCTATTATGTTTACTGCTTTTTGTCAATGAATTCTTTCTTATAATTATCTATGTTTGATAGTGTTGGCTGGGTTGATTTTTTTATGGAATGATAAGTTGACCAGGGATGATGCTACTATGTGATGATCTGTATTTGGTTTAGTGATCTGTGATGGATTCGACATGTGTTTCAGTGATTGGTTCAGTGTGGCAGTGATTCGGATTTAGGTATCAGTGTTTTGAGATCTATACATGGGAATGCTTAAGGAGAAGCGTGTACATACACATGTATGATTAAGAACAATATCATAAACAATCTAATGTATGGTTGATCAGGGTTTGCAGTAGCAGCAGTTGGCTTCTATGATGGGTAAAAATGTTTGGATTATTGATGAGTAGCTGTATGAGTGTTGTTGAATGTTAGTTTTGCTGTGCTAATTTCATATTCAAATTTAAAAACAAATTCTTATCAATTGCTTCATGTGCATAGGTTCCCTTATTATGTTTGTCAATGAAAACAAGTAAATTTTGTTAAGTTTTATGTTAAGTTCATGAGAAAATAACATGAAAATCAAGTGTTGAAAAACAACAAGTAAATGTACAAAAAAACCATCAAAATGAACACTTAACACAATTTTTTGATGAAGGAGTTCACCCCTCCTAGGCTACATCTCCTTGGTCTAGCTTCCATGGCTTGGGCCACTATATTAGCTCAATAATGGAAAAAGTTCTATTTACAACACTCTACTACTCCTAAAACCTACTTCAATGTGCTCATAATATCAAAATCATCTAGGAACACCTTTTCCTGATCCCAATTTGGTCGAATTTTGCAAAAGTTATGGCCAAAACAGTTTCTCCTAGTAAAGCTCCACTAAAACTGGAGAAACTCCAGTTAACTCCACTAAAACTGGAGTTATCTCCAAATTTGGAGGGACCACTAAACATGCCACCTAATTAACTGGAAGTTAATTATCAGTTAAACTTAGATTAATTAATGCTAATCCATTGTTAGCGCTTAATCCGCGTGGTTAAGCTAACCTCCAGACTCCGGTTAGGTAATAGTGTGGTCACATGTCGGATTAACTGTCAATGGTTATGGTTTAGTTGACCACCAGTTATGGATTAGCCATTAGCTGTTACCACTAGATATATGGTGGTGTTCACATGGGAGGGGGTTGGCTCCCTCCTCCCCCAATAGCAAACATATTACACCATAACTATAAGCGGCAACCATAATATGTTAAGACACATAGCAGTGGTATAGTGGTAATGCATGTGATTTATCTGGGCGAGGTCGCGGGTTCGACTTTGCTGAACTGACCATAAAATTTTACATTGTAGCACACTGATAGCCCGACCTTTGGGGAGGAACACATGGCAAGCTCCGGTCTTGCCACTTGTCCCCTCCTCATTGGTCCATCCTTCATCCAATGAAAACAATCCACGTCACCAACCTGCAGACCAACCACAATATGACACTTGGCATAACCTAATTGAAAGTTGACTATCCTATTGACCTGCCCAGTCACCTGTCACGTTAGCAGTACAAAGTGCTGACTGTGCAGTGACTGTATTTTTTTTCTTTCAAAAATTCCTTTGTTTCGCAAAGCAGACATGACGTGATATCTTCCTCATACGAACTTGGTTTTGAGTGAAATGAGTTGCATTGGGATCGTATCGCCAAGACAGATGTGGTCGTTTAGGTTTCAAGTGATTCTGAGAAATTTTATTTTTGAGCTAAATATTGGGCACCTGATCATTCCTCCCTGCTAGAAGCCTTTTGGACCCCAAAAGATACTATCAATTATTTAGCAAGTGAGGGTACAACTCCCTCACCTTCTCAATCTGCAACCATTTGGCATTAGAAGCTTTTTGTCCCTTGAGTCTCACTCGAAGGTATTCAACATTCCCTCTCTTTGAAGTTCTAGTTCTTCTGTCAAGTATGAGATCTTGCTGAAGTTCATCAAGATATTCTGGCGAGAAATCATCTATTGATGGCAGCTGAACATGCTATCCTTGATCATCAATCAAAGGAGGCTCAAACAATCTCAGATTCTCAACATTAACAACAGAGTATATTTGGTGAGCACCAGTATTGCAACAATAATGCTGCAACTCCTGGGCTTCCTACTTTACTTTTATCAACCTGGTAGTTTGTAACAAACTTGGAAGTGACGGTGCTGTATGCACAAGTACTAGTTCTTACTGCAGGCTGTCACTTGGTTAGCTGGCGCAAGATCACTAGGAGCTCAAGCCAACTTCTATGAATTCCATAAGAAGCTTTATATGTGATGAAAGAAAGGAAAGCTTACTCTACAAAGGCTATTCTACTTGCAGAAAGAGAAAGAAGACTGAAATGTGAAGTAAACCTAGCAAACCCTAATTTACCGACTAACCCTACTTTTGCAAAAAGAGAGGTGAAAGTCTAGGAAAGTAGTGCCATTACCTACTGAGGAAGTGAACTACACCTATTCAATCTATTTCTAGAAGGAAATAAGAAAAAAACATCTTTTTTGGATTTTTATGTATTTTATGTGAAATTGTTATGCATGTAATTTATTTGTTTGTGGATGTGGCAGCGATTAGGTGGTGATGGAGGGCGACTTTGGGATTTGCAGAGGTGTAGGAAGGTGTGGAGGGGTCCTAGGAGGCCTCTGGTAACCTTCTGGAGGCTTTCCTTGCAATCGGACTTCAAAAAGCCACTTACAGGAAATTCTACAGGAGGCTGCAGGGGATCTACAGGAGGATCTACAGGAGGATCTACAGGAGGATGCCGAGGGCTGTTTTAGAGGTTTTAAAGGTGGAAAAATGGTGGGAAAGGGTAGCTGAAGACTAGAGGGATGTGTTAAGGTGTCTGAGGTTCATCAAGGAGGATTAGGAAAGAAAATGATGGTTGGATTTGTTCAAGAGTCGAGAGGAAAGTTTATGAGAAAAATGCAGAAAAATTAGGGCAGATTTGCGAAGAGCTGTGAATGACCTGTGAAACATGTAGCAAAAGAGATGGTGATGGCTGC
This sequence comes from Pinus tabuliformis, assembly GCA_031772625.1. Lineage (NCBI taxonomy): Eukaryota > Viridiplantae > Streptophyta > Pinopsida > Pinales > Pinaceae > Pinus > Pinus tabuliformis. The sequence goes on along the minus strand of CM062815.1, from coordinate 644,781,945 downwards.
TTTATTGACTTATTATGAGCAAAGATGTACTTCAAGAGAGCTACAAATCAAATCCTGAAACTGAGCGAGAAAAGAACTAGCTGCACCAAAAAACAAAACTATATCTCATGTTAGCCTAAATTCTGAACTAGGGAAATAAAATGTTGAACAGTGCTATATGGAAAGGAAAGCATGGAAAGAGATTTATTGCAGAAACAGAAATGAGCATGGCAAAATGGATTTGAAGCAAAGCATTAACCTCTAAATCAAATTGTAACACTAGAAATTTCATGGAGGAAGCAAAACTGTGTTTTTATGGCAACAAGTAGATCTTGACCTCAGTTCATGGTCCCAAAGGGAGGAAAGGAGGTCAAGGCTCTGTTGATGGCCTTTTTGTATCTTTTTCCTGTCACTACTTAACCTACTTCAACAAACTGAAATGGAAGCAGCTATGTAAATCACAAAAAGCAACCTATTTTACTGAGGTAGAAATCTACCTAACAACAACTAATTCATGAACTACAACAAGACATATAAATAAAAAACAAGAGGTGCTGGGCAGCTTGGGTTGGGCCCTAACCCAAGAGCTTCAACCCTCTAGAAGAACTCAGTGTTGGCTCAGAAAATATTTCATCTCCATTATCAAAATAATAGTCACATTACATAAAACTGTTCACAAAAGTAAGCTCGAAATGAGTTGAGCAAGAGCTGTAACAAAAGTGTGAAAATTTGACTAACATCCAACAACCTACTGAGGCCCTAGGCCTCTCTATTTATACAACTGGAGCTCCCAATAGCTCTCCTAAAATCAGGGAGGCTTGGCTCCCAGGACTTGAGATAGACAGCAGTTAACATTCACTTGCTCGGCTGCCTCTTTGATGCATTGATGTGGCTGCTTGTGCTCAGAGCTTTCTGAAGGAGGATTTGAAGTAGGGGGTCATCAATGAGGGAAACACCCTCCTATAAATCCTCTCCTTTGTCTTCCTCGAATATTTTCTTCCAAATGCTCATTAAACCTTTGACTTTGTCTCAAAATTGACCAAAAATCTGCATAAAGCACACATTAGACTTCACGACATAATGACTAACCCAAATCACTCTATTAGCATAAATATAATAAAAAAAATGCAATAAACTAATGAGAATGGTGGATTAAGCTAAGTTAGGAGGCCAAATGAGCTCATATAATTACCCATTTATGGGGCTCATCAATATTTTCATATAAGGAGGCAAATCTAGCTTAAAGGCATTGTTATCAATCTTTTCCAGAATTTTAAAAGGACCATAACGGACTGGCTTAAGATTTTTAACTTCCTCTTAGAGTCTCTCTTTTCTAATATATAACCAAACTTTTTCTCCAACTTGAAATTTATGATCGACACGGTGTTTGTCATGCCTTTCCTTGTAGCTGCTCTGACTCTTTTCCAGCTGTTCTTGCACTGTGTGATGTATCAACTAAGTTTTCTCAATGAACTTCCTTGCCTTATCGATATCGCTATGACCATCGATGGTGACATATTTCTCAAAGATGAAGTCCAATGTAAATCTTGGCAAGTACCCAAAACGTGTCTCAAATGGCGATGTGTTTGTGGAATAATGCTTTGCCTTGTTGTATGCATGTTGTATGTAATGCAACTGTTCATCCCAAAACTTGGGATGTTTGCTGCAATATCCTCTAAGAAGATGAATAACTGTCCTGTTGACCACCTCGGTTTTTCCATTTGTTTGCAGATGAAAGGTTGTACACTTCTTCAACTTAGTGTCCATCATGTCCCATAAGTTTGACCAAAAATTGCCAACAAATTGAGAATCTCGATAACTTACAATGGAAGTAGGAAGACAAAAATGAACCCAAATATTTTGAAAGAAAAGATGAGCTGTTTGTTCAACTGGACTTTTCTTTTTACATGGTGTTAGAATACACATCTTTCTAAACCTGTCTACAACTACATACAAGTAATCATGACCTTTCCTTGACAATGGAAGATCTCCTACAAAATCCATTGAGATAATCTCCCATGGACCTGAAGGTACTGGAAGTGGAGTGTACAATCCTAGTTTCCTATTGCTACGATTACTTTTTGCACACAAAGAACATCCTCTAATGAAATGCAATACATTATCAAACATGCGTGGCCAATAACAATACCTTTGGAGATTCGCCACTATCTTGCCTACACCAAAGTGTCCAACAATCAATGAAGTGTGTGCCTCCCTTATGATACTGTTTCTTTCTCCTTATGGAATACATAACTTGCCCAAGTGATACAACAAACTGTTATGTACATGGTAATCTAACTCTTCAATTTTGTTTCCTTGCCTCAAGCTTGCATACACATCTCGAAAGTCATTATCATATGCATATTGTTCAATGTAACTTTCATGTAAAACAGAATTGTGCTTGAGTATAATAGATGAATTTACAATAGGCCTAGAAAGCATATCAACTACCTTATTGTAGATTCCCTTTTTGTACTTGATAACCAAATGAAACTGTTGTAGAAAACCCATCCATCTGAAGTGTCGTGATTGCTACAACTTTGACTGTGACTGTAAGTACTGCAATGGTTGATGGTCGGTATGGATAATGGTCTCCTTCCCCATCAAGTAGTGTTTCCATTTTTTAACACTTTGTACCAATGCGTAAAGTTCTTTGTCATAAGTGGGATAGTTAGTCACAACACCATTAAAAATTTCAGAATGAAATGAAATGGGCTTACCATGCTGCATAAGAACTGCTCCCATGGCGTAATCACTAGCATCCATTTGAATCTCAAATGACTATCTAAGATCTGGAAGAGCTAATACCGGTGCTGAACTGATCTTTTGTTTTAAAGCATCAAATGCTTTCTTCTGTACATCTCCCCAATGGAAGACTTTATTGACACTAGTCAATGCATGTAGTGGTGTTGCAATGGAAGAAAAATTAGCAATAAATTTCCTCCAATATTGTGCTGCCCGAAGTAAGCTTCTTACCTCTGTAACTGTTTTGGGCTCGGGCCAATTCAGAATGACCTCAACCTTAGAGGGGTCTATCTTCATCTCACATCCTCCAACAATGTGTCCCAAATACACTAAATAAGTCTTTCCAAATTCACACTTTGACATCTTTAAAAACAATTGTTCTTTTCTCAATACATCAAGTAATTTGTTCACATGCATGACATGATCATCTCTAGATTTGCTGAATACGAGAATATCATCTAAGTAAACAATGACAAAGTCATCTCTAAATGGTCTCAATACATCATTCATAACTCTCATGGAAGTAGCTAGAGCATTTGTAAGACCGAAAGGCACAACAAGCCACTCAAACAATCATTGTTTAGTTTTAAATGCGGTTTTCCAAATGTCCTCTTCAACTATTCTAACTTGATGATAACCACTTCATAAGTCGAAATTAGTGAAATAATTTGCATACCTCAATTGATTAAGTAAATCATCAATTCTTGGGAGTGGATAATGATTCTTTACCGTTATTTTGTTCAGTGCATATAAATCCATAGACATGCGGCAAGTCTTGTCCTTCTTTGGCACCAAGACAATGGGTGAACCACATGGCAAAGTAGATGGGTGTATGATACCTTTGTTCAACAATTCTTGAATTTTGTTCTTTATTTCCATGCTCTCCATAATCGACATCTGATACATGTCAATGTTTGTGTTACATAGTAATTTGTCACCGTTGGTCACCGTCCCTATTACCCCTTTCCCGCACAGTGGAGGACTCATTCCGGAACCTGTGAGCAGTGACATAGCTTAAAAACACTTGCATTATGTTCCCCTGAGTATGTACTTCATGTTCCCTGAAGACACCTTCTGCAAAATATCCCTGAAAAGTGCCCTTTTTCCATTAGCGCGGGTCCACAATGTCCTACCCGCGCCAATCACTGAGATCCTCAAAAGAGGGTGCGAACATTGGCGCTCTGTCATAGAGAAATACTCGCGCCAACCAAATTTGGGAAAGATTTTTGGCAAACGCGCGCCCGGATGTTTTTTCCTTTTATTGTCATTCAGTCTTTTTGGGATAAAGCTGGCCTTCTAGATGTCGAGACTCATCATCTATCCTCATCATCTATCCACAGCAGCTTTTTGGGGATAATGTCAATCCACAATGAGTGTCTAGATGCATTGTATCTTCTTCCCTTCTCCATCTATAAAAGCCCATCCTCATGCATTTGACAAGCTAGTTCTTGAGTTCTGAAGTATTGGTGCTAGTATTGATTATACTTGTCTTGAGTGAGGTTATGCTGCCGGAAGTCTGAGCTGTATCCACAAGTAAAGAGAGAGAGAGATCTATTGCAAGGCATATGTAGCTGCTCGCCCAGCCAGAGGAGAGATTCAACGTCAGAACATTGGTTGTACTTTCCTCTGCTTGTTCATTAATAAACGACTATTATTATGGTTCCAATCTTACTGTTCATAATGATGATGTTTGATTTATGTCCTTTCTGACTAATATATAGTTGTATATCGTGGATTTTATGCTTGTATTCGCTTCGTTCTTTGCATGTGCAGGTGTCCATACGCGGAGATCGCTAGGATTGTGACCTGTCGGAGTTGGAGAACGGAGATATCAACTCGTCTACGACAATAGCGTTGGATTCCAGGTTGGTTCTTCTTATCCACTTTCGATTTACATCTAGGAACTTGCATAATAGCGTGATTGATTGTTGCTAGACCCATTTTGGGCTAGTGGGATCGCCTCTGTCCGCAGAGGGGATTTACCTCTTTAACAATTTGGCGACTCCACTGGGGAGGAGCTATTTGTTGTTTGATTCATAAACCTTGGACGGAGTCTGAAGCACGGCCAGGCAGCCTTTGAAACGCTATTGCTTTGCATTAGCGGAGTAGATCAACGCCACTTCAGTCAATCTCTGGTTTGGTTTATGAACCGAACAGCTTGGAGTTTGTCTTGCATGTTAGTTTTCTCTTGCTTGCTTGCGTAAATGAGCTTTCTGGGTCAGTTTTACAGTTGCTTCTTGCTGTTGGATCTGTCTTAGTACTGTTGACCAGACACTGGGCTGTTTTATTTATTTTTTGAGCCAGCAAACTGTGTTGGCGCGTTTTATTGTTTGACAGTCGCGCCAGTTGGCGCATGTTGCACACCAGCAACTCGCACCAATTCCTTAATAGCGCAAGTTACAGGCTGACAGTCGCGCCAGTCCTGTAAACTTTTCAAGTGTGTGTGTTGAAAGCTCTTCAAATTCATATTTTCGTCTTCTTACATCCTTTGCAGCTTCTGGAAGTGTGTAGAAACTCTGTTTGACTGGTTTTTTATCTTTATCCTTCGGTTGTTTGCCTATTTCTATTGATCTTGTATCCCAGCCCTAGAGCATCTAGTGGCTTGGCACTTCTAGCCTTCCGTGGGAGTGTTGGTTTTTGTTTATCCAGTCAGCTCTTTGCTTGTTTCCCGCACTTGTCTAGTGGTTGATAAAACCCCTTTGTTGCGTGCTTTGAGCAAACCACTTGTTGAGCGTTTGGATTTCACTTGACTTTGTTTTGGACTTAGATCACATAGTTCATTCGAGTCTTTGTGAGGTTTTGGACAGATTGTCTTGCTGTTTCGGATTTGGTTCTACTTGCATTAAGTGAATTTGTTTGTTTCCTTGTGTGATCATCTCTCAAACTTGTTTATATGCATCATGCCATTTTAAAAAGAAAGAAAAACAAATGATCTTTTTTGCATTATATTAGTTAGCATTTTGCATTGTTATTAGCAATTAGTTACTTTTAAAAAGAAAAGAAAAAAATTTCATTTCTTGTTATTAGTTGCATTAGGATCTTTGTTGCTTAGTGATCATTTTGTTTGTGTGAAAAGATCTCAACTCTCCTGTAGATAGCATTCATTGAACGAAATGGTTTATTTTGGCATATAGTTTGCATGCAGGAAATTTTTGAGAGATCACATACGGTAGGACCTAAAAACTGAGACATAATTGAAGATAAACTATAAAATGAACTCAATGAACCTAACAACGCATTGGAACTTAACGCAAACATTCTAGAGGTCTAGGCTAGAGACGTGTTCCGGCGTCGTAAAGCCTGGTAGCTTACCGTCGAGTGGTTGGGTGATTCCTCCACGGTGAAACGATAAGTGCCAGTACGGATTGTGCTCCCACGTACCGTCGAGTATATATTGGGAGACCCCTATAGGCTTAAAACCTTTTATCCATAGGAAGCCGAGTCTGCCGCCTTACAAGCCGTAATGCACTGAACACAGCATTCGGGAAGATTGACTGCAGTACGGGAAGTCCTTGGTTTTCATCTGATTGCCAAGGTGTATAAGCAGTTTTACGGATTGTTTGGTAAACCTCTTACCTAGTTCTCCAGAGTAGTCACTTTTGATCCTTTTCGGACTCCTTAAAAGAAAAGGTGCCAGTGAGCGTCTTGTCACTTCGTGCTCATTAAATATTCGAAGGAGACTAGAGTCATCTTTTTGTCCTTTTCTCGACTCTTAAAAAATGAAAAGGTCAAGTTCAGTGTCTTAAAATTTATTTGACCACGATAACATATTACCTGGTTAGATTTTGCTTGCGTTAGTCTGAGTAGGGTCTTGTCTCGTTAGATTCCCTAGGGTTTTGTGAAGTCCCATCCTGGCGGAATTACCAATTTCGTCTTCCGAGATACCGGTTGTGAGTGAAACTCTTTCTATTGTTCCAAGTATACAACCGCTCAATTCTCGTGCTCCAGGCGACGAGACATACCAGTTTCATTGGAACCCTGTTTGGGAACCTTCTGAAAACGGTATCCCTTTTTGGGAATACACTTCTCCTCGGGTTCCACCACCACCATTTCCTTCCGACATGGAAGACACATCCCCTACTACGACTGACGAATCCGGTGCGCCAGGTGGTGAAATTCCCACCGCAACGGCATCTACACCTGTTAGTAGCACTCCTGCTACTAGGGACTACCTCCCGGCTATAGAGCAATACGCAATGTTATGTCGTCTCCCTTCCCGGGTTCTCTCTGGTCACAACTCACTTTTTCCAACACGGAGCCTTTGACTCCACAAAGTCGCGGTACAACTGTTACCTCAGTCACAACCCCTCCAACGGTATCTGTGGCTTCTTCAACTCCTATTTTTAGTCGACCTTCGGCCTCTTTATTCGGAGGTTTTGATCCTACATCGAATGTCCCACCTGAAGGCCAATACGATCAGTATCTACCACCTCTTGGGACTTGGACGGGTCAACCGGCTATTGAGGTTTCAGTTCCGCTGTCAATTGATTGGGGTTCCACCTTTTATCATGGTGGTCAAGCATCGTATGCGCAACCCGAAAAACCACCTCAGCAAAACCTACAAGGACAATCCTTTCAAGGAAACCCTTTTGCCTCTGGTGGTCCATTTTTCACCTCTCATACTCAACCTACTGGTAATCCAGGTCAACCTTCTGTTCAACAGTCTCAACCTGGTATCCAGCAAGGTTCTCCTACTGGACAAACTGGTCAATCATTTGTTAACCCAAATCAACCCAATGTCCAGTATGCTCAAATATCTGGACTAGCTGCCCAGCCCACTCAGCCATCTGGTCTGTTAGGAAAACCTTCCGCTGCGCAACAGCAACCTCAGTATCAGCAGGTAGGTCAACCTCAGTATCAACAGGTAGGCCAACCTCAGTATCATCAAGGTTATCCTTTTGGCCAGATAGCCCAACCTACAGGACAGCCTACTGGCGCTGCTCAATCCAGTCCTTGGCCCCAAGCAGGACCCCAAAACCCATTTGGTCTTCAAATGCAGGCTGGAGCTCAATCCCAAACATTTTATCAAACTCAGCCTGGTTCTCAAACTCAGTTAGGGGTCCCGCCACCGTATGGTTACCAACAACCTCAAGGGCAACCTTTGTTTGCCCCATATCAGAATTATCAACAACCATATGGCGCATCTGCAGCATCGTTTGGTAATCCCTACGCTGGGGGGCAAAACACAAATCCCTACGGCCAATACACTATGGGGCCAAATCCGTCTGGGCAAAGCCCATGGGGGCAATCGCCACCTGGTTGGAACCATGGTGCTCCATCCTACCAGCAGCCCCAGATGTCTTTCAATCCTCAGTTACCATTCTTAGCGACTTTAGAATTACCGGATGTGTCCAAACTGACAAATGATCCTATTCTTCATAATCCTTATTGGCCTCCGGTTCCAACCAAAATTCCTGGTGACTGTCCAAAATTCGATGGTAAAGCTAATGAAGATCCGCAAGCTCATGTCATGACTTATCACCTGTGGTGTTCATCCAACTCATGGCTTGATGATTCAATTTGGCTTCGCCTTTTTCAAAGGACTCTCACTGGCTCTGCCGCTAAGTGGTATATTGAGCTCAATCGCGGATCCTTTCAGGATTTCAACTTGTTGGCTATGGCATTCCTCACTCATTTTTAGTTGCCCATTCGATATGAAATGGGAACACACCTCCTCACATCCTTAAGACAGACAACGGTTACGCATATCTTTGATCACATCCATGAATGGAGACGGCGTAGACGTATGATTAAATTTTGGATTCCTGACCAGCTTCTTACAGATTGGTTCACGACTTCGTTCGTTCCTCCAATAGCTCGGGACATTGCTATGGGAGCGTGTGTTACTGAAGAGCAAGCTATCGCGCGCGCTCAGTACCTTGACTTGGTTTATTCTCAGTCAGGTACATTGTATGATTATCTGCCTGATGCCCCGAGACCAGGAACATCCAAAGCCCCGCCAGCACCCACTGTTGACGGTATCATTGGGTCTGTTAGTTCATCCTCTAAGAAAAATTCCGCGAACCCTGGGAAGCAAAAATCAAATGCTCCAATTGAAACCACTTCTCAGGTAATACCTACTTCTAATAGTACTTCCGAGGTTAATGTCGTTTAGTCCACCACGGCAGACAAAGCCTCCAAAGCAAAAAAGAAAGGGAAATCGAAGAATAAGCCAGATCAACCCAAACAGGAACCCCCTAAACCTCAACCCGAGGAGGGTGCCAAGCGCAAACCCAAGTATCCTTGTCTTATCTGTGATGAGGATCACTATACCAAAGACTGCGCTCGGCGGTCCGAAGTTAGTCGTTTGTTGAAAGGCGCTCCCGGGGTCCCTGCGGTGCTTAAAGAACCCTTTCCCTCACAGCAAACTCAAATGGTGGCTGACCCCTCTCAACCTCCTTCTTCCTTCAGTTCCCAAGTGTTTATGGCTGGAACGATACCTATTAATATTAGTATTCGAACAAAGGATTATCCGTCATCCGCCGGGAAAGAGCCTGAGGGTCCCCCCAGTGCTCCCCCGTTCAGTTCAGGCCCGCTCCACATCGAGAGACCTAGTACTGAAACGCCTCTTCGACCCCCTCCAAAAGGAGTACTCTGGAAATCTTCTTACAACCCAAATGCCCGTGCTGCACAGCACTACAATATCGTTGAGGACTTAGCCCAGACTCCATCGGCTATGTCCGCTTTAGAAGTTCTCCAGAGCTGCCCTTCTCAGAGGAAGTCCTTCCTATCCGCTATCGGCGGCATAGACCCGGCTGACTCGGATTTAATCACTTTTGACTTAGAACGCCATACGCAGAGACTGCCTCCCCAAATCGCATTCCTCATACAGGTGATTATTGATAAGAAAACCATCCATCATACAGTCATTGATGAAGGTGCTTCAACTTGCATCATCTCTGTTGCCTGTTGGAAAGCTATTGGATCTCCGACGCTGAGCCAGTCTCCTACAACCTTGGAAGCTTTTGATGGAAGAGCATCCCGTCCTTATGGTATACTCCAACGTTTACCCATCTCTTTGGAAGGGAAGACGGTCGAGATGGAAGTTGAAGTTGTTGATGCCACTCTAACCTACAACCTCCTTCTCGGACGCAGCTGGATATACACGATGCAAGTTGTCACTTCATCTTTCTTTCGTATCATTCGTTTCCCTCACCAAGGGAAGATCGTTACTGTGGACCAGCTGTCATTCTTCGCTTCCTCTTCAGAAGGAACCATCCCTTTTGTGGAGCATACCTCCAAGTCGACTGAGAGTCTGGGTCATGGGCTTTTCAAAGATCCCGCCCTTATGGGAGTTTTTCCAGCCCCACCTCCTAACGTCGCTTCCGTCAATATGATTTCTACTGGTTTTGATCCGTGGATCCTCCCTCCCATCGACCAAGTAGATTCTTGGGGCGACCAGATGCCGTTGAGTCCTGCCGAGCTCAACTACATCGAAATTGTTGCTGCATCGGCTCCCTCTTCTGAACTTGCTCCTTCGAGCAAGGTTTTCCACTCGTTCGCTCCATCCTTAGGGCTTGTAGATGAGGCTTCTTCGGATCCTTTAAAAGAAACATTTTCTTCCGACGAAGCCATTATCGAGACTATGTCTCTCGAGGAACCCCCTTGGCATGATACTCACCATCGTTCCTCGTTTCTACCTGCCCCTCAGGATATGCCTACTTGTGTTGAGCGGTTTGCTCCTCGTTTCCCATTTCCAATCCTTCAAGCACCTATCCACGTTTATCAAGCGTCCTCTGAAGGAAACATGGCAAGCATTACGCAAACCCAACCCATCGACATCTCTGTGAAACCAGGGATTGTCGAGCACATTCACATCGGAGTCACTTGTACTCCGGAGGAGATTCGACTTTATTCCAACCTTTTTCGCGAATTTCGTGATGTTTTTGCATGGTCCTATGAAGAAATGCCCGGCATTGATCCTAGCATAGTGGTGCATGAGATAATCACGTACCCAGGTGCCAAGCTTGTTCGTCAACGTTTACGTCTTGTGCACCCCCGAAAGGCTGTAGCAATTAAGGCCGAGGTAGAAAAGCTTCTTAAATCCGGTTTTATTTATCCTATCCCGCTCACAAATTGGGTTTCTAATATCGTACCTGTGACTAAAAAATAGGGTACAATCCGTGTTTGTGTCGATTATCGTGATATTAATCGGGCCTATCCTAAAGATAATTTCCCCACACCATTCATTGATCAAATTATTGACGAGTGTGCAGGAAGCGAAATGTTTTCTTTTATGGACGGTTTTTCTGGATATAACCAGATCAATATTGCTCCCGCTGATCAACACAAGACCGCCTTCATCTATCCATGGGGTACTTTTGCCTATAAGAAGCTGCCCTTCGGTCTCAAAAATGCCGGTGCTACCTTCCAACGTGCAATGTCCTATGCTTTTCATGACATTCGACACATTGTACAGCCATACCTGGATGATCTTCCAGCTCATTCAGCTAAGCGTCAGGACCACCCTACTCACCTTCGCGAGATCTTTCTTCGCTGTCGACACTACCGAATCAGACTTAATCCTCACAAGTGTGTCTTCTGCGTAGAATCAGGCCAACTTCTAGGATTTGTCGTCTCCCGGGAGGGCATCCGATTGGATACCCTCAAAGTCGAAGCTATAGTGAATCTTCCTCCCCCTGCTACCTTACATCAATTGCAGAGCTTGCAAGGTAAAGCAAATTTTCTACGTTGTTTCGTTCCAAACTATGCCGAGGTGGCTAAAGGTTTCACACGATTACTAAAACGAGATGTCCCTTTTCATTGGGATACCATGGCTCAGGAATCTTTTGAGCGACTCAAGGGTCTCCTTGTTTCTGCTCCATTGCTTCGCCCTCCGAACTACCATCGTGACTATACCCTCTATTTAGCTGCCGCCGACACCACTATCGGCATGGTTCTTGTTCAAACCGACGATGATGACACTGAGCATGTTATCTATTATCTCAGCCGCAATCTTTTAGATACAGAAACTCGATATGCTTATGTCGAGAAGTTGGCATTAGCCGTCGTTTGTGCTATCCAACGTTTCCGTCACTATATTCTGCTCCGCACTACTACAATGATTTCTGATTGCAACCCCATGACGTATATCTTGTCACACCAGTTGCTGGGGGGAAAATACTCAAAGTGGATTGTCATCCTCCAAGAGTTTGACTTGGAATTTACTACTGCCAAGTCCAAGAAATCCCTCGTCTTTGCTGAGTTAATTTGCTCTTTGCCATCTTCTTCCCCGCCCTCTCATACAGAGGATCAAATTCCGGATGAGACTTTGTTTCTCATCAGCACCCTCGACCCCTGGTACGGTGATATCATTATATATCTGCAAACGTCCTCCTTTCACCCGGGCGTGTCTAAAGACGCTCGGCGAAGGATTCGTCATCAGTCTCAACCATACCGTATCATTGGGGATACCCTGTATCGCCTCGGCGCCGACTCTGTTCTCCACCGTTGTCTTACTCACGAGGAAGCTGAGCGAGTCTTGAATGACTGCCACTCTAGTGCTTGTGGTGGTCACATGTCCGGATATGCAACTGCCCAAAAAATCCTCCATGCTGGCTACTTCTGGCCCTCTATCTTTAAGGATTGCATTCTTGTTGTCCGTTCCTGTCATGAGTGCCAGATATTCTAGCGGAAGATGCGAGCGCCTCCCGCTCCATTGCACCCTGTTGTCACCGTCGGCCCTTTTTCAAAATGGGGCATTGATTATGTGACCTGTAACCCTCGCTCGGCCGGAGGGCATGAGTTTATTATCGTTGTCGTCGATTATTTTACTAAATGGGCCAAGGCGATGCCTACACTGACTGAAGACGGTCACACAGTGGTGCGATTTTTATTTAACCATGTTATTTCTCATTTCAGCGTCCCTCAAGCCATCGTCACTGATCACGGGAAACATTTCCGTAATCATATGATGACAGAACTAACAACCCAGCTAGGCTTAAAGCACGATAGTTCCACTCCATACTACCCTCAGTCCAATGGCCAAGTTGAAGCGATCAATAAGATTTTGGTTACAATGCTGTAGCGTACTGTTGGCATGCATAATTCTAACTGGCATTTGATGTTGTTCCCTGCCTTGTGGGCCTACCGAACCTCCGTGAAGGATGCCACTGGTTTCACTCCATTTCAACTAGTTTATGGACTAGAGGCTACCCTTCCAATCGAGTGTGAAATCCCTTCGTTAAAATTGGCTGTCGAGCTACTTCCCAACACTACCCCATTAGAAGAACGCCTACTTTATCTGGAACGGCTAGATGAGACCCGTCACCTAGCCTCTTTGGCCATCGAAACACAGAAGAAGCGAGTCAAAACTCACTTCGACTAGACTGTACATCCACGTTCTTTTGTGGAGGGAGACTTAGTTCTGCTATACGATCAGGCAAACGATAAGCTAGGAGCGGGAAAGCTCGAGTATATGTGGCTAGGCCCTTACATTGTCAAAAAAGTTTTGCAAAAAGGGGCCTATGAGCTAATTGATTATGAAGGAAACCCTCTCGCACAGCCCCGAAACGGGCTGTATTTGAAAAAGTACTATGCGTGATGCTGGTACACTTCATTTTGTATATACATGTACTCTAGCAAGTGTGTTGTGTGTATGTGTGTCAGTTTTATAGGCATGACTGCCGCTTATTGTGTCTTCCGCTTCTTGTGCAGATGTCTGATACACCTTATATTGGTTTCGCTGATGGTGCCTGCCGCAGTACTCGCAACTTGTCCTCTGCGGCATGGGTGATCTATGATCCTCATGGAGAGCTGGTAGATCTTCAAGGTGTGTGTTTGGGTCGTACCACTAATAATGTCGCCGAATATTGTCCTGTAATCGAGCTGCTTGCTGAAGCAATTAATCTCGGCATTCGGGCATTGGTAGTAAACCTGGACTCTCAACTTGTCGTCCACCAGCTCAATGGGCGTTATTCCATCAGAGACCATCATATCCTAAGGTTGTATTTATGTGTAAGATTGTTAGAAAGGAATTTTGATTTCATTACATATCAGCATATTCCACGACAATTAAACACATTATCTGATGCATTGGCTAATCATGTATTAGATAGACATTTGCGTAATTTGTAAATAAAACATTATACAAGCAAGCACATGAAAACACAATAATAAACCATAGGCATATGTATATATATACGTGTGTGTCATAATGTTTTCGCCCCGCGCATTACATAATCCAAAAAATAATACATGTCCAAAACTCATACAGCCGCTGACAACATGTCTCTAAAAAACGTGTAAAAATGAAACCTAGGGGTCTAATCACGGTGATGCTCATGATAGCATGTCACCGCTCGCACCAAACGTCTCAACAGACGATGGACGCGAGTAGATACTCCCACCGTGTGCCTCTGGTACGCTCTAGGCACGTCTGCCAATCTGGCATAATCTGGAATTCCTCGAGTAAGTGCCTCAAGGTTCTGAACTAGATCGTCACCCGCATCACCCTCTACCTGAGGGTCGGCTGCAGGTTGTGCTCTCTGTGCGTTATGAGGCAAGTCAGTTGGTCGCTCTGCACCAACATCTGCATACATATATATAGATGTTGTCAGAGACAGGCATGTATTACGAAAAAAACTTAAATACATAAAAACGTCAAAAACACAAATATTTCTTACCTAGCTCCTTGTCCCAATCCTCTCCTGCAGGCAGTGGGAGATCTGGATCTCCAGTGAAATCTGTGCCCGCATAGGGCCAGTCCTCTATGACGATCATATGGTGACGGAGCTAGATAAAGAACTCGGGCCTCCAGGCCATTTGCTGGCCCCCTCCTCCTCTGGGCATGAGTTCTGCCCATCGATTCAACCTCGACTCCCGTGGCACTGGATCTGCCACTATACCCCCCTGTACCCGGAATATCGGCAGTCGCTCCAGGAAGAAAGATACCACGATAGATCCATATCCGAACTGTTTGTTCCCGTCACGCTTACACTTGGTAAGCTGCCTTTTGATGTTTGTCGTATTGCCGTGGCCCAATCAAACAGTGTAGGTTGGAGACACTCAGTTGACAGCAGCAAATGATTCTTGCTGGCCTCGTGGGGCACCTGTACCCCAGCTGTCCGGGTGATAGTGAACAAAATCACTCGTAGCACCAGGTCGGGAACCGTGATAATATCTACTTTGGCACTGTTTGATCCAAACTGTGCCCCAGGACAAACTCGTTCCATCACCTCCCCCATCTTCTCTCCAGAGGGCCTACTACTAGTCAAGATGGGCCGTGCACCTCGCCATAATAGTCCAGTGATAAAGTAGACATCGGAAACATCTAACTCCAATGTCTGGTCTTTCAGGCGAAATACCTGATCCTCCGTATCCCAAGCATCCACGATGAATCGCAGCAACTCAGGTTGTGCACGTAAATATGAGGTGAGGAAGAATTTCTTCAAGCCACAGTCTCTCAGAGCATCCATGCATGCATCATCCTCCATTGCCATGGCATCTACGGCATCATGCTCTCGTTCTCTCCATTCTATAGCCATTCTGACAAAACCCTGCAACCACAAAGTCGAAATTTTCATCATTAGATCAGTGGTGAAACCAAAACTGAGGAAAATTTTCAATTTCAACGGCTAAATTCATGGCAAATTTAGGTCACGTGGTTGGCGCGACTGTTTCTAAAACAGTCGCGCCAAGGTCGCGCCCCCTTTGGGCAGAAAATCCCATTGGCGCGATCCCGAGCAGGAAACTCGCGCCAATGGCGCAACCCTATGAAATTGCAAATCCTCTGGTAGGGGACTAATCTATCGATGAAAAACTGAAAGAATGGAATGAAAACAAAGCTAAGGATGAGGCCTCTTACCTGCTTCAGGTGGCGGCTCAAATGATCTCCTGGATTGATCGCAATCAGCAGTTGAAATTTGCACCCAAAACCCTCCAATGGTAAACTCACAAGGTAAAAAGTGAAAAGTAAATTTGTTTTTTACCATTTCACTATTTATAGCATTTTTTGACCTAAAAATACATTAGAAATTATATTTTTTGAGTATTTTTGGAATATTTTTATGTCAAAGTGGGTTTTACGCTGTTTTTGTATGATGACAGGGGTTGGTGCAACTCAAAGCAATGAAACAAGCTCCTTTTCGACTTTTTCAAGCTCGGTAAAACATATGAAAAGGTTACTTTGGAGTTATCTTTCAGCTCTTTTCTGACTCGCTAAACATGAAAAGATCGCTGAGTTATTCCTCTTGACTCGTTAAAACGTTAATAAGGGGCGGTCGTTTTAAGTTCTTTTTGTCGACCGTTAAACCATAAAAAGATTACCGGGTTCTTGTCGTTTCAAACTCGTGAATGGTTACGAAACGACGTGGTTTTGATCACTTTTTTACTTTTTCAGATCAAAATCACTACTTATGAAAAGTACTCCTCGATCGTAATGGTCGGGCGGTTCTTTCGGGCATTGTTTTATACTTTTTCGGGCTCGAGAGACACAACTTTACGAAAAAGGACACCCTGGAGTTTCCTTTTCCGCTGTCTTTTCAAACTCTCTAAACATGAAAAGACGCCGAGTTCTTCCTTTGTCAGACTCGTTAAAACCTGATGACATCGGATTCTGTCGAAATGACACACTGCAAGCACATGCTATCCCCATCAAGCTTGTTAAAAATAATTGGGGTACTCGCCAGAAATGGTGGGGGAAAAAGAAATTTTTGGAACCATAACTATTGTCGTGTCGGCAGTATGTCGCTCTTGAACATGGCACTTCTCTGCTTTCATGTCTGGGTGGGGATATCTCATCTCATTTTTCACTTGCCTCCGTGGATTTGGGTAATCCTGTTTGACCTCTCATCTGCTCATTGCCTCGTCACCATGACCTCTGATCCATTGATGTCAAATACTGCCAACTCCACTGTCGTGCCGCCGATATGTTCAAGAGAAGTTGACCTTTGCGGAAAAACAACCTCTGATAGCTCATATAATCCTGACTCACAACATTATCTCTCCGTATCGTGTCGATGATGTGGGAAACATTATGGCCCACCTTCGATCAAGGTCACTTCCTGTCGACTTCAGCTCATTATCCAGGAAGTTGATCTAGAGACTCCCTTCTGGTGCCTTGGAGCCTGCATGCCTTAATGGCAGGTTCTTCGTGTTTGACGTGAGGTTTTCCTCATTGGCCTCCGATCGAATGATTCTACGGGTGTTCGACATCAGATCACTAATTCGCACGCCGTAGATTGTACCTATAGTACCTTGAGGGCCATTGTCATTATTGGTGGTACCTCTCGCGTCTGTTAACAGTTTCCAATATTGACTGGTAATCAGACGATGTTCATGCATGTTCGACTTCAACTCATATATTCGCATGCTTGAACTTGTACTTTTGTTCGGGTCGAGATGGAGCGCAAGACCCTGGATTTTGTCTGTTGTAATCCAGGCGTGATTCTTGTTACGTGACTCATTCACTGGATGGCTGCGACCATACCTGAGTCTATTCATTGATCCTAACCAGATGGCTGCGCCCATACTATGGATCTATATTATTATGTACTCTCTTATGGATGGTTGTGACCATGCCACATACATCATGTACTTAAGCTATCAGTTGTATCTCTCGATGCAAATTCTCCGCGGCGGCTACATATGTTCTTGTAAAGCATTTCACCCCTCTCTCTCTCTCGGGCCTCATGCTTTGGGGGGCATCTATTACACAGTAATTTGTCACCGTTGGTCACCGTCCCTGTTACCCCTTTCCCGCACGGTGGAGGACTCATTTCGGAACCTGTGAGCAGTGACATAGCTTAAAAAAACTTGCATTATGTTCCCCTGAGTATGTACTTCATGTTCCCTGAAGACACCTTCTGCAAAATATCCCTAAAAAGTGCCCTTTTTCCATTAGCGCGGGTCCACAATGTCCTACCCGCGCCAATCACTGAGATCCTCAAAAGAGGGTGCGACCATTGGCGCTCTGTCATAGAGAAATACTCGCGCCAACCAAATTTGGGAAAGATTTTTGGCAAACGCGCGCCTGGATGTTTTTTCCTTTTATTGTCATTCAGTCGTTTTGGGATAAAGCTGGCCTTCTAGATGTCGAGACTCATCATCTATCCTCATCATCTATCCACAGCAGCTTTTTGGGGATAATGTCAATCCACAATGAGTGTCTAGATGCATTGTATCTTCTTCCCTTCTCCATCTATAAAAGCCCATCCTCATGCATTTGACAAGCTAGTTCTTGAGTTCTGAAGTATTGGTGCTAGTATTGATTATACTTGTCTTGAGTGAGGTTATGCTGCCGGAAGTCTGAGCTGTATCCACAAGTAAAGAGAGAGAGAGATCTATTGCAAGGCATATGTAGTTGCTCGCCCAGCCAGAGGAGAGATTCAACGTCAGAACATTGGTTGTACTTTCCTCTGCTTGTTCATTAATAAACGACTATTATTATGGTTCCAATCTTACTGTTCATAATGATGATGTTTGATTTATGTCCTTTCTGACTGATATATAGTTGTATATCGTGGATTTTATGCTTGTATTCGCTTCGTTCTTTGCATGTGAAGGTGTCCATACGCGGAGATCGCTAGGATTGTGACCTATCGGAGTTGGAGAACGGAGATATCAACTCGTCTACGACAATAGCGTTGGATTCCAGGTTGGTTCTTCTTATCCACTTTCGATTTACAACTAGGAACTTGCATAATAGCGTGATTGATTGTTGCTAGACCCATTTTGGGCTAGTGGGATCGCCTCTGTCCGCAGAGGGGATTTACCTCTTTAACAGTTTGGAAGTAGAAAATCCTATTGTAGCTATATCCCATGCTAAATTCCCCTCTTGGGAGGTAACCCCTTTGGTTCCCGAAACATCTTGCCATGCTTGCTTACCACATCAAACAAATCAAATTTTAATTTATCATCACAACCTTCAAAATATTCATAATTAATATCATTCTTTTTCTTGGTCATGAGAAGCACAAATTTTTTACTTTCATTTACTAGTCTCTTCATCTGCCCTGCATTAACCAAAGAAATGTTTAACTTTTTGTGGTGGGCTCTCACAATGTGCTCCACTCCATCCTTGAGCAATAAGTATTTCTTCTCATGGAGATAAAATGTATCTTTCCTATCATACAAATAAGGACTTCCCAAAATGATTCCTGAGATGTCAAGTGGAACTACATCTAACTCAACTTCATCAATGAATTTTTCAGTAATGGAAAACCTAAATAAGCATTTCCTTGTAACCTGTAAATTTGCGTTATTGACTATCCAACCCAAGGGATATGGCTTATGATGAGGTACAGTTTCAAGGTTAAGCCTTTTGACCAAGTCTTCTGAAATTAAGTTCGGTTGTGACCCACTATCAAATAATGCATCAATCTTTGTATGATTTGAAATTACACTTACATGGAGCAATTCTATCCTTGATTCTTCATTTGGAGTGTTGTTGTGACTATGTGAGGAACTAGTGCTTGCAACAACTTCTTTTCCTCTTGTGACCATGGCTGAAATCTTGGTATCATCACCAGAATATGATCCAAGATCATGTTGTGTGGTAGATGTCGTCTTTTATTTTCCATTATGGTTTGGTTTCTTAGGCCTTAGTTCGGGATGTAATTTCAAACAATGGGTTTCATCATGCCCCACTTTGGAAAAATGTTGGCATATAGTTTTCTCCCCTTCTTTCTTAATAACTTGAATTCTTCTTTCCTTTCCCTTTTCCACCCTTCTCTTTCTCCTTACCCTTGAATGGCTTCTTCTTACTACCCTCTTCCTGAATGTTCTTTCGTCTTGCTTCAAGGTGCATGGCTTGCACACATACCTCATCAAAATTGCTTGGATTGAACATAAGGATAGTATGTTTTATGTAGGAATGTAAACCCCCAATATATTTCAACAATGTATCTTGGGAATTCAAGTTTACTCCTAATAACAAATCCCTCTTCCTAAACTCTTGGGTATAGTCTTGAACTGTTTGGACCTTGAGTTGCCTAAAATTTTGCCAACTCATAATGTATTTTTGCATATAGGATAAAGGATAAAACTGTCTTTTAATTGCAGAAATAAATTCAACCCAAAAAATGGATATCTTACCATGAATTCACATTTCCTCTTGAGTCTTTGCTTCCCACCGGACTAATGATGCTCCTTCTAGCCTCAATGAAGCCAACTGGATCTTTATGTCATATTCTTGAAGGTTATGAATTCTGCAATAAACCTCCAATTGTCGAATCCAATTTTCTAACTTTTTTGCATTCACCTCACCATTGTACATGGGAAGTTCAAACTTAATTTCCAATTTGAGCAAGGGAGTTTTTTGTCTTGGGGCTTTTGAATGAGTGTGAATAGTTTTTGTGGTGGAAGTGGAAGATGATGTTGTTTGAGATGATGAGGAAGATGAATATGATGAGGAATATGAAGATGGTGGAGATGGAGGAGGCTTTCCTCCATTACCATTTGAATCCTTCGTTTCATCTGTTTTATCTCCTGAGATTCCCTCTCCATGTGGGGGCTTAGAACTCTCTCCATCCATTCTAGTATTCCTCTCTTCATAGAGGACTCTAACCATGTCATTTAAGTCATAGAAATCTTTCTTGAATGCTTCCTCTTCTGAAAGACCTTTAGTCTCTCCTTCTCTAGACATGTTAGCTTTGGATTCAAGCTCAGCTTCTGGTACTTCTTGTACCTCCTCAATCTCAATTGAAGGTAAAACTTGAGTTGTTTCAAGTGCAATTGGGATTGGAACTTTGGGTGGAAATTATGGCCTTGTGGCTCTCCTTCTTCTAGGAATTACCTCAGGAGTTGCAACCAATAGTTCCCTTCTCCTCTCTGCAACTTTAACCTTGTAAGCATCACAAATTTGCAACCATTAAAACTCTACTTTCACAAAACTCAAGAAATCAAGCAAATAACCTTTGCTCCAATACCAATTGATTTGTTGTTGAATGTTAGTTTTGTTGTGCTAATTTCAACTTCAGATTTAAAAACAAATTCTTATCAATTGCTTCATGTGCATAGGTTCCCTTATGGTGTTTGTGAATGAAAACAGGGAAATTTTATCAAGTTTTATGTTAAGTTCATGGGAAAATAACATGAAAATCAATTGCTAAACAATAGCAAGTAAATGTACATAAAACCATCAAAATGAAAATTTAACACAGTGTTTTGATGAAGGAGTTCACCCCTCCTGGGCTACAATCTCGTTGGTCTAGCTTCCATGGCTTCGGCCTCTATATTATCTAAATAACGGAAAAAGTGCTATTTAAAATGCTCTACTGCTCCTGAAACCTACTTCAATGTGTTCAAAACATCAAAATAATCTAGGAACACCTTTTCCTGATCCCAATTGGGTCGAATTTTGCAAAAGTTATGGCCAAAATGGTTTCTCCTAGTAAAACTCCACTAAAACTAGAGGAACTCTAGTTAACTCCACTAAAACTAGAGTTACCGTTGAATTTGGGGGGACTGCTAAACATGGCTCTGAATTAACTCTAGGTTAATTATCGGTTAAACTCAGATTAATTAACGTTAATCTACTATTAGTGCTTAATTCACGTGGTTAAGCTAACCTCCAAATACTAGTTAGGTAGTAGTGTGGTCACATGTCGGATTAACCATGAACAATTATGGTTTAGTTGGCCGCCTGTTACACAATATTTTGTCACGCCTCCTGCACTTCCCTGTGACATACCCTAAAGTGCCTGAAACATGATCATTATACAGTATACTCATCCATGTATATAGCTCAAATCCCTCCTTTAACTTTTCTTGGAAAATGTCCTAAGATTTCCCTAAAGAAATAGCTCTTAAAACCCTAAAATGAGGGTCATTGCTCTTATGAAGCTAAAAACCACGATGGTCGCCTGTTGCACTGTGTTTGACTCATGATGGCATCACTCTATTCCCTTGCATACTCGTGATGATCCCAAAAAGGTATTTTTCCCAAAGAGGATGAGAAGCTTCGTGATCTAGAAGCTTCCAGAGCGGTGAGTTGTAGGTGGTTTCAGATATATGAGGTCGAATCCTCCTAACTTGGCCTCTTTGTCTTATCTATATGAGATACCTCCTTGAGATGTGGGCCTAATACTATCTTTAGAGGAGTCCTAACTCCCTCTCCCAGCCTATAAATTCCTCCTCTCCCATTCCCAAATGGTTGGTTAGGTTAGAGGTTGGTCTATGTCCATTTGCACCCTTATGTTGAGCTTGTGCTTAGAGGCTATTCATTAGACTTGGAGAAGGAGTGTTTGGAGTGTTTATTGGCTTGGACTTGGATTACCACTCAATGAGAGCATTTCAACATCAAGGTTATGGTTGTAAGCTTCCTTTTATTCTTTAAATAATATACAACTGCTGGTTCATCTTCCCAAAATATATATGTTCATGTATGTATTAGCTTGGAATTCCTTGATCATCTAAGTAGGTTATTATTGGATTTGCTATTGGTTCTAGCATGATTTGTTGTCTCTTGATCACTTGTGTAGGTACATAAGTGCTGAAAGAAGTAGGAACAAGTTTGTGACATAGGTGGTTCAAGGCTCTCAACAAAGGAAATCAGATTAGCATGAGAACGAGGTAGGTCATCTCTTTTGTTCTACTTTTCAATCATAACCTAGGAGGATGTCTAGTTGATTGTCACTTCAGTTGTTGGACCCCATCATTGGGCTAGAGGGATCATCTCTGTCCTCAGAGAGGATTAAACTTGTCAACAAATGGCGACTCCACTAGGGAGCATATGACCTTTTCCTTCCCTTTCTTCACCTTGTCTTTTGACGAGTTTGATCAACCATTCATTTTTATACTTCATTGCTTGTCTGTAGTCAGTGTCACTTTCTGGTAGATGTATGAAGGTTGTTAATTTGAGCTGTTCTTGAATATTTTGAGTTTCTTTTTTGTTTTCCTTGACCATGGTGGGTTTGACCCTGATAGTCGTGATGACATCGTGGGTTTTCTAGTTACAGTAGCAATGATCACTACTTTCCTCCTGACAGGTGCGATGATTGCAAAGAATTAAGAAATTTAGGGTTTTTCTTCTCATTTTTAGTTCTGTGTACCTTCTCCCAGTGATTTACCAGTGTGATCTTCATTGACTCTTTTTTTTGTCTGATTGCAATTGTCTTTTAACCTGGTTTGAGTGTCCTTGAAGTTTGATTAGCCTTTTAGGGTTTCTAGGTCTTCTAGGTCAACCTTCGTCCACTCGTTGGTCTTCCCATCAGAGATCAGAGATCAATAGCCTGTGTTAAAGAGTCTTTGTGTGTTCATACATACTTTGTAGATCACTTTTTGGTTCTTGCTTCTTAAGTTGTTTTCATTAGTAGATACTATGAAAGTTGCTTAAGTTCTCTTTGACAAATGATAGATTACAAATCGATTGTCTCATTGGAATCAAAAGGAAGTGTTTGCTTTGAATTTTTGTGTTTCAAAAAGTGAAAGTGTTATTATTTTCATAGTTTTTGAAGCATTTTTGAGTTGCATTCAAACCATTGATGTGAAAGATATTTTCCTAGTTGTTGGCTTGCTTGCATTCTCTTTTACTTTTGCACTAGATTATGTTAGTTGCATTTTGAAAAAGAGAAAAAATCATCATTATATCTTAAGGAAATTTTGCTTTAAGATTTGTTTTGGCATTGAATTTTCTTATCATATGAAAGATTAGATTTCATATTTTGCATTTAGCGTTTCAATATTGTCATGGATGCACTTTTGCATTTGGTTTGATGCATTATTTGAGTGATCTTCTTCCCTACATAGATAGATTTCATCGAATTCAAGGATTTCATTTCATCATCTAGTTTGCGTTTTAAGAACAAGCCTTGAAATTGAAACATAATTCCAAGATAAACTTTAAAATCTATCAATTAATCTAAGGAGCATTTGAAACATTAATGTTGATATTTAGTGGTCTAGGTTAGAGACGTGTTTCGACGTCTTTAAAACTTAGCAGCTATCGTTCGCTTCAGCATTAGACAATGCTACCACAGACTTGTGCTCCCCATACCATCGCGTATATAAAGGGAGACCACAATAGTTTGCAAACCTTTATCCATAGGAAGCTGAGTCTACCACCCTGTAAACGTGATACACCGAACACAACATTCAAGGAGATTGCTTGCACGTACGTCAAGTCCTTGGTAAATTTATTTGTTGAGGTGTATATTGCAGTTCATGGTTACTTGGTACTCCTTTTACCTAGATTCACCTGAGTAGTCATTTCGATCTTTTTTGACTCTTTAAATTTGAAAAGATCATCGAGCACTTGTCCTTTCAAGCTTGCTAAACCAACAAAAGTGACTAGAGTCACCTTTTCGTCCTTTTCTCGACTCTTAAAACATGAAAAGGCAAAGTTTTTGTTTCAAATTCTAAAATTAATTGACCACGGAACAACATCCTTCCTGTGGAAATACTCCTTAGTAGATCTTAGGTTGATACCAATGGAAAAATTTCTTGAGTCTACTAGTCAAGGAAACCCCTCTAATGGGAATCCTAGTCCTTTTCTTTCTTTTGGAAATACAGGTGCTCCATATATGGCAACATTGTCCCTTCCTGGATTGACCATTGGTCTGCCATTTTGGTTATTTTCAACCTCGGTGGTCCCGAGTGTCCAAACTGATTTTCAACCGATTTCTCCTCCACCTGAAGAACATCAACCTCATGTTGATCCTAAATTTGAACCCTCTCCTTCTTCACATATTTCTTCACCTCGTTCTTCCTCTTCACCTGGTGAAAGTATAGATTCTAGTAACTAGGAAGCTAAGAAGAAGAAGAAGAAAAATAAGCAATGAGGCAACCAAGAAGTCATTGCTACGGATGCAACTAATGAAGGAAAATCTTCCAACCAGCCACAAAAAGTGAAATTCCCTTGCATGTTATGTAAGGGTGACCACCCTCTTTGGAATTGTCTTGGTATTCCCAAGGTCTTGAACATGTGGTATTCAGGTTCACATCGACCTTTTTCATCAATCTCTCGTGATCATGCTGGTGACAAACCCTCAACTAGTAATAATAAATCTCATGGGAAAAAGGAATATTTAAATTTCCTTGTAAGTTGTGTGAAGGTAATCATCCCATTCACCTTTTTCCTCTTATGGATGAAGCTTCCAAAGAGTTGGATAACCTTACAACTTCTCAAACTCGTCTTCTAGTTGGTTATCGAAAGCTTTCCCCTGATCCTTCACTAGTTGATCTAGTGATTGATCAAAAGTCATCTTTGGTCAACCTCGCTCTCTCTAAAAGTGAGTCTTGTGAGTCCATTCTCGACCAACCATTGGTTGAGAAACTAGTAGAATTGACTCCACCTTCAGTTAACTGTACATTTCCAGTAGAGATTGAACCCCATTCCGCTCAAGTTCTTTTGGTTTCCTCAGTTTTGAATGAACTGGAGGGAAATCCTCTCCTTCACGAGGTGCATGAGAGTGTTTCTCCTATTCCCATAGATCAAGGAGGTAGCTCTCAGGTTCCTACGACACTCCCTCTGAATAGTTTAGTCACTTCTTCTGATTAGAGTCGACTGGCAGGATATCATCTTCTATCTTATGTGCCTTTCCAGATTACAGTACAAGCTTACCTTTTGGATGTACCTAGCACAATCATAGATGAGGGTGCATTTGTTAGTATTTTGTCGTCAACTTCTTTGCAAGCTTTAGGTTCTCCATAGCTTGTCCCCGTCACCCAGAATCTGTTAGCTTTTACAGAGGAACCAGTCAACCATTAGGGATCCTTCCTAAGTTTCCTATTACTTTGGGAGGAAATACTGTCTATATAGTCGTGATGGTTGTCCAAGTTCCATTAGATTTTAATCTACTCCTTGGTCGTGACTATGTTTATGTCATGGGAGCTCTTGTTTCTTCCCTCTTTCAAGTGATGTGTTTCCCACATGAAGGAAGCATTGTGATAATTGATCAACTTACATTCATTGGTCCTAAATCAACTCTCACTCAACCATCATCCCTGAATTGTTCTTATGTGCAAGTGGTATCACCCCCTCCGCAGGTTAATTACGTGACTACCTATTCCATGCCCACATCTATTGATGATCTAGTAGGTTATGTAGTACACCATGTATTGGGGGCATTGGAGCTTGATTTTTCATTTGGATCCCTAGACATGTATACCTTCCAAAGTGTTCTCCCATATGATGAGAACCTCTTGGAAGCAATGGCCTCTTTTGGTCTGTGATAAGGGATTTGGAGTATAGTTCCATGTCTTGTGTCAAGCTCCTTAAAAAATTAAACAAGAGATCTGGAGAAGAGTTCCTTGTCTTGTGTCAAGCTCCTTAAAAAATGAAACAAGGGATATGAGGATAGTTATTTTACTATGTCAACCTTGTTAAAAAATGAATTAGGTCTTCATGAGCATGGTTCTTTTTCTGTGTCAAGCTCGTTAAAAAATGAAACAAATCCCATTCCAATTCGAGTCTTTGACTAGATTTCATAAAATACGAGTCGAGTATTTCACTTGATCTCTTACATGAACCTTCATTCCATACACTTAGGTGAATGCAATGAAGCTTGGGGGGGATGTACCTCGAATTTAGTCATTATGCTGGGGGCATGCCAACTCATCTCAAGAATAGTTTATCTTTGTTTCAAGCTTGTGTAAAAATGAAACCATTTTCAAGCACAGTTTGTTTCCATTTCAAGCTTGTGTAGAAATGAAACCAAATCAAAGCATAGTTTGTTTTCGTTGCAATCTTGTGTAAAAATGAATCCATTCCCTCTTTACATCTCGTGATTGTCATTTTTATCAGCATATTTTACCAGATAAGCCTTGGTTCTTTCATTCCATCTCTTTGGCTGATCATATGCTTTCACTTGGTTGTTTTGCCTATGCCTAAGGAACATCTGCGATGAGTGGTCTTATTAGCCAACCTCTTAACCTTTACTATTTTGTGCAGTTCCCTCATGACCAAAACCAGTTGCTATCCTTTATACCATTCGTTCCTCTAGGAGGAGTCCCCTTTCAACTCTTTTCAAACTCCAAAAATATGAGAAGATTGTTGAGTACTTGTCATTTCAAACTTGTTAAAGTAAATGAATTGACGTTTACTCAGTATAATTTTAACCCTTTTCCGGACTAAGATAGAATAATGTATGAAAAAGGAATACCTTCGTCGAACATGGCTAGGAGGTTCCCTCAGATATTGTTTTCTACCTTTTCGGCTTCGAGGGACAAATTAAAAAAAGGGACATGATGGAGTTTTCTTTTCTGTTTCTTTTTCAAACTCTCTAAATATGACAAAGATATCAAGCTATTCTTACGTCGAGCTCGTTAAAACTTTACGACAAAAGACTTGTCAACATGACGAGATCAAGTTTCTCCTTCCTAGGGCTTGTAAAAATTACTCGGATAGATTCATCTGAAGGGTGAACTTATACGACAAGCATATGGTATCCTCTTAAAGCTTGTGTAAAAATAAAGAGGTACTCGCTAAAAATAGCGGGGAAAAATGAAGATGAAACATCCTTTGTATAGGCAGCATGTCGCTCTTGAACATGACACTCTTCTGCTCTCGTGTTGGATTTTGGATATCCTCACTCTGTCACTTGTCCTCCTGGGTTTGGGTGATCCATTTTGCCTCTCATTTTTACTATTCCATTCTATCATCATGACCTTTAGTCTTATGTCAAGTCAAATGCTGCCACACTTCGGAGTCATGTTGCCAATGTTTAGGAGAAGTCCAATTTGTAGTTATTTACCTATACATTGTCTTGAGTCATTGCTACAGTGTTGAATATTATTCCATTTTATTCCTTGTTTTGTGTCGATGATGGGGGATTCATCATTGCCCTCCTTTGATGGGTCACTTCCTGTTGACTTTAGCTCATTATCCAGGAAGATGACTTAGGAACTCCTTTTCAGTACCTTAGAGTTGGCATGCCCTAATGGCCAGTTCTTTGCATCCAACGACAGGTATTCATTATTGGCTTTCGATCGGGTGATTCCACGAGTGTTCAACCTCAACTTCATTATCACATTCACAGATTGTATTGTTGTACCTTGAGATCCATTGTCATTATTGGTGGTTTCTCTCATACCTATTAATGGTCCACATCATTGGCCAGTAATCAAGTGGTTTTCTAGCATGTTTGACTTAACCATATTTATTCACATGTTAGGATTCATACATTGATTGGTTCAGGGTGGAGCACAAGACCTTGAGTTTCTGTCCTGCAGACACTACTTAACACCATCGTCTAGGGATCAGTGTACGAGACGATCCAATGTATCATGTCTGCACATGGAATTTAAGGATACCTGCATGCAATATGGTACAAGCAAGACTTGTGAATATTCACATAGATCCCGTGGTCTTCCAAATCCTCCCCAATTTTCCTAAGAATGTATCATTGATGTCCTGCCATTTCAACTTGATGTCTTTGTCTATGAGAAACTTGGCGTCTTCATAAATTGACAAACTCATAGACACTTGCTCAACTGTATCTCCAGTTGCGCTTCCGACAATGTCCTTCGACCTTGCTCTCTTGGAGGCCATTGAACCTGAACTGTTGAGAGACGGAAAAACACCTACTATACCTGGAGACATAGTGACATTCATGGAAATAAATCTTCCAGTTGAAAATCAAAACAAACTTGAGGACTGACATGCAACATACCTGGGAGATTGACAGTGAAGATTGCACAATTTTCATCAGGAGGCCGGGAGACTGACTGCCAGAACTGCACAAAACACAGTCCAGACTTTTTGGAGGCTGATTGGCTACTAGAATTGCACAATCCAGGCTGACCTTCTGGGGGCTGACATTGCGCAATTCACAATTTCAGTTAGCAAGGCATGTAGGCCCAGGTACTGCATTGTGCAATTTTCTGCGCCAGCAGAGCATTGCCTCTCAGAATTGCATAGAGAAGGCCTATAGGACACATCTGGCCAGTTTTGTGCATTTTCTGGGAGGAAGGCAGAGCCTTCCCTCTCAGAAATGCGCAATGTTATCCGGGCAAGGCAAGGCCCGAGCCAAGGTTGCCCAGACCTGCTGTCGGGCGACTGAAAACATATGAAACTTTGAATGCATGGTGAAACTGAATGTAAGCTAGAGTGAATTATCATGCATGAAAAAAACGAATGCAAGATTCAGAAAATGGAAAAACATGCATGCGTGTGAAACAAGTTTCCACAACAACGATCATCGATGCAAAAATAGTGTTATGCATGCGACATCAGTGAGATGCAAACGAAAACTAAAACGGTGCTTGTACATGCTAACATGCATGGTAACGACAACAAGAGTTCATTGAAGTCAATCAAACAACACTCACACAAGCCAAAACAAAAAAGGGACATAAATGTTGCACAAGACATGTAAAGCAGAATTACCTGGAAAAAGCTGAGCTGAATGTGCCGATGACTCCTAGATGAGATGTGGGATGTCAGAGCTCTAAGATCGATGTGAAGAATGAGAACTACAACGTCGAATAAATAAGTTTGAGGCTTATGATGCACACGCCACAAATCTAGGAAAAAGCGACACGTGGAGGGCAGTTTCTAAAACGATCTTTGCATGTAACCTCCAACTTCTAAAAATAGATCCCTAAAATTTAGGGATGCTTTTTTCATGTTTAGTTTTTCTATTTCGGGAAAAGCAACCCATGCATGCAAATTAGGTTTGCTGGGTCCTGGAGGGAAGGTCAACTTGAAGGCACATGTAGTAACCTACAAGCCTGGGAGAGGATTTGTACATTTTCTGGGTTGAGCTGGGTTGGTTGTCCTTGAGGGATTGCGCAATTTATGGGATCATCATGTGATTGTCTCCTAGAATTGCGCAATTTCTGGGCCGAGGCCTAGTGCTAGGCCAGATTTTGCAGTATTCTATGGGAATCCTGTCTCACTATTCTGCACAATTTTGGAGGTCAGTAGGCAACCCAACAAATTTGCACAATTTATGGAGGCAAGGTTTGTTCCCCTTCAGAATTGCGAAATTTTCTGGGGAGCTGCTCAAATAGAAAATAGTCTAAGTCCAGAATGGAACACTGTGAAAGGAGTGAAGCAAACTGACATTCACAGGTTGGCGAGCCACTGAAAATCATTTGAAGCCGATGTACTTGACAGTGAAAGACATGCTGCTAAGGATGGTTGGTAGGGAGGCTCCAAAACAAAGCTAAGGCAAAATTTTGGAAGGTGGTTGTGGTCGCTACAACATGAAATTAGCCTCCTCAATTCATATATAATGTTTGGTCTACTCTGCATGCTCTGCTAAGGCTGAAGAGCTGGTCCTCCCATGCTTGATATCAGCTGCGTGTTCCTTAATCCTTTGATTAATAGATCGGCCTATTTCACCAATGTATGATGTTCCACAAGAGCATGGGATGACATAAACACCTTTCATATCCTTAGGGTTCAAAAGGTCTTTTGCCAATTTTAAGGAACTTATGATGGTGTTTAGGGGTCAAAAGGTTGAGGGAACATTATGCTTTTTAAGGATTCTTGAAATCCTGTCAGTCGTCACTTGGATGAAGGGTAGGTGAACTCTAGAATTATGATCATTAGGGTCTTTCCTAACCTTAGGACTCTTGCTAGATTTTAGGAAAAATTTAAGACCTTGTTGCTTACTGTAACCATTATTAACAAAAACCTTCAGGAGATGGGATTTCTCTTTAGAAAAATGGTCAACATCAGAAACCCTCATAGCACGAGTAGCTAGAGTGCAGAGAACACCTAACTTTTGAGCAGGGAAATGATGGGATCTGGCATGAAGATACTGCTCAGTATGAGTTTTCTTTTGAAACAACTGATGGGAAAATGAGCCATCTTATTTCTTTGAAATGAGGAAATCTAGGAAAGGAAGGCAACCATTAACTTATTTCTCCATGGTAAACTTTATGGAGTTAGATTGATTATTAAGATCCTGAAAGAAGAGATATAACTTATCCGGACCATGATGCCAAATGGCGCAGGTATCATCTACAAACCTTTTCCAAATATTAGGTTTAAAAATAGCTGAGTCCAAAGATTTGGAATCAAAGCCTTCCATAAACATGTTAGCAACAATAGGGGATAGGGGTGAGTCGATGGCCTCACCATAAGTTTTTTCATAGAACTCCCCTTCAAAACAAAAAAAAAGTAGAAGAAAGGCAGATCTCGACTAGTCTAGTAGTGTCGGGATCAGTGAGGCGAGAGATGACATCCATGGCTTCTTTGACGGGGATTTTAGTATACAAGGAGACTACATCAAAACTTACCAAAATGTCTTTGCGATCAAATTTCACATCCCTCAACTCATTGACAAACGACAAGGAGT
This sequence comes from Pinus tabuliformis, assembly GCA_031772625.1. Taxonomy (NCBI): domain Eukaryota; kingdom Viridiplantae; phylum Streptophyta; class Pinopsida; order Pinales; family Pinaceae; genus Pinus; species Pinus tabuliformis. The sequence goes on along the minus strand of CM062815.1, from coordinate 644,751,034 downwards.
CTTTGACAAATGAATCCATGAGGCCAACAAGGGGATTAAGCTTCGAGGCTAGATATTTAATAGGAAGGTAGGTTGGACCACCTATGGTGTTGAAAACGGGTCTAAGGGGGACTCCCTCCTTATGTATTTTCGAAAGTCCATAGATCCTAGGAGTGATGGGGCTACTCTCGATAAGATTATGGATAAAAGAGCCAACCGAGCTACTTGATTTTATAGCAAGAGCAACCGCTCTAGATATCCTTTTCAAGGGATTCTTATCAAATTTTCTGTAGCCACCACTGTTCTCCAAGTGATCCAACATCTTATTTCGATAATCCACCTTATCATACATTGGTGAAATAGGCTGATCTATTAATCAAAGGATTAAGGAACATGATGCCAATATCAAGCATGGGAGGACCTGCTATTCAGACTTAGCAGAGCATGTAGAGAAGACCAAACATCATATATGCATTGAGGAGGCTAAGGCCATTGTGAAGATTTCTCATTTTCATCACCGTAAATTTAGGGAAGCCATATAAATTGAGAAGAGACCTAGTAATCTTAATAGGGATGATGGTTGGAAAATTAGTAGCTGTTGGATTCTAGCCCTTTCCTCTTAGTTTCCTTTCCTTTTCTTTACTCTTTTTCATCTTTTCGGTTTTGCTTTCATTTTTTTCCCCCGGGGTTTATTAATCCTCCTTTTCTCCCCCATGGTTTTATTTTTCTCTTTTTATTCCCCTTCAGCATAAATAATTTTTAGTTAATTTTCTTATATAATATTGTTTCCATTGTTTTAATATATATACATATATACATATATATATATATATATATATATATATATATATATATATATATATATATATATATATATATATATATACATACATATATATATATATATATATACATACATATATATACATACACATATATATATATATATACATACATATACATATATATATATATATATATATACATACATACATATATATATATATATATATATATATATATATATATATATATATATATTCTTCCTCCATATTGTGCCTAAATTTAAATCTTCGATAAGCTATTAAAAAATAAAATGAAACAAATTGCATATATATTTATTTTATAACCTAAGATTAGTTTTTTTCTCTAATTAGTTTATAAATTTATTTATATGATATCATCTCTATAATGATTTTCCTTTGAATAATGTTTACTATATTTAGGAGTTTGTTATAATCCTTTGTTTATTTATTTTTATTTATATATTTTGGGTCATGTTAGTTTTATATAATTATATATATAATTAAATATTGGAGTTAAAATTTAATTTAATTTAAAATTAATTAATAAAAAAAAATCGATTATTTATTTTGTCTCTTTTTCCTAACTAGTCAAATATAACCGTTTTTATAGTCGATTTCCTTATAGCCGTTAGAAGGTTTTATCTCCCTATTTAGCTTGCCGCTATGATTTGATTTTTCATCTTGTCTTGATGATGAACCACACAGGTTGGTTCGAAATGCGTCGACCTAAATCTTCCAATGTGATTTCTTCCAAAAATGTTTTAAAATAATCAGAATATGGATCACAAAAGCTTGAATTTGGATATACATTGTTTTCCTTCATCATAGTTGCATACACATGCTAGTTTACTTAATGAAAGTAGCATACAGAAAGATGAATAAGAAATTGAAAGGCTTAAGTGAGTTTTAAAATATTGATTCCCTCCCCCCTCCCCCCTCTTAGTATTTTTCCCAACACCTTGTAGCTTCACTCCCTTTGTTTGTCTATACCAAAGACAAAACTAAGTGGTGCCTCTAAGGTATCTCAACACATGTTTATCTTCCTTCCATTAGAGTTTGGTTGGATTAACCATTTCTTGACTAAGCTGGTTAACTGCAAAACACATGTCCGGTCATGTGTTCACCAAGTACATAAGTGAACCCACAAGCTACCTGTAGATGGTAAACTGCACTAATTCACCTGAAATAACATCTTCCTTCCTCTAATTCCCTATTAGAGGAGTCTCCATGGGTTTTCTTCTCTCCATGTGGAACTTCTTCAGTATCTCGTTGGCATACTTTCCCTAGGAGACAAATAGTTCCCTATCTCCTTGACATACTTCCATACAGAGGAAATAATGCATGAGTGTCAGGTCCTTCATCTCGAATTCTCTTGAAAGATCCTCTTTGCAAGATTTGACCAGCTTATCATCACCTATTAGAATTAAATCATCAACATATAATACTATAATCAATAATTTACCTTTAACCACAATATGGTAAAGGTTTGCATATGCTTCACTTTTGGTGAAGCTCAACCTTGTGAAATAGCTATCAATCCTGGTGTACCAAGCACATGCAGATTTTTTCAATGCATAAAATGCTCGCTTGAATTTGCACACATGCGACTCTCTGTTGAAGGTCTCAAATCCTTCTAGTTGTTCAATGTAAACCTCTTCCTTAATCACCCCATTGAGGAAGGTTGTCTTCACATCCATATGATGCATCTTCCATCCTATCTGTGCTGAAAGTGTTAGAATATATATGATTGAAGAGTACCTTTCTACTGGAGAAAAGGTATCCTCGTAATCAATTCCCTCCACCTAAGATAACCCCTTGGCCACAAATATGGCCTTTTGTTTCTCAACACTCCCATCTGCTACTTTCTTCACCTTGTAGATCCACCTGGAACCTACCATTGACTTGTCCTCTAGCCTTGGGAAAACTTCCCAAGCACTTTTCTTGATAATGGAGTCATACTCCTCTACCATGGCATCAAACCATACTGGTTTCTCCACTGCTTCCTCAAATGAGGATGGCTCAGTCTCTACATTGTCACTCATAAGAGCCATGTAGCCAGTGTAATGATCTAGTGATCTCCTCTGCCTGCGCTGTGATGTGGGTGCTCCCACATTATCTCTAACATCATGCATCAATATGTCAACTTCTATGGTGTGCTTCCTTCCATCTTTGGATGTCTCTGCATGAGTGGGTGCTTCCACTCTCTTCTCCTCTGCTTATGGCTACTCCACATCATCTTAAGGTTCTTCCATTGTAGGTAAAATCTCCTTGTGTACATGTAATTGAAGCTCCCTCTGAAGGTAACATCTCATGGCCTTCTCTTCATCGAAATTCACATCTCTACGAACAAATCTCATCTTGTGAGATGGAAGGTACACTCGATATTTGTGATGTGTATCAGTGTACTCCACAAATATGCTCAACTCAGTTGTCGACTCTAGATTTTTCCTTGCATCCTTGGTAACATGATAGTAAACTAATGAACCAAAGATCTTGAAGTGTGAAACATCTGGTTTCTTCCCTGAAAAAGCTTCTTTTTGTGTACTCATCCTGAGAATCCAATGAGGACTCATGTTATGCACATATACAGATGTGTTGCATGCTTCAACCCACGAGTACAATGGGAGGCCCTGATCATGTAACATCGCCCATGCAACTCCCACAATAATTTTATTCTTCCTCTCATCCACCCCATTCTGTTGTGGGTTATGGGGTGATATTAACTCCCATTGAATGCCTTCTGATGCACAGAAGTTCTTGAACTCATTTGACACATATTTTCCATCGTTATCGCTCCTTAGAGCCTTCACTTTCTTGCCATTGTCTTTCTCAACAAGTGCTTTAAATTCACAAAATTTAAAGAACGTCTGATATTTCTTCTGCATGAAGAAAATCCAACACTTACATGAGATATAATCTACAAATATCAGATAATACCTATGCTTGGATGTGGAGGCTATCGAAAATGATCCACACACATTTGAGTGAACTCTTTCAAGGATCGCTTGCACTCAAATTTCCTTATCATGAAAGGTGGATTTGGTGTACTTCCCTAATGTACACCCTTTGCATGTACCTCACTTATCTAGTGCACCCTTTGGAAGTCCTGTAGAAATATGTTGCATGGTCTTCAAGGCCCCATGGTGCAAATGGCCAAGTCTCCTATGCCATAATTCACTGATGTCTTGGCTCTACACCTTCTATGCTTTCATGCTCAAAGGAGCAAAGTATTCTACATCCAATTCATAGAGGTTCTTCACCCGAACCCTGATCCACTTCACTTGTCCTATAGCTATGTGACGAAGGAAAGTCTTTCTTTTGTGAAATATCACATTGTAGCCACAGTCTTCCAACATAGCAGCTAAAACTAAATTCTTCTTCAGACCTCGAACATACATGACATATTTTAATGTGAGAGGAGAACCAGAATCCTTCTAAAAAGTAACAGTACCGATGTAGGTCGTGTTATACCTTCCATCATTTCCCATCTCGATGTGCATCTCAAAGTCCTTCTCCTCTAAGTCATTGAAAAAGTCTTTGTTTCTGGTCATATGGAATGAGGCACCACTTTCCAGATACCACACACTACCCATCACTGATGTCACAATGCATGAAATGAGGGTGAAATCTAACTTGAATTGTGAAGCTAGAGTGTTGGCTTGAGGGGGCCTAACCTAGGTTCAACGTTAGTTAGCCAAACAAATCCCTACACTACTGGCCCTTTTGGCATCAGCCCACGGAACGCAGACTGAAGTCTCACCCAAAGCAGTATGGGGGGATGTTAGAACCAAGTTTCCACACCCAGAGATGGTTGTGAAGTCGGTTTATTCTGGATATACCTGCCTACACTCAAGTTTCTTAGCCCTTGATTCCACCCTTCAGTACCTTCACGAAAGGGTACAATTGGCTTTCGCACAGCCCTAACCTGCGGCTCAGAGACTTTCGCACTACTAGGGCAGCGAACTACAATATCTCCCAAACTAGGCTAAGTGTCTTACTTATCTTATTAACTGATATTAGTTAGCTTCGCGTAAACAAATGTTCTTACTTGCGTTCACTTAACCAACACATTTACATACATTCGCGCATCATATAAGCATTATAAGTGAAATTCATACCCAACATAACAAGATGCATAAACAGGAAATAAAGATGTAGAAATTGTAGAATACTTCTCTTTATTGATAATTCTGGACGATTACAGACTCGACCCGCCCTGCGCACTCAGCTATAGGGTCCGTGCACTCAGCTGTGGACTTCTACCCTAGGTCTCTGCACACTCAGCTGCAGAGCCTCTACCTACACTACAACCCAAACTTAGACTTCTACCTCATAGCTATCTCTCATACATCATATCTTCGTGCGTCTATATCCTATTCTTGCTATCAAACTACTTAGAGCTTATCTCTATTTATACAATCCCACAGTCCACGGACCATGGGTAGATATTTTACAACTCACATTACATTTCTAAAATAAGGGCGGAAAACCCTAGGACTCTTTAACACCTACGCGCTCCGTGACCACAAAATGCAGAGTCTTTACACTTGGATTACAAAATTTGACCAAAATATGGGCTTTTAGCCCCAAAACTACCCTTGGGGGATCCCGCGCCCAATAGGCTTGTTGGGCGTGGAATCCCCCCCAAGGCACGTTTTGGGGCTTAAAGCCCAAGTTTTGACTAATTCTATTGTAAAGACTCCATGAATTGTGGGAGTAGAGCGCGAAGTCGTAATAGAGTCATAGGGTTGTTCGCCCTTGTTTTTGTAATGTAATGTCGGTTTGAAAGATCCACCCATGGTCTGCGGAGGATGGGATTGTATAAATAGAGAAAGGCTCTAAGTGTAAGAAAGAGAAATGAATCAAATAAAAGGACGAATCTAAGGAATCGATGAAGTATTGAGTCGAAGTGTAAGTCATGTCATTGGGTTATAGAGTAGGAGAAGGCTCTGCAGCTAAGTGCACAGAGGCCTAGTAGTCCACATCTGAGTGCGCAGGGCAGGTCGAGTTTGTAACTATGGGAAGAATTAATAAAAGAGAAGTGTTACCATATTTCTGTGTATCTTTTCCTTTTTTATGAATTATTGGGTATGAATAGCAAGTTTACTGTTTATTTATTGCGCGAACTCATATGAATGTGTTGAATAAGTAAATATAATATAAGGCATCTGTTTACGTGAAGATAACTAACTGTTATAAGAAGATAAGTAAGATCTCGGGTGTGACTTAGGGGAATAGTGTAGATCGTTGCTCCAGCAGTGCGAAAGGCCCACAACCCTTGTTAGGGCTACGCGAAGGTGAATATATCAGGGCACAAAAGCCAAGGAAGTGTGCAGAGTAACCTACACGAAGGGACTCACAGTTGGACCAAATCAACCCCTCAGACATCTCAAGGGTGCGGAAACCTGGTTCCAACACCCCCCCATACTACTTCGGGTGAGACCTCAGTCTTCTCTTCGCCGAATGTTGCCGAAAGGGCCAGTAGTACAGGGATTTGTTTGGCTAATTAACTCTGAATCTGGGTTAGGCCCCAACAAGCCAACAAATGGTTCCGTTGCTGGGACTGGGATCTTCATAAGATATGTCTGATGTCGTATCACTAAAATCCAACTAAGAAAGAAATTGAAGATTGGTTGGATAGGAAGATCCATGAGTTCGCAGCGTAGGAGAACATGAATTCGTAGCTATCAAAGGAAAAGTTGTTAGACTGCTACTTGTACATAGAAATCCATGAAATTTTCTTTGCATCTTTCTCTACTGATCTGAAAATGAGATCTAAGACAATTAATAAGGTATTACAGACTCATGTGCTTGGATGTGCCTATGTTATTTTATGCAATGGATCGATAAGATTGCGAAATACACAGACAATGAAGCAGTAAACAAAAACATAATAGACAACACATAACACAACAAATTTAATGAGGAGTTCACCCAATACTCCTGGGCTACATCTCTTGGTCTAGCCTTCAGTGGTGACTTCTCTATTATGTCTTCAAAATAGAGTTTTACAACAGTGAGCTCAACTTGAGCCTCACACAACAGATATGAAACAATAAGGCTTTACTTGTATCCCCCAAGTCTCTTCTGAGTACACAGACTCCCCTCACTGGCTCTCTGTCTCTGTTGCTCTGTCTCAGCACTGCCTTCAATATTGCTTGCCTCTGTTTACTCTTTGTCTGTGGCTTTAAAGCCAATCTGCGCTACCTATTCGTTTCTCCTTCTCGGATTTCTGTCTCCCAGCCTCTGTCCGCTCGAATCCCTCTTCTAGCATTACACAATCATTGCATAACGCATTAAGGGGAGGTGGCCACCTATTCTGCAACGTAAGAGTGCCTTGGGCCTTTGGAACCCCTGAAACATCCGCTCTCTGTTAACACAGAGAAATGTATTCGAAACTGAGAAAATCCACCAACACACTATGTATCGGACTTCAAAAGTCCTCAAATCCAGTCTATACTCTTATCGGGTCCACCCACAAGTCGCTGTCGCATATCGCAATGGCCTGTTCCTTTGTATTTAAAAAAATACGTTAAAACTGTGAAAATAATGTGAAAAATGGCTTCCTCTGGACTTGAAACAATATACATTTTCATTCTCGAACCCTTTCGGGTCCGGTTTATCGCATCGGCACTTTATCCTTCGCATTTCGTTTAATAAACGAAACTGCAAAAATACATTAAAAATGGCCTTTCTATGGATCTGAAACTTTATCACATCCCGTTTGTAATTCTATCAGGTCCGGCTGTTGCATATATATATATGTGTGTGTGTGTGTGTGTGTGTGTGTGTCTGCCCTTCTACATGGCTTCGATGTGACTTTGTGATGTGACTTGTTGCAGTCGCAAGTCGCATGGGCCCCAGGTCGTGGTGAGTGCCACTATTGTAATCCGCTGATGCGATATGGCGGTGCAACGTGGGCCATCGATTTGCGTGCTTGAGCGACAGTCCTCGTTGACCCCGTCGATCATTATCGCAACACACATATGATTTCTATTGATTGTTGCTGCCAATTGTGATTCTTCAATTAGATCTAGACCATTGATTGGCCAGATCTGATGGCTACTGTGCAAAGTTGTTGATAACCCATTTTTCCACTGTTTCTTCATAATTTTGATTGCTGATATTGTTTTCCTTGTTCTTGAAGGTTCCGCTCATGCGATTGTTTTGGTTTTTTAAACGATTTTTAAGAAGATTTCAAGGCTTAGAGAGTATTCGAGGATCCATTTGGATCACGCATTCCCACTGAAAAGGCTTTTGGACCACCAAATGTTGGTTTTGAAGCATCGCTCAAGTGAGGATACAGCTGCCTCACTTGCCCAATCTCTATCCATTTTGCACTGCTGGGTTTTGAACCTTTGAGTCCAATTCTTAGGTACTCAACATCCCCTCTGCGCGTAGTTCTCACCTTCCTGTCCAGAAATGTATCTTCCTACAACTCATTGAGATATTTAGGAAACAAATCATCAATAGAAGGTAATTGACTTTGCTCTTCAGGATCTTCAATTAATGAAGGTTCAAACAGTCTTAAATTTTCTGCATTTACCACTGAATAGATGTGCATGTAAGCTGGAAAATCAAGGCAGAAAGCATTCTCACCAATTTTCTCAAGTATCTTGAAAGGCCCATACCTTATTGGCTTCAGTTTCTTTCCTTCACCTTACATTCTATCTTTGCTGATATACAGCCAGACTTGATCACCAACTTGGAAGCTATGCTCCATCCGATGCTTATCATGCCTTGCCTTGTACTTGGCTTCGCTTTTTACCAGTTGTTCCTACACTGCCTGGTGAATTTCTTGGATTTGTTCAATGAACCTGGTTTTTTTGTCCACATCGTTGTGTCCATCAACCACTATGTCTTTTTCAAAGACAAAATCCAAGGGAGACCTTCGTATAAAACCAAAACAAGTCTAAAAAGGAGATCTCTGTGTAGAAGAATGTTTAGCACGGTTGTAAGCATGTTGCACATAACATCAATGTTAATCCAAAGCTTGGGATGCTTGCTGCAATAACCCTTGAGCAACTGGATCACTGTCCTGTTAACCACCTATGTTTGGCCATCTATTTGTGGATGAAAGGTTGTGCTCTTCTTCAGTCTGGTGTCCATCAATTCCCACAGACTTGACCAAAACTTCCCAACAAATCAGGAATCTCGATCAGATACTATGGAAGTGGGTAACCCAAAATGCACCCAGACATGCTGAAAGAACAATTTCGCTGTTTGTTCAGCTTTAATCTGTTTGTTACAAGGTATTAAAATACACATTTTGCTGAACCTGTAGAGTCGGGCGAGGGTTATCCACCAAAGGAACAGTAGAGTCGGAGCTTGCTTGAGGATCGATTGGGGAATAATCCAATTGATCAACCTTAACAATTTTCCCCTCATGAGGAAAGCAAATGACACGAAACAGAGTCGACACGATGGCTTCCATTTCGTATACCCAGTTCCTTCCTAATAGGAGATTATAGTCTAGGTTAGCATCTATGACTTCAACTTCGATATTAACGACCTTCCCTCCAACACATATAGGAAAGGCCGGGATAATCCCATGCAGCTTGTGAGAATGACCATCAAATGCAGTTAAGACGGTTGGCGAAGGAACAGCCGAAGGTGAACCAATAGCCTTCCAACATGACATCGACATGACACATGTGGAAGCTCCTTCATCTATAACGGTGCGAAAAATATTGATTTTCCGGTCTGTAGACTTTATCTGAAAAGCCATATGATGAGGGAGTCTCTTTTTGACATTTGACATGTCAAAAGAGAGTACTAAAGAGTTAGCTGGATCGACTGCTCCAATTGCGGAGAGTAAAGCACTTCTCTGAGACGGACACAACTGGAGAACCTCTAAAGCGGACATAGCACATGGGCTTTGAGCCAGATCCTCCACAATGGAGTAATTCTAGGCGGCCCTAGCATTAGGGTTAATCGTCGCGCGTTTGGCGGAACCTTTCGGTATCCTAGGTATAGTCTCAACAGGGGGGCGCTCAATATGAAGGTCATTACCTCCGGGAATAGTTTTATCCTTAGATTTTTCGGCTTCACCATAATCACGTGACCGCGTAGTCACATGGAAATTTGAACCCATCATAAAAACATTTGACGCTTTTTCCCCTTCCTGGTTGCCCCCTTAGGAGGTCCCGGGATTCGAATTCGCGCCAGCAAGAAGTTGCTGCCCTTGGGGAAACGGGTTAGTTAACACAGCTTGCGAACTAGAAGTCCCTTGCTGTCCTAACAAGCGCTGAGCGTCTTCAATTCTAGGGCAGAGATGAGTTAGATGGTCCCCACTGCATAACTTGCAAGGAAACTTAACTTTCTTTCTCGACTCACCTTTACCACCACCAGCGTTGTTGCCAGATTTATTTGCATCGGGCTTCCCATATGAGTTCTTTTTCTTACCACGTCCTTTCTTTTTCCCATTGGAATTTTGATTTCCTTTGGGGTTATCGGATTGGACAGCGTTAATTGAAGAAGTTTGGGAAGCGGGAGGATTAGACAATGTGACTTGGTTGTTAGAAGCAGTTTGTAATGACAACTGCTGCAATTGATTCAACAAGTTCACCGTAGTCGAGTCTACTGACCCAACGATACCATCCACGTGCAGACCTGGCTTTGGCTTAGCTAAATCAACCTTAGATCCAGGAGCATTTGGCAAGTACTTTTGGAGGATCCCAGACTGAGAGTAAATTAGTTCTAACTGCTGGGCCCTGAAAATGGCTTGCTCCTCAGAATAGACCCCAGACATGGAGACATCCTTGGAGATCTCGGGTTGCAAAGACTTCAAAAACCACTCTAGACGGTACTCTGGAGGGATTTCGGCTTTAATGAGCCTCTTTCTCCGTCTCCATTCCTGAATGTGATCAGAAATGTGGGTTTCCTTATCCTGACGAAAGGTGGCCAGAAGTTCAGTTCCGGCATCATAGCGGATAGGCAACTGGAAGTGATTTAAGAAGATATTGGCTAAGTCAGCGAACGATGTAAAGCTGCCCCTTGGCAACTCTATATACCATTTAGCCGCATTACCTTTCAAGGTGCGCTGAAAGAGTCTCAACCTAATCGAATCCTCGATGAGGGAGTTGGATGAGCACCACAAATGGAATGTGGTTACATGATCGCCCGGATCTTCACCACTCTTCCCTTCGAATTTCAGTATATCCGAAGGGAGTTTGGTTGGGACCAGAGGCTAGGCCGAATTGTATCTGATAGGATCATTTGTTAGCTTAGTGAGATCTGGCAAGTTTAACGTTGCCAGAAACGGAAGCCTAGGAGGACCTAGGGGATTCCACCCAGACTGGGCAAAACTCCCAAAGTTCTGAAAAGATTGTCCTGGGATTTGGGAGGCACCAGGCTGCCCGAAGTGACCAGTAGAACCGGCTGAACCAAAAGGAAAGCCTTGTGGTCCAGGAAAATTTGGAGTTTGACCAACTCCTGCCGTATAACCTCCATAGCCCGCAAAGTTTCCTCCTAAAGAATGGTAAGGAGTTGATAACCCCTGATATGGGTTCCAAGCCAAAGCAAGGGGAGGAATACTTTGAAACATGCTAACCGTGGAGTACGGACTACTCCCTTGTTGGCTGGTAAATGGATTCCGAGTTCCCACACTACTAACCCAGGGTTATTCCAACCTTGGAAAGGATTGCTGCTTTGTCCTACTGAAGAAAAAGGCATAGATCCTATCGTCGGGTTGGAATGTGGTATATGACCACTTCCGAAAGGAAAACCCTGGAATGAAGCCGATCTGCCCATCATGGACGTAGCGGCACTAAACGGAACCGATGGAATACCCTGTGATTGGGTGCCAAAAAGGAAGGAACCAGTACCAAAAGCATTGGTTTGGGCATTTCCACTCATGGACGGAATGGAGGTAGACCCTATTAAAGATGTGCTAGCAAAAGATCCGAACAAGGAAGCGGAGGGGATGGAAATGGTTCCTCCCCCTTGCACCGATGTTGGGGTTTGCATAGTTGCAGCACTTGTAGAAGCCATGCTTCCAGTAGTGATCATAAATGGTAAGCGCGTAGCGTAACCTGGAATCGATGGTCTATGTGACGGAGTCCCAACGTATTGCAATACGTCTGGATAACTAGATGGTAGAGGAGAATTTGGAACCACTAATGATTCTGAAAGTTCTTCTACCTCTACGTTATTCTCCGCTTGAAAGCGAATTCAAGAAAGGACTGGAGTATCCCTCTCTTGCTCAGAAGTGCCAGGCCTTGCTTGGCCGCTAATGTCCCCGAGAGGAGGATCAATCCCCGATGCGTCAACCGGCGTGGGACGAACCCCACCGGTAGTATTGCCTCTGTGCCTTCTAGGAGAAGGCTCTAAACTAGGTGGCGAGAGACCACGAAGTCTTCGAGACCGTCTTGGAGATCGGTCAACCACTTTGAATTTTTTGTTATGATCTAACTAAAGACTCAAAAAATTAAAAGCTAGGCCAACTAGGAGCATAGAGCACACACTATAAAGTCCGTAAAGATACAGCCATTCAAACAACTTCCACGTATTTCCGCTCCAGGTGATTAGGACCGGACACCAAAATACGAGAAAGTGAATCAAAGAGCCTTCCGAAGATAGTCTGGGATGATGAGGGCCCAGTCCTATCAGCGAAGGTATCAGAGGAAGTTACGCTGACCTCCTAACAATAGCCTGCGCCGGTGCAAGCCCCCAAGCTTCGCAAGGGTGCCCTCCAGTAGTACTGTCGAGAGTGAAGCAACGTCGACCTCAGGTGCCACGGGATTCCCATCCGCAGCCACCTATGCAGATCCCTAGGAGAGGCAACTATGGATACCAACTCGTCGCAGAAGCCAGGCGGAACAGTCGTGAGGTAAGTTCGGACAAGTAGGAGAGGGGGTATCTCTCTTCCCTGTCTTCACAGACCCTCGTGCTTAACTCCCAGATCCGGAGCTTTCCTGGTCTTCCTAACGCTATTGGATTTTCTCTCGTTATTCAGACTCTTATGTTTGACGTTTTATGTGGCCTTGGAGAGTTAACTCTCCACTCGCCTAATCCAAGGCCCTAAAATCCTAAACTTGTTGGTGTAACTGACTAAAACAAAAATTTCTAATGGATTTTAATTTAGCGCTTGATTTTATTAGGCTGTTCTTTAAGTCACAAGGTAATGGTGATGAAACTTGTGGTGTTTTTATGGACGCAAAAGAAATTAATAAAACTTAGCTACATGCACATGCACTTTTTGTTTTCGATGAAGAGCAATTTCTATGAGGTTCAGAGGTACTTCTAATATAAACAAATTTTCCTTTTCTTTTCAAACTCCACACTCACAAAAGCTAACAAACTCTAAATGCCTAAAAAGAGATGCAAATCTATCCTAATGCAAGAACTATATGTGGATGCAAGATTTAAAGACTACTCTAAAAACAAAGAAGGAAAGTTGCTGCTTTACCAAATTGTGTCTTGCCACTAAAATGCCTAGATAGAAGATGATGTGTTACCAATCATTTTGTCCAAACAATAAAAACAAGCTCTAAGATAAAAACAAAGCACTTTCACTTCGCAAAAAAGGAAATCAAATGAAAAGCAAGTTTAAGAAAGTGAAACTCAAAACTTTCAAAAGATTTTCTTTCAATCAAACCAAAAAGTCTTTTTCAAAGGAAAGCTCTCAAAAATACTGACACCAATGATTGATAAATAAGAAACCAAACACTTTTGTGAATTGACACCTTTCAAATGATGAAAACTCAACAAAAATAAATGTGTTTGAAATCGCTTTTGACAATCAAAAGCAGCAATGAAAGTCCAAAAGATCAAAAGACAAGTTTCAAGAAAATGGTAACAAACAACTTTCCCGAAACGAAGGAGCAAATGGTCACAAAAATGGTTTCGTTAAGCAAACAAAAGAGTCATGAAAACAAAAATGAACATAAAGCTTGAAATCCAATCTTCCTACTCTGCCAAAACAGAGCAGTCAAGATTCTTAACCAGAAATCGTGTGTGTCAAAAATCAATGACGCTTGCAATCAACGAAAACAAGACTAATACTCCTTATAACTAGAGAGAGTTCAGAACAAGATGCCCCCTGTTAAACAGAGGACTGTTACTGGAAAATGACTGCTTGAAACTGACCCAAACCACCAGACAAACATTCAGCAACAAGAAAATTTATAAATCTTGAAAATTATATAGTATACGCGGCTGCAGTGATCTGCAGAGTGCGTGTACACGCGATTGTAACTGAGGAAACCTGCGTATACGCGGGTTCACTTAGCACAACTTGCGTATATACGCTTCTGTAATCCAGCAAAACAACGTATATGAAGACTTTCAAGAAAAATAAAAAACACAGACTGAAAAAACTGGAAAAGCTTAGAGTTCAAGAACAGATCAGACAGTCAGAGCCAACAAACAGAGGGGCTGAGCCTTGATTGGCTTGAAGACTACCCAAACTAGGAACAACAAGAGTGTTGTCCCCAGTGGAGTCGCCAATTCTGGTTGAAGGGAAAGTACCCCTAGGGTCCTTTGGGTTAAGACTCTACTAGACTGAAAATTGCTTATTCGAAGAAACACACACACAGCCATTATCTTTACTTTAAGAAAATTCTAATGTTAAGGGTACGTACCTAAGGTCCTACGTTCGAGAAGGCCTTTAGGGTCCAAACCCTTCTTGGAGTTCCCTTCTTCTTCTTTGACCTGTAAAACAAACAAATCAAAGAACACAACAGTACATGGACAAATACTTATACATAAACCATCTTCATGCTATAAAGTTAGTTATAAAAATCTTTAAGTAACCACTTGCATAAGAATTCAAAACAAGAATCTCATAAGCATAAAGAAAGATTGTTTCGGGAACCAAGACGTGTTTCTTTTATATAAAGGCAAATAAAGTACATATAACGGAAAGATTTCACCTGAAACACCTTCAGCAGGCTCCAAGCAAAGCTTCCTCCCGGATTTGTTCCAGCCTCAAGCCTCCAACAAGAGCTCCTTCCAAGTCTTACTCAATGATGATATAAAGGATGAATGATCACCAATACACATGGAAACAAGGGTTTCCTATGCAAAATGGGGGAAGTGCAAAAAGCACCAAGGACTTCAGACCTGGTCTAAGGGGAAAATCTCAGCATAATAATCTTGCTCTCATTTCTCTCTCCCTTAGGCCTTCCCTTTGATGTCTTTTTATACCATCTCCAAAGTAGTTTTTTAGTTAGGAGTTTGTTGGGAACAGTTGGGCCACGGGCACTAACAGGTGATCAGCAGGTAAAACCCGCGATCTCCGCCCGAAAATAAGGAATTATTTATTTTTTTAAGTGTTTTAATACATACACGCGGGTTGGGTATACACAGACCCACGTGTACAGGTGTTTAACTTAGGGAAATGTCGCGTATAAGGGATAAAACACTGTTTTTTAAATTTTTGGACCAGGTCTGGAAGGAGGGTGTTGGAGAGGTAAATCCCCTCTACGGATAGAGGCGATCCCTACTAGCCCAGCAGGGGTCTAGCAACAATCACACAATGCTGCCATGCATGTTCCTAATTACGATTAAACAAGAGGTAAAGAGCACCTACTTGGATTCCTGCGCTGTCGTTTGACGAAGAGATGTTGCCTTCGCTCCTTCGCTTCGGCTGGTCACAATCCTCCGCGATCTCCGCGAATAGATACCTGCACATACGAAGAGGAAACAAACGTAAGCGTGAAATCTAGTAAAAGCAACCATACATCGGTCAGAAAAGATGTAATTCACATTTAACCATAGCATAGACAAATGAGAATGGAACAATAATAGCAATCATCTATTATTAATCAGAATAGAGAAGAGTACAACCAAATGTTCTGACGTCGGTAACCTTCTCAGGAGGGGCCAGTCAGCATGTATCTCAAGCATTCACCTTTGAGGATGATTCTCCCAAGACAAAACAACTCTCTCTCACATGACAAGCAACACAAAGCAACCTTCCCTAAGCAATCATTCACTTCCACACCTAGCACACCAAACCTATAGTAGCAGCAATCTGAGCACTACAAGCTCTATACAATCCAAGCTATTCCAAGCTATGTCTAACTAGCTGCTCATGGTAATGGTGGAGGTTTATATAGGAGAAGGAGCCTCCTAAAAGGGTGGAAAAATGAGCTTATCTTCAAGGGAAGTGGTTGCAAAGGGTCGAACAGCCATGCCATAGAAGGGAGTCGACATTCACAAAGCTAACAACCAAGCCTGGAGTTATCTGGAAGGTTGGTTGTTTGAACAAATTCGCCCAAACTGGATCAGTGCGGATTATTAGGCCACTGACGCGATGTCGCCGTGTCTACATAACTAGGACAGTCATGTCAGCGCGGAAGGACACGGGAAAGGCGCGCTGGCGACCAGCGCGGAAAAGTGATGTCCTTCCGAGCTGGCAGCGCGCGAGATACACTATGGAGCGTCAGTCATCGCGGTTATTTTAGGAACAGACGCGCTGATGAACAAAACTTTGGGAAAATGGGTTTTTGGGCCAGTTCAGGAAGCAGGAGCTTAGTAATTGTGAATTCTGGGTACAGCAGGGTGACTGACAGGAAGGCAGTGACAAATTACTGTGTAACAGATGCCCCCTAAAGCATGAAGACCGAGAGAGTGGGAGGGGTGAAATGCTTTACAACACACGCCGAACTGGAACACCACCAGGAAGGACCGAAATATCTCTGATAATCAAATACATGCAGTCTAGGCATGGGCGCAGCCATCCAAAAAGACATGCGAAAAGGTCTGTGGAATGGACGCAGCCACCCAGCTAAAGAGACCACAATAATGATAAGGTATGGTTGCAGCCATCCATGAAGACTCAGGTATGGGCGCAGCCATCCATCAATGAGTCATGTAATGATCATCCACAAAATCGCAACCTGGACCATAACAGACAGGGATCCAGGGTCTTGCGCTCCGTCCCGATCTGAACAAAGTACAAGTTCAAGCATGTGAATATATGGGTTGAAGTCGAACACGCATGAACATCGTCTGATTACCAGTCAATGATGAAAACTGTTAACAGACGCGAGAGGTACCACCAATAATGACAATGGCCCTCAAGGTACTATAGGTACAATCCGCGGCATGTGAATCAATGAGCTGGTGTCGAACACCCACGGAATCATTCGATCGGAGGCTAATGATGTAAACCTCGCGTCGAACACGAAGAACCTGCCATTGAGGCATGCAGGCTCTAAGGCACCTGAAGGGAGTCTCTAAGTCACCTTCCCGGATAATGAGCTGAAGTTGACAGGAAGTGACCTTGATCGAAGGTGGGCCATAATGTTTCCCACATCATCGACACGAGACAGAGGAAAAAGGATTTGTGTGAGATAGCAGATGAGGTTGTATTATTGCAGAGGTCAACTTCTCTTGAACATATCGGCGGCACTGTAGCGGGTTTGGCAGTATTTGACATCAAATGAGCAAAGGGCATAGTGATGATGGCAATGGGCAGATGAGAGGTCGAATAAGATAACCCAAACCCACGGAGGCCAGTGAAAAACAAGATGAGATGGTCCCACCCAGACACGAAGCAGAAGAGTGCCATGTTCAAGAGCGACATACTGCCGACACGACTATGATTACAGTTCCATTTCCCCACCATTTCTGGCAGGTACCACGGTTATTTTTGGATGACAAGCTTGACGGGGATAGCATATGCTTGATGTGCGTCATTTCGACAATACCCGATGTCATTAAGTGTTTAACGAGCCTGACAAAGGAAAAACTCGGCATCTTTTCTTGTTTCGAGAGTCTGAAAAGATCGCGGAAAAGGAGACTCCAGGGGGGTCCTTTTTCGTAAAGTTGTGTCTCTCGAGCCCGAAAAAGTATAAAACAATACTCAAAAGAACCGCCCGACCAGTATGATCGAGGAGTACTTTTCGTGAATAGTGACTTCGACCCGAAAAAGTAAAAAAGCAGTCAGAAGTACGTCGTTTTGGAACCAATAACGAGTGCGAAACGACAAACACCCGGCAATCTTTTTAAGTTAAACGGTCGAAAAAAGAGCTTTAAAAGTGATCGCCTCTCGTTCCATTAACGAGTCGAGAGGGGGACTCGGCGATCTTTTCATCTTTAAACGGTCAGAAAAGAGTTGAAAGCAGACCTCTATTTTTATTCTCTTTAACGAGTCAAAAAGGGAAAAATACTCGACAATCTTTTCATATTTTATGAGTCAGAAAAGAGCTTAAAGGTGACTCATCCTAGAGGAACGAGTGGTATAAAGGGTAGCAACTGGTTCCGGTAATGGTGGAACTGTTCAAAACATGTAATGGTCAAGAGGCTGGCTAATAAAACCACTCATCGCTGCGGTTCCTAGGAAAGGAAAAACAACCAAGTGAGAGCATATGATCAGCCAAAGAGATGGTAGCAATGGAATGAAACAACCAAGGCTCATCTAGCAGAATTCAGCGGATAAAAATGGCAATCACGAGATGTGAATCGGGTGTGGGTTCATTTTTACACAAGCTTGAACCATGAAGAACTCTGCTTGGATTCGGTTTCATGTTTACACAAGCTTGAAACGAAAAACTATGCTTGTTATAAGCTCACATGCCCCCAGCATAATGACGCAAATCAAGGTACATGCCCCCTAAGCTTCATTGCATTCAACAAAGTGGATGGAATGAAGGTTCACTCTCGAGATCGATGAAAGACTCGACTTGTATTTTACGAGATCTTAATCAAAAGACTTGATTTTGAAAGGGAGGTGTTTCATTGTTTTAATGAGGTTGACACAGTAAAAGAACTATCCTCATAACCCTTGTTTCATTTTTTAACGAGCGTGACACAAGAGCAGGAACTATGCTCCAACCAGACCTAATTTCATTTTTTAGGGAACTTGACATAGGAAAGTGAACTATGCTCCGCCCGAACTTCATCATAATGAATAGGAAGTCGGGGCTTCCAAGAGTGGCGCTCTCGGTGGGAGGTCAATATCTCGGAAGTCAGGACCCAATGCCCCCAGGACACTATGCACGACCAGACCCAGTTTCATTTTTTAAGGAGCTTGACACCGGAAAAGAACTATGCTCCATCCAGACTTCATCATAATGAACGGGAAGTGGAGGCCCCCAAGAAAGTGGCTCCGGAGGAAAGTCCGACATCTTGGAAATCAGGACCTAATGCCCCCAGGACACTATGCACGATGGTGTCATCACTGGGTATGGGCACGGGGTAGGTGGCCACATAGTTGATTTGCGGCGAGGCAGATGCAACTTGTGGATGAAAGCCAGGAGGGAAGGACGAGTGCGCCGGAGGGGCTTGTGGACGAACGAACGATAATTGATCGAACGTCACGATTCTTCCATCGTGTGGAAAACAAACCACACGGAAAAGTGAAGAAACAAGGGCTCCCATGGCATACACATAATCACGACCAAGGAGAAGACTAAAGCCTAAAGAACCTTGGGTAACTGAGATGTCTATATAGACAGTCTTGCCCCCCAAAGTAATAGGAAACTTTGGAAGGATCCCTAATGGCTGACTCGTTCCTCCGTCAAACGCGGTGAGATGCGGTGCGACAGGTACAAGCGATGGGGAACCCAAAGCTCGCCAAGTAGTAACGGGCATAAGACTAACCGATGCTCCTTCGTCTAACACAGTGCCAGGCAGCGCCTTATTGCAAGCATAGGCGGTGACCCAGAAAGGCACGTGGGATGGAAGGGGAGGGGTAGTCAAACGACTCCAATCAAAGGAAATGACCAAACTACTTGGTGGGGGAACCATATGGTTGCCCCCCTGCTCGGAAAGAACCGAATCTAAATTCTCCGGAGAGGTTTCAGGAGAACCTTTATCAAGCTCAGGAGAATCTGAGGAGACGAGAAGAACATGAGAATTTTGCTCTTCCGAAACAGAGTGCTTGAGAGGAGGTGAACTCGAATCAACACCCTTTCCGACCAACGATGGGTCTGGAACAGACTGGGAACAGCCAGGTTCGGGAAGAGGGGCCTGGAAAAAAGGGGAATCTGAAGCGATCTCATTGTCAACAGGGGTGCGATCTACAGCTGTAGAAAGACGTTGATAACCAGCGGGAAATGGATTCGGAGGAGCAGCAAGACTTTCCAACACAGCAGAGGCTTTATCCATGAGTGGACAAAGGTGAAGGGGATGATTTCCTTCACAAAGTCTACAAGGGACTCGAAGTTTCCCTTTGTCTTTACCATTCCCAATTGATGAGGTAGCATCGCCAAGACCGTTAGTGGACGATGGAGGGCGGGCTAGATCGTGAGACCAAACTTCTAATACCCTGGGAATGCCAGGGCAATCACGAAGGAGATGGTCCTCCTTGCATAATCGACAAGGAAACTTGACCTTCCGCGGAGGAGCAGAAGGTGACCCGACTTCAGGTATACTGGAGGGGATAGCTGGACTTGAGGGGGGGACTGTGTGTGTAGGCTCTCCCTTAGGGGACTTCTTCTTCTTGGTCTTCTTCTTCTTTTTCTTAGCCACCTGGTTATGCGAATCGAGACTTTCACCAGGCGAAGTATAAGAGGACGACGTAGAAGTAGGCGTCAAAGGGGAGAGATCCACCTTAGGATCAACATGACGTTGTTCAGGTGGAGGGACTGATGGACTAACAGCCGATACGGTAGGGACCAAAGAGGTTGAAAACAACCACACAGGCAACCCGACAGTTAACCCAGGTAGGGACAACGTTGCCATATACGGAGCACCAACATTCCCAAGAGGAGGGAATTGTCCTGGATTCCCATCAGAGGGGGAACCTGGGTTAGTGAATCCTGGAAAAGTTGCCATAGCGAACGAAAACGAAACCTACTCAAGCTAACGCACACAAGATCTAACCGGGTGATGTTATCGTGGCCAAATTAATTTTAAGACACAAGAACCAAACTTGACCTTTTCATGTTTCAAGAGTCGAGAAAAGGACGAAAAGATGACTCCAGTCTCCTTCGAATGTTTAATGAGCACGAAGTGACAAGACGCTCACAGGCACCTTTTCATTTAGGGAGTCCGAAAAGGATCAAAAGTGACTGCTCTGGAGACTCTAGGTATAAGGTTTACCAAGCAACCCGTAAAACTGCTTATACACCTCAGCAATCGTATGAGAGCCAAGGAATTTCCGTACTGCAGTCAATCTTCCCAAATGCTGTGTTCGGTGCGTTACGGTTCACAAGGCGGCAGACTCGGCTTCCTATGGATAAAGGATAAAAGCCTAATGGGGTCTCCCTATATACGCGACGGTACGTGGGAGCACAGTCCGTGTTAGACCACTATCGAGTCACAGAAGGAGGAATCACCCAACCGTAATGTGAAACAACAGTGACTATGTTTAAAGACGCCGGAACACGTCTCTAACCTAGACCTCTAAATGTTTGCGTTTAGTTCCAATGCATTTTTAGATTCATTCGGTTCATTTTATAGTTGATCTTGAGATTAAGTTTCGATTTCAGGTCCTATCGTATGTTCTCTCACAATTACCTAGATGCAAACTACATGCCAAAGAATTTCATTTTGTTCGATGAATTCTAGCTATGAGAGAGTAAAGAATTTTGATCAAACAAAACAAATACCAGCAAACAAGCAACTTAATGCAGCTACAAGCGAGGAAAGGAAACTTTTTCTTTTGAAAATGCAAATCAACGAAATGTTCTTTTCCTTTTCAATCTTCAAAAGCAAAGCTACTAGTTTGATTTTCTTTCAATGGCACAAAGCATCTAAGTGAATTTGGAGGAACAGGAACACCAAGCAAGTCACTTAATGAAAGCACACAAAGTTCCCAAAACACCCAAAAAGGTCTCCAAATCAAAAGGAAAAACCAAGGCTTGTACGAGCTATGTGATCTAAGCCCAACAAGGCAAAAAGGAATTCAAGCAAGAAGGAAGCAAGTGTGAACTGATCGATCCAAACAATCGTGATTTATGCTTGGTAGTGAAGAAATCGAATCAACATAAAAAGGTGGTTCAATAATCGACACTAAAAATCAACCAGCAACAAGCAGTAAAAAAGCCTCAAGCAAATCAATAAGAGGGTTGTGGATGAATGTTGAATAGACAAGTAACCCAAGCAAACGGTTTCTCGATGAAACTTCTAAAGGGCTAGGTCACATGGTCTAAAAACACAAGAGTCACTCGAATGAAATCAAAGAGAGAGCGTCCCTTAACCAAAAGCAATCAAAACAAGCTAATGAGGGACAAGAAACAACAGGGGATAAGAAAGATTGATGAATTCAGGAGATAAAGTTATAAAAACAACTTTTCAGGAATCAGCGCAAGTTTTACACTAAAAACCCATGTCAGCGCAAATTTTACACAGACCACCCGTGCTGTCAGCGCGACTTTTGCCCAAAAAACCGAGCTGATCTCATAAAAACACAGTCATCGCGGAATTAAGCTAGAAACCCAAGGTCAGCGCGGGTAGAAAGCTAGCAAGTGGCGCTGACATCGCGACTATACACGTCTTTTCCGCGCTGATCCGATTTTCCAGGATCGTCGCGACTGTTAGGCGTATTTACGCGATGAACAGGATGTTGCAAAAGGGTGAGCGCGATGTCAGCGCGACTGTTAAAATTAAATCCGCGATGGAGCTCAAAAATAGTGACAGGCAAATCAAAACTCCCAAATCAAAACAGCCAATCTTTCAATCAAACAGGGGCATCTCCCAGATCAACCCAGGAAACGCAAAAGACTGATAATTAATCCCCAATTTCAAAAAGAGAGCAATCAAACAAACTCAAAACAAGGATGAACACAAGAGACAAAAGGCAAGTCCCCAGCGGAGTCGCCAAATTGTTGGAGAGGTAAATCCCCTCTACGGATAGAGGCGATCCCTACTAGCCCAGCAGGGGTCTAGCAACAATCACACAATGCTGCCATGCATGTTCCTAATTACGATTAAACAAGAGGTAAAGAGCACCTACTTGGATTCCTGCGCTGTCGTTTGACGAAGAGATGTTGCCTTCGCTCCTTCGCTTCGGCTGGTCACAATCCTCCGCGATCTCCACGAATAGATACCTGCACATACGAAGAGGAAACAAATGCAAGCGTGAAATCTAGTAAAAGCAACCATACATCGGTCAGAAAAGATGTAATTCACATTTAACCATAGCATAGAAAAATGAGAATGGAACAATAATAGCAGTCATCTATTATTAATCAGAATAGAGAAGAGTACAACCAAATGTTCTGACGTCGGTAACCTTCTCAGGAGGGGCCAGTCAGCATGTATCTCAAGCATTCACCTTTGAGGATGATTCTCCCAAGACAAAACAACTCTCTCTCACATGACAAGCAACACAAAGCAACCTTCCCTAAGCAATCATTCACTTCCACACCTAGCACACCAAACCTATAGTAGCAGCAATCTGAGCACTACAAGCTCTATACAATCCAAGCTATTCCAAGCTATGTCTAACTAGCTGCTCATGGTAATGGTGGAGGTTTATATAGGAGAAGGAGCCTCCTAAAAGGGTGGAAGGATGAGCTTATCTTCAAGGGAAGTGGTTGCAAAGGGTCGAACAGCCATGCCATAGAAGGGAGTCGACATTCACAAAGCTAACAACCAAGCCTGGAGTTATCTGGAAGGCTGGTTGTTTGAACAAATTCGCCCAAACTGGATCAGCGCGGATTATTAGGCAACTGACGCGATGTCACCGTGTCTACATAACTAGGACAGTCATGTCAGCGCGGAAGGACACGGGAAAGGCGCGCTGGCGACCAGCGCGGAAAAGTGATGTCCTTCCGAGCTGGCAGCGCGCGAGATACACTATGGAGCGCCAGTCATCGCGGTTATTTTAGGAACAGACGCGCTGATGAAAAAAACTTTGGGAAAATGGGTTTTTGGGCCAGTTCAGGAAGCAGGAGCTTAGTAATTGTGAATTCTGGGTACAGCAAGGTGACTGACAGGAAGGCAATGACAAATTACTGTGTAACAGAGGGGTTGCCCTAGGCCATGAGTGCAGCATCACAAACCATAAGAGTGAGATTTGGAGCTATAACAGATGTCCCCTAATATATGAGGTCAGAAGGGGAACATGATGGCCGAAATATATTATGTAAGTACATGGAAAGGAACTCTGTCGAAAAACTGAGGAGGACTGCACCAGAATTCAGCTTGCCAAGCCACCAAAAGGAGATAAGAAAGAAACACTGTCTGAGGCGGGCATACCCATGCTCAGGAAAAGTAAAGCATGTCTGCATATCAAGTACAAGCGGATCCACTAAGTATACAAGTATAAATGACTGGAAGATACATAATGGATCATCTGATCATAATAAGTAAGTACATGTCTGAATATCACATATAAGACTATCAATGATGCTGAAAGATGCAACGGATCACTGATATCAAAGACTGATCCCAAAAGGTACCAACTGAACATGATGGAATAGGATGGTACTACACTGCAAACTCAGGTGCCAGCATATAGAATGTCGCCATGACTGACTGCAACATATAAGGTGGAGTGGTATCAACTAGCAGCAACAGGAGCAACTGTCAAGTGAACCAATGAATGCTGATACAACCTGAGGTCTTCACCGACCGCCGTGGTACATTTCTACACCATGGGAATAAATGATCTGAAGTCGACCATGTGAGAAATCGTTTGATTACCGGTCATTGATGTATACTGTTAACAAATGCGAGACTACTCACCGATAATGATAATGAGCGTCAAGGTACCCAGTACAATCTAACAAGTGTGAATAGATGAGCCGAAGTCGAACACCTGTAAGAATCTATCGATCAGGAGACAATGATGGTTTCCCACTTTCGATAGCGAAGGATCTGCCACTAATGACTGCAAACCCCAAGGTACTGCCAAATGGACTCTAGATCTTTGCCCCAGAGCAATGAGTCGGAGTCGATAGGCAAAGATCCGCTAGAAGGAAGGCATTAAGGCATCCTCCATCAATCTAGCGCGAGTGTAACCCGTAGGCCAATAATGTGGAAGGAATCGGACGAAAAAGATGTAGTAACCCGACCAAAGTACGTTTCCGGCGTACACAAGATGTGGCTAGGGCACGGCAGAAACCCTCTGAACCAACCAATAATGAAAGCTGACACAGAGGCGAGGTATCCACCAATAGGGTCAAATGGAAACCAAGGTACTGCACGAATCCCAATGTGTGATAATGTATGTTGATGTCGAACACAAGGGAAACCACTCAGTCAAAGACCCATGATACTGATCGATGCTGAGCACAAGGTGACCTATCAATAATGAAAATAGGGCCAGGGTGCGGCTCTAGGCCTATCCTCAGAGCAAGGTGTCGTCGTCGATAAGGACAAGACCCGCCATCAAGAAGTCAATGGGGAACTTCTCAAACCGGCATGAGTAAAGGACCAATATAACTAATGTGATGATAGACATGACACTGACAACCAGGGATGGTCGACTGAAAAATGAGTCAAGCAAGGAAAATTTTAAGGATGGAAAAATTTCTTGAAGTTTAAAAACATTGGCGAATCTCACTAATCCCTAATATGCAAACTATAAAATTTTTATTGATATATTTGTAAAATTATTCAAATTTATAATGATTTTATATATAGCCTCTATACAATGTTGGCGATTTTTAAGGTAAAATAATTTTATATTCTAAAATTTGGGCAAATCGTCTTTTATAAAATTGGAAATTGGCGAATCTTTTTTGTGGAAAAATCATGGAAAATTAGCCCACTGGGCGAACATTAGCCCCTAAAATTTTCCATGGAGTCAAGAGACACCGCAGAAAGGCCGACTCGGGCTAACTTCCCTTGAACAAAAGCACGACTCAATGTGACTATGTGGCAGCATATGATGAATCTGTATAAGTTCATCATGCAGGAGGCACGAACGAACCCTCCATATGATTGGAAGAGATAACCAATCGGGGGAGAACTGACTCGATAACAAAGTTATGGCGTACCTAAGTCAAACTAAATCCCACCCATGCGGAGGAGACTTTGTTTTGAGTGCTTTGTTCAAGGGCGACACGACTGACTCTAGCTGCCAACAATAAATGGAAATAATGTCCCTGTTCCCGCTCTTTTTGGAATATATAATTTTTTTGTCTTTTTCTGATAAGCCGGAAAAAGAATAAAAGAATGCTATGGTACAGTGGAAAGAACGAGTGTCGGTGAAACAGATGATCTGGTTCCTGGGAAAGGAACGTTCCTATGCTCAATGCAGGGAGGTGAAAACTGGTCAGTGACACTCAGAGGTATGTTCCTTCCACGGATGTGGGTATGTCAAGCTGCAGAAGTCAAAGGTATGCAAGGTTGATTTTGCAGACGTCATGGTCAAAAGTTGGCTTAAACACGAGTCCAAGTGAAGCCGGCTCTAGGCCAAAAGGTGCAAATGGTCAACATGCAATGTAGAAGTACAACTCGACACACATAGGAGCCTCTAGGGTATAAGGCCAGAACGAAGCGAAGAAGCAAAGAGGAATGAGTCTTCAACACATAAGTCATGGCGGGACTACAGAGGTCTCTCGAGCCTACTCAAAACGAAGCAGCATGGGCAACAAATGTCAGTGAGGTGCTAACTACGATGCCCATGTAAAGGGATGGCTCTACCATCGTGTCATGATTTAAAGAATCGGCGAGTGAAAATGGCTTACGAACCATAACACGATGGGGTCGTCCCTATGGCAGATGTATCGGTCAAATGGAGGCTAGTATGCATAATGCAACGGAAAAATGGTGTCCCTAACCTATATGCCAGTGAAAACACGATACCTGCCATGACGGGTCAGCAGTCATGGAACCATCTCGAACCATCGAAAAATGTCCAAAATGCCCTGAAAAAACAACCCAATCTCGACATTCCAAGCTCCCAAGTTAAAAGTGACATGAGACCAAACAAAATAAAATTTTGAAAAAATTTTGCATTTTCAAAACTTATAAAAAGAAATTTTGGACTCACCATTTTCACCGTTTGACTTGGAGAGCAAAAATTGTGGAGCAAAAGGAGCAAACTTCCCTGTGACTTTTCCAACCGTTCAAACTTGCCAAAAACTTCCAGGTAAGCACTAAACTTGTCTTGCAATTAATTGTGATAGTTTTTTGGAAATTTAATTGATGTTTTACCATTGGATTTTTGCAAAAAATTCCTTTGCGGCGTACACGCGGGTTGGCTATATAGAACTTGCGTATACGACGGCCCTACACGCGATTGTATACAAAGGAACCCGCGTGTGCGCAGCAAACTAATTTTATACACAAAACTAACGGATGAAAATGATTTTTTCTTCCAGGATGACTCTCACATGGCATGAAAGAGAGCACTCAGCCGTGGATAATGAAGTCATGGGCAATGATGAAGCATTAGCTGCTCTACGGGGATGCGGATTGCTTAAGTTCTTCAAATTGCCAAATATGAAAGCGAACACGCATTTGCTCGAGAGACTCATTGATTATTGGGATGTCGATGAGGAAGCATTCATCATTGATCAGATGCCATTCAGGGTAGAAGTGGAAGATATGTATTTTATCACGGGCCTTTCCCGAAGGGGAGAGGTAGTGCACTCCCAGGGCAGGACACGGAATATCCTCAGTGTAGATGACTATGTACAGATTTACTGCCCGGGTCATCGAAAGGTCGGGAGCCAGATCTCTATCCCACATGTGGCGAGTTTGTCACTCAGGATAATCTTGTTCACCATAGGTCGGGTGAACGGATCATCCTCACTACATCAGGCGTCACGGGTAAACATGAGCGTGACAGTGGACTGTCTCACTACTGTGTTTGACTGGTGTACTCCTCTCCTTGCCAACATGAAGGAACAACTCACTTCTATCAGGAGGGGACAGACCAAGAACTTTGGGTTCGGAACCATCTTGTGCACTTTCTTCTTCGAGAAGGTTCCCGCACTCCACCCCAGGGTAGCAGTTGCCATCAGTAGTCCACATGATCCACGCATGGGCCGGTGGGCTAACTTGATGAAACGTCTGGGGGGTGGGGAAGTCCCAAGGAATGCATTCGACGATGACTTTTTTGCTTGGTGGGAGCAGCAGATCATCATCGTGGATGACTACCCCTATTCTGGGCTGGATTTCCGAGGAGATCTTGATCTAGTGTTACCACCGGATGCAGCATGGGGCGAGATTGGTAAGAATTTTTTATGATTTTATGATTTTTTTTGAATTTTTCAAATATAATGATGAATTTTGAAAAATATTTTTTGATGAGATTCAAATGACTAATATGGTGATCATGTTCCAGACATTGGGCCTGTACGACCAGATGGATTCCCGCAGCATGGACGGCGTGGCCGAGGAGCCGAAGAGGCGGCTGCGGATGCGGAACGGACCTTAAACAACATCCAGCGACACTTGGCGAGACTGAGCTGCCGAGTACCGATGGCCGAGATAGAGGACCTTCCTCCAGATATGCAGCGTCATGTGGTTGGGATGCCACGTGACTGGGTTCGCGTCTTTCGGCGCGTGGCCAATGCTATAGTGACATACTTAGCCGCTCATCCTGAGCCGAGGCATTAGATATGCCTGACATGATTATGGGCATTTGAGTCCCAATTTTGTATATTTTTGGACACACATATGTACACTCGAGGCGCTTTATGATATATATATATATATATATATATATATATATATATATATATATATATATATATATACAGTTTGACTTTTTGATGCATGATTTCATGATGATGAATGATTGATATGCCAGTCTAATGCTTGATTAGCGATAGAATCAGCTAACCAATTTTGAGATCTTGGAATGTGCAAATAATTAATGTAAATAAATGATCTTTGCAACAACCTCACCCTTAAATATTGGCGATATAATAATGGATCTCTAACCCGATAAATGTTATTTAACTGAGACACTATCAATTGAGAATCAAGATATACTACCAACGAGTCGATCCCATAAGAGATTGCCTCGGATAATAAATTGATAACAGCTGTATACTCGGCCATATTGTTTGAAGCAGGACCGATACACACGCCTCTCGATATCATCAACTGACCAGTTGGGTAATAAAGTACCCAAGCTGCGGAAGCAAGATTCCGAGTGTGCCGACTAGCACCATCGGCGAACCCAAAATAAACCAAATCATCCATCAACACCTGCCAAAGCAGACCAAAAGTGCTGATATCAGAAAACGCTCGATAATATATGTACAAATATACATAAAATACAAAGAAGCCATTGCCTGGTAAAACTAAGCAAAATACTTCTTTAGGTAGAGCCCATTTCGGGGCTCCGCCAGCTTGTTTCCTTCGAAATCAATTAACTCATACGATCCTTTTTCTAAAACTCGTTTGATAATGAAAGGACCGTACCACATAGGCTTAAATTTTCCTGCCCCCAAGGCGTCCTTAGCTTGGTCATAGACCAAGACAAGGTCACCTTCAGAAAAGACTCGAGGATGGACAGACTTATCATACTGTGTTTTGACCCTTTTCTTATGGGCCTCATTCATCGTGGCGGCATCTCGACGCTGCTCATCGAGATGTTCCAAATGAACTAGGCGCTCCTCGAGACTTGAAGTCTCAGGAAGAAGCTCAACAGCCAACTTTAGAGATGGGATTTCACATTCAACTGGAAAGATAGATTCCATCCCGTAAATCAACTGAAAAGGAGTAAAAGCAGTAATCGTTTTGGCGGAGGTTCGGTATGCCCAAAGAGCCGAATACAACATAATATGCCAATTGGACCGATTTTTATCGATTGTCCGTTGGAGTATCGTCTTAAGAGTTTTATTGACCGCCTCGACCTGTCCATTGGCCTGAGGATAATAAGGGGACGAATGCTCCTGACGGAATCCTAATTTAAGAGCCAATTCGGACATTAGCTGATTTTGGAAATGACTGCCATGGTCAGTGACAATCTCCCTTGGGATACCGAATCTTGAGATAACCTGATTGAAAAGAAACAAAGCTGCCGTGTCACTGTCGTTCTTATAAGTAGGCATGGCCTCAGCCCTCTTCGTGAAGTAGTCTACAGCCACGATAATGTACTTGTGATTTGCTGCTGAAGACGGATTACAAGTCGTAAAATCAATACCCCACTTAGTGAAAGGACCGACGGTGACAACGGGAAAAAGGGGAGCTGGATGCGCGCGCATCTTGCGAGTAAAAATTTGACACGGGTGACAGCGTTTGACCGCTTCCACACAGTCCTTAAAGAGTGAAGGCCAAAAGTAGCCGACACGTAAGATGCGCTGGGCTATAGCAAGCCCTGATAGATGACCACCACAAGCTCCACTGTGGCAGTCATTAAGAACAGACTCTGCTTCCTCTAAGGTTAAACAACGTCGAAAAATTGAATCAACCCCTCGACGGTATAATGTGTCACCAATGATAACATAGTTTTTAGCCAGGTGACGTAATTTGCGACGTTCATCCTTGGAGAAAGTAGAGGGAAACTTCGAAGTCTGGAGATAAACAATGATATCTCCATACCAAGGGTCTTGTGAAGAGATGAGGAATATATGTTCGTCGGGTAAACTTTCCTCATAAACAATATCCTCTCCACAAGGAAGCTCAAAAATTAGCTCCGCGAAGACCATAGATTTCTTAGACTTGGCGGACAAGAATTCGAGATCGAATTCTTGTAAAATGACTATCCATCTATTATATTTTCCCCCAATAACTCGCCTACTGAGGACAAATTGAAATGGATTGACCGCCGCTAAGACAAAAGTTTTGCGTAGCAAAATATAATGATGGAGCCTCTGGACAGCATGGACAGCTGCCAAGGCCAATTTCTCAACCGGAGAATAGCGGAGTTCAGGACCTATTAAGCCTCGGCTCAAATAATAAATCATGTGCTTGACAAGAGTGTTATCACTTAAGAATTCTAATTTCAAAACCGCTCACATTAGTTTGATGGTAAAAAAAAAATTCAGTGCTAGTCTAGTTTTGAGTTTTTGTTTGCCTTAGAGTCTGAGTCTAAGGAGTCCACTATGCATCCTCATTCACCACTAGTCTCATAATTTACACAATTTCCATGTGTCAACTTTTTTCAAAGGTTATTATGTGCTACAAAGCTCTTTAGATGATTTCGTAGTGCATAAGTCAGTTTTAGGTGTTTTCGCAGCGCAACATGTTTCTGGTGATTTCGTAGCGAAACACGGTCTAAGTGATTTTGTGCTGATCCATAGCAAATCTCACCCAGCTGTCATACTTATCAGAATCCGCTGTGTTTTAGATCGTTAGGTGTCGTGGTACTGGCACATGTTGCAGTTGTTGCTGAGAAGGAGACAAAGGGTTCTGTTTACTATCTGAATGCATTTAATGGAAAGTTGCTTGCTGGCATCAATCAAAAGATTCAGTTATACAAATGGGAGCTCCGTGATGATGGTTCAAGAGAATTGCAGCCTAAATGTGGCCATCATGGGTACCGTCATGGGTACACTGCAGCAGCAGAGGCCATAATATTATTAATGTTAACAATACCTGGATTGGACAGCCTGGGAAAGGGCCTCAATGCGGTGGCCCGGAGCGCGTTGAAGCCATTGTTGACTGGGGTGCTCTTCTGCCTATTTCTGTTGATGGATATCTACTGAGAATTCGAGACTCATGCTCGAGAGAAGACCCAATGGCCATGAATTCATGCTTTAATTCTGATCTTCAGCAACAATGCGAATGCATCAAGGATATCTCACAGGCTTCATTATTTGAATTTCCTCTTAGTTTCAAACAAAAAGAGCAATGCAATAACTGCATCAGGCTTGCGTGCCTCAGGATACAGTTATCTTGACACGAAACAGCCTTCACATAAAGAACGGTTATTTCCTAGCATTGCTCGAAATCAAGGCACAGGACTTCGCAACCGACAAAGCATCATATCAGAAAGTCCACCTAGTAATTCTGTTGGGTTTTTCTTTGGATCAACACCACCAGACAACCATGGGGGAACAATGGCATCCTCAAAGCTTGCATCTTCTCCTCATGGATCATGTCTTGGCAGTGGCAGTTTTGCTGGAAGTAGTTCGCCAGTTGGTTCCATGCCAAAGTCTTTTCCTCCTTTTCAGCATCCAAGTCATGAACTTTTGGAAGATCATGGTTTTAAACAACAGAAATATTTGAAATACTACAAGCGTTGCCTGGCAGAGCGCAAGAGAGTTGGTACTGGTTGCAGTGAGGAAATGAATACTCTCTACAGATTTTGGTCATTTTTCCTCAGAAATAATTTCAACTGCCCCATGTATAATGAGTTCCGAAGATTAACATTGGAAGATGCAGCAGCAAAGTATAATTACGGCATGGAGTGCCTTTTTAGGTTCTACAGCTATGGATTGGAGAAGAAATTTAAGGAAAGTCTCTATGAGGATTTTGAACAGTTAACCATTGAATTCTACAAGTAGGGGAATCTCTATGGTCTTGAAAAATATTGGGCATTTCATCATTATCGCAAGAAGGATGCCAGGCCTTTGAAAAAGCATCAAGAATTGGAAAGGTTATTTACAGAGGAGTTCCGAACAATACACGACTTTCCACCAAAAGATAAATTGCCCAAAGATGTTAATGCAAATGAGAAAGCGAGCAATGGTTTATCCTCGATGGATGATGTGAAGACTGGGATATCCATCTGCTGAGCAAATCTTGTTGATATTTGAGCCATCAGTTGCATATCTTATCATATATCAGGATTTTTGCTGTGTTATTCAGTGTTCCAGTCTCATTTTCAAGGGAATCATTTCATAGCTGCCAGCCCTGTTTTTGGTTGCAATCAAGAGGGAACTATATTAGCACATCCCCTTGCACCTGAAGAGAAGATGCCTATACAATTTTCACGTGAGGTACTAGCCAGATTCATACAGTTATATTTGGAACAGTGAATGGTGTTATTGGTGTCATTGCATCTTTTCCTCAGGAGAAATATCTGTTTCTTGAAAAGTTGCAAGCAAATCTTGTCAAAATGATCAAGGGAGTAAGGTGCTTAAGCCATGAATAGTGGCGATCATTTAGCTATGAAAGGAAGACTGTGTTTTTGAAATTACACAGCAGTTTCGTAGCGCGCTACGAAACTGCTGTAGCTGCATGTTACAATTGAGTTGATCAATTATGATTGACAAAGCAGCAAATCTTTATGAAAGGTTTTGTCATCACATAGATACATGGGAAAGGCTTATAGCACATCAAGGACGTGGCAGTCTGCTCCATTTTGGGTAATTAAAGGATAAAGGACATGCTTCTTTGGATTCGAATATTTTGAGGAAAACTAAAGACCAGTAAACAGGGGTAGTTTCCTATGTTTCAGGGCATTGGAAAACATGTGACGTTGAAGAGCAACATGAAGCATTAAAGGTCCATCACAGCCACCGCCAGAAGGGAACCAGATGTCAGAGAACGAAAATGATTGTAGACCAAGGCTGTTATGGAATTAGAGTCCCATTTGATTATGGAATTAGAGTCCCATTTGATTTAGATGTCTAGAAGATCTAGTGGAAGTTTGTTATATTTAATAGGCAGTTAAAAGCTTAATAGGTGTCATTAGAAGTAGTTTTCGAATTCCCCTCATGCTGGAGGAGGAATCTCGATCAGTTAGAATAAGAGCTCTATATATAGCTGAAACAGCAATGTAATCAAGGTTGGAAATTTTATGCAAAAGCTTGTATTTGTCCTATGTAAGACTCATTTTCAGTAATACATGCTTGACTTTACTTCTCAGGATTCATGAAGGATTTTTTATGTTCAGAATATGTGATGTTGTCCTTTTCTTAATTCTTACAGTGGTATGGATGTATAATCACTCAGAATTCACTGAATGTGCTCTGACTTCCTATATACATTTATAAACTGCGTGATCCCATATGAGTTTATGTTCTGAATGTTTAAATGCTGAATGCCTTGACTTCCATGTAAGGTTGAGTTCATTGTTATATTGAGGTGTTGTTGACTCCATAAGCCCAATGGATAGTTGTTTAATGTGTTTCCACCATTCATATTTTTCACAGTTGTTCTATAAGAGTTAGCCATCTTATCTTTAATCAAAATCATTAATCCATCAAGAGAGAGCCCTCTCAGGTTGAGGAGGCTAAGCCTCAGCCCAAAGTAGGTTTGAAATAGCTACTTAGAGTCAACCTGACCAGAAGCCTATCAGGGTCTGATTTTGAGATAACAAAGAGCATCGTCCTCCTGAACTAGAACCATACCAATGGTAGATTCTACTGCAGCGAGATATAAAAGGAAGTCTCTACCATAATCCGGTGGACTCAAAAGCGGGGCAGAGACTAATGCCTTTTTCAAAGCATCAAACGACCGCTGCGCAAAGTCATCCCACACAAATGGAACTCCTTTTTGTAGCAAACGCATGAACCCTTTAGTGATCTCGGCATAGTTTGCTATAAACCGTCTTAAGAAATTAGCCTTCCCTTGAAGGCTTTGAAGTTGACGAATTGAGGATGGGGGAGGCAACTGAACTATTGCCTCAACCTTGAAGGGATCAACCCGAATCCCTTCATTGGACACAATAAACCCTAACAGCCGACCGGATGTAACCGCGAAAACGCATTTATTGGGATTCAACCGGATTTTATAGAAACGACATCGCTCAAAGACTAATCGAAGATGACTAGGATGATCAGTTCTCTTTCGAGAGCGAGCAGCGAGATCATCTAAGTATGCCTCGATGACATGTTTGATGTCGTGGAAAGCGTATGACATGGCCCGTTGAAAAGTGGCTCCAACATTTTTAAGACCAAAAGGCATCTTTCGATATGCAAAGGTACCCCAGGGACATATGAAGGCTGTCTTATGTTGGTCTTCAGGACGGATAGAGATTTGATTATGACCCGAAAAACCATCCATGAAGGAAAACATTTCATTACCCGCACACTCGTCGATAATCTGATCAATGAATGGCATGGGGTAATTGTCTTTCAGACAAGCCTTGTTTAGACCCCTAAAATCGATGCATAATCGGATTGTTCCTTGCTTTTTGTCCACAGGGACTGGGTTAGAAACCCAATCCGTAAGAGGAACAGGGTATATAAAACCCGCCCTTAGCAGCTTCTCAACCTCAGCTTTGATAGCCGCTGCTTTCCTAGGGTTAACCGGCCGAAGCCTTTGACGAATCGGTTTTGCATTTTCGTACGTCTTGATCTCATGTTGGACTATAGAAGGATCAATGCCGGGCATTTCCTCATAAGACCAAGCAAACACATCGCGATATTCCTTGAATAGGTCGGTGTAAATTTGAATTTCTTCAGGGGAACACTCAATTCCGATGAAGATATTCTCGATGATGTTAGGGTCCCTAGAGATGTTGATGGGTATCGTTTTTGAAATTACCGACATATTACCTTCGACGCGAATGTGTGCTGGAGCCAAAGGATTCGATACCATATCAACATCACTAGTACAGAGTGCGGAAAACCTAGATTCCACTTCCTGCAAAGGAGGAAGAAAGTACGAACGATGGTGTAAGTCTTCCCAAGGTTGATCTATACCCATCATTGCTTCAAGGATTGCTTCTTCAGAAGGTAAAATTGAATCCAAGCAATCCAAGGTAGAGATAGAATCTAAGCTCCAAGCTGGGGCCACATGACCATCCAACTCTTCTTCAGAGAAAGGAGTGGAATGGTTATCTGCAGAGTCTACGATAGACTGATATCTAAGCTCAGCTGCAGATATAGGAAATGCCATTCCATTAACTTGTCCTTCAACTAATGTGGTCGTAGGTGAAGGCAAGGTCCAAGGGTCGGAAAAATAATGAGTTCGGAAGAACTCTTCTCGAGGAGACTCCTTGGATGATGAAATAGCATTGATTCTTGCAAAAGGAGAGGGAAGATCAAACGTACCCATCAATGAGGAATACATCCCTACTCCTAAATTCTCAGTCGGCGGGCGAGGGTTAACCACCAAAGGAACAGTAGAGTCGGAGCTTGCTTGAGGATCGATTGGGGAATAGTCCAATTAATCAACCTTAACGATTTTCCCCTCATGAGGAAAGCAAATGACACGAAACAGAGTCGACACGACGGCTTCCATTTCGTATACCTGGTTCCTTCCTAATAGGAGATTATAGTCTAGGTTAGCATCTACGACTTCAACTTCGATATTAACGACCTTCCCTCCAACACATATAGGAAAGGTCGGGATAATCCCATGCGGCTTGTGAGAATGACCATCAAATGCAGTTAAGATGGTTGGCGAAGGAACAGCCGAAGGTGAACCAATAGCCTTCCAACATGACATCAACATGACACATGTGGAAGCTCCTTCATCTATAACGATGCGAAAAATATTGATTTTCTGGTATGTAGACTTTATCTGAAAAGCCATATGATGAGGGAGTCTCTTTTTGACATTTGACATGTCAAAAGAGAGTACTAAAGAGTTAGCTGGATCGACTGCTCCAATTGCGGAGAGTAAAGCACTTCTTTGAGACGGACACGACTGGAGAACCTCTAAAGCGAACATAGCACATGGGCTTTGAGCCAGATCCTCCACAATGGAGTAATTCTGGGCGGCCCTAGCATTAGGGTTAATCGTCGCGCGTTTGGCGGAACCTTTCGGTATCCTAGGTATAGTCTCAACAGGGGGCCGCTCAATATGAAGGTCATTACCTCCGGGAACAGTTTTATCCTTATATTTTTCGGCTTCACCATAATCACGTGACCGCGTAGTCACATGGACATTTGAACCCATCATAAAAACATTTGACGCTTTTTCCCCTTCCTGGTTGCCCCCTGAGGAGGTCCCGGGATTCGAATTCGCGCCAGCAAGAAGTTGCTGCCCTTGGGGAAACTGGTTAGTTAACACAGCTTGCGAACTAGAAGTCCTTTGCTGTCCTAACAAGCGCTGAGCATCTTCTATTCTAGGGCAGAGATGAGTTAGATGGTCCCCACTGCATAACTTGCAAGGAAACTTAACTTTCTTTCTCGACTCACCTTTACCACCACCAGCGTTGTTGCCAGATTTATTTGCATCGGGCTTCCCATCCGAGTTCTTTTTCTTACCACGTCCTTTCTTTTTCCCATTGGAATTTTGATTTCCTTTGGGGTTATCGGATTGGACGGCGTTAATTGAAGAAGTTTGGGAAGCGGGAGGATTAGACAATGTGACTTGGTTGTTAGAAGCAGTTTGTAATGACAACTGCTGCAATTGATTCAACAAGTTCACTGTAGTCGAGTCTACTGACCCAACGATACCATCCGCGTGCGGACCTGGCTTTGGCTTAGCTAAATTAACCTTAGATCTAGGAGCATCTGGCAAGTACTTTTGGAGGATCCCAGACTGAGAGTAAATCAGTTCTAACTGCTGGGCCCTGAAAATGGCTTGCTCCTCAGAATAGACCCCAGACATGGAGACATCCTTGGAGATCTCGGGTTGCAAAGACTTCAAAAACCACTCTAGATGGTACTCCGGAGGGATTTCGGCTTTAATGAGCCTCTTTCTCCGTCTCCATTCTTGAATGTGATCAGAAATGTGGGTTGCCTTATCCTGACGAAAGGTGGCCAGAAGTTCAGTTCCGGCATCATAGCGGACAGGCAACTGGAAGTGATTTAAGAAGATATTGGCTAAGTCAGTGAACGATGTAAAGCTGCCCCCTGGCAACTCTATATACCATTTAGCCGCATTACCAGTCAAGGTGCGCTGAAAGAGTCTCAACCTAATCGAATCCTCGATGAGGGAGTTGGATGAGCACCACAAATGGAATGTGGTTACATGATCGTCCGGATCTTCACCACTCTTCCCTTCGAATTTCGGTATATCCGAAGGGAGTTTGGTTGGGACCGGAGGCCAGGCCGAATTGTATCTGATAGGATCATTTGCTAGCTTAGTGAGATCTGGCAAGTTTAACGTTGCCAAAAACGGAAGCCTAGGAGGACCTAGGGGATTCCACCTAGACTGGGCAGAACTCCCAAAGTTCTGAAAAGATTGACCTGGGATTTGGGAGGCACCAGGCTGCCCGAAGTGACCAGTAGAACCGGCTGAACCAAAAGGCAAGCCTTGTGGTCCAGAAAAATTCGGAGTTTGACCAACTCCTGCCATATAACCTCCATAGCCCGCAAAGTTTCCTCCTAAAGAATGGTAAGGAGTTGATTACCCCTGATATGGGTTCCAAGCCGAAGCAAGGGGCCTACTCCCTTGTTGGCTGGTAAATGGATTCCCAGTTCCCACACTACTAACCCCAGGGTTATTCGAACCTTGGAAAGGATTGCTGCTTTGTCCTACTGAAGAAAAAGGCATAGATCCTATCGTCGGGTTGGAATGTGGTATATGACCACTTCTGAAAGGAAAAACCTGGAATGAAGCCGATCCGCCCATCATGGACGTAGCGGCACTAAATGGAACCGATGGAATACCCTGTGATTGGGTGCCAAAAAGGAAGGAACAAGTACCAAAAGCATTGGTTTGGGCATTTCCACTCGTGGACGGAATGGAGGTAGACCCTATTAAAGATGTGCTAGCAAAAGATCCGAACAAGGAAGCGAAGGGGATGGAAATGGTTCCTCCCCCTTGCACCGATGTTGGGGTTTACATAGTTGCAGCACTCGTAGAAGCCATGCTTCCAATAGTGATCATAAATGGTAAGCGCGTAGCGTAACCTGGACTCGATGGTCTATGTGACGGAGTCCCAACGTATTGCAATACGTCTGGATAACTAGATGGTAGAGGAGAATTTGGAACCACTAATGATTCTGAAAGTTCTTCTACCTCTACGTTATTCTAAGCTTGAAAGTGAATTCGAGAAAGGACTGGAGTATCCCTCTCTTGCTCAGAAGTGCCAGGCCTTGCTTGGCCGCTAATGTCCCCGAGAGGAGGATTAATCCCCGATGCGTCAACCGGCGTGGGACGGACCCCACCGGTAGTATTGCCTCTGTGCCTTCTAGGAGAAGGCTCTAAACTAGGTGGCGAGAGACCACGAAGTCTTCGAGACCGTCTTGGAGATCGGTCAACCACTTTGAATTTTTTGTTATGATCTAACTAAAGACTCAAAAAATTAAAAGCTAGGCCAACTAGGAGCACAGAGCACACATTATAAAGTCCCTAAAGATACAGCCAGTCAAACAAATTCCACGTATTTCCGCTCCGGGTGATTAGGACCGGACACCAAAATACGAGAAAGTGAATCAAAGGGCCTTCTGAAGATAGTCTAGGATGATGAGGGCCCAGTCCTATCAGCGAAGGTATCAAAGGAAGTTACGCTGACCTCCTAACAACAGCCTGCGCCGGTGCAAGCCCCCAAGCTTCGCAAGGGTGCCCTCCAGTAGTACTGTCGAGAGTGATGCAACGTCGACCTCAGGTGCCACGGGATTCCCCTCCACAGCCACCTATGCAGATCCCTAGGAGAGGAAACTATGGATACCAACTCGTCGCAGAAGCCAGGCGGAACAGTTGTGAGGTAAGTTCGGACAAGTAGGAGAGGGGGTATCTCTCTTCCCTATCTTCACATACCCTCGTGCTTAACTCCCTGATCTGGAGCTTTCCTAGTCTTCCTAATGCTATTGGATTTTCTCTCGTTATTCAGACTCTTATGTTTGACGTTTTATGTGGCCTTGGAGAGTTAACTCTCCACTCGCCTAATCCAAGGCCCTAAAATCCTAAACTTGTTGGTGTAACTGACTAAAACAAAAAGTTCTAGTGGATTTTAATTTAGCGCTTGATTTTATTAGGCTGTTCTTTAAGTCACAAGGTAATGGTGATGAAACTTGTGGTGTTTTTATGGATGCAAAAGAAATTAATAAAACTTAGCTACATGCACATGCACTTTTTGTTTTCGATGAAGAGCAATTTCTATGAGGTTCAGAGGTACTTCTAATATAAACAAATTTTCCTTTTCTTTTCAAACTCCACACTCACAAAAGCTAACAAACTCTAAATGCCTAAAAAGAGATGCAAATCTATCCTAATGCAAGAACTATATGTGGATGCAAGATTTAAAGACTACTCTAAAAACAAAGAAGGAAAGTTGCTGCTTTACCAAATTGTGTCTTGCCACTAAAATGCCTAGATAGAAGATGATGTGTTACCAATCATTTCGTCCAAACAATAAAAACAAGTTCTAAGATAAAAACAAAGCACTTTCACTTCGCAAAAAAGGAAATCAAATGAAAAGCATGTTTAAGAAAGCGAAACTCAAAACTTTCAAAAGATTTTCTTTCAATCAAACCAAAAAGTCTTTTTCAAAGGAAAGCTCTCAAAAATACTGACACCAATGATTGATAAATAAGCAACCAAACACTTTTGTGAATTGACACCTTTCAAATGATGAAAACTCAACAAAAATAAATGTGTTTGAAATCGCTTTTGACAATCAAAAGCAGCAATGAAAGTCCAAAAGATCAAAAGACAAGTTTCAAGAAAATGGTAACAAACAACTTTCCCGAAACGAAGGAGCAAATGGTCACAAAAATGGTTTCGTTAAGCAAACAAAAGAGTCATGAAAACAAAAATGAACACAAAGCTTGAAATCCAATCTTCCTACTCTGCCAAAACAGAGTAGTCAAGATTCTTAACTAGAAATCTTGTGTGTCAAAAATAAATGACGCTTGCAATCAACGAAAACAAGACTAATACTCCTTATAACTAGAGAGAGTTCAGAACAAGATGCCCCCTGTTAAACAGAGGACTGTTACTGGAAAATGACTGCTTGAAACTGACCTAAACCACCAGACAAGCATTCAGCAACAAGAAAATTTATAAATCTTGAAAATTATATAGTATACGCGCCTGCAGTGATGTGCAGAGTGCGTGTACACGCGACTGTAACTGAGGAAACCTGTGTATACGCGGGTTCACTTAGCACAAATTGCGTATATATGCTTCTGTAATCCAGCAAAACAGCGTATATGAAGACTTTCAAGAAAAATAAAAAAACACAGACTGAAAAAACTGGAAAAGCTTAGAGTTCAAGAATAGATCAGACAGTCAGAGCCAACAAATAGAGGGGCTAAGCCTTGATTGGCTTGAAGACTACCCAAACTAGGAACAACAAGAGTGTTGTCCCCAGTGGAGTCGCCAATTCTGGTTGAAGGGAAAGTACCCCTAGGGTCCTTTGGGTTAAGACTCTACCAGACTGAAAATTGCTTATTCAAAGAAACACACACACAGCCATTATCTTTACTTTAAGCAAATTCTAATGTTAAGGGTACGTACCTAAGGTCCTACGTTCGAGAAGGCCTTTAGGGTCCAAACCCTTCTTGGAGTTCCCTTCTTCTTCTTTGACCTGTAAAACAAACAAATCAAAGAACACAACAGTACATGGACAAATACTTATACATAAACCATCTTCATGCTATAAAGTTAGTTATAAAAATCTTTAAGTAACCACTTGCATAAGAATTCAAAACAAGAATCTCATAAGCATAAAGAAAGATTGTTTCGGGAACCAAGACGTGTTTCTTTTATATAAAGGCAAATAAAGTACATATAACGGAAAGATTTCACCTGAAACACCTTCAGCAGGCTCCAAGCAAAGCTTCCTCCCGGATTTGTTCCAGCCTCAAGCCTCCAACAAGAGCTCCTTCCAAGTCTTACTCAATGATGATATAAAGGATGAATGATCACCAATACACATGGAAACAAGGGTTTCCTATGCAAAATGGGGGAAGTGCAGAAAGCACCAAGGACTTCAGACCTGGACTAAGGGGAAAATCTCAGCATAATAATCTTGCTCTCATTTCTCTCTCCCTTAGGCCTTCCCTTTGATGTCTTTTTATACCATCTCCAAAGTAGTTTTTTAGTTAGGAGTTGGTTGGGAACAGTTGGGCCACGGGCACTAACAGGTGATCAGCAGGTAAAACCCGCGATCTCCGCCCGAAAATAAGGAATTATTTATTTTTTTAAGTGTTTTAATACATACACGCGGGTTGGGTATACACAGACCCGCGTGTACACGCGTTTAACTCAGGGCAATGTCGCGTATAAGGGATAAAACACTGTTTTTTAAATTTTTGGACCAGGTCTGGAAGGAGGGGTTGCCCTAGGCCATGAGTGCAGCATCACAAACCATAAGAGTGAGATTTGGAGCTATAACAATGTGCTTGGATGTGCCTATGTTATTTTATGCAGTGGATCGATAAGATTGTGAAATACACAGACAATGAAGCAGTAAACAAAAACATAATAGACAACACATAACACAACAAATTTAATGAGGAGTTCAACCAATACTCCTAGAATACATCTCTTGGTCCATCCTTCAGTGGTGACCTCTCTATTATGTCTTCAAAACAGAGTTTTATAATAGTGAGCTCAACTTGAGCCTCACACAACAGATACAAAACAATAAGGCTTTACTTGGATCCCCCAAGTCTCTTCTGAGTACACAGACTCCCCTCACTGGCTCTCTGTCTTTGTTGCTATGTCTCAGTACTGCCTTCAATACTACTTGCCTCTGTTTGCTCTCTGTCTGTGGCTTTAAAGCCAATCTGCGCTGCCTGTTCGTTTCTCATTCTCGGCTTTTTGTCTCCCGGCCTCTGTCCGCTCAAATCCCTCTTCTAGCATTACAAAATCATTTCATAATGCATTAAGGGGAGGTGGCCACCTATTCTGCAATGTAAGAGTGCCTCGGGCCTTTGGAACCCCTGAAACAGCCGCTCTCTGTTAACACAGAGAAATGTATTCGAAACTGAGAAAATCTGCCAACACACTATGTATCAGACTTCAAAAGTCCTCAAATCCAATCTATACTCTTATCGGGTCCGCCCACAAGTTGTTGTCGCATATCGCAATGGCCTGTTCCTTTGTATTTAAAAAAATACGTTAAAACTGTGAAAATAACGTGAAAAATGGCTTCCTCCGGACTTGAAACAATATACATTTTCATTCCCAAACCCTTTCAGGTCTGGTTTATCGCATCAGCTCTTTATCCTTCACATTTCGTTTAATAAACGAAACTACGAAAATACATTAAAAATGGCCTTTCTACGGATCTAAAACTTTATCGCATCATGTTTGTAATTCTGTCGAGTCTAGCTGTCGCATATATATATATATATATGTGTGTGTGTGTGTGTGTGTGTGTGTGTGTGTGTGTGTGTGTGTGTGTGTGTGTGTGTGTGTGTTTTCTCCCTTCTGCATGGCTTCGATGCGACTTGTCGCAGTCGCAAGTTGCATGGTCCCCAACCGTGGTGAGTGCTGCTATTGTAATCCACCAATGCGATATGGCGGTGCAATATGGGCCGTCAATCTGCGCGCTTGATCGACGGTCCTCATTGACCCATCAATCACTATCGCAACACACATATGATTTCCGTTGATATCCTCCGATTGCCACTGCCGATTGCAATTCTCTGATCAGATCTGGACTATTGATTGGCCAGATCTGACGGCTACTGTGAAAAGTTTCCGATAACCCATTTTTCCACTGTTTCTTCATAATTTTGGCTGCCGATAGTGTTTTCTCTGTTTTTGAAGGTTCTACTCATGCGATTGTTTTGGTTTTTTAAATGATTTTTAAGAAGATTTCAAGGCTTAGAGAGTATTCTAGGATCCATTTGGATCACCTACTAAGATGTACGAGTGGATAGAAAAGATAGCAGATAGCCAAAGAAGGTGGAAACTTTATAATCCTATTGTGTGGGCCCCAGAGTTGGTGCGTAGATTGGAAGCATCGGAGGATAAGATCGCGCACACTGTTGATCACTGGCTTGATCGAATTATAGGAGGATTCATTGTTGAGTTTGCGGTAGATACTTCAGTCAGCTATAGCGAGGCAGAATGCTACTTCCTCAAAAGACTGCGAGGTAAGTACGTTAAGTCTCTCAACACTTGGATTAAAATGCTACTGTGTGAAAAGTAGATTATGTGAATACATTGATGTTCGGGGCTACGCGAAGTGGAAGAATTTATAGAAACGAAGGAAGTACAGAACTAGAAACTAGCCCCTTGATTTCACCTCTACGAGGGGGTGAGGGAGAGCTCGCGAAGGTCTCACCAAGAAGTGCGATCAATTTGATAAGGCAGAGGATTCCGCACATACCACCCCCACCCACACCACCACTAGTGTCACCACCTTCACCCCATCTTCACCCATACCACCTCCGCCACCACCGCGAGTCGATATGGCAAGTGTGATAAAGTTGCCCGTATTCAAGGGAATAGGAAATGAAGATCCAGACCAGTTTTGGTTTGTGATAAGGGCTGTATGGGAAGCGCAAGGAGTTACAGATGATAATATAAAGAAAGCAATGTTGGTTAGTGCTCTGTAGGATCACATGTTGACCTGGTATATCAAGTATTCTAATGACAATCCGAATGCAGGGATCGCGGATATCCAAATTGTGTTGAACAAAGAATTTAGCAGGCCAAAGTCAGAGGCACAGTTGATCATTGGGTTCAAGGAGATCACAATGCTACCAGGTGAGACTCCTTGGGAGTTGGATCAGAGACTGAAGTGCACAATTCGCGAAGCCAATATGACTTTGACGGATGGACAGCATCGCGAATGGTTTGTAGCATCGCTAACA
This sequence comes from Pinus tabuliformis, assembly GCA_031772625.1. Taxonomy (NCBI): domain Eukaryota; kingdom Viridiplantae; phylum Streptophyta; class Pinopsida; order Pinales; family Pinaceae; genus Pinus; species Pinus tabuliformis. The sequence goes on along the minus strand of CM062815.1, from coordinate 644,706,936 downwards.
CCGCATTTAAGGAATGCGTTGTCACAACAAAGGCTAAAAACTCAGACAGAGGCCTTGGAGATTGCAATGAGGCTGCATGAAACCCTGATACAGGATCCTAACCTGGGAGTTCAGCAGATCCACACGCAGTTGAAAAACCTATGCCTTGAGATGCAAAGTCTGAAACAGGACAGGACAGCTCACACGGAGGTGTGCGAAGAGGTATGGTGTGTTAAATGTAAGGGTCAAGGACATGACAAGGACCACTGCCCAGTGTTCATGAATTACCTCGCAGGAGGAGGGCTAATGCCATTAATACCAGAGGCACAAGTAGGACCTAGCGCAACACCTGCTTTGTGGTGCGTAATTTGTCAAATAGGAGGAAAGCATATTACGGACATCTGTCATCTGTTGCAAAAGTACACGCAGAATTCGCAACCGTTGTTCTGTAATTTCTGTAGGTCAGTAGGACATGATGAGCACACTTGTAGAAGCTATGAGCTGATGATGGATAGGACTCCCACCTATAGAGTTCAGACCAAAATGTGGCCCCTTGACCAGAATGCAGGGATGGCGCGAATTAGATTTCAGGGGCATGGACAAGGCCGAGGTGGAGGAGGACCTGGAAGAGGTCATAGAAAACTGATATGTTATAATTTCAGAGGGCCATCACATTATGCCCATGATTGCACGAATCCAACGCGGTGGTCATGTTTATATTGTACATTGTTTGATCATGAGACGGAGGATTGTCCCACACTGATAGCTAGGTTACACGACAAGGGAGCGCTCCAACCTCCCCCGACTTGAAACTTGCAGATGATGAGGTTTGAGCCGCGTGAGGAAGACCCTAACGTGAACATTTTGCTCTGAAGTGGAATTATGACAGGGGATGATAAAGGCAAGTAGCCTGAAGATAATACTTGGGTTCGCAAGGCTCTGACAAAAGAACCAGAATTTGATTTGGAGTGCGCTAAGGAAACCTTCATGGAAGCTAGGAAGAGCTTCGTTGATGCCTCCACTTCAGGAAGCAAAGATAGACCGGAGCCAGAAATGGACCCATCGATGCTCATGATGTTCCTGGAAACGTGCATGAAGTTGCTGCGTGACAACAAGGCTATAAAAGGATTGTAGGAACTCATTAATCGATGTGCTGGGACCGCGCAAGGGGAATCGCACGTAGTCCGGAAGATTGGAAAGCATACGACGGGGACGGGAAGATAAATAAGATTGATCGCGCAGATTGGAGAATATGAGATGGACCAAGTGAATGTGGACCTAGGATCGGATGCGAACATTCTGCCGAAGTAGACATTGGAGCACATGGGGAGGCCTACACTACAATGGTCTCCTATCCAGCTGCAAATGGCGAACCAACAAAAGATAATACCTATGGGGAGATTGCAGGGAATCATAGTGGATATTGAAGGAGCGAGCGCGCTAGCAGACTTTGAAGTCATAGAGATTGTTGATGATAGAAATCCCTACCCTACGCTATTAGGAATCGATTAGGCCACTGACATGAACGGGGTGATAAACCTGAAGAAGCACAAGATGATTTTTGAGAAAAAGTCCCTGCTCGTAGTAGTACCTTTGGACCCTGCAAGAGGATTGTGCTACATGGAACTAGTGCGTGACTATGAAAGTGACGACAACTTGGATTGCATCTACAAGATAACCGCATGAGAGAAAGACAGGGTAAATCACACAGCAGATGGGTGAATCTCATGGGAGCGCGAAAGCTCCTGTACGTCGGATTCAGACAAAGAGATAGAGCGATGGCAGAACCGGTTACACGTGGTAACCACACTGAACTGCAAAATGATGACAAGATCGTTGCACTGCGTATCGACAAAGGTAAGGGATCTTCCTACTTATGATGGATTAAGTGAGGTATATGCTTTCTTAAACAAATTTAAAAGGGAGGTGCCAGAACAACAATGGTTCGAGGCTTTGAAATGGTTACTATGTGCTACGCTCGTGAGGTGGTGGGGTATGCACCAAGGAAGCTTTGAGGACTGGCGTGAATGTAGGAGAATGATGCGCATGCGGTTTGGGAAGCCTCAGATGCATTTAAAAGATAATTATGACAGACAGGATGATCCGCGCGTGCACCTCGCCAAGTGGACAAAGGTCTATGGGGAAGAGCCACAACCTGAGTGGGTGCACCTGTTCTATCATACCCTAGATGTTATACCCATGAACTGGTATATAGAGATGGAGCTCCGCCATGGGACGAGTGAATGGGATATCTTGCGCGAAGGGTTCCTATTAACCTTCATGTTTGAGGATCGTTGGTGGGATACTATTGATGATGTGCTACAAGTAGTAAAAACAACTATCTTTAAAATACCCCAGGAGCCAATAGAATTGATTCATCCTGAATGGGTGACCCAGCTGAGCTACGCGCTGGAGTGTTACAATGTAAACACTGAAGAAGGCAACGAGGATCCTTGAAAAGTTAACATTCCATAAACTAAAGGCTATCATGAGGTTCAAGGGCCACTGATTGAAGACCTTGACATAACTGCACCGATAAAGACAAAGCAGGTAAACATTGGTACGGAAGTCGAATCTAAGTATGCAACGCTTGACGACTACTAGGATGACACGATGGTGGATAAGGTCACTGAGTTACTCTGTGAGTACCAGGACCTATTCCCGACCAAGATCACGGACTTAAAAGGAATCATCATTGATTTAGGAATGATGAGGATCACACTAAAGCCCGACGTGAATCCAGTTAACCAGAGGCCTTACTGCTTGAATTTGAAATACAAGGAGAAGGTTTGCATAGAACTAGACAAATGCTTGCAGCAGTAATCATTGAGCCAGTGACTGGGTAAGCCATATGGTGGTGCAGGAAAAGAAGCAGAAGGGCAAGATAAGAATATGCATGGATCTCAGAAAATTGAATGATGTGTGTGTGCATGACCCATTCCCAACTCCGTTCACAAATGAAGTATTGGAAAATGTCGGCGGCCAAGAAGCATACTCTTTTATTGATGGGTTCTCAGGGTACCACCAGATCAAAATCACGCCAGAAGATAGGAGCAAAACCACCTTTGCAACTGAGTGGGGCTGCTTTCAATACATTGTTATGTAGTTTGGGTTGAAGAATGCGTCAGCCATATTTTCGCGCATAGTTGTTGCAACATTCAAGGAATATATCCACAAGTTCCTGGAGGTCTATCTGGATGATTGGATTGTATTTGACTTGGTTAAGAACCATGTAGCAAGCTTACGCTTGATGCTGGATACCTGTCGACGACACCAAATTGTGCTGAACCTCAAGAAGTGTACGTTCCTCGTCCCCTCTGGGAACTTGTTGGGACATGTGGTTTGCAAGCAGGGACTAATGGTAGATCCCACAAAGATTGCGGTGATTTTGAATTTGGAAGCTCTGCGAAGTGTCAAACAGTTGCGTGCTACCCTGGGACATACGGGGTACTACAGGAAGTTCATCAAAAGTTATGCCTAGATCACCGCACCAATGGAGAAGTTGTTGAGAAAAGATGTCACGTTCTGCTGGAATGATGACTGCATGAAGAGCCTGGATGTACTAAAAGAAAAATTGGCCTCTGCGCCGATCCTAGTCTTCCTGAAATGGGACAAGGAGTTTCATGTCCATGTTGACGCATCATGTATAGCACTGGGAGCAATACTAACACAGGAGGGTGGAGAGGGCTTGGATCACCCTATCGCGTTCACGAGTCGCAGGTTGTCTAAAGTATAAAAGAACTATTCCACAATTGAATGTGAGGGATTGGCTATGGTGTACGTGCTCCAAAAATATTGGCACTATTTGCTAGGGGGACACTTCAAGATGTATACAAATCACTCCGCATTGAAATACTTGGTCAATAAGCCTGTGTTGGGCGGGGGGGGCGCATATGCAGGTGGCTCTTATTGTTCCAAGAATATGATTTTGAGGTCGTTGTGAAGCCTGGATGCCTGAACACGGGACTGGATCACTTGTCGCACATTGAAACGGAAGAGGAACCTACTACTTTGGAGGAAGGATTACCTGATGTATAGCTCTTTGCTGTGCATGTAGTGGATGGACACTTTGAAGATATAATCCACTTTCTTACGATGGGAACTGCGCCAAAAGAATACTTTGTCCAACAGAAGGAGGAACTGGTCATGCGTGCGACAAATATTTCTGTCATTGCGGGGCACCTATATAAGATGGGCAATGATGAAATACTATGAAGATATGTACCTTAATTTGAACGTAGCCAAATCCTTGCGGACGCACATGTGGGCGCTGGGGGAGGAAACTATGCAGGGCAAGTAACTGTGCAGAAGATCCTCCATGTAGGGTTGTGGTGGCCAACCCTTCATCATGATTCAAAAGAACATTGCAAGGCTTGTGATGCATGTCAAAGAACCGGTAAGCCATCCCGGAGGAATGAGATGCCTTTGAATCTGCAAATGACACTACAGCCCTTTGAAAAGTGGGCGATCGACTTTGTAGGACCTATTAAACCTTAGGGAAAGATGGGCATGCGATACATTATCACTTTGACAGAGTACCTGACTCATTGGGTAGAAGCGCAGCCGGTAAAAGATTGCACAGCCACCATGTCCACGAAGTTCCTATTTGAACACGTATGGACACGATTTGGTTGTTTGAAGATCCTGATGAGCGATCATGGTACACATTTTCTTAATGACACAATCAGCACGCTAACATAAGAGTTTTAGTTGTATCATCATAAACGCACACCGTATCACACCCAAGCCAATGGGACAGTAGAAAAATTTAATAAAATACTAGAGACTAGGTTACCAAAGTATGCAACGCATAGCAGAGTTATTGGGACCTGCGTGTACTTGGAGTACTATGGCCTTATAGGACAATGTGCAAAAAAATGACTAGATAGACACCTTTCCGGTTGGTGTATAGAGTGGAAGTTGTCATGCCAATGGAGTATATTGTGCCTAGTCTGCACATAGCAGTGCTCACAGGTATGACGGACTGCGGAGCCCTAGAGGAGAGGCTCACGTAGTTGGAGGAACTCGAAGAGGAACGGTTTCTAGCTGGATTCCATCAGCAGGTACAAAAGTAGCGCAAAAAGGCCTGGCACGATCGACATATTAAGTTGCGCACCTTCAAGGTAAACGATTTAGTGTTACTATATGATAGTAAGTTTGATAAATTCCCCAGGAAGTTCCATATGCATTGGTTGGGCCCGTACGTTGTTAAGGAAGTCACAGATGGAGGTGTGGTGTAGCTGGTCAAGCTAAATGGAGAGCCTCTCCAGGAAAAGTGAGTGGCAGTTGGCTGAAGCCCTACACTGGTGGCCTGGCTATCTGACTAGCTAGCCGAAGCACAGTCATCGTGCCCCATGGAGCTGGAAGAAGGCATGGGACTATTAGCAAATGCAAGGGACACAAGAACAGAGGCAGGGGAGCAATTCCGACGCCATGGTCTTGGAGCAATGTGTACAATAGATTCAGCAGGCAGCCGCTCAGTGCGCTACCGACCTTGTACCCGTCAGAGCAGAGTTGGAGGGACTCCGCGCGAAGATCTCCACACTAACAGAGTGACTCGAGGGCAAGTCACGATGTTTGTGTTGGGGTTCTGTTGGGCATGGAATCCCCCCTAAGGCATGTTTTGGGGCTTAAAGCCCAAGTTTTGACTAAGTCAATTGTAAAGACTCCGCGAATTGTGGGCACAGAGCGCGAAGTCGTAATAGAGTCATAGGGTTGTCTACCCTTGTTTTTGTAATGTAATGCTGGTTTGAAAGATCCACCCATGGGCTGTCGACCATGGGATTGTATAAATAAAGCGAGGCTCTAAGTGTAAGAAAGAGAAATGAATCAAATAAAAGGATGAATCTAAGGAATCAATGAAGTATTAAGTTGAAGTGTAAGTCGTGTCGTTGGGTCGTAGAGTAGGAGAAGGCTCTGCAGCTAAGTGCGCATAGGCCTAGTAGTCCGCAGCTGAGTGCGCAGACCCCTGCAGCTAAGTGCGCAGGGTAGGTCGAGTCTGTAACTGTGGGAAGAATTAATAAAAGAGAAGTGTTACCATATTTCTGTGTATCTTTTCCTATTTTATGCATTATTGGGTATGAATAACAAGTTTACTATTTATTTACTGTGCAAACTCATATGAATGTGTTGAATAAGTAAATATAATATAAGGCATCTGTTTACGCGAAGATAACTAACTGTTATAAGAAGATTAGTAAGATCTCGGGTGTGATTTAGGGGAATAGTGCAGATCACTGCTCCAGTAACGCGAAAGCCCCACAACCCCTGGTTAGGGCTACGTGAAGGCGAATATATCAGGGCACAAAATCCAAGGAAGTGTGTGGAGTAACCTACGCGAAGGGACTCATAGTTGGACCAAATCAAACCCTCAGACATCTCAAGGGTGTGGAAACTTGGTTCCAACACCCCCCCATACTACTTCGGGTGAGACCTCAGTCCACGCTCCGCGGACTATTGCCGAAAGGGCTAGTAGTACAGGGATTTGTTTGGCTAATTAACTTCGAACCTGGGTCAGGCCCCAACAAGCCAACAAGGCCCCCAACACAAACATCGTGACTTGCCCTCGAGTCACTCTGTAGGCACATAGATCTTAGCGCGAAGACCTCCCAGCTCCGTTTGGATGACCGCAACCTCAACAGCGCACTGAGCGGCCGCCTACTGGACTTCTTCCACTCTCTGCTTGGTGACTGCCACTGAACTGCCACCCTGAATATTCTTTTGAGTTTCCTGTAGTTTCGTGAGCTTTCCTTCAATGGAAGCTGTGATCGTATGTGCCTCATCTATCCATGGCTATAGGCGCACTTTTAGGACCGCTTCTTTTTGTCGAGCGGCATCCACCTTTTCCTTAAGCGCATTTTCCTCCTGTATCCTTGTGAGCCTCTGTGTAAGGGCAAATGTTTGCGTGGTCCCTTTGACTTCGTCATATCTTTGTTGTAGCTTGCGCGCCTCTGTCTCCAGGTGCTCTACATTTGGGTCCTCCTGCAGGGTGGTCAAGACCTCGAATGACTGTTCAAAAAGTCACATGCAGTCTGCTACTGCATTGTCGACTGCCGCTATTGCTGTTGTAACAGTGGTGGCACACTATTCCCTGACTTCCGACAGAGTTGAAGGCTGAGCCCTCAACTGCAATTCTGCGATCTACAAGTTCAACTCTAGCTGAATCCTAGCCATCTCTTTCCGAGCATCGCACACCCCTATGGCCAACTTGCGGACGCGTGCCTCAACCGGTTCTTCTACTTGAATGTCCAAATCCAAGACCATTTGGCAGGCTTCCTCCACTACTTGTATGATTTTCTTATTCTGTTCCACTGCCTCGTTGCGCTGCAGGCCCAACTACTTGATATTGATGCGCTGCTCGCTCATCACCTACAAAGCGCAACTCTCCAAGGCCCTAAGTTCCATAGTGACTCCATCCTGCAAGAGGTGGAGCATCTCTCGAGGGAGCACGGCCATATTCAATTCCACCCCTTTTAGGCTACTGACCGTGGGCCTGTCGGCCTCATTTTCTGTAGTAAGTGCCCCATCTGGTAGTAGTATCGCATTGGTCACCCTTGTGCACAACATCTCCATGACAACTGAAGTGTCGATCGCGAGGCTAGTAGACACTGTGCCAGCCTGTGGAGTGTGAGCTTACAACTCCTACAGGTCTATTCGGAGAGCCACTAATACCAATTGTTGCTACTCTTCGAACTGTTGGAGGGCCTCTACGGTGACATCCCTCACTATTTCTCCAATATCGTGCAAATCCCCCTCAGTGAGGGTGATTGGGTCCAAGGATGTCTTTGAAGCCTTGGTTTTCTTCTGTGACACTTCCTTCTCTTTTGGTCACTGACGCTTGAGTTGGGTGGACGTTGTCTACGGGTCTGTGCCACCTTGTTCTGTCGGCTCATCTATTTCTGCCTTAGCCTTGGGAGAAGGTGACTTATGTCCTTCGCACTCTTCTCCTCCTATCTCCTACTATTCTACCAATTTTGCGGTCTCATGCGCTACCTGGGTCTTAGCCTCTACTTCCTATGTTTTGCACTTCTCAGCCAACTGCGCCATTCTGAGCTTTGTTTCTTCCTTATTACATTGTGCGATGGACTTGTTCATTTCCACCATAGAGCCTGTTGTAGCGCGCCACTCTGGTGGCCAAGACTCGATGACTTGCAAAGATAACATCATCTATTGCCAAATAAGGTAAGCTATGCCATGTCTTCATGGGGTCCTTCCACACCATGATAAAGACATGGTGGAAATCCGCTTTGAACTTTGCAAAGCTCTGCAAACTACCATATACTATGGGTGACAACTAGGACTTGCGATTGATCCCCACACAAATACTCATCTCCAGCAAGATCCAAACGATCTTGCTTTCTTTTACATGTTTCGCGTCCTTGGTCACCCACAATGATGCATACATCGCTTCCTCTAGAAGGCCCGACGCGACCAAAGAGAATTGGCTATCTTCTAGTAGCTCCCATGCCATCAGTACAATTGACAGAAAGAGCCACGTGTAGTGGAACATCTTTCCATGCTCCTGTGCCTCGCGACAGTTCGCAAGGAACTCGCTGCATAGATAATTTTCCTAGTTGAACTGGACTCCTTCAACGCATTGGGCTGCTAGTGCAATCACAGGTGGAGGCACCTTATCCACGTGGCACTTCCACATCACCTTCCCTACTTCACGCAGTCCTGAAATCGCACAGCTCCCCAACCCGGGCAGTGTAGTTTATAGTCCCGTGCCTCCTTTCAGCTACCTAGAGCAATTCACCTTTCCTAGGAAGGGTTCTCCATTTAACTTGACCAGCTATACCGCTCCTCCATTGGTAATCTTCTTAATAACACAAGGCCCTAACCAGTGCATCCTAAATTTTCCAGGGAATTTATCAAACTTATTATCATACAAAAATACCAGATCGTTTAGCTTAAATGTGTGCAGCTTCATGTGTCGATCATGCCATGCCTTTTCACGTTGCTTTTGGACCTATTGGTGAAACCCAGCCAAAAATATTTCTTCTTCGAGCTCATCCAGCTGCGTGAGCCTCTCTTCCAGGGCTCCACGATCCATCATACCTATGAGCACTGCTATGTGTAGAATAGGCATGATGTATTCCATAGGCATTACGGCTTCCACACCATAGACAAGCATAAAAGGTGTTTGTCCCGTCAGCTTTTTGCATGTTGTTCGATAAGCCCACAATACTCCAGGTATGCGTAGGTCCCAATCACTTCACTGAGCATTGCAAACCTTGGCCAACATGTTTCCAAGCTCTTTGTTGGGCTCCTCCACTATCCCGTTAGCCTGTGGGTGATAAGGTGTGCTTTTCTGGTGATATACCTGAAATTCCTCCGTTAGTGTGCTGATCGTCTCATTCAGGAAGTGCATACCACGATCACTCATCAAGATCCTTGGACATCCAAATCATGTCAGTACATGCTCAAGTAGGAACTTCGTGGCCATTGCACCCGTGCAATCCTTCACCGATCCAGGTGGCTCTAGAGACACACACAGGACAAAGAGGGCTTATGGAATCTTGAAAATCAAAGTGATCAGAATGCTTTAGAACCAAGACTAGAGCATAGATCTTGTCGTCCTGATCACGGCGGTGTGAACAGTTCGTCAATCCGAGCTCATATGAGGGAGAACGAGCCTGCCAAAGTTTTGGTTGACTTTTGTTAACTGGGCAGGCTTAAGGAGGCAGCATTTTGGACAAAATCAGGCGACTGGATTTCGGCCAACTTGGGACAAATTTCGGGCAAATTTGTGGCCTGTTTAATTTGACTCCTTCGGTCAAATTTTGAAATTTTCGAAAAGGCCTTCTTATTATTAAAAATTAAAAAATATATATATAAAAAGGAGGTGGTGGGCCACCACCCCCACCACCCTAAACCTCTCCATTATACACCATACATATCAAATTGAGGAGGCCAGTGGGGATTGAACCCACCCCACTGGGCGGAACCATAAGTGTATTACAACGACCCACTTAACATGCAAACAACCCCCATTTAATTAACGTATTATGGAGGGTACGGGGTGGGCCGCCCAATGTGGACCCGACCCCCTAGATATGATGCAGGTTTACAAAAAAAAACGGTAAAGTGTTATTTTGGAGTGGGTGGGGTTTGAACCCGACCCCACTCCACGCAATCCACCAACCATACCAACGACCCACGAGGGTCCTCCTTGATGCCTCTGCCTGAAACTCATATAAAACCTTCATTTCATCAGTGCGCCCAAGGCAGCATGGAGGAACCAGAAGTGGGCACGAAATTCGAGGCGATGTTTTTTTTAATTAATTTATTGTAGGTGGAACCATGACTAAGTGAAATTTCCAGGAGGGTGAAATTTTTCCAATGTCCTAATTGGATAAATTTTATTTCGATCTTACACCTCTCGGCAACACGAACCAGATGGCATAGTCAGTTTCCTTATCTGAGCAGCCAATTTGCAGAGGACTCGAAGGAGGGAATCTTTGAGGAATCTAGGGGGAATCTAAAAGATTCCTTGAGCCCCAGATTTCCACTTTCTCAGAATTCATAAATTTGACAATCAATTTTGCATTGTTCAATGCCACAAATCTGATGGTGCATTCAGATTTTCCATTTGCTCATTTTATTTTTCGGCCACTTTTCTAAGTGGAGTGTAGGTGTTAGCATTTATGTGTGAGCAACCATTTTCATGCGATTCGATGCAGTGAGATCGATGGTATGAACAACTTCAGTAGTTTGAAATCCTCTTCTTCAGATGGCCACTGGATGTGAGGTATATGCAGCATATTCATGTACTTCTTTTGTTATGCATTGTGCTCCACAAATCCTTGTTTGATGTTTGATGTGGGATCTTGTTTTCTTCCTTGCTTCATGATTAATGTTATCACCCCAAGAAACTCTCCTAGGTTGTATATCAGAGATGCTTGGGAACATTACAAACTCAACAAAAATGTTGGAAAATGGTGGATGAATGAAAGAAATGCTGCATATTCAAGCCAGATAACCACTTCTACTATGCTTAACCCTAGACATGGGTGAACACCCCCAGACTACAAGGCTTTAGACCACCAATTACTCATAGTTTAAGGAAAATGTGATAATGGAGAATACTGATCACACCAGCAGATGCAAAGACCCTGTGATGGCCAGCTACAACCAGTTAAAGGTTTGTAAATCTATTTCCTAATGCACAAATAGGATGACAGCTCTCTGGCATTAAAACAACAGAAACCTGCATACACATTCAATAATACTAACTAGATTCTAACACAGAGGTGGTATGACATCCCCTCTAATGCTAAACATCTACAGCACATGAATAAATGCATAACAGGCACAACTTTGAACAAAGAAGAAGAAGTGGAAAGTGAGAAATTAACAGCAAAAGAAGCTTGCATTAGCTGAAAATGAAGATCAGAAGCTACAGGTATCACAATAGTTACAGTCTCCAAAAGTTGAAGCTTACATCAAGATAACATTCATCAACCTCATTACATCTTCTTTCTGGGTATATATGGAGGTTGAATACAAAAATCTCTGCTAACATATGTGTGGAGGGGTCATAATTGACCACCAACCGCATTTACAATTAGATATGGGTCTTTGATACATTTTGATTGTTTTAATGAATCAATTTGACATTTACTGGTACTTTGATGTCCTTCTTGAGCAGGCAGAGTACCATGTTTATCTGCTCAAGGTTGTCCTTCTCATCCTTGGCCGTGCTACTCTTTAAATATGGTTTTTGGGGATTCAATGCGCAGTGTGCTGGTAGGAAGCTGAACACTGTTATCCTTCGTCCCTTGGAAGCATGGCAGAGGCAGTGGATGCAAGCGGCATGGAAGAAGATCCACCGTTGGATAGCATGGGTCGACGACGGGAAGCACTTCGCAATATCTATCGGGAAGAAGCGAGGATCAAATGTGGGCCATTGGATGAAACAGGCAAACGACGGAGATCAATCTACGGAGGAGATCGGAAGAAAGAGAAGCGGGAGATCGCGGGCCGTTGGATCCTGGGTGTGGAGATCCAATGGTTGACGGGCACGAAATTTGTGCGAAACTTAACGAATGGGAGATCGTACACAGGGGCGGTAAGCGGTTTCCCCGCATTGCTCACGGGAGATGGGCAGTTTCCATACGCAGAGGAGCGATCGAGTAGGAATGAGACACGTGGCTGATGGGACGGCGGGGAAACCACTTTCCCTACGGGCTATCGCGTGCGCAAGTTCACGGGGTAGGAGCTGCAAACGCCGTAAGATCTTGTGGTGGATGATCGAATGGCTGGGATAATCGTGCACGTTTTGGGGTTGATGTGATAGAGAAAGCCATGGGCCCGAGATTTTGTTAAAGCTTAGGGTTATGAGGAAATGGTCATATGGCCGTTTTAACTCTATGCTCAGGCTAAAAACGAAAACCCTTATATGTGATTTTAAACAAAGGACCCCGGGAAAGAAGAGAAATAAGGATGAATGAGGTGGAGGGTGGCTTAAACAGGGTCTTGAGAGAAAAACAGAGATAAAGGGGTTTAAAAGAGAATGAAGGAGAATGAAGGGGGAAGATGAAACCAACTGCTGTGAACCTCTTGAAAGCACAACCTGCACTGCCAAACATGCTTTTTTACCCATCAAAAGCTTAATCTTATAGCAGAGCTAACACTGGCTCCTTCTGGGGATGAGATCCTCCCTGCGAGGTCTCAAGAACCTGCAGATCAATGCCTTTCCAGTTGAAAACACATTAACCAAAATTCCTAGTATTCCATTGGGCATGGAGTCTATTTTGCCTATACAAAACTGATAAAACAAAATATTTACAATTCTTAAGGCCAAATACCTCAAGCAACATAATTTTTCAGAAAACGCCCATTAACTGGGCCATGAAAAACTGCCTCTCCTCCCATACTTTCCAGTATGAAGGTGTTGTTCCGTTGAATCTGTGAAATGATAAAAGGACCTATCTAGAAAGCATCAAACTTCCCATGATTGCCTTTCTTTTCCTTTAGGGCATCCCATTTCAAAACCAAGTCTCCAACCTGAAAATTGTCTGTTTTTGCCTTCCTGTCAAAGGCTTCCTTGATCTTTTTCTGATGTGCTGCAGCCTTTTCAACCAGCTGTTCTCTAATCTGATGTACCTCTACTAAATCAGTGATCCTCTTTGCCATTTCCTCTTCCTCATTCTGCTCTTCTTGAAGGAATTTTTCCACAGGGAGAGTTAGCTGAATTGGGAATACAGCTTCAGTGCCATATACCAGCTTGAAAGGAGAATTCCCTGTGGATTTTTTAATGGTCACTTTGTTAGCCCACAGTGCATACTTGAGCTTTGAATCCCAATTCTTTTTATTTTCCTCTAACAGCTTCTTAATTATCCTTATCAGGCTTTTATTAGAGGATTCTGCTAGACCATTTCCTTGAGGATAACATGAGGTGGAATGAACAAGTTTAATGCCCATTGAATCACACATTTCCACCAGTTTCTTTGCCCTGAAGGCTGCTGCATTATCTGTAACTAACTTATGTGGACAACCAAATCTGATGAAGATATTTTCTGTCAAAAACTTCACGACCACATTATGATCAGCCTTCCTAGTAGGGACTGCTTCAATCCACTTGGTGAAATAATTAGTGGCTACTAATATCCATCTATGCTGGCCACTAGAGTGTGGATTGATTTCTCCAATGAAATCCAAGCCCCACTACTCAAAAGGTCCTTTTGCAATTATTGGTTTTAGGGGCAGGGACTTCAACTGCTATTTTCCTTCAAATCTTTGGCACTTATCACAAGATTTAACAAAAGAAAATACATCAGAAAATAAAGTGGGCCAATAGTACCTAGCTCTGAGAATTTTGTGGGCTATAGTTTTCCAATAATGGTGTCCTCCACACATGCTGCTATGTAACTGCTGCGTCACTTCTATTAACTGTTTTTTGTCCAGACACCTTAAAAGTATTCCAGATTGATCCCTCCAATAGAGCAGATTTTGATTAATGCAATATTTTGCTACTCTAAGTTTTAAAGTTCTGGCTTGACTTTGAGTAAATCCTGAAGGGATTTCTAGCTTTAGCAAAAAATTAATTATTGCAGAATACCAACCACATGAAGCTAGATTTTCAGCCACTAATTGATTTCGCTCCGGTTCAACTATTCTTTCTTCTTCTGCCTGACCATTTTCTACAATTGTGCATAGGAAATCAATATCCAAAGATCTGCAATTTTCCTCAGCCAATAACTTAGCAAGACCCTGACCTCTAACCAGCTTAGTGGGCTTCAGCTCTATGTTAAAATCTATCATCTTTGCAATCCATTTTGCCCTTCTTCCATCAGTATTAGGTTGTGTTAGGACATATTTTATTGTAGCAGAGGGTACATGTGCAATTATCTTTGAATGCAAGATATAAACTCTGAAAGCTTTCAAGGATTTAATAAGAGCATATGCCTTTTTCTCAATAATATCATACCTCAGTTCAACATCCCTCAAGTTTTTGCTAAAAAATGCTACTGGATGTTCTGAACCTTCTTCATCTGCCTGCAATAACACTGCTGCAATGGTATCTTCAGAGGCAAATGAGAATACATGAAACTCCTTGCTATAATTTAGACTTATTAATGTGGGAGCCTCCATAATAGCTTTCTTAATGGACTCAAAAGATTGTCTTGCTGTATCAGTCCATTTGATTTCTACCCCTTTCTTTAACATGGAGGTAACATGCTTTACCAGTTCTGCAAAGTTTGGAATAAACCTCCTAACAAAATTAATTTTTCCCAGAAAGGATTGGATATCCTTCTTTGATCTTGGGACAGACAAATTCTGTATTGCTTTTACTCTTTCCAGATCAATCTGAATACCTGTAACAAACACCACATGTCCTAACAGCTTGCCTTCTTCTAAAGCAAATTGAGATTTTTTAGGATTGACTGAAATCTCAAACCTTCTACACTTCAAGAACACTTTTTTCAAACGCTGCAAATGATCTTGACGGCTGCTGGAGTATACTGTTATTTCATCAAGGTAGATGAGGACAAATTTATCCTTCTCTCCCACAAATGCTATATCCATAGCTCTCTGAAAGGTAGCTCCAGCATTCATCAATCCAAAAGGCATCTTGGCATACATGAAGGTGCCCCAAGGAGTGGTAAATGCAATATTCTCTTGGTCATCTGGGTGCACAACAATCTGATTAAAGCCTGAAAAACCATCCAAGAAAGACATTACTTTGGCTCCTGAGACCTTTTGCAGCAAATGCTCCATTTTCGGTAAGGGATAATTATCTTTCTTCGAGCATTTGTTTAAATTCTTGAAATCGACACACAGTCTGATTTCTCCACTCTTCTTCCTCACCACCACTAGATTGGCTACCCATTTAGAATATCTAAGAGGAACTATGATTTTGGCAGCCAATAACTTTTTAATTTCTTTTTCAATTAGAGGAAGAAGCATAGGATTTATTGGTCTCAGCTTCTGTCTGAAAGGAATGGTGTCTTTCTCTAGACGAATTTTTTGCTGAATTATGTTCTTATCATACGTTTTCAGATCACTATACTCCCAGGCAAACACATCAGCAAATTTCCTCATTAAATTGCAGTATTCAACACTTCGATCAGCTGACAAATGAGTGGAAAAATTTACATATCTAGGCTGACCTGGACTTCCTATATCATGCTTACAAACTACAGATTGTTCTTCTTTTTGGGCAGCTTTGTAAGGCACATCATTTTGGTCAAACAGTCTTTCAAGAGGAAGTAGACCCTTAGGAATATGATTGCTGGGAAGCTGGACAATATTGTTTTCGCAAATTTTATTTCTAAGCTGGGATTGGGGGTTTTCTTCCAAGGCTACATTATCTTGGTCAATTTGTAATTCAGAAAACTCATCAATGACTTGTAAAAACCTGTTTATCTCATCATCATCATCAAAAACCTTCCAATGGTAGACATTATCAGGCAAGGATGGTCTATACTTCATTTGGACTTCATAAACTAGTCTGGGAGGCATGGGAGGTATAAATAGACTAGCAGAGACAGCAAGGGAATCAGAAAGCTAATTTTTGGCTCTAGGAATGTATGAAATACAGAAATAATCAAAAGAATCTTTGATTCTCCATACTTCATCTCTATATGCTTTCAGCCTTGGGTGCTTTGCTTGAAATGTTTTATTTATTTGTTGAATGATCAAATCAGCATCTCCAAACACCTTTATGCTTCTAATTCCTCTGTCTTTTGCTGCATTAAGGCCCAACAACAAAGCCTCATACTCTGCTATGTTGTTTGTGACTTGGAAAACCAGCTTAAAGGACAGCTGAATGCTTTCTTGTTGTGGAGATATCAGCACCACCCCTGCTCCTGCAGTCTCCCTGGAACATGCTCCATCAAAGAACATCTTCCAAACCTGACTTCCTTGCTGCTCTTTAGTCTGAACTGCTGATTCCCTGATCTACATTGAGGCCTTCTGAGATTCTTTTATTGGGAGAATACATGCTCCAAAATTAGTGTCCACTGCATATATGGGACGATTTGTAGGATTCTTCTCATCACTGATGATATATGCCAACTGTGCTTCTCTATATAACCTCCTACTTTCTCCTCCAAAAACTAAGACAGTGGCATAAGAAAGATCATTCTGTAATGTCCCACCTAGTCTCTTAATTCACCCTCTGGACAAAAACATGCTAAACTTAGGAGGGACATCTGCTACCACAATATCCATCATCATACTCTTCATGGGCAGCTGAGTTAAGGTAATGGCCAGGTCTTTGATTAATCCTAGGCACTTCACTTTCCTTGAATCAAAAGAGAATAAATCATGATAGGGTCTGGTGATATCAAGGCCCAACTCTTCCATGACAGCTTTAGGCATTAAATTGTGGCTGGCCCCTGTGTCTAGCAGGTAGTTGTGGAGGAATTTGTCATGAATGGTCAATGAGACATAAAAAGATGGAGAATTATTATCAACAGGTTCAAT
Organism: Pinus tabuliformis; assembly: GCA_031772625.1. Lineage (NCBI taxonomy): Eukaryota > Viridiplantae > Streptophyta > Pinopsida > Pinales > Pinaceae > Pinus > Pinus tabuliformis. The sequence continues at coordinate 644,690,025 of CM062815.1, read as the reverse complement.
CATAGGGCTGAGCACAATGGCAGGCTTGTCATCTTGCAAATTGATAGAGTTAGTGGAGGTTTGTGTGGTTTCCAGTTCAAGAGCTTCAAGGATAGGCTTTCTAAATACTTCACTCCTCACCAACTCTACCAGAGGCACAAATATTTTCAATTTCTGAACTTCTGACTCTAAGCTGAAAGAAGATGATAACTTATCGGAACCTTTTACCTCTTGAACTGGAGCTTTGAGGATGACTGGATCAGCTGTTGGTCTTCTCTATCTGGTATTCTGTGATTCTATTTGGACAACAGCTCTTTGGGCAGGATTCTCTTTGAAAATTTTTGCATTGGACCTCAGATTATATCTCTGCTGCTGTTGAGTTTGTAGGATAGCTTCTGTATCCCATTCTTGACTGTCTTGTTCCTGCAACAAAGACTCTTCATAAGCGGCCAAAGTCAAGAATGCAGCACTGCCTTTATCTTCCATGCAGTGAATTTCATCCTCATCTTCTTCAAAATGTTCCTCCTCCATGACTACGTTTTGGAAAGGAGCTTTAACTTTCTGATCTTCCTTTGATTCTTCACCCCTCTGCATAATTTGTAACTGCTCATTTGTTGTTCTGAATGGATTCTGATTTCTTGGAGCAAATGTGTTTTGCTACCTTGTTTTCCCCGAATTCTGCTCAACCTTTAGCTTAGAAATTTCAGCAGCCAATGACTCTATCATCTTAGTCATTTTATCTAATTTAGGCTCTGAAGATGATGTAGAAGAATTAGAGGCCTGACCTCTCTGCCTCCTTCTGTCAGCCTGATTTTTGAGCTTTTCTGCAGCCATGATATTAGACTCTACTTTTAGGGCTGCATCCTGCATATCTGCCAGAGTGGCACATCTCCTTTCTCTCAACAATAGGCAGAAATCTGAGTCAAAAGCATTGGCATAAGTGAGTTTGGCAGAGGTGGGGGTAGGTTTTACCTCAGCTGGTATCTTACTATACATACGGTTAAATCTCTTATTGAAATCAGGCAATGATTCCCCATTTTCCCTCTTCAGATTACCAAACTCAGTATGATAATACAACAAGTCCTTTTTATCTCCCCATTGCTTCAAAAATGCATCATCTAATGCTTCAATATCTGTTATAGATCTCTGGGGAAATTCTCTAAACTACTTCCTAGCCTCTCCATCAAGGCTCTGGACAAAAGCTCTCATCCACACATCATTTTCGCTTATATCTAAATTATCAGCATAACTGTAAAAAGCTTCAAGGTGTTCTTCTGTTGTTACTCCATCTGTGCCAGTGAATTTAGGCATATATTTTTTATACTCTCCCAGAGGCATAGGATTTAAAGGAACAGGCAAGACTAAAGGTCCATATCTAGCAACAACAATTCTTTCTATCTTCGTAGGTGCTTGTTGTCCTACCATGATTGGGATATGTAGAGGAACACTAGCAGAATGAATGGTAGGAAGTAATGTGATGGATGGCAGAGAAAAAGGGATTTTCTGGACTGAATGGGAAGCTCTATTTGGACTGAGATTCAAAGGGGAACTAACTACACAAGGGGCTGAATTAATCTCTGAAGGAATTTCCTTATTAACAGTGCTGGGTTCTAAATCTTCATACTGTATATTTTCAGCTACAACTTTATCTTTCAGAGATGCATGAGATTTCTTAGGCTTACCTGATCCTGATGCCCCTTTCTGTGATGCTTTCTTCGATTTTATAGTCTTCTCAGGGTCAGGCACTGGTTCAGCTGGTGATTTTTGAGGATTTCTTCGAGTGTGTCTCACAAACTGAGCCAGAACTTCAATGTGGAGTCACCAAAGGATAATCTTCCTCTAATGGAGTTGCCAGATAGATGATTACAACCAGAAATTATGTTCAAACCTTGTCTATCATCAAGGCTTGAAGCTGTGTCGTTCTCCCAGGGAAGCTGAGCTTCAATTCTCCTCTCCCCGGCAACGACGCCAATTAATGTTATCACCCCAAGAAACTCTCCTAGGTTGTATATCAGAGATGCTCGGGAACATTACAAACTCAACAAAAATGTTGGAAAATGGTGGATGAATGAAAGAAATGCTACATATTCAAGCCAGAAAACCACTTCTACTATGCTTAACCCCAAACATGGGTGAACACCCCCAGACTACAAGGCTTTAGACCACCAATTACTCACAGTTTAAGGAAAATGTGATAATGGAGAATACTGATAACACCAGCAGATGCACAGGACTCTGTGATGGCCAGCTGCAACCAGTTAATGGTCTGTAAATCTATTTCCTAATGCACAGACAGGATGACAGCTCTCTGGCATTAAAACAACAGAAACCTGCATACACATTCAATAATACTAACTAGATTCTAACACAGAGGTGGGATGACAGCCCCTCTAATGATAAACATCTACAGCACATGAATAAATGCATAAAAGGCATAGCCTGGAACAAAGAAGAAGAAGTGGAAAGTGAGTAATTAACAACAAAAGAAGCTTGCATTAGCTGAAAATGAAGACCAGAAGCTGCAGGTATCATAGTAGTTATAGTCTCCAGAAGTTGAAGCTTACATCAAGATAACATTCATCAACCTCATTACATCTTCTTTCTGGGTATATATGGAGGTTGAATACTTAAATCTCTGCTAACCTATGCGTGGAGGGGTCATAACTGAACACCAACCGCATTTACAATTAGACATGGGTCTCTAATACAATTTGATTGTTTTAATGAATCAATTTGACATTTACTGGTACTTTGATGTCCTTCTTGAGCAGGCGGAGTACCGTGTTTATCTGCTCAAGGCTGTCCTTCTCGTCCTTGGCCGTGCTGCTCTTTAAATATGGTTGCTGGGGATTCAATGCGCAACGTGCTGGTAGGAATTTGAACACTGTTATCCTTCGTCCCTTGGAAGCATGGCAGAGGCAGTGGACGCAGGCGGCATGGAAGAAGATCCACCATTGGATAGCATGGATCGACAGCAGGAAGCGCTTCGCAATAGCTATCGGGAAGAAGCGAGGATCAAATGTGGGCCGTTGGATGAAACAAGCAAATGGAAGAGATCAATCTACGGAGGAGATCGGAAGAAAGGGAAGTGGGAGATCGCGGGCCGTTGGATCCCGGGCACGGAGATCCAACGGTCGATGGGCACGAAAGTTGCGTGAAACTTAACGACCGGGAGACCGTACGCGGGGGCGGTAAGCGGTTTCCCTGCACCGCTCACGGGGGATGGGCGGTTTCCATACGCGGAGGAGCGATTGAGTAGGAATGAGACACGTGGCTGATGGGATGGCGGGGAAACCACTTTCCCCATGGGCTATTATGTGTGCAAGTTTGCGAGGCGGGAGCTGTGAACGCCATCAGATCTTGTGGCGGATGATCGAATGGCTGGGATAATCATGCACGTTTCGGGGTTGATGTGACAGAGAAAGCCACCGGCTCGGGATTTTGTTAAAGCTTAGGGTTATGAGGAAATGGTCATATGGCTGTTTTAACTCTGCGCTCAGGTTGAAAATGAAAACCCTTATATGTGATTTTAAACAAAGGACCCCGGGAAAGAAGAGAAATAAGGATGAACGAGGTGGAGGGTGGCTTAAATAGGGTCTTGAGAGAAAAACAGAGATAAAGGGGTTTAAAAGAGAATGAAGGAGAATGAAGGGGGAAGATGAAACCAACTGCTATGAACCTCTTGAAAGCACAACTTGCACTGCCAAAACTGCTTTTTTACCCATCAAAAGCTTAATCTTATAGCAGAGCTATCAATTCCTGCTTGATGTGACGCAGAATCATTTGTGGGATGTACTTATTGTCATGATCCATCATGTTGTGTTTGAGATCCCTTTGTTGTATGTTGATGGGATACTCATGTGTTGCTATGTATGTTTGCATTGAGATCCCTTTTATACCATGTTGGTAGGATGCTCATTATTCATCATGCATGAGGTTTATGTCATACTGATAGGAGTCCTTTTTTGACTAAGAGTTCCTGTAGTAGAACATCTCTTGGCGCCACTCCTGTGTGAGGGCATTTTCCTTGTATGATAGCGACATCACCTCTTATGTACATCATCATTATTGACAACAATTAATGCAATGCCCTACACCATCTTAACATCGGGGCCCGGAGACGTAGTCCCTCCTGGACGAACTTCGTTATCAATGGATTATGTTTTCATGTGCTGATGATTGTCATGTTCCTCTTCTTTACAACATGCAGATGTATTCATCTATGTTTTTTTTTTAAATGCAATTTAACACATCAAGAAAGTAAAAGGTCTTGGAAGGGTCCTTTGTCACACCCGGACTTGGATCAAGTGGTATCAGAGTGATCTCTGCATGGATGTGAATTACAAGTGTGAACAATGGAATGTGCAGCAACAGAGGATGAAAAAGAGATGTACGAGACCATGATCAAAATTTTCAAAAGGGTGGAAATAATGTATGAAAATCTATAGAAAGAGACAGAGGAAAAGGAGTGATTGCAGCTTCAGTTGCAAGCCACGGAAGAGGCCCTGGAAGAATTGCAGCACAACAAGCATAATCTTCAAAAAAAGAACACTGAACTGAAGATGCTTCTACATGAAGAGAAAGAGGAAAAACATAGTTTGGTATGACAGCTGCAAGAAAAGGACGAGACCTTGGAAAAGCTGCAATGTGACCCATGTGAGGTAAAAATAATTCTCTGAATTCATGTATGTTTCCTGATGAGGATTTCGTTTTTTTCGAAAATCATACCACAAGAATTGGCTCCAAACTCTTGAAGAAAATGGGGTATGAAGGAAAAGGCTTGGGCATTATTGGCCAAGGCATCGTCAACCCCATCAAAGTAGAAGAATTATCCTGTCAGACAGGACTTGGGTATGTTAGAAAGGAAGTTGGGGAATGCACCAAGACAGCTAGTGAACCACCAACAATAGATGATGAGAGGCCGTCATCAGTTCTTTCCAAGTCGACTGAGGAGGTAAAAGATGTTGATTTCCTTTTGGTTTCATCTTCACATAGTATGATTTCTATTGGAGATGTGGAGATCCCAATTACAGGGACGAACATGAGGCTCCTTACCAGGACGAGGCACGAGGATGAAAAAGAACTTGGTGTTAATAACCAAGGCATACCTCAACCTTTGGAGGTTGTGCATAAACATCAATTTGCAGGCTTGAGATACACCAAAGGAGAATGCTCGAAGGTGTCATATGCTTTTGAGACATCGTCGAAATCATCAAGGAAAGAGATTGATGGGAACACATCCCCATCATCCCATGGCAGTGCCCATGACAGGGAAAGAGCTGAGGCAAGCTCTCATCACCATACTTACACTCGAGACAGCAAGAAAAGGTATAACCACTCTTGATACTTGAATGTTCATTTCGATTATAATCATGTTTTTAATGATGAATGTAAAACATGGCATTAAAAAACATGTACCTTTTTTGGATTACATAACCATACATTTTCTAAGTGTTGGAAAAGAATGGAATCACACAAAAGGATGAGGCGTGAAATACCCTCTCAACAGCATGTAAAGAAACGGGTTAAGCAAATTTGGAGGAAGAATACCTATTGCAGTCATTGTGACAGAAGTGGCCATCAAAGAGCCACTTGTTGGAGGCTCCATCCAGAGCAGCGCCTTAAAGACAAAGTGTCGGTGCATGAACTAGGTGAAGTAGTTGTTCGAACATCGAATGCACCACAAGGAGGTGACCCATTCACCTTGATAAGTGAAAAATGGTTTCTAGATATGTTAGCTTGTCATGGTCGTGCTTTTGTAAATCATTTGTTGCATTTTAAAATGTAAAAGTGATGATGTGTTTTCCATCACTTGTTAAGCAACAATGATGTCTGGTCTTATTTTGAGTTGCATGATAAACTGTGAAAGTGATGTCGTGTTTCCATCACTTGTCAAAGAAAAAATAGTGTTTGGCCTTATTTTTGTAAATCATGTGTTGTAGTGATGATGTGTTTTTCATCACTTGTTGAAGCAACAATGATATGTTGGCCTTGTTTTCGTAGCTGGGGTATTGTGTCCATCTTGATGTAAACTTGACCACCAAGTATGTGTTATAAACTCATGGCAAGTGTGGGACGCTTGGGTCATTAGTTGGTCATGAAAGTCAAGCATGTAATTTGAAAAACAATGTACTACAGGTTGCAGAGATTGTAGGTGTCGACTCATCGCTTAAGGCTCCGAAGAACAAAGATGAAGGAGATGGAAGTGAGGCAGATTATTTTTCATGCTTTTGGAGGACCAAAAGCTCCTTAGTGGGGATGATTGATCGAGATGGCTCCAAAGACACACACATGACAAAGAGGGCTTATGGAAGCTTGAAAATCAAAGTGATCGGAATGCTTTCAAACCAGGACCAGAGAGTAGACCTCGTTGTCCTGATCGCGGCGGCGTGAACAGTTCGTCAATCCGAGCTCATATAAGGGAGAATGAGCTAGTCAAAGTTTTGGTTGAATTTTGCTGATTGGGCAAGTTTAAGGAGGCATCATTTTGGACAAAATCCGGCCACCAGATTTCGAGCACATTTGTGGCCAATTAATTTGACTCCTTCGATCAAATTTTGAAATTTTCGAAAAGGCCTTCATATTATTAAAAATTAAAAAAAATATATAAAAAAAGGAGGTGGTGGGCCACCACCCCCACCACCCCACGCCTCTCCATTATACACCATACGTATCAAATTGAGGAGGCCGGTGGGGATTGAACCCGCCCGGCCCACGTGGGCCAGCCCCCACCAAGCGGCCCCATGAGTGTATTACAATGACCCACTTAACATGCAAACAACCCCCATTTAATTAACATATTGCGGAGGGTACGGGGCGGGCTACCCAATGTAGACCTGACCCCCTAGATATGATGCGGGTTTAAAAAAAAATGGTTAAGTGCTATTTTGGAGTGGGCGGGGTTTGAACCTGACCCCCCTCCACGCAATCCGCCAACCATACCAACAACCCACGACGATCCTCATTGATACATCTGCCCGAAAACTCATATAAAACCTTCATTTCATCAATGCGCCCAAGGCAGCGTGGTGGAACCAGAAGTGGGCACAGAATTTGAGGTGATGTTTTTTTTAATTAATTTATCGCAGGTGGAACTATGACTGAGCGAAATTTTCAGGAGGGTGAAATTTTTGCAGTGTCCAAATTGGACAAATTTTATGTTGATCTTACACCTCTCGGTGACACGAACCTGATGGTGCAGTCAGTTTCTTGATATGAGCAACCAATTTGCAGAGGCCCTGGAAGAGAGAATCATTGAGGAATCTAGGGGGAATCTAAAAGATTCCTTGAGCCCCAGATTTCCACTTTCTTAGAATTTGGAAATTTGATAGTCGATTTTGCACTATTCGACACCACGAATCTGATGGTGCATTCAGATTTTCCATTTTCTCATTCTAATTTTTGACCACTTTTCTAAGTGGAGTGCAGGTGTCAGCATTTATGTGCGAGCAGTCATTTCCATGCGATTTGACGCCGTGATATTGATGGTACGAATAGCTTCAGCAGTTTGAAATCCTCTTCTTTAGATGGCCACTAGATGTGAGGTATATGTAGTATATTTATGTACTTCTTTTGCTATGCATTGTGCTGCACAGATCCCTGTTTGATGTTTGATGTGGGATCTTGTTTTCTTCCTTGCTTCATGATTCTTGCTTGATGTGATGTGGAATCATTTGTGGGATGTACTTGTTGTCATGATTCATCATGTTGTGTTTGAGATCCCTTTGTTTTATGTTGATGGGATACTCATGTGTCTCTATGTATGTTTGCATTGAGATCCCTTTTATGCCATGTTGGCAGGATGCTCATTATTCATCATGCATGAGGTTTATGTCATACTGATAGGAGTCCTTTTTTGACTGAGATTTCTTGTAGTGGAACATCTCTTGGCGCCACTCCTACATGAGGGCATTTTCCTTGTATGATAGCGACATCACCTCTTATGTACATCATCACTATTGACAACACTTAATGCAACGGCCTACACCATATTGACACCGGGGCCTGGAGACGTAGTCCCTCCTAAACGAACTCCATTCTCAACGGCTTATGTTTTCATGTGCTGATGATTGTCATGTTCGTCTTCTTTATAGCATGCAGATGTATTCATTTATGTTTTTTCTTAAATGCAATTTAACACATCACAAAAGTAAAAGGTCTTGGAAGGGTCCTTTGTCACATCTAGACCTGGATCATTCACTGGTTGCGCTTCTGCCCAACGAGTCAAATACTCCATTGCAGTGATAATGTACCTCGCCCCTATCTTCCCTTGTGGTTGAATGGGTCCTACAAAATTTATTTCCCACATCTCGAAAGGTTGCAACATCATTTGTGGATTCAAAGGCATTTCATCCCTCCGCGATGGCCTGCCTGTTATTTGACATACATCACACACCTTGAAATATGCTTTTGAATCCTGATGAAGGGTTGATCACCACAACCCTGCGCATAGAATCTTCTGTGTGGTTGCTCTCCCTGCATAATATCCTCCTGCAACGCCTCCATGAGCATCTACAAGGATGCTGCTTCGTTCGATCTTAGGTACATACCGTCACAATATGTCATCAGTCCCCATCTTGTATAGATGCCCAACAATGACAGAGAAATCTGCCGCACACACCACTAATTCCTTCTTTTGCTGGACAAAGTATCCTTTCGGTGCAGTTCCTGTTGTTAGGAAGTGTATTATATCCTCAAAATGACCATCCGTGACACATACTGCAAATAGCTACGCGTTAGGCAATCCTTATTCAAAGTTAGTAGGTCCCTCCCCTATTTCAATGTGTGACAGATGATCTGGTCCCACGTTCAATCGTCCAAGCTTCATGACAACTTAAAAATCGTACTCTTGGAACAATAAGAGCCATCTGCAGATTCACCCCCCCAACACAAGCTTATTGACTAGGTACTTCAACGCCGAGTGATCTGTATACATTTTAAAATGGCCTCCTAGCAAGTAGTGCCGATACTTTTGGAGCACATACACCATAGCTATCCCCTCGCGTTCAGTGGTAGAATAGTTCTTCTCTGCTTTGAATAATCTTTGGCTTGCGAACACGATAGGATGGTCCAAGCCTTCGCCTCCATCTTGTGTTAGTAATGCCCCCAACACTATACATGACGCGTCAACATGTACATGAAACTCTTTCTTCCAGTCTGGGAAGGTTAGAATTGGCACGGTAACCATCTTTTCTTTCAATATATGCAAGATTTTCTTATAGTCATCGTTTCAGCAGAATGTGACATCCTTCTTCAACAATTTTTCCATCGGCACGGTGATCTGGGCATAGCCTTTGATAAACTTTCTGTAATATCCTGTATGTCCCAGAGTAGCGCGCAACTGTTTCACACTCCTCGACGCTTCCAAGTTTAGTATCACTATGATCTTCGTGGGATCTACCATCAGTCCTTGTGTGCAAACCACATGCCCCAATAGGTTCCCAAAAGGAACGAAAAACATACACTTCTTGAGATTGAGCGCAATTTGGTGTCTTCGACAAGTATCCAGAATGAGGCGCAAGCTTGCTACGTGGAACTTAACTAGCCCAAATACAGTCTAGTCATCAAAATATACCTCCAAGAACTTATGAATAAATTCCTTAAATGCCACAACAACCATGCGTGAAAAGATTGCACGTGCATTCTTCAATCCAAACGACATTACGGTGTATTGAAAACAACCCCACTCAGTCGCGAAGGTTGTCTTGCTTCTATCCTCTGGTGCGATTTTTATTTGGTGGTACCCAGAGAACCCATCAGTGAAGGAATATGATTCTTGGCCACCTAAATTTTCCAACACTTCATTCGTGAATGGAGTCGGGAAAGGATCATGCACACAAGCGTCATTCAGTTTTCTGAGATCCACGCATATCCTTATCTCATCCTTATGCTTTTTCTCTTGCACCACCATAGGGCTTACCTAATCAGATTCTTCCATAGGCTCAATGATGCCTGCCGCTAGCATCTTGTCTAGCTCTAAGCAGACCTTCTCCTTGTATTTCGGATTGAGGCGGTAAAGCCTCTGCTTAACTGGCTTCGCGTCGGGTTTTAATGTGATCTTCATCACTCCTAGGTTGTCGATTATTCCTTTCAGATTCGTGAACTTGGTAGGGAATAAGTCTTGGTATTCATGGAGCAATTCAACGACCTTATCCATTGTCACGTCGTCCCAGTAGTCTCCAATCTTCGCAAATTTGGGTTCTGCCTCTATACTAATGTTCACTTGTTTTGTTTTCACTAGTGCGGTTATATCAGGGTTCTCAATCTGTGGCCCTTGAACCTCACGGTGGCCTTCTGTTTTCGAAATGTTGATCTTCCACGGATCCTCATCCTCATCTTCAGCAGTTACATTATAACATTCAAGCACGTGACTCAACTGAGTAGCCCATTTAGGTTGAATTAGGTCTAAATGATCCTGCGGTATCCTAAAGATGGTTGTTTTTGCCTCTTGTAGCACCTCATCAATACTGTCAAACCCGTCCTCAAAACTGAATGTCATCATGAATCCTTTATGTAGGATATCCCAGTCGCTTGTCCCATGGCGAAGCTCTATTTCTATATACCAATTCATTGGGATAACATTCAGGATATGACAGAATAGGTGCACCCACTCAGGTTGGGGCTTTTCTCCATAAGCCTGCATCCATTTGGCCAGATGTGCACACGGATCATTCTGCCCATCGTACTTGTCTGTCAATCGCATCTTAGGCTTCCTAAATCATTTTCTCATCATCCTCCTACATTCGCGCCAATCATCAAAGCTCCCCTTGTGTGTACCCCACCATCTTGCGGGCATAGCGTGTAGTGCCCAGTCCAAGGCCTAGAAGCACCGCTTTTCTGGTATCTCCCTTTCAAATGCATCCAAAAAGATATATACCTCATTCAGATCATCAAAAATAGGTAGATTTATTGCCTCTGATGACACACAGCGTAGCAACCAGGTCATCATGTTGCAATTCAGCGTAGTTACTTCATGTAACCGATTCTCCCAGCATTCTATTTCTTCGTTGGAATCCGAAGTGTAGGAACTCTTGCAATCCCATGTAATTCGTCCATCCGCGGTGGGATTCACCCAGTCTTGGTCTCGCGCTGTTATCTTATAGATGAAGTCTAGATCATCATCACTCTCATAATCGCAAACTGGTTTCGTATAGCGCGATCCTTCAGTAGGATCCAGGGGTATTATTAGGTGTAGTTATTTCTTCTCAAAGATCATCTTTTGCTTCTTCAGATTGATTACCCTGTTCATATCAGTAGCCTAATCAATTCCCAGGAGCACAGGGTAGGGATTGCTATCATCCAGTATCTCTATTAATTCGAAATCCGCCAATGCACTTGCTCCCTCAATGTCCACGGCCACCCCCTGCAGCTGCCCCATGGGGATGATTTTCTGTTGATTTTCCATCCTTAGTTGAATCGGAGACCGTTGCAGCGTAGGTCTCTCCATTCGCTCCCAAGTCTTATTTGTAGGACATTCGCATCTGACCCCAAGTCCAAAATGACCTGATCCATTTCATACTCTCCTATTTGTGCGGTTAGTCTCATCTCCCGTCCCATCCTTGTTTTATGCTTGCCAATTTTTCATACCATGCGCGGCTCACCTGACGCAGTCCCAACACATCTATTAATGAGTTCTTGTAACCCTTTCACAGCCTTATTGTCGCGCATTAACTTCATACAGGTTTCCAGGAAAGTTGTGAGCATAGAAGGGTCTATCTTCGGCTTGGGCTTGTCCTTGCTTCATGAGGTGGAGGCCTTAGCGAAGCTCTTCTTAGCTTCCATGAAGATTTCACGAGCGCACTCCAAATCAAACTCAACCTTTTTCATCAGGGCTTTGTGAATCCATGTACTATCTTGTGAATCAGTGTTTTTTGGATAATTGGATTTTAATTTTCAAGATTATTTTTAGTGTACTATTGAATTAGTTCAAGGTGGATTTATCTAATCCAATAATGCAAGGAAAGCACTAGAAAAAATAAAGAATAATATTGCTGGTAAAATTCTACATACAAACACTTAGATGGATTAAATGTCATTTGCATATTCTCTTTAAATAACGGGATCATTTCATATTTAAGATGCAAGTTGCTATTTAATGTGACTAATAAAATCTCTTTAATTTAATTAGATTGAGACTGAATGTTAAACCAATTGAAATTTACCTCAATTTTGACAAATTCAACCCAAATTTCAACGCTGAGACATATCCTTCAACCACTTAGATCTCCTATTTAAAAGAGGGAAATAAAAAATGCATTGTATACATACAAATATTAAAAAATATCTAAACAAAAAGAAATGAGAAAATGTAAATGTGCACATTATAAAATAAAAATAAATATAATAACATTTACAAATATACACATTTTACAAATATACACATCTTTTCATAATATAGTCACTACAATTATAATACTCGTTAACATTAAAAAAATATAGTCAATAATAAATAAAAGTAAGTATATTCCATATCTATAAACGTACACATGTGATCCAAAATCCAAATTAAGCATATAGATAGGAAGTATGTAGATCCAAATTACGCATATAAATAAGAAGTATGTAGAGGATGACCATACCTATAACACAATTGGACAATTCATATGAATGGAAATGGTGGACCGTGGATTTGAAAACAAATTGTGACATGGAAAGGATGGTTGATACAAAAGGGATAATTCATATGGATAGAAATGTTGAGTTCTGGATGGATAATAAAGTATATAATAACATAGAAAAATTAGTTTATATATATGTAATAAAATAAAAATATTATGAAAAATCTATATTACTTGGAAAACAAGAGAAAAGGTGATATTTTTGAGGTTCCAAGATAATAAATGAAAAAAATAAAAATAAATACAACTTATGCATTAAAAGTTTTTACCATTGTGATGGATTTCTTTATTTAATAATTTAAAATATATATATTTTTAAAATTATCTAAAATTTCATATTTCATAATTCAAATTATATTATTTCTTAAACTTAGGAATAATAATAATAAATAAATTTTAAATGATAATTTAAAAAATCATATTATATTTTAATTAATTTAAAATACATTAATTTTATGGAATAATAAAAAATTAATTTAAAATACATTAATTTCATGGAATAATAAAAAATTTAGATAAGAAAATAGAAAAAATAAAAATTGATATTACTCAATTTTTAGATGCCTTATTTGCACAAACTTAACTCAGAAGCATATAAATTTCTTATTTTACATTAGGATATGTAAAAGAATGACACATATCATATCATATTATATTATAATAAAAAGCATGTATATATCCTATTTAATATTAGGAGAAGTGAAAGAAGGAAACATATTATATCATATTTTAATAATGAGCAAGAGGTTCAAAACTCATAAAATTTGTATATTTTTGTTTTTAATTTTATTTTATTTAAGTGTAGTGATATAAATTTTAATTGTGTTTTGTTGTTTAAATTGTTATATCTATATTTATATATATTAGAAAAATTAAACCAATCGCAATTTAGAATTTAAATTTTGGTGAGAATTTAAACTTTGAATCTCTCAATTTTTACAAAACTCACATTACATTCATCACCAATTAAACTATCCCCTCCCATATATGTCTTAGAAAACTTTTAACTATCCCATCCCATATATGTTTTAGAAAACTTTTAAAATAATTAATTTATATAAATTCATTTATATAAAATCACAATTTCACACATTTTTAATTCTTAACTAAATTTCAAAATTTTAAACAAAATCAACCCAATTAAAAAGTTAAAATTAAAAATTCTAAATAACAAGTTAATTAAACCAGTGCCCACTTGGTTTGTGGTGAACTAGGAACCAATAGTTCAACATTTTTTTAATGAAGAGAAATGGAACCGACTCATGAACGTAGACATTAAAAGTTTGGTATATCGACGATGATTAGGGTTGTCAAATCCTCTAGGTTTTGTTGTATTTGTTGGAGGCCGAGTCGAGACAGAGATTGTCAGTCTCGGGAAGAGACAAGACTAGTGTGGTTCAGCCTTTCCCACAACAAGCCTGCATCCATTTTTTTTTCCACATCCGAACCAAATTCATATCTCGCAATTAACAACTGCAGGCCCAGTGGCAGCAGGCATAGATATTGCAGGCGGGCGGGCTGGCAGGCATGACGCCAATACTAACTACCTTTTAAAGAAGAGAAGACGATCCTCCAGCTTCAGTTGATGCGGATCATACTGATAACATTCACATGGGTTGTATATATTGGATTCCCCCGGGGGAATGTCCGCTTTTCAAATAACAATACAAAGAATTTATAAAAGCCAAGCAGCCAGCCGCTGCTGGGGACCGAGGTCGTCGGGATCTTGATGGTCTTTATTCGTGAAATTATTGCTCTGAGAAGAGAAGAAGGTGCAATGAAGAGGGTCGAGTCCGTGACAGAAGGGGGTGTGGGAATCTGCTGGAACCTGCTGGCAGCTGTAAAGCTTGACCTTTTGTCTTGAGACACGGAGTCTGAAAGTATGCAAAGTCCTGGCCTATTAATTCCATGGAATAATTTAAGCAGCTTGCAAGTTGCAGAGTTCCCAGATGCCTTTTCTCTCAGACGACGTTGTTAAGTCACACATGCATATCAAACATTGTATTAAATTGTTTGATATCAAATGGGGTTTTAAATATCTGAATATTGATTTAGGGTTTCATATATAGATAGGTGTAGTTTAATTTATAAATTAAGTAGTTTTTTTCATAATAATTTTTTTGGTTAATTTTAATCAAAATTTTACAGGGATTTTTAAAAATTTGAGTTTAAATTACTTAATCTACATAATATTTTCAATGCTACATAAGTTTATATATTCAAAAATATGTTTTAAATAACAAAAATTCTTGAAATTGTATTGCTAAATTTTGGTGAAAAAAAAACTATATGAAAAAAATCATTTAATATTAATGATGATAAATATATGACTTTATTTTTATTATATATATTTATTATATAATATTGAGAATAAATTTTAAAATATTAATAGGAATAATAAGATTAATATTATTTTTTGTTAATTGTTAATTGAGTTTAGGTGTGGTGGAATAGTTGTTCTGTTTGGTTAGATTTCTTCTCAAAGTTCGTATCCAATGCTCATTAGTTTTAGGAATAAAAAATATATTTAATTATTTAAAATAATGTTAATTTAACTATATTTTATAAACATTTATTTTGAGTTTAAATTTATTAAATTAGTATGCGTTTATTAACTTTGTATATATACCTATTATATTTTTTAAAAATATCAAATTTTAATTTAAAAAACATTTTTACTTTACACTTACTAGGTGTTGAGAATGATCAAATTTTTCAAAATGCGAACCTCATTTTGAGTACAAAACTTCACGAAACGTTCCTAGGATCAAATCTTTCAAGATGCAAACTTCATTTTTAGTGCAAAATTTGAGAAAAATTTTGCGAGAGATTTGATTCCTCTCAATTCTTGGTAGATTCAAATTTAATGGTTTTTAGTAATATTACTTATATTTATATAAATTTTACACTTCTATTATGTGTAAATTTTATGTTAAGTACAAAAAGAATTATATATCTCTCATGTATTGAATTGTAAAGAAACATTTTTTCAACACATTTTGGTTAATTATGCTAACTTTAATGGTTGTAGTAGTTGTGAAGGAAGATATAATCCAAAACCACTTTATAACCTACAATTTCAAGATTAAAGGAAATATATTCTATCTTGTCCTTTTAATGGAAGGAATCATTTTCCGAATTGAAAGCATAGTTATGACTAGGTACCTTATAAGAAGAAGTTAAACAACATTTAACACGAGAGGTTTCCTAAAATTGCTTCTAACTTTAGCCAAGAACACCACCTTTGCTCAAATGGGATGACATAAGAATGCCTAGACTTGGCTCAACCATTGGAATAAATGAGGAGGTCATTTTGAAAATTAACAATATTATTACATCACAATTTAAGGAGAAATTGTGGGTCAATAAAAACTTTTGGTGATAGGGTGTACTATTAAAACACTCATTATGTAAAGATTGTCAGTTCAACTACCAATTTACTTGTGTCCATTGTAAGGGAAGTTGTGGGGATTTAGTGGTTATAGTGGTAGTAATTGGAATTGAACTCATGTCACAAGAGTATGAGCCTTAACTCATGTCACAAGAGTATGAGCTTGACCTAGTTACGAGTTTCTCAAGTTACAACAAACAAGAAGACAAAAAAAAGCATTGTTAAAATAATAACAAATTGACATGAGCTTCATGAGCATTAGCTAACTCACTTTATCTTGGTTGGTTGGGAGGAATAATTATTACCCACTCTACCTTGGTTTAATTCTTACAAATGACATGGTGAGTTCATAATGAGTATATTGTTGTAAGGCCTCATAATGAGTGTATTGTTGTAAGGATTTTCATTTTATTGTTGAATAGCCTTAGGATTGTAGATTTTTGTAGTCCTGTGTTAAGCCGACTCTCAAGTGACATTGATATTATATGTTTAGTTGAAACATGGGAACTTTCCCTTCTATAAGAAAAAAAAAAATAAATAAAAATTTCCCATATAATATCTTGGAAGAATATATTGACAATATGTAGAATGAAGGTAATATCCTCTTTTCATGAGACTTTAATGATAAAAACACAACAATTAAAATATTCCTCAAAGCAATGGTTTCAATCCCATTTATCACTATAAGAGGACCTTATTTTAGCTAATAGATACAAAAAAAACTCCCAACCATGTATCTTTATAAGAGGACCTTATTTTAGCTAATAGATACAAAAGAAACTCTGAAGACCTGACTTGTACTGAGTTGGTCAAATTTTGTAGTCCTCAAGACTTAATAATTGCAATATCATAATCAACTAACTAAACTCCAACTAGATGACTTACAATCATGAGCTTCACAATAGTGACATGGATCATGTGTTATCCAATATCCCTATATCCAATTTTGACAAAAGTAAAATTGTTATCTTCTTAAAGGATTTAAATAAGGATTTATGTGTTTTAACTTAGAAAGATAACATTGAAAACCTCTGTCATAATTTTACTACAACCATCTCTCTTCCCTTAACAAGATCTCTATCAAGGTATCCTAGAAAAATAATACTAGAGAAAGCAACCCTTGGTATGATCATGATTGTAAAATTGCTAGAAAAACAATTAGGGGTGCTCTTAATGAATCTTTAAAACTTGATAAGATAAATGTGTACAAAGTTCTTATTAAAAAGAAGAAAATGTATTATATATATATATATATATATATATATATATTCTTGAAACTATCTAAATTGGATCCTAGTAGCACTGGCGGGAAATTCTAATTGTAAAACTAAAGAAAATAATGTAATTCCCTTACAAAACCATAATTCCTATTTTAAAAATACTTATGAATCCCCTCATTCCATGGACAACAATCTGAATGCCCAAATAGAGGATGAGATCTTTTCAATAGAATACATTGAGCTTGGAGTTAAGTGGTTTAGAATTAGAAAAGATAAAGACATTGAAGGCTACCAAGTTTAAACTTTTAAAATAGGAGGGCCTACCCTCAACCCTCGTGTACACAAGCTCTTCAATACGGCAGTGAGGGCTTTCATGATATATGGATAAAAACATTTCTTCTGATCATAGGACCATTATGATTAGTCACATTTTAACCAAGTTGTTTGAATTATTTTGGACAAGAATAATTACCCAATGGCTAAAAAACTATGACAAAAGAGGTAAAGACCAAGCTAGGTTTAGGAGACATCATTCAACTATGGACCAAAGAGTTAATAATCTTAGAATCATTTAGGAGTGTAACAATAATATAAGTAATATATTTTTTTTGTTGTATTGAATTTGTAAAGATTTTGACACCATTCAGGGGACAAACTTGTTGAAGAGGTTGGAATAAATAATGGTTCCTCTTGAGTTGAGGGTTTCTATGACAAGGTTGTATGAGAATGTTATTTTATTCTTGAAATTTTTGTTTCAATATCGGTATGACTATTAACATTGACAAAACAAAATTCATGATAATCAAATCTAGAAAGATTAGATATGATACTTTCATGTATTTCAAAAAGAATTCGGAGGAAGTTCCTTCATAAAAATATCTTGGAATCAATATCCATAAAAAGATCAAATGGAAATATAATATTAAAAAAATGATAAATGGATAATGAAATATTATTATGGGCTTCAAAACAATTGTAAGTGAGTAGACATTTCAATATGGGATAAAGGAAACTCTTTTTGAGTAGGGAGGCTTATTCCACAAACAATGTGAAGACGATGTGTAAGTATGTCTATCCCTCTTAAAATATAAATAAAATATTCTCTAAATAGATAAAAAATGTTGGCTATAATAAAAAGTACAAAAATTATCCTATGTGTATTTAATTAGTTGTCCATATGACAAAATATAATTTCATTTAAAGTAAAAAAAAATGTTTTGAAACACATGATAAAAATAATTATTTTAATGTTGTATAAATAAAATATCCAATGTGAATTATGAATAAAATATTTTAATATGAATTAATATTGACATATTTTTAAATATATTAATAATAAAAAACCAATTTAATGTAGGTTTATAAAATGACTCAATACACATGTTATGTAATCTTTATAACATTCAAAAATATAATTTAGACAATAAAAAAATACACATTTATTTTTTGCAGTCTAAAATAAGTTTGCACCTAAAGAATTAAAAAATTACATTTCTTTTGAAGTCTAAAATAAGTTTTCACATAAAGAATTTTATTATCTAGGCTCATGTTAATCCATGTTGAGCAGAGAGGCTCATTCTACAACCCAATGTGAAGGGGATGTGTAAGTATGCCAATCCCTCTTAAAATAGAAATAAACTATTCTATAAATAGATAAGCAATGTAAGATATATATATATATATATATATATATATATATATATATATATATATATATATATATATATATATATATATTTATATTTATGCTGGGGTTCACGAACACCCTGGTCAGTGAGTGGTCGCTACGTCCACGGGAAAATCGCCCCTCGGCCTACTAGCAAGACCTAACCCTAAGGGCTTGGGGTAGAATTGACCTTGTGACCTCCTGATGACCTCCCGATGGAAGGCATGGTTTTTGACCAACTGAGCTAACCCTTGGGGCTAATATATATATGTTATGCATATTTAATTAGTTGTCCATATGACCTAATATAATTTCATGTAAAGTAATTAGAAATAAAAAAAATATGTGAATACGATGTTTAAATCTTATACTTTTTAAAAATATTTAAACACGACTATCAACTTCATATATATTTATATATAGAAGAAAAATGTTAAAATAAAATAATGTAATGTCATATAGAATAAAATATCCAATGCTATTTATAAATAAAATATTTTAATGTGAATTAATATTGATGTATTCTTAAAATATATTAATAATAAAATGGCTCAATAAAGAGGTTATGCAATCTCTATAACATTCAAAAATACAACTTAGACAATAAAAAAGTACCATTTTTTTGCACTCTAAAATAAGTTTGAACCTAAAGAAATTTGATCCCTCTAGGCTCATGTTAAAACTGTGCTTAAGATTGATCTATGCTGGTTTAAGACTCTCATCCCTCCTATTATTTTATATGGATGTGAGATTTAGTGTTGCATTATCTTGAGAGAAATATGGAAAAAGGTAGAGCAAATCCAACGAAGTTTATAACCTACAATTTCAATATTAAAGGAAAACACACCATATCCTATCCTCCTAATCAAAGCGAGCCTTTACCCCATTGAAAACATGACTATGAATAGACATCTTATGTATAATCATGATTAGACACTTGGGAATAAAGGAGGAGATCATTTTACAAAACAAGGATAACATTCAAAATATTACTACCTCAAAATTTAAGGAGAAATTGTGGAATGATAAAGAGTTAGAGAGAGAAATAAAATTAGGATATTATAAAGAGCTGATGAACCCAAATCTCTAAAATAAAAATGATCTTTCTGTCTTTACTAGTGAAGAAGAAATAAACATAATAAAAAATAAAAAATAAATAAATAAATTGTTAAAATAAAAACAAATTCTCATAATTTTTTAGAAAAATTAGAGGTTGGCCAATTCCCAAAACACATGGAAAAGTTGATCACCTTTGTCACATGATGAGGGTTAAAGATGGAAATAATATTATCTTAAATTGTGTATATTGTAGAACTTATACTCATTAAATCTAAATTTCAAAATATTTGTTTTTTTTTTTCTGAATAAAGGCTAAACTATTATATTAAAAGAAGAAAAGTTATGTACAAAGAGGAACAGGCCTCTGAGGGTGCATGGGGTCACCCTCTGTCAAAAAACACAGCAGGTGCTCATGGCTACCTGGATTACAAAGATAGAGATGATGACAAAGAGAATGAGCAAAGCTGTAGCTGGTAGCCTTCTGACTTACAAAAAGAGATTCTTCCAAAAGAACAGCAGCAGCATAATTTAAGAACCATTGGTACCTTGCATGCCGATTGTGTCGTGCTGCTGATAACATTATGCCAAACGAGGGTAGAGAGCCCGTTGAATCCAGAGTTCTGGATGAACTAAGAACTCTAGAAGGCTCACTACCTGAAAACAAACAACTGGGCCCTTCTATACCAGAAGAGGTCCCTCCAAAACTCCAAAACATGTTCATTAAGCGGCTGAAGAAGCAGAAATTAAGCATTGTTGTCAATTCCTGGCTTGATGGCATCTTCATTCATTTCCAGACGGTTGCTGAACTGATTGCTGAAGCGAACAGGTTGCTGAAGCGCGTGATCTGGTTGCTGAGACGAACCCAGAACAGAAACAGGCTCCACAGGGTTGACATCACCAGGAGGATGATTGTCAATATTTTCAGCCACAGCTAGTGCCCGGGCGCTACCAATTTGCTCCTGCTCCCCATCAACCTCTTCCTGACTGTCCGAATCTTCCTCCTCCTCCGTCGCAATGACCGTTATCAGCAGAGAGATACGAGACTGGTTTCTCCGGCATCTAAAAGTGCAGCGGGATGTATGAACTTGACTGTCTAAGGGGTCCGACTCCTCTGAGGGAGAAGACGGAGGCTCCACCATGGCAATCGGCGGAATTGCTCTTACCTGAGCCTCTTGCCGACGACTTATCCCCCAAACACCTCCACGCCTTGGGACTCCTCGTTGTCTCGGCGCCATGAGCAGGGGATAGCCCTCGTTACTTACAGTAGGAGGCGGAGTTTCAAGACTCAGAGCCTTAATTCTACCACCCAGATCCACCTCAATAGCAGCAATGACCCAATTATGGTTCCTTGCAATTCCTTCCTCGGTCAAGAGCCAAGAACGCACAGTCTGAACAGAGGTTAGACCTCTGCAACTACTTCCACCGCTAGAGCTCGGCTCCTTTCCAGACTTCTCAGAAAACATCATACCAATAGACCTCACATACCATACCTGGCTCATATGCGCGATTAAATAGAACTCGGTGCTGAACAATCTGGATGCAACTATGCCGAAACTCATCGAATCAAAGTACATGGTAATCAATTTGCCTCGCTTGAGGCCATCTCCCTTCTGCAGAGCCATCTCCTCAACATTTAACTGCATTAATGCTTGGCAGGAACGATTTATGTAACCGTCCTGACAATCAACCTCAGGACACCAGCTGCCCCTCATTGCAAACTTCCAAGTTTGTCCAATTGTCACCCGCATCCGGGTAATTTCAAAATATTTGTTACCCTATCAACTTTCCTAAATTTAAAATGAAAAAATCTCTAATACTTTTATAAAAAAATAATAATTTCTTTTTAACTCTAAAAATAAAATAGTAAAAAATTTCATATATATAACAAACTAACTAACTAACTTGAAATAAGCATTTTTTCAATAAAAATTAATTATTATCATTATCAAATTGTATTTAAATTATATGATATATTTATCAAATTGTATTTAAATAATATGATATATTTAATTTTTATTTGTTTATATCTAAAATAATTTATTCCTCTGATTTATTATTGTATTTTTTATTTCCTCTCCTCTTTTAAAAAATAAAAATTATTAAAATTATAAATGCGTATTATAATCTTTACAGTTTAGTATAACTATTAATAAAAATTTGACTTTGTTTGAAAGAAAAGAATTTTAGTATAAGTGAAATATCATTGGAAAAAATATAATTAATCCCAATATTCTAAGTTATAAAGATTAGGGGAAGCACATATCCTTTGATCGATGCTTTTTCACGATTATTTTGTGAATTGTATGTTATAATTTGTTAAGTAAGAATAGGTTATTATATAATTTATACAAGAATTTTTTTAGGTAGATAATATATTTATCATTTTTTTTTTAAGAAACGGGTAGTGGATATATTAGATATTTGGCCTTAATGCTAAAAATCAGATTACAAAAGGTGAGTCTAATTCCACAAGTACCGTGCAACCACGCAAGGCCATGGCATTTATGCTTAGCTCACAATGACAACTATCTAAATTAAGGAATTGGTTCCCATGTTTCCTGTCCGCCTTTGAGTAAGGCTCCAGCCATAAGGAGGGTTGCTTTACTGGCTTCAATGTCTGCCTCCTTATTATTAGCTCTCAACACATGATAGAAATTCAAATTCTGGAAAGAGTCTCCAAGGTCTATTATTCTGAAGATTAGCGTTGCAAGCCTTAGATCTGTTGGCTTAGAATGTGTCACCATAGTGTTGATGATGACTTGAGAGTCCCCGAATACATTAGCCTCCTTGATGTTCAGCACTTTCAAAAACTTGAGCCCTTGGAAAAGAGCCAAAGCCTCAGCTTGAATGCTAGAAGTAATGCCCAAACCCCAGGCGAAACTGTGTATCCTTATGCCATCTGGATTCAAAATGATGCCTCTTGTGCCAACTCTTCTAGGATTGGCCTTTGCAGCCCCATCAAAAAAGAGAGAGTATCTCTGTTGCTTTTTATTCCAATCCTGGAATTCTTTTGCTGAAACTCTTATTTGCCAATCTTTGGAGAGGGAGATACTATTTGCAATTTTTTGGAATTGAAGATCAAGAGAGGAGCCCCAATTTATATCTTGTTGGCTGAGATTTAAATCTTCTTTATGGTGTCTCAGCTCTTTTAGTTGGGATTTAATCTTAACTACCACAAGCTTGGCATCCTATTTGTAGTTTTTGAAAATCCTTTTATTTCGATCAATCCAAACATGCCAATAGATTATTTTAGGAAGAGCAGACCAAGCAGCTCTGATAATTTTGTTTCTTGGGGGAGGTACAAGGTATCTTTGCAGCCATTTAGAAAAAAGTTCAGGAATGGAGGAAGGCAACGCGAAGCTAGAACTCAAAGTTCCCAACAATTATGTCCAAATCTGCAAAGTGAAGGTGCATTCAAGCATCAGATGAATAACACTTTCCTGATTTACCTTACAAAGGTTGCACCTTGAAGGACCGTGGAAACCACGCTTCTGAAGATTTTCATCTGTCAAGATTTTGGAGTGACATAGCAGCCAGTTGAAGAAGTTGATTTTAGGCAAGGAGGGATAATGCCAAATCCCTTTCCACGACTCAGGGTTCATGGCCACGTGAGGGCGCTCACACAACTTGGCGTAACCTTGAGCAATGGTGTATCCACTAGCCAGCGTACCCCATCCTCGTGAGTCTTGATTTCGATCCAGTGAAGGAGCCAATCCATGGAGTTTGGAAAGTAGGATCTTGTGCTCCAAAGATAAATCTGGGGGCATTTGAAGATTCCAACCAGCCCAGCATGAATTCTGCCAAACTGAAATGTCCCACAGAGTATGCATTCCAGCCTCATTCATCCATCTGCGTAGCACTTGAAGCGAACGACAGTCTCCCAGCGGCTCGTTGTTCAATATTTTGTCTGTCCAAAGATTGATCCTTTTTCCATTACCAGGAACCTAGAAGGCATGAGCGTTGATGAGAGAGCAGGCTTTGTTGCAAAGCTTTAGAAAGGGCGTATTTGGATGCGTCCTAGGGTGATCTAGGCAGCGAGAACACTGGCCTTTGAAATATTTTTTCCAAAGAGCTAATTGCGCCCAACCAGGATTAGGAGCAATAATTCTCCAGATTAATTTAGCTCCCATTGCAATATTATGGTAGCCAAGATTTTTGAAATTTAAGCCTCCTTCCAACAGCGGTTTGGAGATGGATTCCCAGCTAACTAGCAAAATCTTTTTCTCATTCTGCTTGCCCCCCTTCCAAAAAAATTTCCGAATGATCTCCTCCATTTTTCTGAGAATACCAGAGGGAGCAAGAAGGACAGAAAACTGAAATAAGGGAAGACTGGAAAGAACAGATTTAATGAGGACAGACTTACCAGCAATGTTAAGCCAGGAAAAGCCCCAGGCAAGCAACTTGTTCTTGTATTTCTCCAATTGGGGGAGCCAATCTCTGCTGTAGGCTCTTTTGAGGAAAACCGGGAGGCCCAAGTACTTGAAGGAAGTCTAGTTTGAGGATGTGGCGAAACCAAAGGTTCTAGAAATGGAATTAAGCAAGCTAGAAGTGGTGTTCCAGCAATAGATATGACATTTGTCATTGTTTAGACTACTTCTTGAAACCATGCAAAACTCGTCCAAAGCTCTTTTAAATCTGGAGGCCATAAGCACAGAAGCTGCTCCCAATAACAAGGTGTCATCCGCAAAGAGGGCATGATTTATGTTTTTAACACCTCTTGCAATACAGAGTCCAGTGATATCCTGATCTACCCTTTTTTTTTATCTAGGTAGAAACTGAGGACAGAGGCTTGAAGAACAAATAGAAGAGGTGAGAGAGGGCACCCCTACCTGAGCCCTCTCGTGGCTTTGAAAAAATCAGCAGCTCTGCCATTTACTAAAGGGGCAATCCAAGGCTCCAAGATGCAAGCCCGAATCCAGTTTATAAAATTCTCCCCAAATCCAAGCTTGTGTAAGACTTTCAGTAGAAAGCTATGCCTAACTCTATCGAAAAAATTTGCTAAATCAAGTTTGACAACCATACCTTTTTCATTGCGACTCAGGCTTGAGTGGATTGCCTCTTGGACTAGAATGAAATTGTCCACAATCTGTCTACCTTGAATGAAGCCTCCTTGGCTTTTCGGTATGATTTTGGGGAGGATGGGCTTCATTCTATTAGCGATGACTTTGGTGATCAATTTGTAACCAATATTGCAGAGCGAAATTGGGTGAAACCTGTTAAAGGAGTTGGCCCCCTTCTCTTTGGGAATGAGAGCCATAAAAGCAGAGTTTGTGCTGCCTTCGATTTTCTGGCAAACTTGGGATTTTAGAACCATTTTGTAGAGATCTTTTTCCACAATAGGCCAGCAAATTTGGAGGAATCTGGCTGAGAATCCATCCGGTCTAGGGGTTTTGCCTAGATCCATGGCAAAAAGGGCATCCTTGACTTCATTCTTGGTGACTTTAGCTTCAAGGAGGTGATTCATTTCAGCAGAAATCAAGGAGGGGACCACATCCATCATATCTGAATTTTGATCCAGATTTATATCTTCACTATACAGGCTTTTAAAATGAAGGGAGGCTACTTTTTTGATGTTTGCATTATCCTTGTGAATGATAGAACCATCTTTGATTTTGGAAATGGAATTGGTACATTTCTTGGCCTGAGCTTGTTTGTGAAAGAAAGAAGAATTCCTGTCCCCTGCTTTAAGCCAAAGACTACGAGACTTAAGTCTCCAGTATTCTTCCTCAGCTAGACAAGCCTTGTGATAGTTTTGTTGAAACAGGGCTTCTTTATCTAGAATCTCTTTTGTTATGTCAGCTGTTTCAGCTTGAAGATGGTGAATTTCCAGAGCGTGTTGAATATTTTTTCTTTCGTTGGCTGGATTGGGCAGAGATTTGACCCAGCTTTTCAACGCCCTTTTCACTCTTCTGAGCTTCTCTTCCCAGACGAAAAAGGGGGAGCCTTTGACTGGCTGCAACCAAATGCCCTTAACTAATTGCATGAAGTCCAATTCCTTAGCCCAGAGCGGGCTAAATCTGAAGGGAATAGGTCCAAGATCAAGCTGAAACACGAGTTCCAGCTTGATGGGTTTATGATCGGAAGTACTGCAAGGGAGAATATGGACTCTAGCCTCTAATCCAAGAAGAAGAAAAGAGCTTTGAAGAAAGAATCTGTCCAACCTGGTAGCTATGTGGCCAGGACCAATTCTTTTATTAGTCCAAGTGAACTTGCCAGAGGTTGGCTTGATGTCTAGTAGGTCCCAATCCTACATAAGGTCCTCTACCCATTCCCTAGCCGGATCACGAACAATGTTGCCTCCTCTCTTGTCTGCTGATAGGAGAGTGAGGTTGAGGTCTCCGACAATGATGATATTCTCGAGATTAATTAGATCTGCTTGGTTTCTTAAGGAGTCCCAGCAGGCCTTTTTTTCCCCTGGCGTTCACAGGAACATACACGTTGAAGAGACTAAAAATTTGATTTGTATCTACATGCTGCAATTTTAAGAATAGCCAATGAGAGTTGAGGGTCTCAGAAATGACTGAGAATTTGTTAGCGTTCCAAAGGGTGCCCACCCCACCGGAAGCCCCTCGGGCTGAGATTGCTTTTGCCTCACATTTATTCCAGAGTTTCTTACTTACCTGAAGGAAGGTGGATTCCTCCAGTTTGGTCTCCTGGATGAGAAGTATGTCTGGAGCTTCTGTCCTGATTAAACTTCTGATGGCTTCTTCTTTGATTCTGCTCCCCATACCTCTACAGTTCCAGGAGACAATCTTCATCATTTGTATTTCTGGTTGGCTCCCTTGGAGCCTTGGGGCTGATTTCTCACCATCTTAGGTTTTGTTGCTAATAGCTTCTCAAGAGTTGGCTGGCTTCCTTGGAGCTTGTCTTTGAAAGTTTCCAGCTCTCTTTTTTCCCGATCTGTTTTGCAGCCTCTTGTGGATCTCCTTGTCAAGGCTTGGGATTCTCCTATTTCACCTTCTTCCTCCAAGCCTTCAGATTCTTGCTCAACTTCCTCGACTTCTATAGTGTTTCCTTTGGAACTCTCAACAAGGCTTGCCCCCTTGGGAGAAGAGGGGGTACCTTTTGTGAGGGGGGTTGATTTTTGGATATCTGCTTCCTGTGTTTCCTCTATTTGTGAGCTTAGAGGGGCGAATTTATTTTCTTGCTCCATTCTGGCAGGGGGTTGTTGAGAAGGGGCTTGCTGAGGGCCTCTTTCGGTTGTACCAACATGTTTTTGGGTTTTCTTGGCACACTTGACCTGATTCCAGCCTTCTTCTTTACCCTTATCTGGATCAGCATTGGTTGGGCATCCTCTGGCGAAGTGGCCGTAGACATGGCATTTTTGGCACTTGAAGGGAAACTGCTCATAGTCAAGCTTCTATAAGTGAGTCTAGCTTCCTACTTTGATTTTGATGGCTTCCAGAAGTCTGACCTCTAGATCTACTTCTACGTAGATTCGGGCACAGTCATATTGATATTTTTGTTTGTCCAGTCTATGAATTTCCCAAGGGCATTGCCGATATGATTCAACGAGTTCCAGTTCCAGCAATGCATTGAGAGATTTGGAAGCCTGACCCACACCGGAACAGCCGTAGGAACGTCAACTACAGGGTCAAAATTCGGTGTCCATTTGTTGAGATAGAGGCCCTGGGGGCCCATGAAATAGGGGCCATTCTGGAAGATCAGATCCTTGTCTTCCTTAGAGGTGAATTCGAAGAGAAAAAACCCTCGTCCTAAGAAATAAGATGTGACGCTATTCTTGATCAAAGGAGCCCAGTTCTTGTTGACCTAGTTCTCAGTGGACTTAGGAGAAGGCCATAGTCCGGTGAACTGACCGACAAGTGCCTGCTCAGCCAAGGACAGGGCGACTTGGATCGGAGTCTCTGGCGGCAGGGAGATTTCAGGAATATCTTCGAGCCTCTTGACGAATTTGGCAGCTTCATTCTTTTTCTTTTGTGGCAAACCAGCCAAGAGCCGAGAGAAGGCTTCGGCAGAAGAAGAAGGTGGAGGAGGGGGGAGGGGGGCTGCCTGGGGCGAGCCCGGGACCTCCATGAACGTGAACTCCTCCCAGCGGCAAACAAGCCACACAGCAGGCTCTCAACTGAAGAGCGCAGGAAAGCAAGCCTAGGGCCTCGGGGCCACAGGGCAGGGGGACCTAGGGCATAGGCACAGAAGCACAGGCAACGAACTAGGGTTTCGCTACTAGGTCAAACTGCTCCGCGTCTTTGCTTTGTCAAAACTCTTCAATGAATATTAAAATATATTTATAGTTAATGAATATATATATTTTGATTTATTATCTCACAGTTTATTATATTATTTTATTGATGATGATTAAAGTAGGTAGAAAATATATTTATAGTTAATGAATATATATATTTTGATTTACAATATCAAAGTTTATTATATTATTTTATTGAAGATGACTAAAGTTGATTGAAATTAATGAGGTTTACTTGAATTTATAAAAGAAAGAGATTAATTGAGGTTTTTTACTATTTTGTTTCTATAACCAAAGAAGAGGGAAAAAATCATTCTTAGATCATAACAGTTTTGCAAATTGAACAAGTCCAGAAGGTTGGTAGTGTGGTACATGTTTTGGAAATGAGAAGAGATGCCAGTAAGAGTAAGGCAATCCAAGAGAAAGTGTTTTTCATGTTCAACCCTCTTAGCATCACATAACTGATAGAGTCTTTCATCCCAAGGTGTTTTGGGAATAGAACAACACCTAGTTTCACTTCGTATCTCATGGAAGTTACTTCTTATCTTTGAAATGTTCATTTTATTCTTAGCATTGGTTAAGACAGAGAGAAAATTCTGGTTAGAGAGGGTGGGGTTGATCACCTATTTATAATACCTTAACTTCCTTTTCCCCTCTATCTACTTATCATCCCACAATTTGTTGTTAAATTTGGAAGTTATAGTAATTTTAATATTATTTTTATTCTCCAAGATGATCTCCTCCTTTAGCCCCCAATAGTTGAGCCAAGACTGAGCATTCTTGTGCCAACCATGCTTCAGTACAAGGTGGGGGTTTTGTCTAGAGTTAGAAGCAATTTTAGGGAACCTCTTAGCCTTCATGTTGTTAAGCTTCTTCTTATACATGAGATAACGAAACATAGCCATCCTTTTTATAGGGGAAAGGCTAGCTTAAGTCAAAAGGATAGGATAAGGAATATTGTCTTTAATCTTGAGGTTGTAGGTTATAAATTGATTTTGGATCAACTAGATCTTCCTCCATGATTCTCTAGATAGTCTCCAATCCCAAACTTCACATCCATATAAAATAATAGTGGTGATGAGAGTCTCAAAGAGGAACTTCTTTTACTCCAAACTCAAAGATCAATCGTCTTGCAATTGTTTTCAAGCTTATAATAAGATTTCCAACCACTAATAATCATTTTCTCAATGCTATAATTCCAGTTTAGCTAATGATGAATGTCAATACCTAAACATTTGTATGAAGAAACCTTCTCCAAGTAATTGTTAGCATAGATGAAATTGTCACAGCTGATCATTTTGGATTTGGTTATCATGACTTTAGTATTGTCGGTATTAACAATCATACCCTTTTTGGAGCAAAAATTATGGAGGATTTTAATTTGTTTGTCAAGATCCTCATGGCTTCTAGCAAGTAAAACAATATTGTCAACATAAAGGAAAAGAGTAATGACCATACTAGTGAGCTTGCGGCCAGCGCATCCTGCAGCTTCCAAATATGCTTCTAGCTTATCAATGTAAATGCCAAAAGGGTAGGGGACAAGGGACACCCTTTC
Source organism: Pinus tabuliformis (assembly GCA_031772625.1). Taxonomy (NCBI): domain Eukaryota; kingdom Viridiplantae; phylum Streptophyta; class Pinopsida; order Pinales; family Pinaceae; genus Pinus; species Pinus tabuliformis. The sequence continues at coordinate 644,660,335 of CM062815.1, read as the reverse complement.
TTAACACTGATATTGCATTTAAATTCTTTAGACCAACCCTCGGTGGTCTTAAGCTTGGCGAAAACATTCTCATATAGTTGAATCACAACAACCCTTAACTCAAGAGGAATCATTATCTCTTCAAATTTTTGCCGTAACTTATCCCAAGGAACCATGTCGAAAGCTTTTCCAAAGTCACTAAAACAACAGAAGAGATTGGTTTTACTATTGTGACATTCCTCGACAATGATCCTAAGAGTGACAAGATGGTTAATAATTGAGTGATGCCTTCTAAAACCAGCTTTCCCTTTAGTTCTTTTACCATGGCTTTCAAGCCATACTAATCTTCTTTTCCAAAATGAGCCCATAGAGTTTGGCTAAGATGTGGCTAATCATAATGGTATTATAATTAGAGGGAATTTTTTTATCCCCACTTTTAAAGATAGACACCGTCACAATTTGTGTCCAAGATTTAGGGAAGTTATGCTTCACTCCCAAATTGAGAAGCTTGTGAATATGAGAGATGAAGAAAGACTTTTCCATTTAAAAATTTTCAACTTGATAACCTTCAATATCCATAACTTTCCCATTAAAATTTTTCTTAATCTTAAATATTAAATTAAAATTCTAATCATTTTTTCCAATCATCTTTAATAAACTCAATTAACACACTTTATATAAAAAATATTCCCACACTTTCTTAAATGACATTAAACCGTCTTTAAAGATAGAGGTTCGCTGCTCCATGTATGATTATTTTCATAGTTCCATTTTCATCATGAGTTTCACATGATTAATGGATTAGGGTGGTATCAAGTTAAACTAAAAAATATAAACATGCATAAATTTGTTTGGATGATAGTTTTATTGTCAAAATAAATAATTTAAAAACTTAGAATGTTAAAGTATTTGAATCTTTTTTATGATGGAAATAAATTCAAAATTCTTGAGTACTTAAAATTCTGAAATTTGACTACTGTAACTTAAATTTTCAAAAATTTCTACAAATTTTATCATAATCTTATGAAAATTTCAAAATTAATTTATAAAATTTTTAAACTAAACACATAAAAACTCCGTTTACACTTGTTATATCAAAGAAATAACGTAGTATGAATTTTCTTTTCGCTAATATGACAGCTCGCAAAAGTACACTCTCCCCTCACAATAAATCCGTTTTAAATGATTTTGCAGTTTTAAAATTTACTCAAGACATCAAAGTTTCAAACACCATAAAAGTATCTATATATATATATATATATATATATATACTTTCTTAGGGTGGTGTTTATTTGTTTTAAGTGTCTGTTTACCATTGTAAATTTTTCTAAATACCACCCTAATTTAAATGTACAAATATTTACAATTTTAGTAAATTCTAATAATTTTTATTTGAATTTCAAATCACCCTTCATACCACTGTTTATTTTTATACATAATTTGTTTTGTTTTAATAAACAACTGCAACTAACAATAATTCTTTATGTTACACAGCCCTATGCAAAAAAAAAAAAAAATCGTTAAACATGTATATGGCGAGGGAACTAATCGTAAATAATCATTATGTGGGTGAAGTGTGTATATCGATTCGTAAATCATTATCAGAATATTGTGGGAACCCAGATATGTTTGGAATTGAGCCTCCATCACTGATCAAATTATGGGTTGTCTGGTATATGCAAGACATGTCTCAGCAAATTGTCTAATAACATTAAAAAGTCTCTTTTCTTATAAAAGTAGTGCCTGTGTTTATTGTAAAATATGATTTTAATGATAACATTGAGGTATGCGATATGTTTTCATAATGCATAACTGCTGAGAGGTATTTAGCACTTAAAAGTTCATGAATTTAAAATTTAACAGTTTCCATTTTTACAGTGGTTAAAGTTGACATTTTTTTTATGTATAAAAAAAATAACAATAATTTGGAATGATTCTAGTGGGTTGTCATTGTAAAGGTTATTTTTAGTTTAATTAGATGTTTTTTTGCTTTGAAAATTATGGAAATTTTAGTAATATTTTAATAAATTTATGTAGGGATTTTTGTAAATATAAATTATGGCTGTCAAACTTCAAGATTTTGGGTGTCCCAGAAATTTTTGATGGTATTGAATCCATTTCTACCATCAAAAACATGATTTAAACACTGCTGCAAAATATGTTGAAATATTTTTTCCCTTACCACTTTTGACAATCCTAACAATTCCTCAACTTCCATAGACTTGTCCAATTATCCAAAATTGAATCTAAAAATCAATAAAATATCAAAAAATATTAAATATCACAAATAATTAGAACCAAAACAAATAACCCTTTGTAATACAATTTTAAAAATAATCAATAATATATAAAACTTACATACCCTTAATAATACAATTAAAAATAATAATTTTACTCCAGATTCCCAAATTTAAAATATGTGAATTGTTTCTAAATGTTTCATAACAATGTCCCTTTTTCCAATATATCTTCACATACATCATAATAAATCTCATTATCAAATACATTAAAAATGCAGATTGGATTGCACAGTGGAAAATCATAACACCATATTATCGAATCTATAATATTATTAAATCTATAACACCATATTATCGAATAAATAATATTATAAAATCTATAAACTTGATTCATTAGTATGAATTTTTCATACTGCATCATTATATTATTCATATTATTAAATCTATAAACATGAGTCATTAGTGTAAAGAATATCTTCTGCACTATAAATCTATAAAGTTGATTCATTAGTATAAATTTTTCATATTGCATCATTATATTATTCATATTATTAAATCTATAAACATGAGTCATTAGTGTAAAGAATATCTTCTGCATTATATTATTCAACTACTGCAACCTATAAATTTCATAAGTGCACTTTCATTAATGAAATTATTTGTCAATTTGCATAAAAATACAACCTAACTCTTAATTAATTCACCTCATATTTACCCAATCTCCTCCTCCCATTTTAAGCCTGCAATTTTATGCTTTTAAGGGTCAATATCCTACTCCCTTAATTATATGCTTACAACTCTGTGCTTTTAAATGGTTTTCATTCAAGTTCGTTGGTTTCTGTAACTTTTCAGAAAACTGACAGTACAGTACAGAGGATATTTATGCTTTGGTATTTAACGCCAGTGTCTTTGCAGCCCCATTACCATTATTTTCATTTTATGGGGAGCAGTACTGCAAATACTCGTGCAGGCAGCGTTTCGTTCCACAATGGCTTGCTCACGACGAACCAGTATCTGTGGACATATATATAAAAGGCAATTGACCTAGGACTGAACGCCAGTCCTATTGTTCTTCTTCTGATCCCAGATCAATTCCACCACCCTATGTTTTTGAGCCCATACTCCTGCATAAAAGTTACCATCATTCTTATTCAGAGGGATTTTGGAACACCAAAAAAAAAAGGTATAGAATGAGGAATCATGCCAAACCTAGAGATGGTACCAAAGGTGGCTTAGGTGGTGGCCTCCAAGAACCGAATCTTTCTGGCGCATACATCAGGAGCCTGGTTAAACAGCTAGCCTCGTCTAGAAAGCATGTAAATCCTGGGGGTTTATACCCCACATCCAAAACTCTGGTAAAAGAGACTGCTAAGATTTACACATGTGCTCAAGCTCCAACACAGATTGATCAAGAAAATGGCAAGATGGTGAAACTGTCATCCAACCTAGATGAACAGTCTAAGTCAGCCATTAATCCAGTTGTTCTACAGCAGAGAAAACAAGTCAGAAGGAGGCCTCACACCAGAAAACAATCACAGGAATGCCTTTTAAATATTGCAGAAGCAAGAAGGGAAATAGTTGCTGCACTGCATCTTCATAGAGCTGCTAATGGTTCAGCTACAAAGCCACCTCCAAACCCTATTATAAAACCTGCAAGGGTGAATACAAGAAATAGTCCACCAAGCAAACACAGCACTAGTGCAAAGCAATCTGCATGCAGCAACAGTACGAGATGCAACTCCTGCATGTCTAAGGTCATGAGTTCTTCTACTACTACTACACAGAGAGCCTGCAATGAAGCTAAAGCCATAACAATATGTCGCCATCTCCTGTGCTGGATGTGCCTTAACCAATGCTTACAGAACTTCTCATCTTCTTCTATATTCAAAGGCTGCCCAGTATGTGCTAAGCCCCTGAACATGGGAACCGATATTTTCCCCATTACATTGGGGGTACCCATACGCCAGGCATCCCATGAGAGTGCTTATGCTTCTCCAGTGCTTCAATCTGCACCATTGTTGATCAATCAGCTTCCTGCAGCTCAGCCAGCATGGTCTACAACAGGACCTTCATTGCTCCCAATGTCCTCAGGTATGGATATTTCTCAGAACCCATCATTGAATCAGCACGAAAATATGGCAAATCCTCCGTTGAATCCAACAACCCTTACTGCAGCTTCCTGCTCAGGTGCTCCTGAAAGACCTAATCTTAGTCTACCCAACATAGAACAAGGCTTACCTAAAAATTGGCATGTGGCAGTGGATGACGAAGAGCTGGCTCAAATCAGGTCATTAGGTGAACAGCATGATATGGAATGGAATGATACTGTTAATCTTGCTACAACAACAAGGTGGTTCAAATTCCTCAGGGCCTCTGAGTTACCGAATAGTTTGTATGAGTGGGAGACTGAGAGAAATGATAATATCAGCTTGCAGAAGCTATGGGAAACACCCCTTGCAAAGTTTGAGTGCAAGGATGACGTGGGTTTCGATGCTGAAGAACCTTTAATATCAGATTTCATGGACAGGAGCACCATCAAAGAATGTCTTCATATTCTTCCTGAACTTCCTCTAGAGACCATGTGGCTGGATGACTGGTTTGATTATCATGATTGTATTCAAGGCTTTACGAATCAACAGAATTATGATGAAACCCACCCATTGGACTGCTGCGATGATACAACCATACACAGGTTTGATTCTATTTATATAGTGTTGGAGATAATTACTCTCGGTCAGCATGTAGTCTCAGGCAGTTTACTTACAATCTAAATTTAGGAAGTGTCAATCATGCTAAGTTCTAATTTAGTCATGCTAGTGCTTCAGTCATGCATGCATGTGTGAGTTAATATTAACATTGGTAGCTATTTTAGCTATATTTAGTTATATAGCTTCAAGAAATTGAATCAATGCAATTTACTTACTAATTAGTAACTCATACGATTCATACTGTACTGTGTAATTATGTATTTTGAGTGCATAGCTTCAAGCAATTGAATCAATGCAAGTTACATACTGACTGGCAACTCATACCCACGGTGTAATTATGTTACTGTGTAGTTTCTTGCTCTGTCCACTTATCATATACAAGCATATACAGTAGTAGTAATTTGTATTTTTCCTATGAATTCCTTGAACTTCACTAACTTATCTGATAGCATTGCTGGGACTCAATCTTCGTGCAGTGAACTAGGTTCGGAGAATCCAGAGAGTGCAAGAGTTTCAAGAGCCCAGCTTGGGAGTAAGGAGGGAAACATTTTGCAGCCATAAGCAGCTCAAGCTTTAGAAATCCATGAATATCTGATTTATTACTAAAGAGACAATTGCTTTGTTAAGATCACTTGGCATTTTAAATAAAAAAGAATGAAGAGAAGGTTTTTAGAGTTTGAAATGTGCCTCTTCGAGTATTTTAACAGCTAAAGCAGCTTATTTCGGCTTCAGCCATCTGATCAGTTTAGCGTACTATTTGAAGCTGTATTCTCTTTCTTTCAACTTTCAGGTATATTATGAAAATTGATTCGTTTATTGCTACAGTGGTTAGTTTAGAAAAACTGATTTAATCTTCATATATAGAAAACGAGTTCAAGTTTTATATCGTACAAGAAAGTAGAGTTCTTGTTACTGAATTTTTCATCAGGAATTTTCAAATTATATCCTGTCGATCTTCATTGAAATTGCACTCTCAAGGTTTAATTTCTTTTGCAAATCACGATATTGTTTATCATGGTTATATAAATGTTGATTATGGCGGTATAAATTGTTGATTAATTATTTACTATGATTTGAATAAGCATCCTTATAAAAAATTATTCAAAATTCTTTAGCATAAAGAAACATTCTAAAGTTCATTATGACTTACACTAAAGCTACCTCTTCTAGCTAATGAACGAGGAAGAAGTGCTAAGGTTATCTTTCTTTAAAAAAACTGTCTATTGCAGATTTATTATATCTCAAATTTTTTGGTTTTTAGGAAGCATTAACATTTCATTAAATTTTGATAAATTTTTTAGATTAATAACATCATAAGTTGTTAGTAGACTTCAACCATTTAATATAATTCAAATTGTTAATGTTCCTTCCTATCACTAAAAAAACCTATATCACTGATTGTACAATGAAAAAAGCTTCAATATCTCCTTGATGGCGATCCATAAGATTCATCAAAATACTCATCTTTCTATAAGATTCATACATATATTTGGCCATCGAATGCCTTAAAACGGAGTTAAGAGAGTTCTGTGGAGTTCATGAATTTGTGATAAATTCATTTTTTTTCTTATTTTAGTTGTTTATGGCAATTCATTGAATCATTAAATCATGAGAATTCATTCATTTCTTCTAAAATCCGGGAACCATTCAAAGCATGTTATATTAAGTAATTTTTTTAGAGTGGTTTAGGGACACTGAGTGACTGCTACATTTATGAGAAAATTGGCTACTAATAACTTATTAATCTTTTATGCTAAAGTGGGTGATACATAACCAAATGAACACTAATAACTATAAAAAGAGCATTTCAAATCCCACTGTAACAATCTTAAGTTTGTTAAATTTGTTATATTAACTACTTTTTTTAGGGAGATTCAGAAACCTAACATTTCAGGGTGGTTGACTGGCTGCTACATCCATGACAAAATCTAGGGAGATCAACCAAAAGAAATCTATCTGCAAACAAGAAACCAAATTGTTAATATAATTCAAATTGTTAATGTTCCTTCCTATCACTAAAAAAACCTATATCACTGATTGTACAATGAAAAAAGCTCTAATATCTCCTTGATGGCGATCCATAAGATTCATCAAAATACTCATCTTTCTGTAAGATTCATCAAAATACATATATTTGGCCATCGAATGCCTTAAAACGGAGTTAAGAGAGTTCTGTGGAGTTCATGAATTTGTGATAAATTCATTTTTTTTCTTATTTTAGTTGTTTATGGCAATTCATTAAATCATGAGAATTCATTCATTTCTTCTAAAATCCGGGAACCATTCATTTGTTTTGAAATTTGAAAATTCTATAGACTCAAATTCTTGAAAATATTGAATCATTTGTTTTGAAATTTGAAAATTCTATATGCTCAAATTCTTGAAAATTTGAATCATTAGGATTCATTAATTTTTTCTAAAATATAGAAATAATTCATTTGCTTTTCTGAAATTTGAGAACCCCATAGGCTCGAATTCTTAAAAATAGAGTTGAAATTTGAAAATTCTATAGGCTCAAATTCTTGAAAATATTGAATCATTAGGATTCATTAATTTTTTCTAAAATATAGAAATAATTCATTTGCTTTTCTGAAATTTGAAAACTCCATAGGCTCGAATTCTTAAAAATAGAGTTACGCGTTGATGATTTTCGCGTCAAAGTTGGTAAAGATTTTGTATAAATATAAATATTTGGTAATTTACAGTGTTAGAATATAATTTGATTGCAAATTCTGTGCAAATTTTAATAATATTCCAAAATCTAACATAAAAAATAAGATCTAAAATCTAACAAATAAGAATAAGATGAATTGTTTGATATCATTTTTATGGATCAAATTTTATAATATTCTTATAATCTACTTAATCTACATAAAAATGGCCTTATTACATTACTCATGGCTTATTAATCTCCTACACTAAGTGGATGATACATAATCAGATGGACACTAATAGCTATAAATGGAGTATTTCAAATCTCACTGTAACCATTTAAAGTATGTTATATTAAGTAATTTTTTAGAATGGTTTAGGGACACTGAGTGGCTGCTACATTTATGAGAAAATTGGCCATATTACATTACTAATAGCTTATTAATCTTTTATATTAAAGTGTATGATACATAACCAAATGAACACTAATAACTATAAAAAGAGCATTTCAATCCCACTGTAACCATCTTAAGTTAGTTAAATTTGTTATATTAACTACTTTTTTTTAGGGAGGTTCAGAAACCTAGCATTTCAAATCCTACTGTAACCATCCTAAGTATCTTATATTAAGTACTTTCTTTTTAGGGTGGTTGACTGGCTGCTACATCCATGACAAAATCTAGGGAGATCAACCAAAAGAAATCTATCTGCAAACCAAACCAGCAAGGCCTAATCCCAAGGGCCTGAAAAAATTTGACCCAAATAAAAACTTAACAACAAAAACTCAAACAACTAAACTATCCCAAAAACTTATATTACATTAATTACTCTACTACCACTTACCTTAAATATCTCAATATATTACATTTAATAGCACACGGCTCCATGGTTATTCATGGCCCACATTGGCAAGGTGAGATGATCGACATGGAGATGATCGAAGCCAGGTGAAGAGTTCCAGTCTGCATGAGCATTTCAAATCCTACTATAACTATACCATGTATATTACATTTAATACTCTACTGGTCCATACAGCAAAAATCTCCCAGTATATTGCATTTAATAGTGTAATGTTCCATTGCTATTCATGGCCCACATTGGCGAGGTGAGAGAACTGATATGGACATGATCGAAGCCAGGTGAAGAACTTTCAGTCTGCATGTAATTCGTTAAATCATAAGTAAATCGAACTTGGTACAGGAGCTTTCAGTCTGCATGTTCGTTAATCATAAGAAAATCAAACTTGCTACAGTCTGCGATATGCATACGGTCCTGGTAATATGTACTCTGTTAAAACAGGTCAGACATCGTTGTAATTATAAAAATCGGATACCAGTAGTCGGGACTCGGGTGGGGTGTACAGATGATATGATTGTTTTTAGAGAAAAAATATTTGAAACAATGGCATCGTGCATGCAGGACGATGATTGAAGACACGGGCTTTACAATGAAAGTCTCAGGACTTTTCATGACACTGTTTCCCGTCAAGAATTGTGGTCAGTAAAACACCAGCTAATGCTTACAATTGTAATCTAATTGTGCTATGTTTTGAAGGTATTTTTGGGTATATTTTTTTGTTAAGTTATAATTATTTTTACTTTTCATGACACTGTTTCCCGTCAACAATGGTGGTCAGTAAAACATCGGCTAATGCTTACCATTGTAATCTAATTGCTCTATGTTTCGAAGGTTTTTTTTGGTATATTTTTTGTTTGGAAGGTTTTTTTAGGTTTATTTTTTTGTTAAGTTGTAATTATAATTTTGTTTAGTTAATTTTGTAAAATTTAAATAGTTTGATTAGTAAATTTTGCAGAATTTGATTGCCGGGGGTAATTTGATTTGTAAACTTCACAATTTGATTGCAGGGTAATTTGATGTAGATTGCAATACCTACATAGCAAAAGATTGATCTCTCATCTGCAATTTCTAATCATAAATTTGATGGGTAACTTCGGCACAATTTGAATCTTCCAAATTTTGATTGGTAACTTCCGCACCATTTGAATCCTCCAAATTTTTTAATCATAAATTTGATTTGTTGGTAATTTCCGCACAATTTGAATCCTCCAAATATTTTTAGATACTTCATATCTTTCTTTTCAGAGAGAAAATCCATATATGGCCGAAGCCCTCATGATTACAATATGGCCAAAGCCAGTCAGAATACAGCCAAAGCCAGAATACAATACGGCCGAAGCCAGTCAGAATACGGCCGAAGCCGGCAGATACGGCAAAACAACCGTCACATATCGCCAAAGGAAGGACCTCCGGAGAGTTCGAACTCGGCTGGGGGAGCGAAACCCATCCGCCCCAGCCGTCATATCATGCATAAAAATAAATTCGGGAAATCAACCCTACCCACCAAAAATCCAGTGTCACAGTTTTTAATTTAGTTTGATCTCATTGCAACCAAGAACTCAAAAACATAAATAGTTCAAGATCAACTGAGCGACGATGTGAGACTCCCTGCGATCGAGGATTCCGGGAAAATAGAAGACCTGCCGTCAGGGTTTGTCGTGACGTGCTGAGCCATGTGAACTTGGGAGTATTCAACGGTAAACCTTATGAACAAGGAAACGCCATTATGAGATTGGACGGATTGCTCGGAATTAAGATTTGGATGGATTGCTCTGAATTATGAGCGGAGGATGCAGTGAATTTATAGTTCTCGGGAGTCGGCGCAGGCCTGCAATTCGACGTTCTGATTAAAAATTTTGAAACGTGAACAGTGATTGGCAAAAAGAAATTTGAAATTCATAAATTTTAGTAGTTGATTTAGAGGTGTAGGAGGTTGAAGCCAGAACTATAGATCTATATTGATCCCGACATAGTTTGCAAATTTGTAGATTGACACTAACAAACAGTTGGATACAGGTCCTTATTTTCTGGATTATGTGATGTACAGGAGTATATTGTTAAGAATAGGCTTTTCGACTAAAGTTTTGAAGTCTTATACAAAAACACAACTTCTTATTGTTAATTTCATTGAGAGTCGAGACCACAGTTTTATATAATTTTGCCCTTTTTCTACATCTTTTTTCCGTACATTTTGCCTAAAATGAAGGTGGTACACTTTTATTTTTTAGAGTTGTTTTTGTATTGTAATAATAAATATTTAGGGTCTTTGGTTTGTCACCTTGAAAATTATACTAGATAGTAAATGAAATAGTCAAAAACTAATAAAATTAAATGTACCCCAAACAGAGTTTAGTTGCTGTCACAATGGGAAAACCAATATAGCAAAAAAAAAAAAAAATTTTATTGAAATGTAAAGTTTGAGACAACAAGAAAAATAAAGTAAACAGAGAGTTAAAGAGAAACATCACTATAGCTTTAAGAGTTAGTTGAAATAGCATGAATGCAAAGAACTGGTGCATCATTGTGATAGTGAAGTAACTAGGTGGGGAATCCATCTCAAACCTCTTTAGTCAACCTTTCAAGTTAATCATAGCTCATTTAGCTTGTATAAGAGATTCACCTGGGATTGTCTCCAATTAATCAAAAAAATTCCTAGCACTACCTTGACACGCCAATATAAATTAAGAGTCTGCAAATAATGATTTTGGTAGCTTCATGATTACATGTATTGAGAACCCAAGGTGCAATGGCAATGATTTCATATAAAAAATGACTTACCTTTCATGATGGATTTCTTCCTCCAAAAGACGTATTTCCTCCTAAATGTCTAGGGGTGTTTTGGAATGGAAGCAACTAGCTGAAGACATTTCTGGTAGGCCCACTTGAGATCTTCTTGAAGTGGCACAAGTGTTATTGCTACGCCCACAATGAGCTCTTTAACAAATCATGGTCATCAAAGGAAGACAAACATCGCATGGACCACCACCGAGATTATATGGGACCTACATTGGGCAACCATAAAGGAGAGATGCCATAACAATTTGCCAGTTAAGCTGCACTAGCATCAAACTCGAGCCCATATCTTCTACCTTGAAAAAAACTGATAGTGGGGGGGAACTCAACAATATGGATGTGAGCCAACCCACCCAAGCAACTAGGCAAGAGTCTAGGTGCATGGTGGGTGAAGAATGGAGGAAGCAAAGCTCAAGCTGCTAGCTAGGAATGAAACACATAATGGAGAGATGTAGTGGACGCCTATACAATAAGCTTGCCAAGGGGCCTCATCTCCCTTCTTGGAAAGAAAGTTTCCATAAATGTGCTTCCAGTGGCACCTTCTTTTAAATCACCACATGAGACAACCATAGAGGTGGGTGTGAGAAAATATTAAAGATAACTTATGTTTTGGAATAGTAAGTTTCAATTGTATAATGTGAAAAATTAAAGTGTTATTGGACGTTTTAAGGTGCTAAATCCATGTATCCATTAAATAAAGTTTTTAGGGTGCTAAATTATTTTGTCAAAAAATATATATGAAGTGGAAAAATTAATTACTTATGTAGTAAGTTTGCACATTTACATTTTCACGCCTACATTTTGTTCATATCCATTTGTTGTGTAAATACTTTGTTCATATCCATTTGTTGTGTAAATACTTGCTTAAATTATGGTGGTTGATAACTAATGATAAATATGTTATTTACGTGTTTATGAGTTATTTTCAATAAATTTAAATTTGGATGGTTTTGCTATAAAGTTTAACGATGAAAAAATATCTAAAAATCATGGCATAAGCATGTCAGAAAAATTGAAGCAGTTATCACATGGCATTGTATTATGCAAATTGAAAGCAGTTATCACATGGCATTGTATTATGCAAAATCTACAAAGAACCATCTTAACTCAGGATCTCCCAAGCCCCTAGAGGGATCAATAATCTTGAGATGCTAACCTATTTTAAAGTGAAAAGAAATTTGGCCTTTCTAAGCACTTGGTAGATCCATAATTAAGTGGATGTAGACTGGTTAAAATTTTGTATCTAGATATACATGAAGTTGATCTCAACATAAATTAGTTAATATAGATCTTCAAATAGTTTATTTAAATGATGTCTTGACATATTTTTAAAAAGTACAAGGTTTAAACATCTTACTCAATTTTGTATACTTCTAATAAAATTATGTCTTTTTAAAGTTGATATGAGAGTGACTAAAATATTTTTACCACATTGGGTTGTAATATCAACAAATCCAGTTACCATAGTGAGGTTGGGATTATTGATATTTATAATGCTTTTAATTATAAGTAGCTAAACATGCATCATTTTTGTTTTTTTATTATAGGCAACATTACTTTTCTATTAGAGAAAATTTTAATTTTACTTTAAGGGACATGATACTAGTTGTAGAATGCACCTCTTAACTCAATATTCAAGTTATGGTCCAATGAAATGTTGTTGTTGTTGTTTTTTTTTTTTTTTTATATTATTGAAAAATAATATTTTATTTCTTTAAAGTTAAACATTATAACTTGTTGGTTAATGTTAAACTAATAATAGTAAAAAAAATAGATTGTTAAAATTTTGTCTCAACAAAATTAATAAGAAAAAAATATCTATTTTTTAATATCAATAAAAAACATCCATTTTTTAATATCAATATTAAAGAAAAATCAGTAATTAATTGAAATAAAATTTAACCAATAATCTTTTTTAATTATAAAAAATTATATTAACTAAAATATAAAAAAATAAAATTTATATATAAAAAATTAATATCTTATATAAAAATAATTTATAAAAATGAAAAGCAAATTATTATCATCAAATTTTGACCTTAAAAACCACATCAATTTGGAATTCCAAAACCGATTAACAAATTCAAATCCCATACCTGAGTCACTGTAATCATTTTCCTTTTTTGAAATGAGCTATCTTTCCTATCAAGGATGTCAGTGTGAAATTGTTGGTCATTTAATTCATTAATATACTATTTTTAATTACTATATTTTCTATTTTTTTTTTATTTATCAAATATTAGAAAGGATAAAATCACCTTTCTTACTTATTTGTTTATTAGAAACGCTGTATCCGTTAAAATTACACATCTCAACTGAACGTTAAATGTTTTTTATTATACAAAGTTGGTTTAGACATCTCACTTCAATTCCATTTTTTTTTGTAACGTAAGAACTTTTTAGGATACTATGAAATGTGGTTGCTGCAAAAGAAAAAGATTGGAAGGGTTTGGGTGATGAGTTAGTGTGAATAGTGCCCATCAGAGACGTGATGTTGTTAAAGTAAAGGTCTGAAAATAATGGTCACAGTGGTTATTTCAGATTCAGAGAAATTGTTAAAATGGTTAGGCTGGTTATTTCAGATTCAGGGAAATTGTTAAAATATTTCTATTTTTAGGTATATTTTTTTTCAATATAAATAAAATTTCAATTTTGATGATGGACGGATACTGTGTTATATATTATACTGGACTGTAAAATAAGTCTCTTTACTAAATTATTTAAAGAAACCAGAATGAGTTGAGAAGAAATGAGAGAGCAAAGATAGAATCGTTGGATGGGAGTTTTTTGCCACTGACATTTTGTAAAGCAAAATCTGCATTGTTGTGTAAAAGTTTTGGCTTTAAAGAAAAACCAAAGTTTATAGTTTTTGAGTTCCCACGGGTTGTGTAAAATTGGTGACAACCAGTCTGTTGCAAGAAGACACAGGGCAATCATGTGTAAGGACAAGTTAATGTATACTCAAACCAAATTTAAAAAATTAATGACAAAATGTAAAGAAATTAATATATTAAGATTATTTTAATTTTTTCATAGTTTTTAGCGAATATCATATTCTTTTTATCCAATTTATTCCAGAAATTTATTGACTTACTACATAATGCTTAATATTAACTATAAAGCTTTAGATCACAAATGCTTAATATTCTATTGGATAACGACCAGCTAAGTTGAAAAGTCAATAATCTTACCCACAAATTGGAATGGTTTGAGGGTTAGTATGTCACAAATCTAAGTTTTGGCACCAAAATATGTTTGAGTCAACTAACTTCAGAATATCTAAGAAATTTTTATTCTTATGGGTTAGATTTCTGAAATTGTGTCAGAATAATTTTCAGGTGTATATGGTTTTGCCCGAGATTTAACTATAAAATTTATAAAGATCAAACCTCTTCACCTAATAATGGGAGTACTGATAGACTAAATTTCTTAAATATTTAATAATTTGCAATGGCAATTAGAATCATTATTGTTGCAAATTTGAATCATTATTGGAGAGATAATTTTATCATGGTTTATTACCTGATTTATTGCCATTCTGACTTTGTAATTGGTTTATAGCCCAACGCTTTGAAATTGCATGTTCTTAATTGATTAAAGGTTTATTGGATGGTTTCTTTCCTTCCGGTTTCCACGACGAATTCTTTAATATTAATTTCACGTTCTAGAATGACACTGAGTTTTAATGGAATTCTTTAAAATTTCATGTTCTTGCTGGACACTGCCACTATGAGTTTTAATGGAATTCTTGAAAATTTCATGTTCTTGCTGGACACTGCCAGTGACAGTCAGCATGAATGAAAAAATCTGAAAGCTAGGTTTGGAGCTTTAATGAGTCAGTAGAAAGTTCAGGGAATCTTCGACAATGAAAACTTGGAATCTTACATTAATGAGTTTCTTCACTCCACCTATTAACTTAGAAGCCTTAATCGTACTATATGGGTGAGCTCTTCCAAAATAGAAAACCAAGCTAAAAGAAGCCTTACTTAGTATTATGAAACCGATGGAGGCCTTCATTGATCTCCACCTATTAACTTAGAAGCCTTAATCGTACTATATGGGTGAGCTCTTCCAAAATAGAAAACCAAGCTAAAAGAAGCCTTACTTAGTATTATGAAACCGATGGAGGCCTTCATTGATCTCCACCTATTAACTTAGAAGCCTTAATCGTACTATATGGGTGAGCTCTTCCAAAATAGAAAACCAAGCTAAAAGAAGCCTTACTTAGTATTATGAAACCGATGGAGGCCTTCATTGATCAGAGGGATATTGAAAAAGGATCAAAAGAATTCCTTGAATTCCATTATAAAGAAGGAAATGGTTATAGTAGTAATATGAGTGAGAAGGTCTAGTGTTCATTTTTTCTTATTCTTAATTAATTATAATTTACAAAAATATGTGTGAATTAAATGAAATTTGATTTTTTTTAAATAAAAATACTTTATTCTACTAAAATAATAAATGGATAATATAAAAGATTAAAATAATTAACTAATAATATTATAAAAAAGAAAGGTCGAAGACAAAAGATCAAAATGATGGATTAACTATATCCTAAAAAGATAAAGGTTAAAGTGTTTCAATGATATTGAAGAACTTTAAAGTGTTTGAATGATACTAATATAGGTGAATGAGAAGGATTGACAAATTATTTGAGAGACTGAAATTTTTTTAGGGAATGGGTAATCAATTTTGAAATGAAAGTTATATATATATATATATATATATATATGTAATTTTTTTTGTTGATAAGATTGGATATTGATTGTATTTCCAAAAGAAGAAAACGAGCCATCTCTTGTTATATTTGATGGAGGTTGGAGTCAAGCTGTGGAAGAAAATTGGGAGCACAGTCCTTAATATTATGCTTGAGTCCCAAAATTCTATAGGTAGCATTCTATGGCTACCTATAACTATTCTAGAATACTGCTGTACATATTGGCCTGATAATAAGATAAATTTACAATGCATAAAACTTAAAATCTATTTGTATTATTTGAAGATGCTCAATGTTGGTTTACTAAGTGTTCTTGATAAGAGTTCTGCTTTTTGCCTTGACAGACCGAATTTTCTCCCTCCTGGCTCAGGGTGGAGTTTTTGATGTAGGCCACAACTTCTTCTAAGTGCACACATGTGTTTTTTAATGCTAGTATTTCTGCTTTCTAGCTTTCCATATTCCCTTTTTGGTAGTTGAATTCCATTTTCATCTCTGTTCTTAGATTTTGGATTGTTTTTTGGAACCTACTAATCATAAACTTATTGGCCTTACAGGAGGCACATTCATCATTCCTGGCTGCTTTCTCTATTGGATTGAATTCCATCTTTATACCTTCTTGTTCTGTGATTTTGTAGTGCTTCTTGTGTATCTTGTAGATGCTTTTCCTCTGCTTTCTGCTGTTTGTTTTGCTTTTCCCCTTCCTTTGTGATGTCGGATAGCTTTGTAAGACTTTCTTGCTGTTGTTGGGCGCATTGTTGGTTTTGAACTGGGTTGTTCTAAGGGCTTCAGGGTTGAAAAGGGCTGCTAGATTGGTATTGGGCTGCTGTTCATTTATTTCTTTCTCACTCAGAGAAACAGAGTAGCTAAGAGGGATTGATGATGGAGAGTTGATGAGAGAAGATCTCGAATTTATCAACCATGCAGTTCTAGTGAGGCGGTGGGGCGATATGGTAGCGGAGGCAACAGTGAGCTCGTGCTTTGGTAAGTGAGGGCAGTGGGGATCGCTGGAGTTCTTTTGATTCTTTGTGCACAGAGAGTAGTAATTCGAGCAAGTGCACTAATGGAGGGAGACTCAGCGTGATGACAAAGAGATAATGGAACAATGGGTGAATGGCTCAGAGTATGGATCAAATGATGCGAATGTGTGGAAAGGATTTCCTGAGGTCTGTGAGAAGAGTGATACAAGAGCATTTTGGTATGTTCTTTGACAATGATATAGTGTGAGGAATTGAGGGATTACTCTAAATTTAAGAAGGAAATTCTGCCACGATAGATGATGAGGAGAAGACTGTTCACATCACCTATCCAATACACTGGATCTTTATCCACCTTGGTCTTCGGGTTGAAGTTGAATGCGGATACTCTAATGATTTTCTGTTGAGATACACGTGATTTTCTCATGAAATAGGCTTCTGAAGCATCTCTCCACTATATATATGTAATTATTATTGTAATGTCTAAGTAACTCACGACAACATAAGACAGTATTACTGAAGATTTTACATCCTCCTACTCTAGGTGATAATGGTTGGTCTCTCTTTCACCTAGAGGATATTCCCTGATACTAATGTAAATTAAATAGTTGTTGTAGAATAATGTAGATTAAATATATTTTCTAATTAAACAAATAGATATGTCAAATTATTAAATAAAGAGTATTTTAAATAAATAATGCTTTTTAGGAAATAGAAGTGGTAGGCATATAACATGTGAAAACTTATTAAAAATAAAATGTCATTATGATTAAGTGAATTTTAAATCAATAGATCAAATTTCTCACAAAACATAAGGGTTAGTAAAAATTTAAAAAATAAAAGTAAAATGAAAAGACAGAAGTTTGAAAAAAATGGTTTAAATTCATTTAATAGAAATGTTGTAGTTGAAACAATATGACATCAAGTGATATTATTACTCATTTTACAACAAAACAATTAAATTATTTGATTTAATTTTTCTAAATAGTAAATATTGACAAAACTAAACCAATTTTACCATGTATGAGATTAACCAATATGATCATGTCAAAGCATTGCTAATCACCACACAATACAAATAAAATAAAGAGATGAAAAATGAAAAATAAATTAACAATAAAAAATAAAATAGGAGGAGTAGTTTTCTAGTATTTAAATCATTGTTGCATGTAATATTATTTAATAATCATGTTATATCAATAACCTACACAATGAAAGAGTAAATAAAAATTCACATAAAAAGAACGCACAAAAAGAGAAAGAAAAGAAAGAAATAGATATTATGAAATAAAAATCTCACAACCACAATGAACAACACCATTGTATCAAGTACATGATGGCCTTAAAAAAAAAAATCCATCTCAGATACACCACTATCCTCCATTCTGCCCAAAAAAGTCCTTGGAACGATCTTCTACCTCCTCTCGTAAAGTTTTGGAAGTTAGTTTCATCTATAACTTTCAGTAAAATTACATTTATAATCATTTTTATAACTAAAGGAAACATATAGTTATTTCTTCCATTAATCTCTTGTTCAAATCTTCAATCAATTAATTATTAAATTGCCCATGGTAAAATTTTTGCAAAAAGAAATATATATATATATAATAAAAATAACCCATACTCACCCATAAAATTCTGAGTTTGAAATAAAATCCAAAATAAATATATAATAAATTCTAGATTTCCATTTCGATATCAAATTTGAATAATTCTCTTTTCAAATCTCTTTCACACTAAACTATGCCTACACATTTTTCATTCTTCCATAAAAATAAAATCTCAAAAATATAACTTTAAATCTAAATTTTAATTTTAATTTTAAATATTCATTTTCCTTTTTTACATAAATTTAGAAAATAATTAAAAACATAATTAAAATGATATAACTTTAAATATATATATTTTTAAATTTTAATAAACTATATGTATATATAAAATAAAATAAAATTCATAATAATAATATATATATAAATTTCATATATATATTAAACATTATTTAAAATTTTATTAAACACAATTAATCACCAAATCGAGTAAAGTTGGTCGCCAGCCCTCCTCTCTCTTATACTCGATGGTTATAATAAATAAAGTCTTCCAAACGCGTTATTTAACTAATTGTGCCTCATTCACGTGGAGGGGACTCTTAATTCGTATGAGGGGAGGGTTAGTTAATAGGTATGTCTTTTTTTATGAAACATGAGTGACTTTGGATGATGGGGTGAGGTAATGGTGAGTGTTTTTAAATATATTTAAATTAATTAATTAATTTTTTTTAATATTTTTTTATTTATTTTTAAATTTCAATTAATTTTAATTTATAAAATTGAATTAATATATATCTGCAAGGGGTAGCTCAAGTGGTAATGGTCATGGAAATGAAGTCTCACCGAACTAGAGATTGATGTTGTAATTTAATTTTTTTTTTTTTTTGTTAAATATAGTTAAATTAAGAATATTTATAATTATTATATTGTTATGTTAAAGTATAAAGGGATAATTTGAAGTAGAGTTTATGGAAGTAAGTAGGGCTGATTTGCAAAATTGTAAAATAGTTAGTAAGAAAATTATTGTAGATAAACACTTTTTGGAATGATATCTAGATTGATTTTCATTAAAAAAAAAAATTATTAAATGATGAAGAAACTTGATTTTGTATTTAGAAAGTATTTTTATGTGTGTGTGTGTGTGTGTTTAGGAATTTTGGGACTAGTCTTTGGATAAGAAACCATGACTCGGGGATATTTAAGTCAATAAAATCATTGGCATCTAGACTTAACATGCCTGGATTGTTTTTATACCTATGGAGTTTTGAGTTAATAATGACTTTTACACAAGGAATGCCTTAACATAACATACACACACACACACACACACACACACACACACACACACACACACACACACACACACACATATATATATATATATAGAGAGAGAGAGAGAGAGAGAATCAAAATCTTTCATTAATCAAAATAGAGTCAAGTACAATGATCTAATACATGGGAACCTAGACCAAAGGTAAAGCATTACAATTTTTTACCCCAAAAATAATTATATATATTAGAACTCTAAAAGCCATAAACTTATCAACCATATAGTAGGTACTAGCAACTAACATAAACCCAATGTCTAGATAAGCAAAACTAATACCATAACCATAAAACAACAACTCTGATCATAATTTTATTCATGTGGCTAGTTAAGATGAGGTAGAGACTTGTATAGGCTCAGGGCACCTAGGATTATCTTTGGGATCTAGTCATTTGCTGTGCAACATAACGATCACCAAATGAGTCATAAAATTGTCCATATCATGAAAATGTAGTTGGAGTTCCTTCATTATAAGAAGGAGCTCACCTGTAGTGTTATTCCTATCAAGGAAAACTTTTCCTAGTAGTGACTTCAGATGCTAGTAGAGGCCATAATATATTGAGATACTAGTTTTGTCTTCCTTGACTATGGCTTGTATTAGGCACCCAATCAGTAATAGTGACAATGAATTCAAAATTTTAATGGTTTTTTCTATCATTAATAATGTATTCCTTTGCCTCACAGATTTCTTGTTAGATTTTAGAAGGGGTTTGCAAACATATAACTTGTCTAAATATTAAGCTCTAGTGTAAGCGTGAGAACCATTATATTCCCCTCTTCTCCTATATCTTCTATTTGAGTGCACCCGTTGTATAGGCATTAGGATGAGATTCAAAGAAATGAATCCAAGTATAAAAGAGAATCTAGAAGCATACCAATTGAGTGTGAGAAAAACCTCCAAAAGAGAAAGTAAAAAGAATGGTAAATAGTCCTAAGAGGATAGAGGTAGAGACATACTCCCCCAAAATCATAGAAATAACCATTAAGAGAGGGTAAATATAGCAAAAAGAAGGCCCCACTGTATGAAAAAAGGATGACTCCAAAATCTAACATGACCCTAAGAAAAGTAAAAGAAATACCAACCAACGAATAAGAACTTATTAGACAAAATACTTGAGCTAGTTGATGCCCCGGAAGACCTATCATTGGCTAGTTTCGTAGGAACCATAAAGAAATTGCATCCATCAAAAGTAGTGATGCTTCCATACTACTAACACCATGCCAAGAACTGAGATCTAAGAGGAGTCATAAATGAAGGGAAAGAAAACTAAGAGAGAGGTCTCCTTAACTAGAGGAAATGAGGATATAGGTTAGAAGGACCTGGTCCTTCTCCCAAGAAAAAGTTGGTATAACAACACATAGACTTGAGAACACACAGGGACAACAAATAACAAGTTTCCATAAACTCAACCAAATAGCTTGTGGAGATGAAAAAAATAGAAAAGAGTAAAGGAAATAAATCTAAGCATATTAATAGAGTGCACACAAATATCATGAGCTTAACCTAGAAAACCATAAGACATTCAAGATATGAGCCCTTCAGTTGCGAGCCCATCACAGTTACATTTAGGATGGTATGAACTTGCTTGAGTATGATAATTAAATTGGCTACCAAACATCTGTTCCTTGGGGAAGGTGGCCTCTACTACTTGAAGTGATGACACATTCTTCCCCACATCACCCCCTTCCACTTCCACTTCCCTTCCCACCCTAACTAGGGTACATCTCATAAATAATTTACTAATATATATTATCTATATTATTTTTAAGTCCATTTATGATATATTCAAACTTTTAAATAAAATTTATTGTTTATAACATTTTCTTAAAAATTATAATTTATAAAATATTTGATAAGAAAAAAATAATATTAGTTTAAAATAAAACAATTACATTATTATTTATCAACTTTTAAATCATTGTTAAATTATCATTTTTTAATATAATAGATATTGTATGGCTGATGGGGGTGTTATGGTAGAAGGGACAAGGTCTAGGGCCTCGTGCCCACCACCCTTGAGCACTTAATCATGTTTTTAATGTTGTTGGTAGGTGGCAGGTGCTTCACATTCATGAGCATGAAAATATACATTTGGGTGGGTTCTTTGGTTATGACATTGAGAACTAGCAATTCCATTTGCAAGGAGAGAGCGAGAGTTGAGAGGGATACCTCAACCCCCTGGAGTTTCCTACTAAGAAGGTGAGGTGGGAAGAAGCCCTTGTGTGGAAAGAGTCGATGTTTCACATAAGGTGTGGATAAATATCAAGGCCTCTTTCCCTTTGGTGCATGGAGCTACTAGTGGAATTTACACCTGGGTCACGCTAGGAGGCAAAGCTTGAACCATCACAATTTAGGATGGATCACATGGCCATTGAGTCAATTTCATTTGGCATGGTCTTTTATCTAGTTGATACATGTCTTACTAGGTTTGTGTGGTAATTTGGTTCTCAAAGGGTGTGTGTCTCAGTCGTGGCTTGCCAATTTCCTATTGAAGTCACATATTTATTTTTATTATTTTAGGGTTATCAGGTGTCTAGTTTTGTGTTGGCATGTTGATTCTAGTGGTGGTTTTAGCTGAATTTTGTGGTAAGAATAAACTTGGATGGTTTTATTTGTTTACCGCATCTAGTGTTGTGAGTGGGGTTTGACACTGTGTCTCTACTCACTAGGATATTTTTCGTTAGTATTCTTGGTGTGGGGTTTATTTTTTCTAATGGCTGAGGTATTTAAGTTTGCAGATGAAGTAGAGTCACCTTCTGCCTTCTATAATGGATTGTTGCCAAAACTTTAGCCCTTCGTTTGGTGTTATTTTGATGAGATTGTATGTTGGTGTCTGAATCTTATTGAGGTGGGCTTGGGTCGATCTGTGTGTCCTTTTACAAGTAGGGTAAATTCCCACAAATAAATGGAGTTGTCTCTTTGCGACTTGAAGATGACACCAAGACAAAGACAGAGGAGTAGATGTGGTGGTGGGGACAAAACCAAGCCTGGACAAGGGGGGGGCAAGGCTCTTTACCCATGATTCTATCGATCCATATTTATTAAGGAACAAACTGAAATATAGATTTAAACAACAACACAAAGATACAGTGAAACATAGCCTTAATTAATAAATAGAAGATGCCAAAAATTATTTACATGCAAAATGAAAACAAACTAGCTCACATGATGGTAGCTTATCTTTGAGAAGAGATGTGATGGCTACATGCCTTCTGAACGATGTTACAATGAGGCTTGAAGGCCTTTGTATCATGAAGAAACAATGAGAAACCCTAAACATCCAAAAACCTAACCTTATGAGATGAAGCGCCAAAAGGTATCGACCTTGATGGGGTTAGCTCGAATGTCAACTTCCCAAGGTTGTAACTTTGGTATACGATCTTTGTTTGGCATGCACAATAGCCCCTTAGAAAGGTTTATCTGAGGATACTAAATTTAAACTACATATGTAATTCAAAGACTCACATTTTCCCATTTCCCAAAAAAATGTTGTTTAGGGCCTCAAAACAACTCCAGAAGCTTAGGACCCTAAAACTAATAAAATAGAAAACTGCAAAAAGAGGAAAATATGATAAAAAATAGGACACTAATAGAAAAAAGTATTGGGGGTCCAAGTGGAACGGGTGGGTAGATACCAATATCCAACTAGATCATTAATCCCCCCTTAGGAAGTAATGGCCCCCATTGCATTGAGTGCCTCCATGAGGTGAGGCAAATCATGTTGAATTTGGTCCTTGGTGAGCCACTTGCCTTGGTGCATGAGCTGACCAACTTTGAAAAATCGATAAAGATTGATCCTTTGTTAGTGAGTGTTCTTAATATATGTTTCCATGATATGATCAATTGTGGTCTATTCAATGCAATCTGGGTTGAGCTTTATTGGTGTCAATTTATTAGCAATGTCTAAGGTATCCAATAATGGTGGAAAGTATGATTGAAGGCGATCCACATTGAATATTGGGTGCATTCCAAGGAATTGGGGGATACTTAGCCTGAAAGAATTGTCACCCATAACCTTGGTGATGGTGTAAGGCCCATATCGTAGTGGTGGATTCTTCTGATGGGCTCCGGCAAGGCATTCCTGAACTACAAATGTAGCCAAACCTTGTTGCCCACTTAAAACTTATGTGACACTCAATGTTGATCATGATGTTGATTGTGATTATTATTGGATTTATCTAGGATATCAAGAACCAGCTGGAAAATGTGTTCAATAAACTTGATGGCCTTATCAACTTTAGATTTAACATGCACAAATTATGTTAGTGTTGTTGCAAGAGGGATTACAACATCAATGGGACATAATAGTTGAAATCCTAAGCCCACCTAAAATAGGTTGTGGCTAGTCAAGCTATGGAGAGCTTTGTTGTAGCTATGTTGGACATAGGGAAGACTCTCATTCCATGCTCGCAGATGCTTATACGAATATGTGCACTATCATCCTGTTGACGACCTCTTCCTGGCCATCAATTTGGGGGTGGCTTGCAATCGACTTGGTGAGCTTGGTGTACAACAATGACTAGAGGCTCGACTAGAATGTAATAAAGAACCTGCTATCCGATTTGATATAATGTTCTGTAGGATTTTGAAAAGATCCCACACTCATTCGAAGAAGAGTTTGGCATTGGATTTTGTTGTGATACTATTCTTGCAAGCCACTAATAGGGCCATCTTGAAAATCTATCAAGGACCACAAATACATAGTATTACCATGCTTGGTAGAAGAAAGGCCAAACATATAGGCCATGGAGATAGATTCCCAAGGTCAGCTAGGTGTAGGTAGAGGAGTGTACAGGCCTTGCTTCTTAATGGTTGGCTTGGCGATGGCACAGGTAGTGCAGGATCTAATATATTTTGCAGCATCCTGTTAGAGCTTTTGCCAATAAAAATACTTTTGCAATATTTTCACTATCTTTTCCACACCAAAGTGTTCTGCTACCAAAATATAATGCGCTTACCAAATCAGCTTGGCACATTCGCTTGAAGGACCACAAAGATGTATGAGATAGCACAATAATCCATCTTGAAGGTGGACATCTTGAATTGGTTGTCCAACCATCAACATCTTGTAGGTGTCGACGAATTATGATTCCTTTTCATATAGATGCAACCATCTAGAGGTCATGTGTCCACAAGAGTGCAGAACTATGCTTAGTGCCACAATCAGGGGTCGACTGAGGCAGTTTGTGTCATGATTGGCACTACCCTTATTATATTTAATGTTCAAATGGAAATGTTGTAGGTATGTGGACCATTTTTTATGGTGATCATTCTACAAATTCCCTTGTGTCTGCATAAATGAAGGGGTCAGTGATACGTGTGGATGATCGTCTCCTTCCCCATAATATAATGTTTCCATTTTTGGCATGCCTGCACGATGGAATACATTTCCTTATCATAGGTGGGGTACCTTCGAACAATGTCAGAGTCTCACTACGATATGCCATTGGGTGCCCTTGCTAAGTGAGGATTGTACCAATAACATAATTTGAGGCATTTGTCTCAATCTCAAATGGTTGTTGTAGGTATGACAAGGTGAGGACTGGTGCATAGAAAAGGAAATGTTTTAGTTCAATGAATTCCTTCTATTGTGACTTCGACCAAAAAACCTTTGCTTTCGCTCCACCCTTGGTAACTTAACTCTAGGGCCAAGTGATATGAGAGGACACCAACATGAATATTCGATACAAATTGACAAGGCCCAAGAAGTTGTGAAGCTTTGTTAGAGTCATTGTGGTCGGCTAATCCTGAATGAATTGGATCTTAGTTAGATCCACATCCACACCTTTATCTTATGTAGCCAAGTTGTTAGACCTGGTCCATGCCAAAGGATCATTTCTCTAGGCTAACACATAACTTTTGTTGTTGCAGATTTGACGAAATTGCTGAATATGTTGCAAGTGCTTTGCCCAACTCTTGCTGAAGATGAAGATATTATCTAGATATACAACCATGAATGAGTTGGTGAAATTCCACAAGATGTCATCTATCATACTCATAAAAGTTGTAGGGGCATTTTTTAACCTGAAAGGCATGACCAACTACTCAAAGAGACCCTCCTTGGACTTGAAGGAAGTCTTCCATGCATTTGTGGGTTCTATTGGAACTTTGTGATAGCTAGAATTCAAGTAAATCTTATTATTCAAGAAGTTCATCAATTCATGGGATCAGGAATCTGTTCCTGACGATGATTTTATTTAGTGGATGATAATTAATGCAGAGTCTCCTGGTCCCATCTTTCTTTAGTATGAGTATAATTGGGCTCCCACAAGCTGAGGAACTTCATCAAATGTGCCATTTTTGTAGTATCTCGTGGATCTGCCACTTGATTTCCTCATCTTCTATAAGAGAGTGGTAGTAGATCAGCCCGTTAGGTAGAGGTGCTTTCGGAGTTAGATCAATCAAATACTTGATATGATAGTGAAAAGGTACCCTTGTGGGTAGGAAAATATGTCCTAGTACTCTTCCAAGACCTTATCAACATGTTCTACTGCATAGAGGAACTCTTTATGGGGACCATGGATGTGGTCATGATCTTCTCCTTACTTTGAGACCGAATTAGGAAGAAAAAAAAATCCCAGTCTAGGAGATGATCTTATAGCATTTCTTAACAAAGATCAAAGAAATGACAGTAGGCGTGGCTACCTCTAGTATCCTATATAGTTTTATTCCCAAATTAATAATAATAATACGAGGTCTTGATTCATACACATCATGATGCTTCCACAAGTATGGTTGTCCTAATGAAACATCATAAACCTCAAGGAGAGAAATATCACACAATACCTCGTATGTGAAAGGTTTGATGTGATAGGGAAGGCGACACTATTGGCTAATGCAGAGATCTCGACCTCGGTGGAGCCACCTGAAGGTGCAAGGATGTGGGTGTTGTTTTTTTTGGCAAATCCAATCACTTAACAAGCTCTACTAAGATGATGTTCTTTTGACCTACACTATCGATAATGAACTGCAGTGGATAACCCATCGCCCACATTTGTGAGTGGAAGAGACACTCACCCTCCTCCAGATCTTTAGGCTCACTCTTCTTGACCTTGGTAGTGGAAACAATGGTACTAGGTTCTACATCAATTATCTATTTCCCCTTGTTAGGCTTTGGCTTAGATTCATAACATGCATCTGACTTTGAAACTTGTAGCTCAGCCACCAATGACTGCTTCACATGACATTCATTTGTTTTGTGAGTGGGGATCTTATGGAACTTACACCACTTCCCTGTGTATTTCTTCATCTTCCCATTTCTATCATTAGGAAAATTTTGAGGTCTAAAATGGGCCACCTAAGGAATATTATAAAATAATAATGAAAATAATAAAGTAAGAATAGATTACCTCATCAAGTTTTGGAGGGAAAAAAGAAAAAAGTACCTTTTCAACTTGTATTTTCAACTTGTCTCGTGCTTACTTCCCTATGATTTTACTCAAATTTCAAGGGGGAGCACTCATTAGATGCATAATTTAAATTTTCATCCAAGGAGTACCCATGTTGCATACTTTCGATGGAACCTACTACATGAAAAAGAATGATTGCATTGATGTTTTTTCATCTATTTAACATTATTTTTGTAGTAGGGTCCATCAAAAGTATGAAACATGGGAACTCCTTGGATGCAAAATTTAATTTTGCATCCAACAAGTGCTCTTGCTCAAAATTTGAGTAAAATCATAGGGAGATAATTTGAAACTATGAGTTGAAAAAATAACTTTTTTATTTTTTATTTTTTTATATTTTTACTTTTTTGCTCCAAAAATGGTGAATCATCCAGGCCCATGGTTGACATCTTCATATTGAATCCTATTCGTTCTTATAAATTTGAGTTTTGTTGTACATTTTTGTTTTGAGGCCCATTTTTTACCTTAAAATTTCTCTAATGTCTTTGCTTGTAAATTTGATGGGTTGTCCTAGGTCGTTCCACCTTGGATTTTTCCTTTGTTCTACGGTTTGGAGGTGCGTTTACCCTGCTTTGTATTTGTAGGTCCAAAATCTCACTTCTTCTATTTTAACTTTTGCTTGATCTTGATAGCATATCGGTACGTTGCACCAAATGAGGGGATCTCCAGGAACTCCATTCCTTCCTAGATGTACTTTTTTAGAGAACCATAGTACTTGAACACCAGATGTCACTTAGATTCCTTGATACCTAGCTTTGTGCATAGTGTATGAAAGATATTCATGAACTCCTACACTTCTTGGTCCCTTTCCTGCCATAGTGTAATCCATTTTATGTATTTGTCTTCATAGCTCCCAATATGGTAATATTGTTCCTTTATGGCATCTCAGAAAGAATCCAAAGAGGGTGTAGTTGAAAATAGTCAGGGTTCCTCCTTGTCCCTCTACTCACAACAGGTTTCCCAACAATCCTTGACATGGGGGGTGGCCTTGAGAAGTGAAAAAGTAATATTTTCTCTATCGGAAAAATTGTGGATTGAAAAATATCCTTCTATCAGATTTAATCATATATCTAAAACATATGTGTCTATCTGGCCTTCAAATTTAGGAATTTCAAAGTTAACTATACCTTAAAGGGGGCAGTGCCTCCACCGAGTGACTACTTGATGAAGATGCTTTGCCTGTTGGCATCTGTTGAAGGATTTGGAAAAAATTATCCATCATCTCATTCTTTTGTCGCTCGAGGGCTTCTTCGATAAAAAATTTGAAAGGATCTCCTGCTCTATCGTCTTCCTTTTCTTCTACCATGGGAGGCCATCGGGGTTGGCGAGGTCAGTCTTGCAAGGGCTCAACTAGTTCAAGTCCCAACTCCTTATACCATGACCTCATTAGGGACATGCATAAAAAAACAGAGAAAAAAAGACAGCTTTGAAACCACTCATTGAGGTTTTTTAAGGAACTAAATGAAATACATATTTAAACAACAACACAAAGATACAACAAAACCCAACTTCAATTAATGAATAGTGAATGTTGAAAATTGTTTACATGCAAAATTACAAACTAGCTCAAGTGATGGTAGCTTATCTTTGAGAAGAGATGTGATGACTACATGCCTTCTGAATTGTGTTACAATGAGGCACAGAGGCCTTTTTATCATGAAGAAACAATGAGAATCCCTAAACATCCAAAACCCTAACCCTAGGACATGAAGCGCTAAAAGGTATAGGTACCAATGGGGCTAGTTGGAACGTCAAATTCTCGAGGTTGTAACATTGGCATACGATCTTTTTTCGTCACACATGATAACCTGTTAGAAATGTATATCCAAGGACAACAAATTTCGACTGCAAACATCAATTAATGACTCATGTTTTCCTGTTTCCTTAAAAAACATCGTTTAGGGCCTCAAAACGGCTTCGAAAGTTGAGGACCCAAAAACTACTAAAAATAGAAAACTCTCGAAATAGGAAACTGTGTTGAAAAATGGGAAACTAATATATAACAATGATGGGGGTCCAAGTGGAATAGGTAGGTGGCCACCAATATCCATTTGAATCATTTGTGGTGACATATTTCAACACAATTCTGCCAGAAACGTGCCAAGAAATAAAGGAGTTAGAGATAAAAGATGGGGAGGAGAGGGAATCCATATTTGACTCTGAATTGCTTGAGGACCTGGCAAGTTGGGTGCCAAACCTTGGTAACAATAGGGTTAGAAAGAAGTAGTAGTTGAACTCAGTTTCACTTCATTAGAAAATGAAGATGTTGTTGGGTTTGGTACCGAGGGCTAAATGGGCAGAGAAGTACAACATCTTTGCCTCCTTGGAGTATGTCAAAAGAATGTTGAGAAACTAGAGGTTCTGTGTGGAAAAATTGGATGCTCACCCCATGCATGTGGAGAGTTAGGTTCCTTGTGAGTTGTTGGGAATGGGTCCCCTGGGGTGAATTTTGGGGTTAAAAGCCCAAGTTTTGGGGCTAAAGGCCCAAGTTTTGTGTAAAGAATGTAAAGTCTCCGCATTTTGTGGCCGCAGATCATGAAGATGTAAGCAGTCAAAAAGGGGTTTCCACCCTTAGTTAGATAGTTTGTGTCGGTTTGATGAGATCCTCCCTTGGTTCGTGGACCATGGGATTGTATAAGAAGGGAGTCTTAGAAGAGTCTAAGGAAGCTAAGTCACAAGTTGTTAGTAAAGTTCTGAGTAAGTTTATGGGTCTGTGAGAGCTAAGAGCGAAGAGTCTTAGCGTAGGAAGAGGCTCTACAGTTGAGTGCGCAGAGGCCTAGGGTAGAAGTCCGCAACTGAGTGCGCGGACCCCTGCAGCTGTGTGCGCAGGGTAGTTAGAGTCTGTACTGGAAATCTGGATTATCAATAAAGAGAATTATTCTGGAATTATCTGTGTATGCGTTATTTTACTTCTGTTATGAATGTTGTGATTATGTTATATTGAATACAGGGTTATGAATTAATGCTATATTAATGCACGAATCTATGTATTTTACTTTGTCATATGAATGCAAGTAAGAATATCTATTTATGCGAAGATAACCATAATGCATGTTAAAGTTAACCAATACTTAAGTGAATCTAAGTAAATACAGAAGTAAGAGTAATTACAGAGGCACGTAAGTGCTTGATCTATCTATTTAGGGTTCGCAAAGGATAATCAAAGGTTTTCGCGGAGGCTTTAAGGATGAATAAGAGACATACCGTGATAAGCCCTAAAAGGCTTATTGGTCTACGTGAAGGAAGGGTTAGGGAAAATAAATGACATCATAACCATCTCAGGGTGCGGAAACTTGGTTCCTACATCCCCCCATACTGCTTTGGGTGAGACTTCAGTCTGCACTCCACGGATTGATGCCGAAAGGGCTAGTAGTGTAGGGATTTGCTTGGTTGCTTAACGTTGAACCCGAGTCAGGTCCCATCAAGCCACCAAATGATTCCGTTGTTGGGACCAGGATCTGCATAACGAGATGTGTGATATCACATCATTGGAATCCAACTAAGAAATAGATTGAAGACTGGTTAGATAGAAAATCCACAAGTTCATGATGCAAGAAAACATGAATCCATGATTGATGAAAGAAAAATGGTTGGAAAGATATCTATACACAGAAATACATGAAATCTTCTTTTGTTCCTTTGTGGTTGAATTATACAAGTGGATCGCAAAGTTGGCAGAGGACCAAGGGAGGTGGAGGCTTGACGGTCCGACTCTTTAGACCCTGGAGTTAGTGCGGAAATTGGAAGCCTCTGAAGATAAGATCGTGCGTGCCATCGATCATTGGCTCGACCATATCATAGGAGGGTTTGTGACAGAGTTTGCAGTCAATACTTTGGCCAGTTACAATGAAGCAGAGCACCGCTTCTTCAAAGGGCCGCGAGGTAAGTATTTGAAATCATTAAATACTTGGGTTAAGATGCTCTTATGTGAAAAGAGGGTTATGCAGTTTCCTTGATGTTTGGGGCTATGCGAAGTGGAATAAATTTCAGAGACGGAGGAAGAAAATGCCCTGAATATAGCCCACTGATTGAACCTCCTCTGAGTGACGACGAGGGAGTAGCGCAGGATTCTCCGCTGAGCGCTATTCAGTTGATAAGACAGGGATTCCCGCGAATACCTCATCCACCCACACCACCTCCATCCTCACCTCCACTTCTTACCCTCTCACCCACACCATCGCCATCCCTACCACCATTCAACTTGGCAAACTCCATAAAGCTACCTGTGTTCAAGGGTGTAAGAAATGAAGATCCGAACCAGTTTTGGTTCATCGCGAAGGCTGTATGGGAATCTCAGGGTATCACGAATGATCAAATGAAGAAATAGATATTAGTTAGTGCTTTTCAGGACCGCGCACTAACTTGGTATATTAAGTACTGCACTGATAATCTGCCATCCAGATTGGAAGATATCCAGTCTGTGTTGAATAAGGAATTTAGTAGACCTAAGTCTGAGGCGGAATCAATTGTGGGATTTAAGGTGATCATGATGAAGCCTGGAGAGACGCCTTGGGATTTGGATCAAAGAATGACGTGTACGATCCATGAAGTCAACATGAATCTGACTAATGGTCAGCATCGTGAATGGTTTGTGGCCTCGCTGTTGCCTCATCTAAGAGTTGTGCTATCACAACAAAAGATCAGGACCCAGGTGGAAGCTCTGGAAATCGTGATGAGATTGCACAAGACATCAATACAAGATGCTAATATGGGGGTTCAATAGATTCATATGCAGTTGCAGAACCTTTGCCTCTAAATACAAAGTTTGAAAAAGGACAAAACAACTCGGCTAGAGGCGTGTGAAGAAGTATGGTGCCTAAAGTGAAAAAGTCAGGGGCATGACAAAGATCACTGTCTAGTTTTCGCAAATTATGTTGCAGTAGGAGGACCAATGCCTCTGAGGCCAGAAGCTGCGGCAGGGCCAAGTACAGGACCTGTGCTATGGTGTGCTATCTATTAGGTAGCTATGAAACATGCAAAAAACAATTGGCATTTGTTGCAGAAAGTTGTACAAACACTGCAACAACTCTTCTGCAACTTCTGTCAATCAGTGGGTCATGACGAGCGCAATTTTCGTAGTTACAAAATAATTATGGACATGACACCTGCATACAGGGTGCAGGTAGAAACACGGCCTCTGGACCAAGGCGTTGGAGGAGCGCGAGGTGAGTATCAGGGGTGCATATGAGGCTGAGGTGGAGGAGGACCTGGTAGAGGTTGAGGGAAAGTTATTTGTTACAATTGTGGAGGACCAGGACACTACGCGCGAGACTTCCCGAACCCGATGCGACTGTCATGCCGCTATTGTACTCAGTTTGACCATGCAATGGAGGATTTCCCTATATTGTTAGGTAAGTGTTGTGCTCTACAACAACCCCCCATTTCATATCATCTTTACTTATAAATATTAACGTATGAAATGGGTCCCTTTAGAATTTAATTTGGTATCAATGCTATTGTAATCCAAAAAAGTCCAATAAATGAATAAATGCACTTTATAAAACTTTTTGGACAAACCCTTAAAAAGAAATCATGTAATGATTTGTCATTGCGATAAAGCGATCGCAAGACCGCATATCGCAATGACACATGAATTACAATTAAGCACCCCAAAGCTTTCTGCCGATGCGCATTCGGCGCATTCGGCGATTGGCGATATTCCATGTACATGTTATAATGCCCCATGCCAATAGTCCTGACGTGATACGCATTCGGCGAATTCGGCGATCGGCGACACGCTACAACAGTTGTGATGTTCCCAAAGACTTGTCCCGATGCGATGCACAATCGGGAATCGGGTATCGGCGACAATCTCGCCCAAGTCTTATTGCGCTCAAAGCTTTTCGCCAATGCGATATCGCATTCGACGATCGGTGATATCCAATACACACCATTAAAGCACACTAATCATATCCCTGATTTCGATCTGATAAAGCGCGGTTTTCAACGAAGGGCCGTTAAGTGATGGGATGGCACAATTCATTTGTAATAAAAGCTTGATCTCTCACGCAATCCTTCATCTATGCTCAACCGCCAAAACGACCATTGCATGCTTAAGTGAATCGTTCACCCAAATAACGATATAATGGGCATTTAAGGAATGACAGATTGAAAACGGCTGATTAATAAGATCATGTCCTAAAATCTTTTTACGGATTGTATCCGCGCCCATTTTAAAAGCTAAATCCTTCAGTTACGCATCTATTCATATGTGCTGTATCACTTAAGAGTTTTTCATCGCTATCTCTGTGTATTACACCCAATTGCCTCTTTGTGCAGAATTCATTCGTAGAAGCTAGGCCTGAGAAGATGGGAAAGAAGTCCAAGAAGACTGCAAGTGCTTCCGCAACACCAATTGCAGGACAAGCGGCCGAAAACAAGAGGAAGGGCCTAATATCCGATACAACATGCACGGGGCTCACCAGAGTTACTTGGCAAGGCACTTATAACTTAATTGAAACTAAGCAACCAGAAAAGACAGTGACAGAAGCTAGTGTGGACTTACTCAAGAAGTCTGATGCAACTCTCAAAGATTTGGCCGACTCTTTCCTTCATAGGATAGCGGCCAGAGAACAGATTCTTCCCTATACAGACATTGTGCGATGGGCGATTGAAGAAATCCCCATTTTGGACAAAACTTTTAATACCAGAGATGGGAGGATTTCGGATCATTCAAGCCAGATGACCTAAGGCAAATGTATCATTTGCCTGAGCCAGAGAAAATATATAACAAGGCCTTCCTGGAGAAGTTTGCAAGCGAGAATGAGATCGAATCTGAACCTATCAAGGATTGGAGGCAAAATCCCAACAAGCACAAGCACGAATCCTCTGGTAAGTACTCGGTCGATTCTTTGGCTTCTCCTTATTGTTATGCAGGGATTATGATGTGTAGGTTGTGGGGATTGCATGATTCTGCCAATTTTACCATTGAAATGGTTCCTTTAATGGAGGCAGCAGTAAACAGTTGGATTATGGATTGGGCTACTATTCTTTCGGATAAATTAGCAGTAGCTGTTCGTGATTTTAGATCTCAGACTGTTGTTTCAGAAAGGAAAATGCCCCCGTTCTACTATAGTGCATATATATTAGACACCCTTTGTTTCAATTCCGAATTTCCTGTTCTCGGGTGGAGGTGGACTGCACAGGACCCTTCACCCATTCATATATATCATCAAAAATTGTGGAAGTCTTCTTATAAACACCACCTGTATCAAATCTGTAATGGTTTTATGGTGCCCATTTACTATTCCATTTTTGATAAACCCATTTCAAAAATTTCCTATCAAGCTTCCTTTGATTTACCAGCAGTAGCAAGTTGGTTTGGAGAAGAAAATTTCACCTATATCAGAATTTTCGGCAGTGAAGCCGACCCACATGTTCTTCCTCTATATGTTCCAGATAAGCTGCTAGCAAGGGAAATTTCATATCAAATCATGGCTGAGAGTACTACACAAACTCTCAAAAGAGAAAAGAAGAAGGGATGGCCATCTTTTCCCTTCAGATGTGGTGTTTATACTCTGCATGATCTTAAACATGCAGAAAAGGAAGCCACGAAGCTTCAGTCTTTAACTCTGGCCACGATCCCAAACAGACCATACGACCCAAAAAAGACTGCTTACAATGCATTAGAACAGGCCAAATTAACAAGGTTTGAGCATCAGAAAGATATGTTTGATGACCTGTTCGTTGCCTCCAAATCAATAGGTCATGCTAAAGAACTCGCTAGGATGTGATATAATGATGAGGGATTAACTGAGTTCAATAAACTCAGAGAACAGAGGTTGCAAACTCTGCCTCTGGATTTACTGGCAACAACCCCAGCGACATCATCAAGCAGACCTGTTCAGGAACAGTTCAAAGAACAGGAGGAGAGGGAGAAGAAGAAACAGGCAGAAAGACAGAGAAAAGAACAAGCAGAGAGGCTAAAGAAAGAACAAGCCGAGAAACAACAGAGAACACAAATGGAACAAGAAGAGAGAAAGAAGAAAGAACTAGAGGAAAAGCAGAAAATGGAACAAGGAGAGAAACAGAAAAAACAACTGGCAGATAGGCAGAAAAGGGAACAAGAAGAACAACAGAGGAAAGAGCAGGAAAAAGAGCAGCAGAAACAAACCACCGATGTCAATGTGGACACTACTATAGACCCCAAACTATTTCAAGAATGGCAACAATTTCATTCCATCATCAGTGGATTGGAATGTTCAAAAGATGGGGACACTTCTAAGACAAATGATATGCAGGACATCACTTCTCCTCAGGTTCTAAGTGGAACCAGCGGCCCACCCATTTCCCAGGATGTTGAGGTAATTCCTAAAGACCCTTCCGATCAAATTATCCTCCAAGTGGAAGATATTCCTCCCTTGGACATTTTCTACAGCCCACGGCATAGAGCAGTTGTGAAGCGATCAAGGAAAAGACGAAGGATTGATCAACCTTCTACCTTTCCAGAACAAACAGTCACGGGTAATGTAGTATGGAAGGAGGAATTGGATCCCTCCGATGACTTAACAAAGCTATCACAGTATGCGGGCGCTTATTCAGCGGCAACAATTGACAAAGCATCGGAGGTGAGCCTTCTATTGAAGAATAAGGACCAAGAAATCTTTGCGTTACAGGCAGAATTGGTTGAAACAAAGCAAAGGGCAGCACAAGCAGAAGAACAGTTGCTGGCACAACAACAAGAGAACAATCAGTTGAGTCAGCAATTGCAAGTGGAAAGGCAAAGGATTGATCAGGGTGCAATCCAGAAACAAAAAGAATTGTCGGAGGCATTGGAAAATTTGAGAGTGGCGAATGAGCAAATGATAAAGACCAAAGATGAGCAAATTGCTCAAATGTCATCGCAGCTGGAAAAGATGAAGGGCGCGTCGCAGGTAAAAGAGTTTAAATCAGAGGCATTATTGATAAACAATGCGTTGATGTCTCAGGTCAGACTCTTATGTCAACAGATCGCTCAAGTTGAGCCACTATGTGAGCTAACTACAGTAATAAATCAGCAGGTAGAAAACGCCAAGACTGAACTAGATCAAGCGGACGAGGCCATTACTGCATATCTTGAATGGCAAGATACTGAATTAGGAAAATCAGAAAAATTGCCCAGGATCATAGAAACACATAAAGATATACTTTTCACAGAGTGGCACACTCAAATGATGAAAGCAGAAAGGGCGGCTTCAAGATGTAAATCAACCGCCAACAATCTAGTGGATCTAGTCAATAACACTCTTTACCTGGCCAATATGATTTCTCAATGTACACCGGGAAAGATGACAACCACAAATACATTAGAGCAAACATGCTACCCTGAATTAGAGGAAAAAGGAAGATTAATCGCTGGAGTTAAAAGCTTAACCTCAGATGCATATTGGCTCTTTTTAATCAAGCCACATACACAAAGATCTGCCCTAAAGTTCCTTACAGACACAATCGGGTGTATAATTCCCGATATCCAAGATGCCACCTACGCTGCACAACTCAGTTCATGCCTCAACAAACTCCCGGAAGTTGAGCCAATGCTTGCAATAAACCAGCTCAGATTCAAAGGAAAGCAGCCGACTTAATGAGTCACCCTCCCGCTTGCCAGATCGCCAGCCAAAATAGGATCAAGAGTTATTGATACCAGCTTAGTAGGATTTCTGTTTAGTAGATATTTAAATTAGATTAGTATTTATAGACCCTTTCATTGTTTTGGAAAGGGTCGTAAAATTTTGTAACAGACTTAATAGGCTGAAGTTTGCACTATTGTGCTTCAGTCGCTATTCTTTTATGAAATTGGACAAGTTGTTCTGAATTTGACATCAAATTTTTTAATGCAATTGTGCACTATTGCCTTTGTTGAGGACGATTTCTGTGTTGGAGGAAGAACTGCTAATAGCGATTGATATTTGGGAATGTCCCGCAGCTCATATGGTACTTTTATCTACGTCTGAAGTCATTCCTTTTATATGAATTGTTATGTTATATATTCTTGCTATTGTTGAATACATGTATGCGCTGTAACAACAAATCTCTATCTCAGTCCACTATTGGATGTTTTACGATTTTCCTTTTCCTTTAATCATGCATGTAAAAATGATATAAATGATAAAGTGTAGTAATTTCGCTGTTATCGCTTTGTGTAACTATTTATGCACAGCAATCTTGAATAATTTAATATCTATGTTTAGAGACAGAGTCATCTATATGCCTGTCTAAAAGCTCAAATCATCAAACGCTACACTTTAGAGATCGATAAAACCCCGGGGTAGATTATAGTTATTATATTCCTACCGATAGTTTTAGTTATTTGCTTATCACTAGCATAATCTATAAGTCGCTCATCCATCCCATTTTATCTATTTCTAGGAAACTGGTCCCATTATCCCCAGTCGGAGCCACTATTCCAAATGGAAAAGGAGCTGTACTAAGGTCCGGACCGGGTGGTTTCCCCTATGTTGTTGCAGCGATTTTCGAGGCATCAACAGTAAGACATGTGAGAAGGGGGTGTAGCCTCAACAATCGATTCAGAACCTACAAATGGTGAGGGCTGAGCCTCGCGAGGAAGACCCTAAGGTAAATATTGTGATGCGGAGTGGAGTGACAACTGGTGAGGATAAGGGGAAGCTATCTGAAGAAGGCGAGTGGGTTCGCAAAGCACCAGAAAAGGAGATCAGGTTTGATCTAGAACGCACAAAAGAAACATTTATGGAAGCAAAGAAAAGTTTTGCTGAGGCCTCTGCCTCAGGGAGTCAAGAGAAGCCTGCTGAAGAAATGGACCAGTCAATGATTACCACATTCTTGGAGACACACATGAAACTACTCCGTGATAGCAAGGCTGTGAGGGGACTGCAGGAGCTAATCAATAGGTGCTTGGAAAGGAACATGCTATTAACGGACCACACATAGTTAGAAAGATTGGTAAGCATAAGGCAAGAACTAGACATGAGATGAGACTCATCGCGCAGATAGGAGAATACAAAATGGACCAAGTTATCTTGGACCTAGGGTCCGACATGAACATTTTTCCAAAACAGACATGGGAAAGAATGGGGAGACCTGCACTACAGTGTTCTCTGATTCAGTTAAGGATGGCGAATCAGCAGAAAATCATCCCAATGGGGAGGTTGCAGGGGGCTACAGTTAATATCGAAGGCGCAATCACATTAGCTGATTTTGAAGTGATAGAGATTGTGGATGGAAAAAATCCCTACCCCGCACTCCTTGGGATCGATTGGGCCACTGACATGAATGGCATAATCAATCTGAAGAAGAGAAAGATGATATTTTAGAAGAAATCACTCCACATAGTGGTGCCATTGGACCCTATAGAAGGACTGCGCTACACTAAACCATTCCGCGATTATGAAAGTGATGACAATTTGGACCAGATTTACAAAAGAACGGCGGGGGATCATGATTGGGTGAATCTAACAGTAGATGAACGTATTGTGTGGGACCACAAGAGCTCTGCACATCAAATTCAGACGAAGAACTAGAGCACTGCAGAATCGACTGCATGAAGTATCTACACTGCATTATAATATGATGACCAAGTCATTGCAATGTGTATCATCAGAGGTAAGAAATCTGCCTTACTATGATGGGTTAAATGATGTTGACCACTTTTTGGATGTATTTGAAAGGGAAGTACCAGATAAGCATCACTTTCAGTCATTTGATTGGGTGCTGCACGTTATGCCTGCAAGATGGTGGGGTACACACAAAGATATTTTTGATGATTGGTGTGAATATAGGAGGATGATGAGGGTACACTTTGGTCATCCGAAGGTGCAATTAACAAAAAAGTATGATGGAAGAAATGACCCGCGCGACCATTTGGCCAAATGGACTGAAGTGTACGGAGCAAAGCCTTAACCAGAGTGGGTCCCTCTATTTTTTCATACCTTGGATGTTATACCAATGAATTGGTACTTGGAGACGGAACTTTTCCA
Source organism: Pinus tabuliformis (assembly GCA_031772625.1). NCBI lineage: Eukaryota > Viridiplantae > Streptophyta > Pinopsida > Pinales > Pinaceae > Pinus > Pinus tabuliformis. Next base: position 644,621,200 of record CM062815.1, on the reverse strand, counting down.
TGGCACTGAAGAATGGGATATTTTGCGCCAATGATTTTTTGATGACGTTCAGTTTTGAGGATGGATTTGAATCTATCGATGAAGCATTGTAGGAGGTTAAGACAACAATTTTTAGGATACTGCAGGATCCACTAGATTTCATTCAACTTGATTGGACTACCCAGCTGAGCCACGCGCTCGAGTGCTATAATGTAACAACGGAAGAAGAAGGCAAAGACCTAAGGAAGATTAATAATCCAGATACTGAATGTCACCGCGAAGTTGAAGAACCGCAACTAGAGAGCCCGGACATAACTGAGCCACTCAAAACTAGACAGGTGAACATTGGCACAAAGGCAGAGTCAAAGTTTTCAAATATTGGGGACTACTGGGATGACGCAACAGTAGATAAGGTCGCCGAACTACTCCGCGAATATCAGGATCTGTTCCCCATGAAGTTTTCAGATCTGAAAGGGATAATAGGGGACCTGGATGTCATGAAAATCACCCTAAAACTGGACGTGAAGCATGTGAAGCAAAGACCTTACCACCTCAATTCGAAGTACAAAGAAAGGGCCCGCTTAAAGTTAGACAAGATGCTCACAGAAAGAATTATTGAACCGGTGGAAGGATTTGATTAGGTAATCCCAATAGTGGTTCAGGAAAACAAGCAGAAGGAAGAAATAAGGATATGTGTAGATCTCAAGAAGTTGAATGATGCCTGCGTGCATGATCCCTTCCCAACTCCATTCACCGATGAGGTCCTGGATAATGTTGGCAGCCAAGAAGCATATTCGTTCACTGATGGGTTCTTTGGGTACCATCAAATCAAGATCACGTCGGAGGATAGAATGAAGACGACCTTTGCAACTGAATGGGGATGCTTCCAGTATATGGTGTTGTCGACTGAAGAACATGCTGACAATCTTTTCACGCGTAGTCATCGAGACGTTCAAGGATTTCATTCATAAATTTATGGAAGTATACTTTGACGATTCGACACTATTTGGATTGGTAAAGCGCCATGTGGCAAGTCTGCGCTTGATTCTAGATACATGTCGAAGGTACCAAATCACACTCAATTTGAACAAATGTTTGTTCTGTGTCCCTTTTGGGATCTTGTTGGGCCATGTGGTATGCAGACAAGGCTTGATGGTAGACCCAACGAAGATCGCGGTCATAATCAATTTGAAGGTGCCAAGGAGTGTAAAACAGCTGCACACAACACTAGGGCATATGAGATACTATAGGAAATTTATCAAGAGCTATGCACAAATCATTGTGCCAATGGAAACACTGTTAAATAAGGATGTTACGTTTTGTTGGAATGAATAATGCCAAATAGCTTGGATGTGCTAAAGGAGGAAATGGTCACCGCATCAATCCTAGTCTTCCCAGATTGGAAGAAGGAATTTCATGTGCATGTGGACGCACCATGTATTGCATTGGGGGTAGTACTAACATAGGCTAGTGAAGGGGACTTGGATCATCCTATAGTGTTCACAAGTAGCAAGTTGTCCAAAGCAGAGAAAAATTATTCCACAACAGAGCGCGAAGGACTAGCCATGGTGTACGCGCTCCAGAAGTTTAGGAATTATCTGTTGGGTGGAAATTTTAAGATGTATACAAACCATTCTACATTGAAATACCTGGTCAACAAGCTTGTGTTGGGGGGAAAGATATGCAGGTGGCTGTTTTTGTTCCAGGAGTATGATTTTGAAGTTATTATGAAACCAGGATGCTTGAATGCTGGACCGGATCACCTGTCATGCATTGAAATAGGAGAGGAGCCTACTAATTTAGAGGAAGGACTACCTGACGCGCAACTCTTTGTAGTACGCATCATGGACGACCACTTTGAAGATATTATACACTTCCTGGCAACAGGAAAGACTCCGAAAGGATATACAAGTCAATAGAAGAAGGAACTGGTAGTGCGTGCGACAAACTTTTCTGTCATTGTAGGGCACTTGTACAAAATGGGATCAAATGAAATAGTACGACGTTATGTGCTAGAGTTTGAACGAAACAACATCCTCGTTGAGGCTCATGGTGGAGCCGCGGGAGGTCATTATGCAAGAAAAGCAACAATGAAGAATATTCTACGCGCTGGGTTGTGGTGGTCAACCTTGCATAAGGATGCAAAAGTGTATTGTAGGGCACGCGATGCATGCCAAAGGATTGGCAGACACTCCCACAGGGATGAGCTACCATTGAATACACAAATATCGCTATAGCCCTTCGAGAAGTGGGCGATTGACTTTGTAGGACCAATTCAGCCTCCAGGGAAGAAGACGGGTGTGCGATACATCATCATCGTGACTGAGTACTTAACCAAATGGGCGGAGGCATAGCTCGTGAAGAATTATACAAGTGTGACAATAGCCAAATTCATCTTTGAGTACGTGTTAACAAATTTTGGTTGTCCAAAAATTTTAATGAGCGATCGCAGTACACACTTTCTTAATGAGACGATCAGCACGATGACGGAAGAGTTTCAGTTTTACCATCAGAAGAGCACACCCTTTCACCCGCAGGCTAATGGAACAATAGAAGCATTTAATAAGATACTGTAGAACGCATGAACAAAGGTTTGCAATGCTCAAAGGAATGGCTGGGATGTGTGCATACCCGCGGTGCTATGGGCTTATAGAACGACTTGCAAGAAGTTGACTGGACAAATGTCGTTCAGGCTGGTTTATGGTGTGGAAACTATAATGTCGATGGAGTACATTGTACCTAGTCTGCGCATAACAACATTCACAGGAATGGAGAATCATGGAGCCATAGAGGAAAGACTCAAGCAGCTTATCGAGCTTGAAGAAGATAGATTTCTAGCTGGATTCCATCAACAAGTTCAAAAGGAGTGCGCAAAGGCATGACACGATTGGCACATCAAACTGCGCACCTTCAAGGTAAGTGATTTAGTTCTATTATATGACAGCAATTTTGATAAATTTCCAAGAAAATTTCGGGTGCATTGGTTGGGGCCATATGTCATCAAGGAGATTACCGATGGTGGAGCAGTTCAGTAGGTAAAATTGAATGGAGAACCATTCCCAAGGTGAGCAAATGGTAGTCGATTGAAGCCATACGCCAGTGATCCAGCTAGATGACTACATGGTGGAAGCACAGTCTTAGCACTCCAGGAAGATGAAAGGAGGCGCGAGACTATAAACTACGCTGCCCAGGTTGGGGAGATGCGCGATTGGGGAACTGCGTGGAATGAAGTAATGTCATAGTGTCAGCAAAAACGCACAGGGAACTATGCTATCCAAGAAGGGACCGCGTAGGTCAAACGGAAAGTGACCGTTATGGTCACTGTTCATGACTTGACAGTGGGAAAATAGCTAAATGGAGCGGGGGTGGCGACATTTAAGTCAGAATTTAAGGGCAAGATCTATGAAAATCTGTTTCCAATCCAGCATTTATGAACGAATTTTGGGTGGAATGGTAGGATTTGAATTCAAAAATTTCTATAAATTATAGGTGGCTGCCCAGCAAAAAACACTTGGAATTTTTAGAATTGAGGTGTTGAGGTCTCAAGCGCGTATGAACTGTGAGTACTTTCAAGCTTTGATAGCAAGTTCAGCGTTTGAGAAGTTGCTAAAGGAAACATAGGAGTTGTTGTCTAGTATCATGTCGGCATTCACAGAAACAACGATTGCTGGAGAAGCAATGACAACTGAGGGAACTTCCCCAGAAGTAGCAATGGTAGCTGAGGGAGCTTCCCTGGAGGTTGCGAGCATCAAAGTACCGACAAAAGTGCCTAAATCATCGAAGTCGCCTAGGCTGAGGCCTATGCCGGCCAAAGAGGGTCCAAAAACAAATAAAGATAAGCAGAAAGCACCACAACTAGCACGCATCACCGAGAAAGCACCCATAGAAGGAAAAGCCCACTGTGTAGGAGAAGGGAAAGGTAGTTGACTTGGAGCCTGAAGAGGATGTTGAAGAAATCCATATGGGTGAGTAAGACATTGACATAGGGGCGAAGGATGTTGACATTGAGGGGTCCAACCCTATCTCTAAACTGCCAGAGTACATTCCTCTGCATAGAGGCAAGACAAAGGTTCCGAAGGACATTGATGAAAGCAAGGTCATGGTGCATACACCCTTCCTGTTGGACAACATTGTCTTTGAAGGACCACACCTGGGGCACATCCCCCATTTAAAATTGGAGTATTGGGATTTGGCTGATATGGAGCGCTTTCCCCACTTAGCGACAGATCAACTCATATGTTGCATCTTCTATAACGACTCTAGTGTGACCAAGCTGGAGCTAAGAAAGTGGGTAAAAGGGGTGGATAAGGCTGGTCTATTAAAAATGTTGTGGGTACTGCATTACAAACACATGCCCATGACCATGATAGTGATCAAGCGACTGCTGTGCTTGGTGCATGATGGGTGCCTATGGCTAGAGGAGCCGATACCAATCATTGACATGCTGATCCATAGGATCACTCAGCTGCCGCACGCAGGAGAAAATTTGGCCATGGAATTTGGCGGAAAGACAGGTGAGTGCGACCTTGCCGAAGCAATGAAGGATAAATTTAAGTTCGCTAAGAAGCCGCACGACTACTTCATTACTAGCATAACCAACCTTGCGGCCAAGGCAGCTGCTCAGATCCTAGTAGGAAAGATTACGAGGAAGTATCGTGCAGATGAAGTTCTGGCATCAGTAGTGTCATTAGCGGCCTAGTGCGTGGAGGGCGTACAGTTCAACTAGGTGTGCTACCTCTGTAGCAAGTTCCTCGCAAACTGCAGAGAGGTGCAAGATCAAAGAAAAACGTTTCACTATGCATGGCTGCTACTGTCCATAGTGCTGGTCGTGCGGAAATTACCAAAGGATAGTCAGTTTCCTCCGGTCGTGTAGGACTTATTGGAAGCAGCGAAGTTCACTTCACTTTGGGCTACGAAGGACCCCTAAAGGGTCAAGGATAGCAAGGTCTTTTGAAACTTAATGGAGATGAGTATCCACATGGCCATCAACCACAAGCCATGGTTGTCGCCGATAGTTTTTGATCAGCTGACACAATATGTGGAGTTCAAGGCGGACTTCCACCATGTCTCCATGTGCATGCAAAAGGATCATGAAAAAAAGTGGTATGACCTTCGATACCTGGCCACAGATGAGGCGATCACAATGGTCCTCGACTGCTGGCCACCAGATTGGCACACCGCTTCGGACTTGACAATTGGGTCTAGCAATTATGTAGTGAAGCGAAAAAGGGAAGAGGCCAGGCTGAAGATAAAACAATTAGCTGAGAAAAGGAAGAAGGAGGTTGAGGATAAAACCAAGGTGGAGTGCGCTGCCATGAAGCAAATAGGAGGACAAGAAGAAGAGGAGGAGTGCGGCTTTGACAGGATTTAGAAGTCGCGTTCCTTGGAGACAGAGGAGGAAGAACAACAATCAGAGTAGGGAGGAGCAGACCCGGAGACTACTTTGTTCTAGACTAAGCACATTAAGGAATAAGAGAAAGTAGGGCCACGGAAGAAGTCCAAGGCTAGCAAGACTCCTCGACCCAATCACCTTGGCTAAAGGTGATTTGAACGACATTGGTGATGTAGTAAGGGATGCGATCGCGGAACTACTGCAGCAGTTCAAGTAGCAACAGAAACAGGCCTTGGGTTCCATTCAGACGGGTTTGCATGAGTTGCAAATCTAGGCGTTGTAGGTATAGACTAGTGTGGGATGGAGAAGTGTCGTGTCAACTAGTTTGGCGCCTGACGCCTTATAAGCAACAAGGATGGTGCGTACACTGGATCCCTAGGCAATAGCGCTACCGGACAGAGCACTGACTACAGAAGCAGAAGCTGACAAGGCCACTGCCAGCGCTCTCAAGGGTTTGGACTCAATTTAGCTGCGCTTCCAAGTGAAGCCCTTCACACTTTGGAGGATGGTGTGATCGTGGAACTTCGGGCCCGCAAAAAGCATGCACTATGTGTTATTAGTGAGCAAAGGGTGAACAACACTTAGATGGCTCAACAGAGGAACTCTGCTATTGATCTCTTTAAGGCCATCACAGACAAGAATGAGCGCATGGACAAGGTAGTGGATGAGGCATGCAGGTATGTCCCAGAACTGGACATTTCGGAAGATGAGCCAGTGGATGTGAGAATTCAGAAGCTCACTATCAAAGTGCGTGAAGTGAGAACAGAGTTGGCAAAGGTTAAGTTTGAACTGAACCTTAAGATTACAGAACTTGAGTTGAAGGCCAAGCCTTCGACTCTGCTAGAAGTTAGAGAGCAGCACGAGGCAACTGTTAAGGACATTGTTGCAGCAATAGATAACGCAGTAAAGTATTGCATTGCACTCTTCGAGCAATTGCTCGAAGTAGTCACCAGCTTACAGGAGGATCCTAATGTTAAGAGGCTAGAAATAGAGGCACAAGAGCTGCAGCAACAATATGACGAGGTTAAAGCGACAACGCGCACCGTCGCCATTACCTAAACGCTAGTGAAGATGCAGGAAGCAAAGGCGCTGAAAGAGCAGGTGGACACAACATAGCACAAGGAAGCATTATTGAAGGCTCGATTAAAGACTTGGCTAGACGAAGCATATGTGCTCACAGCCACCATTGAAGGCAAATTGGCTAGTCTGCAGGAAACACAATAGAAGGTACAGGTAGATGGCGCAGGGCCAGTGACAGAGCAGCTAGTTGAGTAGATGAAGCATGCGGCAACACGGTGCATTGTTGAAGTCGTAGTGGTACAAGTGGAGCTAGGAGGTCTTCACGACAAGATCTTCATGCCAGCAGAGTGACTTGGGGTCGAGTCACCAGATTTGTGTTAGCGGCTTATGGGGAACGGGCCTCCTGGGGTCAATTTTCGGGTTAAAAGCCTAAGTTTTGGGGCTAAAGGCCCAAGTTTTGTGTAAAGAATGTAAAGTCTCCGCATTTTGTGGCTACGGAGCGTGAAGATGTAAGCAGTCAAAACGGGGTTTCTGCCCTTAGTTAGATAGTTTGTGTTGGCTTGATGAGATCTACTCTTAGTCCGCAGACCATGGGATTGTATAAGAAGGGAGTCTTAGAAGAGTCTAATGCAGCTAAGTCACAAGTTGTTGGTAGAGTTCTGAATAAGTTTATGGGTTTGTGAGAGCTAAGAGTGAAGAGTCTTAGCGTAGGAAGAGGCTCTGTAGCTGAGTGCGCAGAGGCCTAGGGTAGAAGTTTGCAGCTAAGTGCGCGAACCCCTACAACTATGTTCACAGGGTAGTTAGAGTCTGTAATGAAAATCTAGATTATCAATAAAGAGAAGTATTATGGAATTATCTGTGTATGCGTTATTTTACTTCTGTTATGAATGTTGTGATTATGTTATATTAAATATTGGGGTTATGAATTAATGCTATATTAATGCGCGAATCTATGTATTTTACTTTGTCATATGAACGCAAGTAAGAATATATGTTTACGCGAAGATAACCATAATGCATGTTAAAGTTAACCGATACTTAAGCGAATATGAGTAAATACAGAAGTAAGAGTAATTACAGAGGCGTGTAAGTGCCTGATCTATCTATTTATGGTCTACGAAGGATGATTGGAGGCTTTTGCGGAGGCTTCAAGGACGAATAAGAGATGTACCTTGATAATCCATAAAGGGCTTATCGGTCTGCGCGAAGGAAGGGTTAGGGCAAATAACCAACATCACAACCATCTCAGGGTGCGGAAACTTGGTTCCTACATCCCCCCATATTGCTTCAGGTGAGACTTCAATCCGCGCTCCGCGGATTGATGCTGAAAGGGCGAGTAGTGTAGGGATTTTCTTGGCTGCTTAACACTGAACCTGGGTCAGGGCCCATCAAGCCAACATGAGTCTGATGGTGGAGATGTTCGAGACCCTCCTGGATCATGTGGTTAAGTTTTGGAAAATGTCTCGTATTCAGACAATGATTGATGATCTTGGGTGGTGGGTGACATGTTTTGGTTCTCTCCTAAAGTGCTTGTTTTTTGGTTCTCGTAGGCCGTTGGAAGGCCTTTCATTCTTTGGATTATGACAACATAACAAAGTCACAACCTAGTGTTTTTTGGGTTGGAAATGTCCCTTTTTTATTTTATTTTGGTGCATCTCATCTTGTTTTGGGATTGTAAGGCCAGTGTTCCCCTCGAAAAGATGTTTGGCGACAGGGGTCTATTTTTTTGTGGGTGAACGGTGGTGTCTTCTTGTCAGTGGATTGGTGGTTTCAATGATGCCCTTAGGGACTCTTTCCTGCAGCTTATAGGGTGGCTCTTGCAAAAGATCAAGGTGGAGCTTTGGTGTCGATTGTTTCGGCTTCTTGGATGAGGCCTCTTTTTGTGCTTTAATGCTTTCTTGCTTGTACAAGTTCTAGGCCCAGAATGAGGCCCAAATATAAGGATTTTTGTTTATATATAATCAACACTAGATTGTGCAAGAAATAGAGATTGAGATCTATGTTTTGGAACTGCCTCTATACGTACATGGGTTGAATAATAAAAAGTTATAAATTCACAAAAAATTATATATATAATAAATAATATAATTGTATTAACTTCTAACATAATATTTTATAAATATAAATAATCATTAAAATAATAATTTCAAATTATTATTATATTATAATTTTATTAATTGAGGTATTAAAATCAATTTAAATATAATAGAAGATAAATTATAAAATAAATTTTAAAATGTTAAAGGTAAATTAACTAAATTTAATGATATGTCATATATATTTATCTCATGAAATTTTGGATATATATTTTGGATATCTAAAAATATTTTTTGTGAGGGGGGGGGGACTTTGGTTTGACATTTTTATGGGGAGACTTTCACCATGTCAGGGCCTTCAAAGACTAATATATGTTATTTGAATAGGAAAAAAGAAATACGTGAGTAAGTTTAAAAAATAGTTTTATATTTCAACATAATTGAAATAAAATTATTAATGTTCTTATAATTGTGTTAATTAAAAAGGTGTTTGAAAGTAAGTTGTGAAATTAGATGAACGACTTACTTTTTATTTTATTTTTAATTATTATAATCATTTATCTTTATTTTAATAATATTAATTAATTTTTGTCTTACTTTAAATTTTTTATATTAATTAATTTAATATATTTTTTAATTAATAAAATAAAAATTAATATTATTAATGTTTTATATCGAAAAATCTACAAATACTTTAATTCCGAACTACTTGGAATTGAAGTACTTTTGAGATAGATTAATGACCACTTCTATTAAAAAAATTATTACACCTCATTTGGTTTTGATAATTTTTTTTAATAAATTTAAAATATTAAAAATAATTATTAATTCTATTATTTGTAGTACTTTAATTAATTTGTTTTCATTATAATGTTTATCTTTAAGTTTCATAGAGATTTAAGGTTAATATTCTAATAGTTAATCTAAACCTATAATATTCCATTTCTAGAATATTTATAGCTCATACTACTATAATATTTATTTTTAAATTTCATAGAGATTTAAGAATGATATTTTTATTGCGAGCATTCTACAACCCAGGATGACCTCGATGTGTAAGTATGTCCCTACTCAAAGTTAAATTTTAGCTAATGTCGGCCAATATAAAAATAAAAATTTAGAAATGTAAATAATGTTAATGTTGATCTCTCCAATAAATAATAATAATGAAAATAGAAAAAAATAATGAAACAAAAATGAAAATAACCATATAAATAAAAAATAAAAATGGAAATAACCATATAGATAAAAAAAAAATCTACAATACAATTATCTCATGGGTAATAAAGAAATTACAATACAATAAAATCTTGTCCTTATGATGAACCACACTGGATGATTCCAAACACATGGGTGATAAAAAATTACGATACAATAAAATCTTGTCCTTATGATGAACCACATTGGATGATTCCAAACACATCCACAAAGAAGTTCTTAATGTGATTAGTTCCGAAAAATTTCCCTACAATTTCTCATGCGTTTAATAGTTCTTTTATCATATACATTGACTTTGAATGGATTATAAATTTACCTTCAACAAAAAAATTTACCACATTAAATTTCCAAATTAGGTAAATTTTAAACATCTTTACTCTTTACTAAAGCCACTACTATTTCTTAAATCAAATTTAAAAAGCTTAATTCAACACAAAGAATGTGAAATCTTAAAATCTTTTAATTAATTATTTGTAAAATGAATCTCTAAAAGAAAAACCATATTGTATGGATATAATAAAATCTCTATACACGTAAATATTTCCATGTAAAAGTTGTAATATTCAAAAATATTCATTTGATGTAGTTTTATTATAAATTTTGTTATCATGCCATGTAAAAAATATCATTAAATCTAATATTAATATTGAAAGATTAATATTCATATTCATATTAGTATTAAACATAACATTAATATAAATATACTATAATATTAATATTATTCAACTTAATAACTTTTAATTAATACAATATTAAATTTAATATAATAATTTTATTATTATTATTATTATTATAAAGATATATATTAACTCTAGATATATATGGGAGGGAAGAACAAAGACATAGAGTGATAGAGGTGGAGAGATAGAGGGAGTGAGAGAAAGGAGAAGAGAGGGAGGGATAGAGAGATGGAGTTGGAAGAAGAGAAAGGGAGAGAATACGGACATAGAGAGAGAAAAGTGGAGAGAGAGAGGGAGTGACAAGGAAGAAATGGAGAGAATGTTTATGCTTGGGGTGAGATAGAGAGACAAAGAAGGAGAGATCGAGAGAAGTGGGGGAGAAAAGGAGAGAGGGAAGGAAATAGTGACATAGTTGGAGGAGAGAGAGAGAGAGAGAGAGAGTTGAGGGGGAGAGATAGAGGGAGGTGGGAGAGAAAGGGAGAGAGGAATGAAGAGTGTGAGGACGTGAGAGAGAGAATGAGAGAGGAAGTGAGAGAGAGAGCAAGGTAAGAAGAAAGACACATAGAGAGAAAGGTGGAGAGAGTGAGAAGGAGTGGTAACAGTGATGGGGAGAGAGGGAGAGAGGAGAGCATCAGGGGGGAGAGATGGAGAGAAGGGGAAGAAAGAGAATGAGGGAGAAGAAGAGGGAGGGAGAGATAGATAGATATGGAGAAAGAGTGTGTATGTTTTGGGGTTGATATAGAAAGACAATAGAGACGTAGGGAGATAGATATATATAAGGAAGTTGAAGAGAGGGAATAAGAGAGAGATAGATAAATATGGAGAGAGAGAGAATTTGTGTTTGGGTGGGTGAGATAGAGAGACAAAAGAGGAGAGATGGAGGGAGATATAATGTAGATTGTGATTTATAATCCTTGTTGATTTCTTTCACTGAAGGAGATAAACTAAATTAGATGGGAGAGGAGGAATGGAGAGAGAGGAGATGAGTGAGAGAGGGAGAGAAGGTTGAGAGAGAGAGAGACAGATATGGAGGGGGAGATAGGAGGAGAGAGAGAAGAAGAGAGAGAGGGAGAAAGTGACAGGGTTAGAGGGAAAAGAGAGAGAGAGAGAGAGAGAGAGAGAGAGAGGACAGAGAGAGAGAGAGAGAGAGAGAGAGAGAGAGAGAGAGAGAGAGAGAGAGAGAGAGAGGGAGGGAGAGAGAGAGAGAGAGGAGGAGAGGGGGAGGGAGAGAGAGGAGGAGAGAGGGAGGGACAAAGATATGGAGTTGGAAGGGGAGAGAGGGAAGGACAAAGATATGGAGTTGGAAGGGGAGAGAGGGAGGGAAGAATAAATACATAGAGAGAGAGAAGTGGAGAGAGAGAAAGAGGGAGTGACAAGGGATAGATGTAGAGAGTGTGTGTATGTTTGAGGGTGAGATAGAGAAACAAAGAAGGAGAAATGGAGGGAGATATAGATATAGATGGAGGCGGGAGAGAGGGAGGAATGTTCTTACACTAGATGCATTGATTTTAACATACATGGTGATTTCTAATACTATTTGATTACTTGCACTAGATGCATTGATTTTAGTGTAGATGTTGATTTTTAATGATATTTGATTCCTTGCACTAGATGCATTGATTTCAATGTAGATGTTGATTTCTAATCCTATTTGATTGCTTGCAATAGTTGCAGTGATTTCAATGTAGATGTTTTCTAATTCTATTTGATTGCTTTCACTAGACACATTTATTTAAGTGTATATGGTATTTTATAATCCTATTTGATTGTTTGCACTAGATGCATTGATTTAATTGTAGATGGTAATTTATAATCCTATTCGATTTCCTGCACTATATGCATTGATTTCAATGCAGATGTTGATTTCTAATGATATTTGATTGCTTGCACTAGATGCATTGATTTCAGTGTAAATATGATTTATAATCCTATTTGCTTGCTTCCATTAGATGAATTGATTTTAGTGTATATGTGTTCTAATTCTATTTGATTGATTGCAATAGATGCATTGATTCAATGTAGATGTTGATTACTAATTATATTTGATTGCTTGCACTAGATGTATTGAGTTTAGTGTAGATGTTGATTTTTTATTATATTTTATTGCTTGCACTAAATGCATTGATTTCCATGTAGATGTTGATTTCTAATCCTATTTGATTGCTTGCATTAGATGTATTGATTTCAGTGTAGATGTTTTTTTTTCTAATCATATTTGATTGCTTGCATTAGATTCATTAATTTTAGTGTAGATGTTGATTTATGATTTGATGTAACTGGATGTATGATGGCACATTAATTTTAAAGTGATTGGATTAACAGTGTGATTGATTTTAGTGTAAGCAAAAAAAAGTTATTGATAATGTGCATTGATTTTTGTGTTATAGTAATTCAACCTATTAATATAATTGGAGAGCAAGAGAGAAAATGTAAGATGTTTACTACAATAGCTCAAGTTAAATATTTGATTGGTTTATGACTTCAACTGCACTTTTCATATAATCGATATGAAAATATGGCAAACTAACATGGTTGACAATAAGAATAATAGAAGAAAATAATTAAGGTTGATCACAATGAATACTATTTTTAATTGACTACATTCTTATTATTCACATTATTTTCCATTCAACACTATTACATTGTCACTTTGCATTCAAAATTTTTATCTCATCATTTTTCATAATTAAAGTTATTAACAATATCTATCATCTCAAAAGATTGAGGTAGCTTAACAAATTTAAAATTAAAACTACTCTTCAAGATATATTTAATAATACATCAAGGGACACTATTAAAAATTAATTAGTTGTAAAAAATTGTGATACCTAAAATTAGATGAAATAGATGTGCAATATCAATCCTCCTGCAAGGTATTGAGAATATTGTCTTCATTCTTGATCGTCAACTAATTACTAATAGACAATTAGATACACATATAGAAATATAACATGAAAACTATAATATTCACAAACACCATCCAAATCCAAATACATAAACACACAAACCACTCAAAGCATCCAAACACTAGCACACACAAACCACTCAAAATATCCAAACACATAAATACAAACCATTCAAGGCAAGCAACATAGAGTAAATTAAAGAACATAGTTATATGGTCATTTCAGGCAAAGAAAACATAATGTAAATTTCAAAGAATGAAATTTATCTCAAGCATATACATAATAATGGTAATATAAAAATATGACTTTGCTGCCCTTAGCTAGAACCAACCTAAATTCATATAACTCCAGATCTATTATGCGTTGGGAGGGATCAAACCCCTCGAGGTGCAAACCTTTACTCAAATTCTACACTCCAAAAAGAAGTTTTTCACCTCAAGGGATTTGATCCCTCTTGATGCATGATATATCCTGAGTTAGATGGATCTATGTTGGTAGTCAATCCAAACCATATCTAACTTCTATGGTGGTTATAGCTCATACTAAATGAAATAAAAGGGAAACTATTTTTATTTAACTTTGATAATTATATGTCAATAATTTAAATATCAAACTATGTATTTGGACTTCATAAAATTATATATAAATTCAATTAAAATAATGTAAAGGTAAAATATGTTATATTTAATTTTAAAATTGTAATGTAAGAAGCATTTATAAATTTCCTTATTATGTTTTTATAAGTTAATATAGGGTCAATGTTTTTTTTATAATTTTATATTTAAAAATAGTAAAATAATATTTACATTAATAGATTAAAAAATATAAATAACAATAAATATTTGAATACCAGTCATCAATAAAATCAACATAGATTTGTTTTAAAGGGAGATAGACACATGGATGGAGAGGGAGAGAGAGGGAAGAAGAAAGAGACACATTGAGACAAATATAGATATTATATAGTATTATATAATATTGAACATTACTAACCAAAGAGGAAGAGGAAATAAGGATTTTACCAAAGGTAAAAGAAGTTGGATTTAGAAAGCCGTGAATATTTTGGTCTTTCACTAAAATATATGCATTGATTTCAGTGTAGATGTCAATTTGTAATCCTATCTGATTGATTTTACTTGATGCATTGACTTTTGTGTAATTGTTGATTTCTAATCTTATTTGATTGCGTGAACTATATGCATTGATTTTAGTGTAGACGCTGATTTCCAATCCTATTAATTGCTTGCATTAGATGCATTGATTTCAATGCAGATGCTTATTTATAATCCTATTTGATTGTTTGAGCTAGATGCACTAATTTCAGTGTAGATGTTGATTTTTAATCCTATTTGATTGTTTGTGCTAGATGCATTGATTTCAATGTAGATGTTGATTTTTAATCCTATTTGAATGCATGCACTAGATGCATTGATTTCCACGTAGATGGTCATTTTTTATTTGATGTAACTAGATGTATGATGTAAATTAATTTCAAACTAATTAGATTAATAGTGTACATTAATTTCAATGTAAGCACAAAAAAATATTGAAGACATGCATTGATTTTTGTGTTACGGTAATTCAACCATAAAAAAAAATACTTGACTTTTCATCTTAAATAAAATGTTCACTTACCTGAAATGTTTTCTACTCGTAACTATAAACTATTTACACTTACCTGAAATGTTTTCTACTCGAAATTATAAACTATTTATACTTAGTATTCATATTTCCATCATTCAACATTGCCATAGTCACTTTGCATTCATGCAAGGTAATAGAAAATAACTATCATTGGAATTACTTAGGATTTAACACTCCAAAGTCACAATGATTACTTTGTAGAAAGCTACTATTAATATTGGAGAGAAAGAGAGACAATGCATGTATCTTACTACAATAGCTCGAGTTAAAGATTTGAATGGTCTATGATTTCAACTGCCTTTTCATATGATCGATCTTTAAAAAATGACAAAACTAACAGGTGTGGCAATAAGAGCAATAGAAAAAACAAAATTGAGATTGATCACAATAAATAATATTTGTAATGGACTACATTCTTATTATTCACATTTTCAATCATCAAACATTGTTATATTGTCACTTTGCATTCAAAACTTTATTTCATAATTTTTCATCAATCAAGTTAGTAACAATCTCTATCATCTCAACAAACTATGGTAATTGATCAAATTTAAAATAAAATGACCAAATTAGTCTTAGACATATTTAACATATTCAAAATGACTAGAATAATTATATATTCAACAAATTTCGTGTGACCATGCATGACTGAAATTGGTCTAGATCCATCTTAATCCTGGATTTATCAAGCATTGAGAGGGACCAAATAGATTGAGGTGCAAACCTTTCCTTGAGATTTGCAGTCGAAAGGGGGTTTGAATCTTGAGAGGTTTGAATCCTCTTAGTGCTTGGTAGATCCATAGTTAAGATGGATCTACCAAGTGCCAAGAGGGATCAAATCAATCCACATGCAATCTTTCTTTTGAACGCAAAACTTGAGGAAATGTTTGCACATCAAGAGATTTGATTCCTCATGGCTAGGAGTTAATATGGATCTATGCTAGTTTTGAAAAACAAAAAAATAATTGTTTTAACTATAAGATATTTTTAATTTTCACTTGTTTAATATAAAATATCAGTAATTGACATTGAGATATTTTATTTATGATTCACATTCTCCACATTTAAATATTAATATGTCTTCTCATATTCCAAAATTGAAATATATATCCATAGGATTTTGAAGTAAAAAAGATATATCCATAGGATATAATATCTCTTTGAACACACAAACACAAATATAATATTTTTTAAATGTTACATATCAACTTGATATTAAACATTAAAGGAATTACAAATTTCCCTCATAGCTTGAATTGGAAATCACCTATTAATGGAATAAGAAATTTCTCGCTCTTTCTCTCTCTATATACATTGGATGTTAAAATATTTTACTCAATATGCATATTGAAATATTTATTTATAACAGGCATTCAAATTTTTTGTTATTATTATTATTTTTTTAATATTATATATCAACTCCTTATTAAGAATGAAATAAATTACAAATATCTCTTAAAACAAAAAGTTAAATTATAAGAATTTTTTAAATTTAAATTACATTGTTGATATAAAGTTATAATATTTAATATGGACATTGAAATATTTTATTTGGGGTAAACACTACAATACTTTTTGTTATAATATTTTTTTTCTTAAATATCATATGTTTTTTTTCTTTTTTTTTTTCCTCGGAAAAAAAACGTAACTTTATTTTCATATGAGAATATAATTGCATTTTTCTCAACATGTCATGCATGTATTTGTTTGAAAAAAAGCATGCTTTAGGAAATGCCCTGCTTATAGTTTCTGCTAATTATAGTTTAAAATGATAGTTTGAGTTTAAAATATAAGTTCAAATGCATAGCTGAGTAGTTGCACATATGAGATGTTCAATGTTTACTACATACATAGTATAACATAATCAAAATTTGTCTAGTGCAGCCAATCATATGGTTCAAATCCTATAATAACAAAAAATAGAAATGACAAAAAACAAAAATATTGTGAGTTACCAGAGTTGAAGATTAATCAGAGTTGAAATCCTCCAGGAAAGGCCTATGGTGGATCTCAATTGTTTCTTTTTTAAACTATTTGGTTATCCTCCATGTCCTACTAGCCAATGGAACAACTGATTTAGAGAGGTTGTCTATGTTCTAGTTAAATTCCCTATATATATATATATATATATATATATATATATATATATATATCTATATGAGAAATAACAAAGGATGAGAATGTTGATTTGAGTTGCAAGACTTCATTTAATAAATATTTCAATCTGAGGTTGTAACATTTGTGTACTCCTTTGACCCAATTAACAACAATTTGTGAATCTCTATATATTTGGATGGATGTGATACCAATCTCAAGAGAAAATACCAGAAGAAGTTTAAGATCCTTGATTTTTGCAAAATTATTTGAGCCCTCTTTGAGCCCCATTTTAATATTGTAGTGAAAATATTCATTAAGGTAAAGGGACGTTCCTCCTCCACATATTTTGGGATCTCCCTTGGTTACTCCATCAAAGAAGCCTCATGGCCTATTTCTATCAATGGCAGGTTGGACATTGGATTTGGTATGCGAGGAGACTGGGGGTTTAGGAAGAAGTTACATGATGGATATTTCTTGTACAACTATTAAATCAGGGGGGACGAGCTTGTCATTAAAAATAACCTTATTTCTTGCTAACTAGGTACCCCAACTTGAAAGTAGGGGAAGCAAGATGATATCTTTAGTGTTTTTATTTGCAATCCATTTATGCCAAATGCTCCTCACATTAGGCCTTTTCCATTTACAAGATTGTGCTAACTTGGATGCAAAAAGACTAGAGGAATTTGGAGTAGCATCATTCAATCATTAGGTGATCAACTGTTTCCTTTGCATATTTACATAAACAACACTAGCTTGGACCTTCTTTCAAATCAATATAACTATAGAAATTTTCAGCAGTCCACCCGCTATACTTCGAATTATGAAGTATTTATACAAAAAACTGTTTCAGTATCCTAAACTGTTTTAGGAATTATTCAAGGAAAATAAAATATCTTCATGCAAGAAGATAGAGACACCTAGGAGACTAAAAGGCTAGCTATCCTCTCTTTTACTGATTTTGCTATTTGTTGTTTTCTCTCTTTGGCTATTGCTCTACAATGGTTGTCCTTTTACTAATCTGGTGTTTTACCTTCACTGCTCTGTATTTACAGTAAATCATTCAATTTTTCCCAAGTCTCCGCATCTGGTAATTTAATATTTACCATTTTTCTCTAGACTTCATTAGTTTTTGTATATTTTACAAAAATGAGTTTGTTTACAAAAAGATGTTTTACCTCATGCTGGAGGTAAAAGAGGTTCTCAAAAGTCTGGTAAAGGAATTTTCCTGTAGGTATCCCTTTCATAGAGGAATTGTCGGCTTGTTCCTTTGCCACTTCTCTGATTTTCTTATCGTAGTCTTCATGTGGCATCAACCTATCATTAATCACTAATGGATTAGGCAGACCTTTTTGCCTCAAAGCATTAAATTTCACCATAAACCTAGCTATTGCTAGCTCCATTGTTTGGAATTTATCCTCAAGTTGTGTCATTAGGTTCCTCTTGGTGATTACCTTCTTTACCTCTAGTATGGTCCCAGTTCTGTTAGCTATTCCAAGCTCCTGCAGTTCATACTTGTTCTTTGAGTTAAGGAACTGGATTATTCTTGAGGCTTCTTCTGGCATATTTCCAAGTTTGGCTCTAACACTTTGAATTGCCTCACCAGCCTCTTTGACTAAATCTTTCTACTCAAATATCACCTATATAGATGGCTAAATATCATTGACTAAGTCAATGATGTTGGCCCATAAAAGTTATTTTGCTTGGGCTAGTGTCTCTTTCAATGCTAATTCCTTCTCTCATTTTTGTATCCTTTCATTCAACCTATTTTATTTCTGAGCTTCATTCTTATGCGTGATTTGAGCCAATTTATTTTCATCCTCTAGACTTTTTATTTGTTCCTTAAGTCTATTTATTTCAGTGGTTTGGATGGACATATCTTCCATGGCTTTGATCAGTTTACTTGCTTCATCACTAGGATTGAACCTGATGCTGATGTAGTTGCTGATCCAGTTGGAAGTGATGTAGCTAGTGGAGCTGTTGGCGCTAATGAAGCTGCCAAAGTAGAAGGAACTGTTGTAGTAACTATAGGAATAGTAGTGGCAGTAGCTGCTTCCATGCTGGCCTATTTATCCTGCACTAACTTATCCATTTCATTCTGCATTTCTTTTAATTGGGCATTTAACTGCAGAATGAGGTCCATCATCTCATCTTTTTGGCTTTGGCTCTCTAGAACTTCCTTGGTCTGTGGATGTTGAGAAGGAAGCAACTTTAGGTTCTTCTTTAATGTAGCAATGTCTTCATTCTTCTTTTTTATGAGCTTTTTTGCTGCCTTGATGTCAATTATATTATAGCCAATCTCAATAACCAAGTCTTTTATTGACTTGATTTTGTTATCCTTTGCTTGTGAGGATGCTTTCTCTAGCTTAAACTATGTTGTGATTTTGTCTAGAGAATTTTGAAGTTTTTGTACACTCATAGCCTTATTGGTCATTGTTGAGTATATCATTTCTCCTACTTGTTTATGAAATTAAATATGATCTATGGGATGAACATTTTTGGCCAAAACTTCAAATTCTGTTTTATTGTAATCTGCTGATGACTTTGGCTGTTGTACTGTGGGCTGCAAAAAGGTCATTTGCATTTTACCTGTTTTAATGTCAAAAGCTGAAAGTAACCTATTTTGATTGCTAGGAGTCTATTTGAAATATTGGGCATAGGTTTCAGCTTTCAATGCCTCATTTCTCAAATTGATTTCTTTATACTTCTCCTTTATATCTTTGTCTTTATCCACTAGTTTGCTAGATGAAGAGACTTCAACACTAAGTTGTTTGTGAATACTCTGAGTATTAGAGGTGGAAGGCTAATGAGTTTCCTCTGAAACTGCTGGAGTTGTGTTCTCTCTGAGCACTATACCTATATTAATGATTTGAAGTGTCTCAATTGTCTCAACTATCTCTTCTTTCTCATTTACATGATTTATCTTGGGCTTCTTCCTATACATGATTTCAAATCTGTCATGTGTTGTATCTATGTTTGAGAAAGAACCCTCTTCCTTGGTCCTTTTTAAATTTCTATCCTGCAGGGCTGGAGTATGCAGAATGGAACTAGTATCCATATGTTTCTCCATATCTATCAAGGTGTTTTCCAACCACTTTGACTGGTTGGCATAGTTTTCAATGTCTGGCCTGGACTCATGCATAAAAGGACTCAATTTAAATTTGAGTCTTATTTTGTTTATGACAACTAAAGGGTCATACTACCATTTGAAACTGCTACTGAACTTCATTTTCTGTAAACATTTTTTTGCTTCTTCTACAACCTCCCTATTATTACAAATAAAAGGACCAAGATGGTTTTTTATTTTGAACTGTGTTTTCTTCCTGGCTGATAGAAAATTTACATCATCTGAATTTATAATCTGCCTGATATACTCTAATGCAAATATCCTCATGGGGATATATTTGGGCAGCTTATAGGGAGTGAGCTGGCATCCATACACCCTAATTTCAGTGTGGTCTTGGTATAAATATCAGTCTCCTATTCTACTATTTTTAGACAACTGTAAAAATATCTTTATCTCCTCACTGATCTTGGGTTGATTGCTACTGATTAGCATATTGACAACTGGGTGAACAAAGGAATCAATGAACTCCTTGTAGCTGAAAACATTGGAATATTTTTGGATTAAGGGTGTCCAAAAGATAACAGATCTAGGATGGCCCTTAGTGTCCAAATTTTGGATGTTGACTCGAAACTTGTCTGATTGGAAATATAAGAACACGTGGAACAATATTGAAAAGTATTTTTATACTCTTTAATTTGGCAATTTGATCAATTGATCATGGATTCTATCTTCTAAGAACTGGGAAAAATTGAAGACTATAGCTGGAGGCTTGCCTAGGAAAAAAATAGAGAGGAAAGCAAGTATAGGCTCATATACATGCTCATTAGTGGTATATCCTAGAATACAAGAGAGCATGGTTACAATTTGTTTGACCCTCTCAGAGAAAATGGTGGCAAAGTATGGAGGATTGTCTATAGGAATATGAGCCTCTTCTAGGACGAAAGTATGAAAAAATTGAGACCTCTTGGGAAGGTCCAGCTTCAAGTATAGTTCAGGTAGGTTTTCAATAGAAAATGGGGTTTCATTTGGTTTTGGCTGGACCTGTAACATTTGGTTTATTAACTCTGCAGTGATTGTAAATAAAATTTGCTAGTTAGGAGAGACTATGGCTCTTTGGCTTGGGATATAAAAGAGTTGACATATTTGGATGATTTCAGGGAATTGGTATACCTGTGGGAACAAGTATTTGGGCAAATTTGATTCCGATAATTGGATATCATCACTGTGGTTGAGGAATTTGTCTTTACTCCAGCAGTGGAGTTTCAATAGATGGCTAGGGGAAACTATGTCTTTGATTTGAAAATCTTTGTCGGCCAATGGGAGGTGGTCAATATCCAGGTGAGGGGTTTGCAGGGGTTTTTCATTCAGAATGCTTTGGGAAGCCATAATTTTGCTTATTTTATTTAATTAACCTTTATCTGGCTTAAGGAGTAAGCTCAAGACTTCTAGAATAGTGAAAAAGGTGAATACAGTCTGCAGGAAAGGGCTTTTGGATGCACAATGGGTTTCTTTAGTTTGGCAAGGTTTTTTAATTAGTTCAATTAATTAACCTTTTATAAAAAAATATGCAGAGTTTTAAGTATAGGGCCTTTCTAGTGCTTTCAAGAATACCTGGAAAACGACAATTTGGTGTGCAGTCAGGGTTCTGTGGGAGTAGCGGAGGCTTTTTGAGGCTTCAATTATTTTTATGCTGCTTCAAATTGGTGTCTAGAGCATCTTCTAGTTGTAAGTGGGGTTAAAATGGTTGAGCAGGGCTTAGGGTTTTAAACTTGGTCGACAGAGGTTGCTTGGTAACAGAATAACAGTGAAAAGGGTAAAAAGGGCAGCTTTTTGGTTTTTAAGCAATAATGGTTAATTTTGGGCGCGGAATTAATGTGTGAATAATAGGCGGTTTCATCCTATGCGAGGAGGTGGTATTATGTCTTATCGTACCTCTTTTGAGCGTAGGGTGGTATTTTTTGAGAGCACGCGATATAATGTGGGGCTGCCACATAACAAAAAGGTGATCAGGCAAAACCACGAATCTCGCGTGCTTTTGAGATCTTAACAATCGGATGATGGAAGCCCGTGATATGGGTATGGGCTGTTGGATCTGGAGGTGGGCGATCGGAGGGTTATCACATGGCGGAGTTGTGAGGGATGAGTCGGGGATTGATTAGCAGGGCTGGGGGATAAATAGTGCGGCGTGTTAAATAAATACAAAGGTTTTGTGAGGGTCAGGGAATTATAAAGTGGGGGTTTGAAATATATAAAGTGGGACTATAGGTTAGAATAAACTTAGGATAAGGGGGTTTTAATGGGTTTACTAGGGAAAATGAGAAATTGATAAGGTGAGAATGATTTTTAAAGGGGAAATGTCTAGGGAAAGGGGAAATGTATTAGAATAAGAGGAAATGAAAGGGAAGGGTCCTTCGGATTCAAGAAGGGGAAATTAGTAATGAAGGGGTAATGGAGGGAAATTAATAAATTAGACATGTAAGGCGTTTAGTGAAATGAGAGGAAATTAGTGAATGAGATTTAGTATTCAGGTGTAAAATTATATAGAACTTTTTAGGGTAAATACCCCAAAGTAACATACAACTTTTGTGAATGTCATTTCTCTTTGATAATTCCTCCTGCACATGAAACATAGGATCAAGCATGATGAATGTGCATTTGAGCTAGCAACATTATGCATTCAAAACCTCTTTTACCTACCCTTTATTTTCCCTAACATTTTCTCTTCATTGATTGGGTGCATTTAAGCTTGTTGATCCTTTATTTCTTCTTCTTTGATAAGTAAACTATCTAATTCTAATATTGTAACTTCCAACAGCTCAAATTAAACTATTGAGCTCATTATTATTCTCTACCTAACTACTGATCTGCTAAGATTAAACAGTTTGGCTAGATATTAATTCTCTATCTATCAGCATAAAATTTAAAGCATGAATGAATCAAGATTAAACTATTTGACCAACATGGATTGTGTCATGTTTTACAAGCTTCACACAATCTTATTTTGCAAGGAAAAGTAAAAAGTAGTGGCATTTGATTTTGCATCACTTTCAGAATCTATTTTTTTATCTCTTTTGGTGGGTTTCATATCTTATTTTCTTTTTTGATCCTCTTCTTTTAGTCCTTTGATTTTTCTTTTAGGAATTACCCTCTTTACATTTTTTTATTTTTAATATGGGAAAACATTTTGCAGAAAGAAAAAGTATGTACAATATTACAAGACTAATCATAGCCAATTCAAAATTATGAATCCTATTATTATAGGACCCTAACAGTGGCTCCACATGGGGATGGCATTTCCTGGTGAAATGTCAAGAACTTTAAGATCAGTAGCCTTTGAAACTTTAGATGTGCTTGCCTTATAACTGCTTTTCTATGATCTTCTTTATTCATACATATGATGCTACACCTTTCAAATCTTAGGGCCTTTTCTTCGGGCTTCAACCTCAAAAGGTAATCATCCAATCCAATCTAAAATTTGCAATGTTATGTACAGTGAGCAAAGTAAACAACTGAACTAATGTTAATCTGGGGATAAGTAATGCTTCATCATTCTACCATTGATTGGTCCACCTGGTAGATCTGTTCCATCTAATTGCTTCAAGAAAAATGCATTGTTACCTCTGTAACCATAAATGATATAAGGGCCTTGCCATAGGAAGTCAAATTTACCATGTTTACCCTTTTCTTCTCTTATGGAATCCCATTTGAGTACTTTGTCACCTATGTAATATTCATCAGCTTTGGTTTTCTTGTCAAAAACCTTTTTGATTTTATCTTGGATCACTTGGGATTTGACATAGACTTCTTCCCTCGTTTTCTACAAATGTATTGTCTGATTTATCCTCCTTTGGATATCATTGGATTCTACCTGCCACTCTTGAATCATTTTCATCACTGGTACTACTAAAGAGGATGGAAAAAAACATCCATTCCATATACCATTTGATAAGGAGATGTACCAATGGACTTTTTTGTAATGAGTCTATCTGCCCATAAGGAATTAACCAAATTTTTGTTCCAGGTCTTCTTATTGTCTTCTAACAATTTCTTGATGATATTAACAAGGCTTTTGTTTGAGGATTTTGCAAGTCCATTACCTTGAGGGTAATAGGCTGTGGAATGGCCAAGGTTAATGTGGTATCAGTTACAAAAGTCCACCATTTTTTTGGATTTGAAGGCAGTTGCATTATCAGTAATGAGCTTTTGTGGGCATCCAAATCTTGAAAGGATATTGTTTTTAAGGAATGAGATGATGACAGAATCAATGGCTCGTCTAGAAGGGATGGCTTCTATCCATTTAGTAAAGTAATCAGCGGCTGACAAAATCCATTTATGTTGGGCTGAGGAGGATGGGTGAATTTCACCAATGAAGTCTAGACCCCATTGCTAAAATGTAATTTCACTGGAGATGGGTTTGAGGGGTAATGGTGAGTTTATTATTGCGTTCAAATATTTGGCACTTGTGACAGAAGGTCACATATTTTCTGACATCTGCAAAAAGGATGGGCTAGTAAAATTCTGCCCTTAAAATCTTATCAGCAGTTGTTTTCCAACATAGGTGTCCTCCATAATCTCCTGCATGAAATTCTTGCATGACTTTGTTAGCTTCATCTTTTAATAAACAATTTAACAAAATGCTACCATTATCTTTCCAAAATAAAGAATTGTCTATGATACAATATTTCATTGATTTCATTTTCAAGAATCTACCTTTAGTTTTAGATAAACTAGGAGGAGCTTGTAAATTTAATAAAACAAATATGATATCTGTATACCAAGGTGAATCTAAAAAATCTTCACTGGTCTGTGGAGTCGCCATCTCTTCCTGGTCATCTAGAGCACCAATGAAATTTATATCTAAGGCCTGACGGTTTGATTCAGCCATGAGTTTAGCTAAACCTTAGCCTTTGATTAGTTTTGTGGGCTTTATTTTAATATCATATTCCAAAATAGTGGCAATCCATTTGCCTCTCCTTCCCTTAGGCCCATTCTATGTTAGAATGTCCTTTACTACTAAATTTGGAACATATGCAATGATGTGTGAGTATAAAATGTACACTCTGAAATCCTTTATGAATTTTGCTAAAGCAAGAGCTTGTTTTTCCATTATATTATACTTTAGTGTAGCATCTCTCAAATATTTGCTGAAGAATGCAATGGGTTGCTCATAACCTTGATCATTCTTTTATAATAAGACTTCTGCAATAGTATGTTCTGAAGCAAACGAAAAAATTATAAAATCTTTTTTGAAATCAGGACTTATGAGGATAGGTGTTTTAGTAAGGTCTTCTTTGATTGCCTCAAAAGAATGGTTAGCCTCTACTGTCCACTTAAGTGTTGAATCTTTCTTTAACATGTTATTCAATTCTTTGATTAGTTCTACTAAGTTAGAAATGAATCTTCTAAGAAAATTTATTTTACCTAAGAATGATTGCAATTATTTAATGTTTCTAGGGTGACTGATGTTTAGAATTGCCTCAATTCTAGTTGGATCAATTCTAATGCCCTCTTTTGAAATTATGTGTCCTAAGAGTTTACCTTCTTCTAGCCCAAAGAGTGTCTTTTTGGGATTCAAAGAAATGCCAAATTTTCTACATTTTATGAATACTCTTCTTAGGTGATCTAGATGTTCATTATTTGTTTTGGAAAACACTGTGATATCATCTTGGTAAACAACTAAAAAATCATGGATTTACTTTGAAAAAGCTATGCCCATTGCTCTTTGAAATATTCCTCAAGCATTCATCGATCCAAAGGGCATCTTCAAATACACGAAAGTACCCCAGGGAGTGGTAAATATAGTCTTTACTTGATCCTCTGGTTGAATTAAGATTTGGTTGTATCCAGATAATCCATCAAGTAATGAAATTCTAGATGAGCCTACTACTCTTTGGAGAATGTGGTCCATTTTAGGGAGGATATAGTTATCCTCTAGAGATACTTTGTTCAAGTTTTTGAAATCAACGCAGAGTCTGATTTCTCCTATTTTCTTTCTAGTGGTGACTAAATTAGAGACTCAATCTGAATATCTACTAGGTGCTATGATTTGTGCCTCATACATCCTTTTTACTTCTTTTTCAATCAATGGCATAAGAACTAGATTAATCCTCCTAAGCTTTTGTTTAAAGGGTTTCTGATCTTCTTTGATGGGTATTTTATGTTGAATAATGATGGTGTCATAAGACTTGAGGTCTTCATAACTCCAGGCAAAGACATCTTGAAATTCTTTAAACAGACTTATGTAATTCAGCTTTTCAACTGGAGGTAATGCTTCGGATAATTTAACAAGTTTAGGTTTTTCTTCTATTCCCAGGTTGCATTCTTCTATGTCTAATCTTAAAGGCTCCTTTTTTTGTTTTCTAGCTACATTATTTGAATCAAACAAATCTTCTAATGGGACTAATCCCTTAGGCAAAAAGTTATTTTTAAGATTTAAAATATCAAAATCATCATTGACTATTTCTTCTATTTCTACTTTTTATAAGTTATCTACTTCTACTTTAGTGAATTTATTGGGTTTATTTACATCTACAACATTTATATCTATTTCACTATCTATGATGTCTTCTACTATACAATCAGTATCTATGTTACAGTTTTGGAATTCTCCCTCAGCATTCATAAAATCATAGATTTGAGAATCTTGTGAAAAAATCTACCAATATTTCAGATTATCAGGCATAATAGGCCTGTGTCTTACCTTTGCAGTGTACTGGTGATTAGGCTGAAAAGGTAATTTGCAAGTGTTAGCAAATGTGGCCAAACTGTGAGCTTGCATGTTCTATTTCCTAGGAATAACAACAAAATAAATTTCAAGAAGTTCTTTAATCAGGTCTAGAACAGTTTCTCTGTATTGGCTAATTCTAGGATTATTCAAAGAATACTCTCGTTTAATTTGTTTTATGATCAATTCAGAGTATCCCATGATAGAAACTCTCTTGGTTCAAAGGTTTCTTACAATTTGCAATCCTAAGATTAAAGCTCCATACTCTACCATGTTGTTTGTGCATTTAAAGTTTAATCTAAAGGCATGGCCTTTAGAATGATTATTTCCATGTTATGAATCCAAACTCCTGCACCTGATCCTAATCTATTCACTGAACAATGAAAGTCTAGGTGCCACTTAGATTCATGAAATATATTATCACTGTCAGGTTCTTTATGTTCTTGTTATACACCTATGTTGTGTCTTTTTCAGTGTCTGAATTACACAAAATGAAAGAGTCCATATTGGAATGTACAAAATAAATAGGATATTTCTGTGGTTTATCTGTACTACTGACCATGTATTTCATTAAAGTTTCTCTATAAAGCTTTTTGGGCTGACCAAATAATGAAATTGTGGCATAAGACATGTCTAACTGTAGAGATCCTTGTAATTTTTCTCCCCATGAGCGAGATAATAACATTCCATACTTTGGAGGGATATCAACAACTACAATATCCATGACAATACTCTTACCTGGGTATTGAACTAGAGTGACACACAAGTCTTTTCTTAGGCCTATGACACACAAGTCCTTTCTTAGGCCTAGGCATTTGACTTTACTAGAATCAAAAGAGAAAAAATCTTTGTATGGTCTGGTTATATCTAAATCCAATGTTTCCATGATTTCTTTAGGCATCAAATTGTAAGATGCTCTTGAATCTAACATAGCATTTTATACGATTTGATCATGAATAGTCAAGCTAATGTAGAATGGAGGAACACCACTTTGTTCATCTTTTCCATTTACTTCAGGGCCAAATATTAACTCTAGTCGGTCATCATTTAGATTAACAAAGTCTTCTCCTTCATCTATATTCAGTGTTTCAGTGATTTGGGCTTTGTAGGAATCATTTTTTATCAATTCTGTTAAAGGAACTGATATTTTCAATTTGGCAATTTCAGTTTGCATACTAAAGGGAGTCTGTGTTTTGCCTGACTGAATGATTTCTTCCTTGGTAATTGGAGTTTGAGTAGTCTTTTCCTTCTAACCCTCAGTTGGTAATTCAGTTTCTGTTTGGGTGTCTACTATTTTACTATTTTCAATTCTTTGATTTGGAATAGTTTAGGAAGCAGTTGAAATCTGAATAGCATTTGAAGCTTGAGTATCAGTTGATTTTTGGACATTTTTTGAATTTTTAACAGCAGCTGATTTTTGAATATCAACTGAAGTTTTGACAGCAGTATCTATAATGTCTACAATTTTGGACTGGCTACAATCTTTGGAGTGAAAGTTTTTTAGGTTTCTCTTGAGAGAATTTGTAGCACTTTGGTTGCAGGAGCTCCCACTGTTTTCTTGGTTTGAGTTTGGATAGTTTTATTACTAGGGGTTTTTGTGTTTTTCCTACTCCTATGGTTATATTGCTTATGAACTTCATTAATGGAAAATTCATAACCTTGTTTATAATCAAAGGACTCTCCAGATTGTAACTATAACTATTGTAACATGCATAATTCCTATTCTTCTTGGGTAATAAAAATAGTATTACCATCATTAATTCCCATTAAGTTAATCTGAGTGTCTTGATCTTCTTCATTTTGGTGAGAACTTTCAGCATAGTTTTCTTGGAAAGGTGGTCTAATCTTGGAAAGGTGGTCTAACCTGTTGATTAGGTGGTCCTTCTCTAGGTTTACCAGTGTTGGGATTCTTCCTAAAGTTTGGATTTCTTATTTGAGGGCTTTGTTTTTTATTATCCCATTGTGGTTTTCTTTCCATAATTTCTAATCTATCCACTAACATTTCTAAACTTTTAGCCAAAGTATCTATCTTAACATCTGAAGTGGATGGTTCTTCCTTAATGCTAAGCCTCCTCTCATTTCTCATTCTAGCTCTTTTAGCCAACAAGTTAGCATCTACGCTAATTGCATCACTCTGCATCTGTTCTAGAGTTGGAGGGTTACTTTCTCTTAATTGGTAAGACATATCAGTGTCAAAACCATCAGGAAATTTGATTAGTGCGAAGTATGGTGGAGGTTTGATATTTACAGGGATTGCATTGTAAATACTATTAAACCTAGTACAATAGTCCTGAATAGATTCATTAGGAGCTCTTCTAATGTTTTCATATTCAGACAATATTTGTAAAGGATTTTTCTTTCTTTCCCATCTATTGATAAACAGTCTATGGAAAGCAGGTAAATCAACAATATGACCAACAAGTAAAGATTTAAACCATTTCTTGACATCTCCTGCTAGTGTTTGTGAAAATAATATCATTTGTACATCTTATTCATCAATTTCATGTAATTAAAAATAATCACTCATTTTATTTACATATTATTGTGTAGTATATTGACTAGTACCATCAAACTGAAAGATTTTACTCTGGTAGTCTTGGGGCATGGCATGTACTTGAGCTGGTAAGGTCAAAGGAGCATATGTAGCAGCCATGGCTAAAATTATAGCTTGGCTAGGAGGTAAAGTGGTAGTGCTTGAAGATGAGCTTGAAGGGCTTACAGATGAGATTGAAGTATTTGGAGATGGAAATAAAACTCTAGGCTAAAGCTTGGGGATGAATGATTCTGTGGAATGAAGTGTAGTAGAAATAATATATGAGGTGGTACTAAATAAAGATGAATTTATAGACCCTGAAGGAATGGTAGAAGGCTTAGGAGTAGCAACAATTAGGGCAACTAATTCAACTGACTGTTGAAAATAAGCTTCATCTATGTGTCTTATCAAATTTGAGGTTAAAGAATCAAGTTTGTCAAAAGTGTCTAGAACATGTTGATCTAAATCAGGATGTATAGTATTCTTCTTTGATTCAATAAATTGAATAAAAGTAGGGTCTATTACAGTATCATGGACTGAAGTTTCATATTTGGTATGAAACAATGAATGCTCAAATGGTAAATCAAATTGAAGATCCTCTAAGTTTGATAACTCTTTAGGAAGTGAATTTGCTTTGGTTAGCTGACTAATGCTTTCTTGACTTTCTACTTTATTGTTTTTTCTTAAGATTTTGTCTGGATTATCAACAATTATAGTAGGGTTTGGATCTGGATGTGCCCTAGTATAGTATGTTCTTTTGGAAGCCAAAATTTTAATTTTTTTAATTTTTTAATGAAACCTTTGACAAACATAAAATGGCCTTAAGGTGCAAAGATGAGATTTAGGATTTCCTTTAAGTTTTATTGAACTGAGGACTCGTTTGATCCAGGTGGATGTTGGTGGCCACCCATCTATCCCATTTGGACCCCCACAACTGTCTCTTTCAGTCTTTTCAGTTTCCTAAATTGTAGCACAATTTACTATTTTTAGCAGTTTTTCGGGTCCTAAACTTCCAGAGCCGTTTTAAGGCCCTAAAAGACGTTTTTTGGGAAATCTACCGCCAGCGATTTCTCTATAAAAAAATCACCTTTTCCGTCGTAGTGCTCAGAGAGATCTTTCCAATGGGCTATCATGCACATCAAACGGAGATAATATGACCAATTCACGACCCCGAGAGGTTGGCTGTCCAACTCACCCCAACGGGGCCCACAAACTCTTGGTGTTACATCTCCTCGGGTTAGGGTTTTGGTTGTTTAGGGTTTTGTCTTATTGTTCAATAATAAAAAGGCCCTTGAGCCTCATTGTAAGACAGTTTAGAGGCATGTAGCCACCACATCTCTGCTCAGAGATAAGCTACCATCACCCTAGCTGGTTTATTTCCATTACTGTTTGTAAGCATATTTCAGTGTTTTACATTAATGAAATGAAGTATTATTTCCGCTGCATATCTGTGTTTATGGTTATCTCTGTAATTTGTTGCGTTCCTATTTAAGTTTGGATTAGTGGTATTAGAGCGGTCTGCTTTTTCTTTATTTTTCTTTGCATGTCCCCAATGAGGTCGGGATATAAGGAGTTAGGGCTTGAATTGGTCGAACCTTTGCAAGACCAGCCTCACAAATCCCAATGGCCTCCCATGGTGAATGAGAAGAAAGATGAAGGGGCACGAGATCCTATCAAAATCTTGCTTGAAGAAGCCCTCGAGTGACAACGGAATGCGATGATGGACAACTTTGCCCAGATCCTTCAGTGGCTACCCAAAAGCGATGCATCAGCTTCCAATAGCTACTCTGGAAATGCCACGCCCTTTAAGGTACAAGTTAATTTTGAAATCCCCATATTCGAGAGTCAGATAGACACAGATGCCATAGATAAATGGTTAAATCTGATAGAGGGTTATTTTTATGTTCATGAATTTTCGAGTCGGGAAAAGATTGTTTTCGCTCTTCTCAAAGCAGCCCCCCACGTCAAGGACTGGTGGGAAACCTAGTGCAAGCATAAGGATGAAAGTACAGGCTCACTATTTTCAGCCACACCCATTTGGAATGACTTCCAGGATGCCATCAAGGAGCAGTACTACCCTGTCAAAAGCTATGAGGACAGATACATCAAATGGACCACACTATGGCAGGGACGAGACCAAGATGTGCCAGAGTTCACAAACATTTTCCATACCTTTTGCACACAATTGGGTATCAAAGATTCTGAGCTGCATCTGGTACTAAAATACTGCGGCTACCTACACAGATACATCCAGGAAGAGATGGAGTTCTTGAACATCTCCTCACTTGGCACAGCATACCGATATGCTGTCAAAATCGAGCAAAAGTTCAAACAGAAGAAGCGAGACTTTGGAGCTGCAAATTTGAATCCCAAAGGACAAAGCCAAGGCGGGGTGACCCAAGACAACCTATCAAAGCCGCAAGAAAAGAACAACACCACGAAGCCGAAGAAGGACATGGGAAAGTGGTGTGAGTTCCACAAGAGTCCCACTCATAACACGAGTGTCAGACCAAGCAGTCGCTGGTGGCCGAGTTGAACGCTTTCGAATCAGATGCATGTTCTGACCCTGAGCTAGAACTTGACAAGGGGAATGGAAAAGGGAAGCAGATCATTGATGCGGAACCCAGCGCCACTGTTGCCACTACCAAGATCCAGAAGAATGAGCCAAAAGACCCAGAGGAGGGGGAGCGCCTTTTCCACTCACAAATGTGGGTGAAGGGTTTGCCGCTACAATTCATTGTTGACAGTGGGAGCCAGAAGAACCTCGTTTCAGCAGAGGTCATGAAGTGGTTGGGCCTACCGACTACACCACACCCACAGCCATACAACATCGGGTGGCTTTATGAAGGATGAGATCTCAAAGTTCGCCAGCAGTGTCGCCTTCCCTACAGCATCAAGCCTTTCACAGACAAGGTATTGTGTGATGTTACACCTCTGGATGTGTGTGATGTTTTATTAGGCCAGCCATACTTGTGGAGGCGACATGCTGTGTATGAGTCAAGGCCTCACGTTGTTATTATTTCTTTGGATAAGTCACTATAGAGGATACCGGAGGTAGCCCCACCTACCGCCACCTCTTTGATCACTACCAAGAAAGGCAGCAAGCTCATATCACAGACTAGGAAATTTATTTCCTGTTTGGTTCGCTCCCAAAGTAAGGGGAAGATCGTTGCTACATCCATGACCCCCGCAAAGGCTTCCTCCATGCATGAAAGGGATACAGTCATGACAGAACACAGGAACAACTTCTCCTCACCCAGAGGGGTACCACACAAGTTTCAGGTGGGCGACAAAGTTTGGTTACATCTGCAAAGAGAGTGCCTTACCAGAACCCATCAGAAACTTAGACCACTCCGACATGGTCCTTACATCAGTACCAAGGCTATAGGCAACAATGCTTTGAAGCACAACATTCCTCCATTCCTTCGCTTGCACCAAGTGTTCAATGTGGACCATCGCCGACCATGCTTCCCACCATTTCTGGACACATCAGAGATTGCAGAACAACTCACCAGAGACCCAACTCAGTAGAAGCTTCCTCATCTTAGGGAGGAACTCAACGCAATGGGGACCATTGCTTCCTAAGGGGGGAGGAATGATCCAGGTGGATGTTGGCGGCCACCCACCTATCACATTTGGACCCCCACAACTATCTCTTTGAGTCTTTTCAGTTTCCTAAATTGTAGCACAATTTACTATTTTTAGCAGTTTTTTGGGTCCTAAACTTCCGGAGCCATTTTGAGGCCCTAAACGACATTTTTTGGGAAATTTACTGCCAGCGAATTTTCTACCAAAAAATCGCCTTTTCCGTCATAGTCCTCAGAGAGATCTTTCCAACGGGCTATCATGCACGTCAAACGGAGATAATATGACCAATTCGCGACCCCGGGAGGTTGGCTGTCCAACTCACCCCAACGGGGTCCACAAACTCTTGGTGTTACATCTCCTCGAGTTAGGGTTTTGGTTGTTTAGGGTTTTCTCTTATTGTTCAATAATGAAAGGGCCCTTGAGCCTCATTGTAAGACAATTCAGAGGTATGTAGCCACCACATCTCTACTCATAGATAAGCTACCATCGCCCTAGATGGTTTATTTCCATTACTGTTTGTAAGCATATTTCAGTATTTTACATCAATGAAATGAAGTATTATTTCCGCTACATATCTGTGTTTATGGTTATCTCTGTAATTTGTTGCGTCCCTGTTTAAGTTCGGATCATCGTTCCCCAGTATGGTCGCCACTATGTTATCACTCTAAAATTTCCCTAGGGTTGTCATGTTGTGTTTAAAGAAATGATAGAGGTAACCACAAACCTACTTTTGAGATCAAGATCTAGCCTTCCTAATGCTCAGAGAGGGCTCTCTCTTAATGATTTTAATTTGTTGGATTAATTGATTTTAGGCTAGTTATTTAAGCTTGGTTGGTTTTCGATTTGATTTGGTGGTGGAATCACTAATTTAGATGGATAGATAAGTGTCTTTTTACCATTGGGCCTTGGAGTCCAAATGTCAAGAAAACATGACTAAATCAAGTTCTAAAGATAGTGTTCAAGGGGCAAGTTAGCTGAGTAAATTCAGATCTTTTAGGCTGAATGGTGAAATGGTTTTCAATCGGGGTCAAGGAGTAGTAAAGGATTCCTCCAACCAGATAATGAGGGAAATGAAAGAGGTCAATCGAAACTAGGAAGCAGTGAAGAATTCCCTACTCTCGATATTAGAAGAAAACATAAAAATGAATAATTGTTCAAGACAAAGTGTACTTAAACAAATTCTGTAGTAACATTCCAGTTATTTCATTCAAATTGGAAAACATGTATTTATGTGAAATACTTAAGAAAATAACAATTTAACAAATGAAAGATACTTCACTGAAGTGGCCCAACACATGAATCCTGTAATGCAATGCCTTTATTACCCAGTCCAGTCTGCTGACTTGAAAATGTTTACAATAAACCCTCAGGTTTTCAGATCAATATAACTATAGAAATGTTCAGCAATCCACCCCCTATACTTCGAATTATGAAGTATTTATACAAAAAACTGTTTCAAAATATCCTAAACTATTTTAGGAATTATTCAAGGGAAATAAAATATCTTCATGCAAGAAGATAGAGGCACCTAGGAGACTAAAAGGCTAGCTATCCTTTCTTTTATTGATTTTTCTGTTTGTTGTTTTGATATTTTGTTGTTTTCTCTCTTTGGTTGTTGCTCTACGCTAGCTGTCCTTTTATTCTGCCTTTGACTGATACTCTTTGACTTAGATGATCTGTTGTTTTAACTTCACTACTTTGTATTTACAGCAAATCATTCAACTTTTCCCAAGTCTCTGCATCTGGTAATTTAATATTTACAATTTTTCTCTAGACTTGATCAGTTTCTGTATATTTTCCAAAAGTGGGATTGTTTATAAAAAGATGTTTTACCTCATGCTAGAGGTAAAAGAGGTTCTCAAAAATTTGGTAAAGGACTTTTCCTATAGGCATCCCTTTCATAGAGGAATTTTTGGCTTGTTCCTTTGCCACTTCTCAAATTTTTTTATCATAGTCTTCATGTGGCATCAACCTGTAATTAATCACCAATGGATTAGGCAAACCTTTCTGCCTCAAAGCATGAAATTTTACCATAAACCTAGCTATTTCTAGCTCCATTATTTGGAATTTATCCTCAAGTTATGTCATCAGGCTCCTCTTGGTGATTACCTTCTTTACCTCTAGTATGGTCCTAGTTCTATCAGCTATTCCAAGCTCCTGTAGTTCATACTTGTTCTTTGAGTTAAGGAACTAAATTATTCTCGAGGTTTCTTCTGGCATATTTCCATGTTCGGCTCTAACCCTTTGAATTGCCTCACCAACCTCTTTGACCAAATCATTCTACTCAAATATCACCTGTATAGATGGCCAAATATCATTGACCGAGTCAATGATATTGGCCCATAAAAGTTGTTTTTCTTGGGCTAGTGGCTCTTTCAATGTTAATTCCTTCTCTAATTTCTGTATCCTTTCATTCAACCTGTTTGATTTATGAGCTTCATTCTTATGCATGATTTGAGCGAGTTTTTTCTCAGCCTCTATAATTTTTATTTGTTCCTTAAGTCTATTTATTTTATTGGTTTGGATGGACACATCTTCCATGCTTTGATCAGTTTACTTGCTTCATCATTAGGATGAGCTGCTACTATTGTTGAACCTGTTGCTGATGTAGTTGTTGATCCAGTTGGAAGTGTTGTAGCTACTGGAGATGTTGGGGCCAATGAAGCTGCAAAAGTAGAAGGAATTTTTGTATTAACTGTAGGAATAGCAGTGGAAGTAGCTGCTTGCATGCTGGCCTATTTCTCCTACACTAACTTATCCATTTCATTCTCCATTTCTTTTAATTGAGCATTTAATTGCAGAATGAGGTCCATCTTCTCATCTTTTTGGCTTCGGCTCTCTAGAAATTCCTTGGTCTGTGGATGTTAAGAAGGAGGTAACCTTAATTGCTTCTTTAATGCAACAACGTCTTCATTCTTCTTTTTTCTGAGCTTTTCTGCTGCCTTAATGTCATTTTGATTATAGCCAATCTCAATAACCAAGTCTTCTAGTGACTTGATTCTGTTATCCTTTGCTTGTGAGGATGCTTTCTCTATCTTAAACTATGCTACGACATTGTCTAGAGAATTTTGAAGTTTTTGTACACTCATAGCCTTATTGGTCATTGTTGAGTATATCATTTCTCTTACTTGTTTATGAAATTCAATCTGATCTATGGGATGAACATTTTTGGCCAAAACTTCAAATTCTGTTTTATTGTAATTTGCTGATGACTTTGGCTGCTGTACTGTGGGATGCAAAAAGGTCATTTGAATTTTACCTATTTTAATGTCAAAAGCTAAAAGTAACCTATTTTGATTGTTAGGAGTTTGTTTGAAATATTGGGCATAGGTTTCAGCTTTCAATGCCTCATTTCTCAACTTGATTTCTTTATACTTCTCCTTTATATCTTTGTCTTTATCCACTGGTTTTCTGGATGAAGAGACTTCAATACTAATTTGTTTGTGAATACTCTGAGTATTAGAGGTGGAAGGCTAATGAGTTTCCTCTAAAACTGCTAGAGCTATGTTCTCTCTAAGCACTGTACTTGTATCAATGATTTGAAGTGTCTCAACTGTCTCAACTATATCTTCTTGCTCATTTACAAGATTTAGCTTGGGCTTCTTCCTATATATGATTTCAAATCTATCATGTGTTGTATCAATGTTTGAGTAAGAAACCTCTTCCCTAGTCCTTTTTACATTTCTATCTTGCAGGGTTGGAGTATGTAGAATGGAACTAGTATCCATCTGTTTCTCCATATCTATCAAGGTGTTTTCCAACCACTCTGACTAGTTGGCATATTTTTTAATGTCTGGCCTGGACTCATGCATAAAAGGACTCAGTTTAAATTTGAGTCTTAGTTCGTTTATGACACCTAAAGGGTCATACTGCCATTTGAAATTGCTATTGAACTTCATTTCTGTAAACATTTTTCTACTTCTTCTCCGGCCTCCTTATTATTACAGATAAAAGGACCAAGCTGGTTTTTTTATTTTGAACTGTGTTTTCTTTCTCGCTGATAGAAAATTTACATCATCTGAATTTATAATTTGTCTGATATACTCTAATGCAAATATCCTCATGGGGAGATATTTGGGGAGTTTATAGGGAGTGAGCTGGCATCCATACACCCTAATTTTAGTGTGGTCTTGGTATAAATATCAGTCTCCTATTCTACTATTTTTAGACAACTGTAAAAATCTCTTTATCTCCTCATTAATCTTGGGTTGATTTCTACTACTTAGCATATTGACAACTGGGTGAACAAAGGAATCAATGAACTCCTTGTAGCTAAAAACAGTGGAATATTTTTGGATCAAGGGTGTCCAAAAGATAACAGATCTAGGATGGCCCTTAGTGTCAAACTTTGGGATGTTGACTGGAAACTTATCTGATTGGAAATATAAGAACATGTGGAACAATACTGAAGAGTATTTGAATACTCTTTCATTTGGAAATCTGATCAAGTCAACATGGATTTTGTCTGCTAAGAACTGGGAAAAAATGAGAATTGTAGCTGGAGGCTTGCCTAGGAAAAAAATAGAGAGGAAAGCAAGTATAGGCTCATCTACATGCTCATCAGTGGTATATCCTAGAATACAAGAGAGCATGGTTACAATTTGTCTGGCCCTCTCAGAGAAAATGGTGGCAGAGTATGGAGGACTGTCTGTAGGAATATGAGCCTCTTCTAGGATGAAAGTTTGAAAAATTTGAGACCTCTTGGGAAGGTCCAACTTCAAGTACAGTTCAAGTAGGTTTTCAATAGAAAATGGGGTTTCATTTGGCTTTGGTTGGACTTGCAACATTTGGTTTATTGACTCTGCAGTGATTGTAAATAAAATCTGCTGGTTAGGAGAGACTATGGCTCTTTGGCTTGGGATATAATAGAGTTGGCATAGGTGGATGATTTCAAGGAATTGGTATACCTGTGGGAACAAGTATTTGGGAAAATTTGATTCCCATAACTTAATATCATCACTGGGGTTGAGGAATTTATCTTTACTCCAGCAGTGGAGTTTCAATAGATGGCTAGGGGAAACTGTGTCTTTGATTTGAAAATCTCTGTTAGCCAATGGGAGGTGGTCAATATCCCGGTGAGGGGTTTGCAAGGGTTTTTCATTTAGAATGCTTTGGGAAGCCATAATTTTTCTTATTTTATTCAATTAACCTTTATCTGGCTTAAGAGTAAGCTCAGGACTTTTGGAATAGTGAAAAAGGTGAATATAGTTTGTAGGAAAGGGCCTTTGGATGCACAGTGGGTTTCTTTAGTTTGGAAAGGTTTTTTAATTAGTTCAATTAATTAAACTTTTATAAACATCGTGTAGATGTTTAAGTTCATGGCCTTTTTGGTGCTTTCAGGAATACCTGGAAAACGATGATTTGGTGTGCAGTCAGGGTTTTGTGGGAGTAGCAGAGGCTTTCTGAGGCTTCAATTGTCTTTATGCTGCTTCAAATTGGTGTCTGGAGCATATTCTGGTTGTAAGTGGGGTTAAATGGTTGAGCAGGGCTTCGGGGTTTAGACTTGGTTGGCAAAGGTTGCTTGGTAACAGAATAACATTGAAAAGGGTAAAAAGGGCGGTTTTTTGGTTTTTAACCAACGGTTAATTTTGGGCACGGAATTAATGTGTGAATAGTAGGCGGTTTCATCCTACACGGGGAGGTAGTATTATGGATTATCACACCGCTTTTGAGTGTAGGGTGGTATTTTTTGAGAGCACGTGATATAATGTGGGGCTGCCACGTAGCAAAAACCACGAATCTCATGTGCTTTTGAGATCTTAATAGTCGGACAATGGAAGCATGGGATATGGGTATGGGAAGTTGGATCTGGAGGTGGGTGATCGGAGGGTTATCGCGTGGTGGAGTTTCGAGGGATGAGTCAGGGATTGATTGGCGGGGCCCAAGGATAAATAGTGCGGTGGGTTAAATATATACAAAGGTTTTGTGAGGGTCGGGGAATTATAAATTGGGGGGTTTGGAATATATAAGGAAGGACTATAGGTTAGAATAAACTTAGGATAAGGGGGTTTTAGTGGGTTTACAAGGGAAAATGAGAAATTGATAAGGGGAGATTAATTTTTAAAGGGAAAATGTCTAGGGAAAGGGGAAATGTATTAGAATAAGATGAAATGAAATGGAAGGGTCCTTTGGAATCAAGAAGGGGAAATTAGTAATGAAGGGGTAATGGAGGGAAATTAATAAATTAGACATGTAAGGGGTTTAGTGAAATGAGAGGAAATTAGTGAATGAGCTTTAGTATTCAGGCCTAAAATTATATAGAACTTTTTAGGGTAAATACCCCAAAGTAACATAAAACTTTTGTGAATGTCCTTTCTCTTTAATCATTCCTCCTGCACATGAAACATAGGATCAAGCATGATGAATGTGCATTTGAGCTAGCAACCTTATGCATTCCAAACCTATTTTACCTACCCTTTATTTACCCTAGCATTTTCTCTTCATTGATTGGGTGCATTTAAGCTTGCTGACCCTTTATTTCTTTTTCTTTGATAAGAAAACTATCTAATTCTAATCTTATAACTTCCAATGGCTCAGATTAAACTGTTGAGCTCATTATTATTCTCTACATAACTACTGATCTGCCAAGATTAAACAGTTTGGCTAGATATTTATTCTCTATCTATCGGCATACAATTTAAAGCATGAATGAATCAAGAATAAACTATTTGACCATCATGGATTGTGGCATTTTTGACAAGCTACACACAATTTTATTTTGCAAGGGAAAGTAAAAAGTAGTGGCATTTGAATTTGCATCACTTTCAGAATCTATTTTTTATCTCTTTTGGTGGGGTTCATATCTTATTTTCTTTTTTGATCCTTTTCTTTTAGTCCTTTGATTTTTATTTTAGGACTCACCCTCTTTATATTTTTTATTTTTAATATGAGAAAACATTTTGCAGAAAGCAAAAGTATGTACAATATTACAAGACTAATCTTAGCCAATTCAAAATTATGAATCCTATTATTATAGGACCCTAATAGGCTGGCACGTATCTTGATTCTGGAACTATCTCCTACATTCCAAGCTATACCATTTCTAATTATGGGGAAATAATTGACAATAAGCCCACCAGATGATAAAGTTGTTTGATCTAGTTTGATGGGGTTGTGAATCTAGTCTTCAATGGAGAGAGGAGAGATATATTTCTTATGGAGGAAAATTGATTAGAGTCTATTGGTAGAGATTAATTTGCACCCAACTTTGGCTGCAAGTGCTTGAGAAAAATAAGGCAATTACTTCAGTCCCCACCCCCCCAAAGTCTTGGGTGTAGCTATTCTAGACCATTTGACCTAAGGGAAAGCATAGTGATCAGAGGAACCAACCCAAAGAAAAATATAGCATAACGTCTTGATTTTGGAGAGGATTGCTTTAGGGATCCATGAGAAAAGAATCATGTAGACTGGAGTGGCCTATAGAATTGATTTAATTAGGACAAGATGACCTACCCTTGAGATCAATCTGGTGCTCCATGTTTTTAGGCGTTTTTTCATTTTTTCTAAAATCCATTTCCAATCTGTAGTTGTATATGAATTTGGGTTGAGGAGAAATCCAATATATTTAAAACCATTGACAAGGTTGACCAACTTGGAAGGGAGTAAATGAAAATAAAGTCTGAGCTCCTGATCAAAGAGACCAAGAGGGCTAATATTAGATTTCCTGGAGTTTATCATCATACTAGTTGATGCTTCAAATAGGGCAAAGGTCTCTTTATAGAGTGAGCATAATTCTGGATCCATCGTTGAAGATAAGGACATCGTCGGAAAAAAGTAGGTAGGTGATATAAAGGGTGGGGGTGACCTTGACGCCCATGAATCCCCATCTTCTATGGGCCTCCTCAAGGGCTTGGATGAGACCTTTTGCCACCAAAAGGAAGAGGTGGGGGGGTAAAGGGAAACCCTGTCGTAACCCTCACTCAACTTTAAAAAAAATGAGAGTTTGATCCATTGATGAGCACAACAAAGGAGGTTAAAGTGATGAAACACATGATCCAATTAATGAG
Source organism: Pinus tabuliformis (assembly GCA_031772625.1). NCBI lineage: Eukaryota > Viridiplantae > Streptophyta > Pinopsida > Pinales > Pinaceae > Pinus > Pinus tabuliformis. The sequence continues at coordinate 644,580,313 of CM062815.1, read as the reverse complement.
GTTTAATCACAAATTGAGGTGAGTGAGAGGAGTATGATATATAGCCAGCTTACATGGTCAAATTTGTTGGGTAGGTTTATTTTGATGATTACCCCTTTAACCTTCCTATGTTTGAGACTATGAAGGCCTTCTTGGACTACTCTAATGGCTTTATGTATTTTCCTCCCCTCTAGAAAATCAAACTTTTCCTTAGAGATATATTTGGACAAGATATGTTTAATTTTGAGGGAAATACTTTTGGATATAATTTTGTATATGCATTTGCAGAGAGATATGGGCTATAATTCATCGAAAGAATAGGGATCATCAGTATTTGGGAAGAGGGCAACGAAAGTGGAGTTGAAGGAGGCAGGGAAGTGGCCAGAGGTTTTGGATTCTTCGATGACTCAAAGAACACCATTCTCTAGGAGATCATAGAAATCCTTGAATAACTCCATTGTCCACCCATCTGGACCAAGACTTTTATTGTTTTGAAAACAACTTATGACCTTCTTTAGTTCTTCTCTTGTGACTGGTTCCATCAGCTTATCATTGTCCTCAGGGGTTTATAAGCTAGGAAAATACAAGGCCAATTTGACTATATCAATGATAGTGGCTTAGTTGGAATCTTTGAAAAGGGTTCTAAAGTGATTGGTTCCCATTGAGGCAAGGTCCTCGAAAGAATAGCTGAATTTCCGTCTGAGTCTCTGAGATTGCAAACATTATTGCTCATTTTTCTTCCTTCTGTGAAATTTTGGTAAACTTTTGTGTTCTCATCACCAACATCCAAGAAAAGGGCACAACGCTTGAGCCTCCAAGTAGCTTCTATGTTGTCTAGGAGATTTTTCTTCCTTGCTTCTAGATGTATGATGGTGGAATTTTATTCCTTTGTTTCATAACCTTTTGATCGGTTGTCAAATATATCCTTTCTCTTGAGAGAATTTGCAAAACTTTGGTTGCAGGAGCTCCCACTGTTTTCTTGGCTTGAGTTTGGACAGTTTTATTAGTAGGGGCTTCTGTGTTTTTCCTACTCCTAAGGTTATATTGCTTATGAACTTCATTAATGGAAAATTCATAACCTTGTTTATAATAAAAGGACTCTCCAGATTGTAACTGTAATTGTTGTAACATGCATAATTCCTCTTCTTCTTGGGTAAGAAAAGTAGTATTACCATCATTTATTCCCATTAAGTTAATCTTAGTGTCTTGATCTTCTTCATTTTGGTGAGAACTTTCAGCATAGTTTTCTTGGAAAGGTGGTCTAATCTATTAATTAGCTGGCCCTTCTCTAGATTTACCAGTGTTGGGATTCTTCCTAAAGTTTGGATTTCTTATTTGAGGGCCTTGTTTTTTATTATCCCATTGTGGTTTTCTTTCCATAATTTCTAATCTATCCACTAAATTTTCTAAACTTTTAGCCAAAGATCTATCTTAACATCTGAAGTGGATGGTTCTTCCTTAATGGTAAACCTCCTCTCATTTCTCATTCTAGCTCTTTTAGCCAACAAGTTAGCTTCTACGCTAACTGCATCACTCTACATTTGTTCTAGAGTTGGAGGGTTTCTTTCTCTCAATTGGTAAGACATATCAGTGTCAAAACCATCAGGAAATTTGATTAGTGCCAAGTCTGGTGGAGGTTTGATATTTGCAGTGATTGCATTGTAAATACTATTAAACCTAGTACAATAGTCCTGAATAGATTCATTTGGAGCTCTTCTAATCTTTTCATATTCACACAATATTTGTAAAGAATTTTTCTTTCTTTCCCATCTACTGATAAATAGTCTATGGAAAGCAGGTAAATCAACAATGTCAATGAGGTTGTGAGTTTAAGGTTGATAATGTTAATGTCAATGAGGTTGTAAGTTTGAAAGAAACTAACAAGAAAATCCAAATTCAGATTGACTTGTGTTGAGAAATGGCAACAAGAAATTCTAGTTTAATTTGTCATTGAATTAAACTGTGAATTAAATTTGAATTCTATTCTCATAGCAACTTAAAATAGTTAAATTAAGTTTATTAAACTTACTTAACTTAGGAAATTCGAGTTGGAAGTCTCTTGGAAGTCATGTATATGTTATCCCTACTTTGTAGGAGTCAAGTGTGAGTTAATTGTGAGTTGTAAAACAGAACACTCAGTTTCATGAGTCAGTTCAGTGAAATTAGTTCTCAAACTGATTGAGAGAACTAATAGTGAGTTAATAGTCAATGGTGAAACTAATGAACTCCACTAGTGCTACTCTAGTTAACTGAATATTTACTCATCAGAAACTCATGCATGTCGATTATGAGAAAGACCCATTTGAGGTTGGAGTGCAAGGACAGTGTAGTATTTGTTTTAGATTTTTCTGAGTTGCATTGTTAGTGCATGCAATCAAGAACTAATCTTTGAGGGATTCCACTAGTTTTATAGGCTTTATTTCCCTTTAAATACAAGATATCCTTCATATGATTTACACATTGGAATAGAGATCTGGAGAGATTATGAAGAGGCTAAGATTTTTCCTTGACCTTGCTTATGAGTTGGAGATTGAATTTGCTGAGTGCTGGGATTGTTCTAGAGAGAACAAGCATTGTAATTTCATCTTGATTTTCCGGATTAATACAAAACAGATAGTGGGGTTTTGAGCTGTGGCTTTCCCCAGATATTTATTGTGTTATGTGCCTTTGATTCTCTTCCTCTATTGATTATTGTTTTCTTTATGTTTATGGGCTTCCGTTGTAAAGAGTAGAAGTAGATTCTTGTCTCTTGCTTTAGAAAATTGCATTAGCTCGTGAATCTACATGATTTTCTACATGGTATCATAGCAATATTATTTTTTGGGTCGAGTGTTTGCAAAGAATATCTGAGAATTTCTATGAAAAATTTTCTAAAAGAAATTGAAGATCTCGATTCCTTGGGAAAATATACCCAAATTTAAAAAACAAATCGGCCGAATTGGAGTTCAGATGAGGGAGATATCGCTGAATTAAAATCATCTCTCTAAAGGAGATTTCGAAGTTTTGAGTTTTTGGGTTACAGGTGAAAGTGAAATTGCAATACATACTTCAGGATCGACATATGGTGCTCCATGGGTTGAGGCTTGAGTATGCCTTGGAGGGAAGCTCAAATTTCATAGCTTGGAGGGACAGGATGGGGGTTGTGCTAGAGGACAATGGCTTGAAGGAATTTGTTGAACAAGAAATTCCTACGCCAACAACTACTAATGCACAAAAATTGGTTGAGTGGAAGAAGTGTGTGGCGAAGGTAAGGCGGATAGTCCTTGAGGGAGTTCAAGATCATATTGTCTCAAGTATCCATGGAAAGGAAACCCCAAATGCTATGTGGAAAACATTAACGAACTTGTATTAGAATAGCAGTGATCAAGGAAGTTGGCACTGAAGGATAAACTTCGTAAAATCAAGATGGAGAAAGGCGAGATGATTCCAAAGTACTTGACCAAGTTCACTTGATGTCGGTATGAACTTGTAAGTGTTGGAATCATGGATTCCAAGGAGGATATGGTGAGTCTTTCTCTTCTTGGACTCCCAAAGAGTTGGCATAGTTATCAGGACTTTGTCAATGGTTGGGAGAAGTTGCCATATTGGGAATGACTATGGTCAGATTTGATGCAGGATGAGATTAGGAGGAACACGGGGGTGGCTCTTCATCAAAGACTGATGATGAAGATAATTGTGCCTTAGCGATTAAGGAGAGGAAGGGGAAAGGTAAAATTTATTGTTCCAAATTAGATTCTTATCATGGAGGTAAGAAGAAGTACATGACGAAAGTTAAATGCTTTCATTGTCACAAGACGGGTCACTTTTCTACAAATTGTCCATTGAAGAAGTCCAAGGATAAGTCCTCAGGAGGAGAAACAGGTGAGGCTTTGGCCTCCTAATTTGAATTGGACTTTTCCCTCATTGCATGCATGGTGTCTTTAATGATGGGAAGTTTCTGGTACTTAGACAGTGGAGCTTCTTTCCACATGACTGGTGACAAAGAGCTATTCAGTGAACTAGAGGAGAAAGATCTCAATATGCATATCGAGATGGGTGATGATGGTAAGTATAGTGTTATTAGTGTGGGCACTATTACTTTTCAGAGGGAGCATGTGGCTCCACTCACCTTGAATAATGTTATGCATGTACCCGGACTAACGAAGAACTTGGTATCCATTTCCATGCTTGAGGATAGAGGCTATGATGTGATATTTTTGAAAGGAAAGGCATTCCTTCGACACATAGCCACAGGTCAAGTAAAGAAGATAGGGATTCAAGTTCAGAATCTCTATAAGATAGAGGTAGAGGATTGTGCTTCTTTGAGTTCAAAAGTGGAAAATATGTTGAGCCGAGATGCCAGTGAGTTGTGGCATAGGCAACTAGGCCACTTGCATCATGGGGCTTTTGAAGATATTGTAGCAAATATCTACCGGGCTTCCTAAAGGTACGCTTGAGCAGGTTGATACATGCAAGGGTTGTACTTTGGGAAATACACCAAGTCTTCCTTTGGAGACAAAGACAGTCGAGCAGAGTCTATTCTGGAGAGAATCCATTCAGATGTGTGTGGACCATTCTTGACAACATCCATGGCCAAACACAAGTATTATGTTATATTTGTTGATGACCATTCTCGTAAATTCTGGGTATTTTTTATGTAGAAAAAGGATCAAACTTTCACAAAGTTTTGTGAGTTCAAATCATTGGTAGAGAAAGAGTCTAGCAAGAAGGTTAAAGCTCTACAGAGTGATAACAGTGGTAAGTATGTCTCTAATGAGTTTAAGAAATTCTATGCAGCGGAAGGGATTAAACGAGAGTTGACGACACCCCATAACCCTCAACAGAATAGGGTTGCTGAGAGGAAGAACATGAGCATAGTAGGGGCAGAAAGGGTGATGTTGCATGATTAGGGTCTACCACTACACTTGTGGGCTGATGCATGCAACACAACAGCTTATGTTTAGAACCGTAGCCCACATCAGATACTTGAGATGATGAAAATAGTGGAGGCTTATTCTGGTAAGAGGCCAGATGTTGGTCACTTCAGGATTTTTGGGTCATCGGTTTATTGCCATGTGACAAAGATGCATGGAATAAGCTTGAGCCAACAACAGAGAGTTGGGGATCTTTGTGGGGTACATTGATACACCCCACAACTATTAGGTGTACATGTAGACTAGTCGAATGATAGTGGTTTGAAGGGATATCAGGTTCGATGAGGAGAAGGCCATGTGAGTATCCCTTGAGAGGGATCTTGAGCTACATGTGGATGAGGAGATTTTAGCTCCTAAGGTTGAGGGGCCTCAGATTGATGTGGAGAAGCCACATGTAGAGGTTCAAAGAGTGGAGACATCCACTCAAGCAGAGTCTTCCAGAGAGGGAAGAAAGTGCACTAGAGAGACTGACAAATTGTTGGATGATGCATGGGATAATGTGGGAGCACCCTCTTTTCATTGCAGATAGAGGAGGTCACCAAAGAGGTACACTAGATAGATGGCACTTATGGGTGTATGTGTTGTGATAGAGCCATCTTCCTTCCAGGAAGTTATGCAGCAGCCAGTTTGGGTTGATGCGATGGTGGAGGAGTATGACTCCATAGTTCGAAACAATATTTGGGATGTGGTTCGAAGACTGGAGGACAAGATTTGTGAGCTCCCATTGGCTTTACAAGGTAAATCAAGCTGCAAATGGTAGTGTGGAGAAGCATAAGGCCAGATTTGTGGCCCGTGGATTTTCACAGGTAGAGGGGGTTAACTATGATGATACCTTTGCTCTTGTTGCAAGGTACTCGTTAATCAGATCTATTTTGGCACTAGATCCATCAGATGGATGTGAAGACTGTCTTCCTCAATGGCATGATTGAGGAAGAGGTGTACATAGAGTAGCCGAAAGGTTTTGAAACCTTGGATCGTGAGTCGCATGTGTGCCAACTCAAGAGAGTGTTGTATGGGCTAAAGCAAGAACCCTGTGCTTGGTACACCAAGATAGATAGCTACTTCACTGGGTTGGGCTTCATGAAGAGTGAAGCGAATGCGAACCTGTATCACATAGTGGTGGAAGGTAAGTTGTTGATCATTGTACTTTATGTAGATTATCTTATACTATCAGGTGATGAGAAGCTTATCAAATATTTCAAGGAGGACCTTGCAAGAGAGTTTGAGATGAAGGACATGGGGCTCATGCATTACTTTCTTGGCATGAAGGTATGTTAGGGAGATGGGGAGTTGTTTGTATCTCAAAGGAAAGTATGCCAATGAGATACCCAGGAGATTCTACATGAAGAGTAGTAAACCCATGGAGACTCCTCTAACTAGTAACTGGAGGAAGGAGGATGCTACTTCAGGGGAAGTCGTGGAAGCTACTATTTATAGGCAGCATGTGGGTTTACTCATGTACTTGGTGAACACATGACCGGATATGTGCTATGTAGTTAACAAAATTAATCAAGAGATGGTTAGGCCTACCAAGTTGTATTGGAAGGAGGCAAAGCATGGATTGAGATACCTCAAAGGCACTACTCAGTTTGTGTTATGGTACAGACGCATAGAGGGAGTGAAGCTTCAAGGCTTCACCAATGCAGATTAGGCAAGGAGTTCATCTGACAGGAAGAGCACATCAAGAGGGATATTTAGTATTGGGTCAGTGGCAGTTTCTTGGTACAATAGGAAACAGAGATCGGTTGCACTCAGTTTGACAGAGGCAGAGTACATGGTTGCAAGTCAAGCAGCTTGTGAGGCTATCTAGATGAGGAAGATCCTGGTTGGTTTGTTTGGTCAGCAAATGGATCCGACAGTGAGTTATTGTGATAATCAGAGTTGTATCAAACTCTCTGAAAATCTAGTCTTTCATGATCGATCCAAGCATATTGATATCTGGTATCATCATCTTAGATATTGTGTATTGAGGTAGATCATGTTGCTAGATTACTTTCCCACGGAGGAGCAAGACGCTGACATATTGACAAAGGAATTGTCAAGGTGCAAATTCGAGTTTCACAGAGACAGGATCGAGGTAGTTGATAATCCCTTTCTTGTTGAGAGGGAGTGTTGAGAAATGGAAACAAGAAATTCCAGTTTAACTTTTTCCTTGAAATAAACTGTGAATTAAATTCAAATTCTATTCTCATAGCAACTTAAAGTAGTTAAATTAAGTTTATTAAACTTACTTAACTTAGGAAATTCGATTTCGAAGTATTTTGGAAGTCTTTTGGAAGTCATGTATATGTTCTCCCTACTTTGTAGGAGTCCAGTGTGAATTAATTGTGAGTTGTAAAATAGAAGACTCAGTTTCATGAGTTAGTTCAATTAAATTAGTTCTCAAACTGATTAAGAGAACTAATAGTGAGTTAGTAGTTAATGGTGACACTAATGAACTCCACCAATGCTACTCTAGTTAAATGAATATTTACTCATCAAAAAATCATGCATGTCAATTTTGAGAAAGACCTAGTTGAGACTAGAGTGTAGGGACAGTGTAATATTTGTTTTAGATTTTTATGAGTTTCACTGATAGTGAATGCAATCAGGAACTGATCCTTGAGGGGTTGCACTATTTTTAGAGGCTTTATTTCCATTTAAATACAAGCTATCCTTCATATGATGTACACATTGGAATAGAGACTTGGATAGCTTGTGAAGAGGCTAAGCTTTGGCCTTGAGCTTGCTTATGAGTTGGAGATTGAATTTGCTGAGTACTGGGATTGTTCTAGAGAGAACAAGAATTGTAATTTCATCTCGATTTTCTGGATTAATACAAAACAAATAGTGGGGTTTTGAGCTGTGGCTTTCCCTGAATATTTATTGTGTTATGTGCCTTTGATTCTCTTCCTCTATTGATTATTGTTTCCTTTATGTTTATGGGCTTTCGCTGTAAAGAGTAGAAGTAGATTCTTGTCTCTTGCTTTAGCAAATTGCATTAGCTTGTGAATCTATAGGATTTTTTACAACTTGTGTGCTAGACCCCCAACATTCCTCTTCACCAATTGAAAAGTTAATATCCCCTCTTAGAATCGGGTTGGCTTCCTTCATACATGCCTTCTAGGAAAGGGAATCCTAGAAAGGAGTTTTGTTCTGTTGGGGGGCAGTAAATATTTAGAATGAGAGTGTCTTGGGCTAGGTTGGCAAACTTGAAACTTAGGCTAATGAATGACCCCATCCCCCAATAACTAATAGAATTGATAAAATTATGGTTCCATCATGTTTCTTGACCTCTAGAACATCCCCTAGGGTTTGTGCAGAAGAAGTTCCACCTTGGGAGAATTTTGAGTAGAATTCTAGAGATGAGATCTCTGGCTCAGGGAGTTTCCTGTAGCATAAGAATGATTGTTTCTCCAGCTCAATAAGCCTACGAAGGGCCAATTTTTTTTGGGGGATGACCAGGCCCATACAATTAAAAGAGAGAATGATTAATGGGGAAGATGTATGGGAATGGTAGCTGCTCTAAGCAACCCGTCAATGGATGATTGGTGCTCGGAGGCCATATTTATCGAGGATTTATTTTGGGTGTGGATCAATTTGTATCGTCAATGCCTTCCTCTTCCAGCCGAGATGTTAGGGGGGTTAAAATTGATACCATTAGGAGGTATGGATGGGGGCAGTTGTATTAGGTGTAATAAATATCGAGGTTTAGAGGAACTCGATGAGGAGGATGATTTTAGACAACTATGAAGGGAGGAAGAGGGTACGAGAGGGGGTGAGATGGAGAGAGAGATTGAAACATAACAAAGGGGAGGTAAGCCTCTTGAATAAATTACCCTAGATTGATCCATGAATAGAGATTTGGGACACAAAATAGGAAATGAAAAAAACAATTAAGATGGAAGGGAGGGAAGAGGAAAAGTACCTGAGAGTGTTGCTTGATCCTTGATGGACGAAAAATTTCCCAGGCTTGTACTCACATTCTTCTACTTTTCCTGTGGATGGTGCTAGTTATGCATTACTAACGGAACCAGAGGAGACATCGAAGGAGAGATGAGCATTTCTTCTGTTGATTCAGAGGCTTGGTTAGTTAGAAGAGAGGGGTCTTTTGCCATAGGAGACGACTCAGATTGAGACCCATGGTGAGGTTTCCTTGATCACATATTTCTAATGAAAGGCAATTTGTAGTGGCCGGCATTATGTCCATATCGATGGCACCACCTACACTTGAAATGAATCCCCTCGTAGTCCAAAGAATATTTGAATTTTCTTCCTTTGTACGTTATATTTGTTTCTCCCCATAAACTTGTGCAAACATCTAACAAAACTAGAACTCTTGCCTCTTTTCAGTATTTAGTCTATAGAAAAGAGAGATCTACATCAAATACCTCACCCAATTCCAAACCAATCGTCATGAGAGAACCTTTTATCCAAAAGATCACGGGTAGACTAGCATGTGACCTCACACTAGAATTTGGTCCATTTGTTCCTTATTTGGATCAAAAAGCAGGTTCCATCTCTTGTGGAGGAGTTGAGTAGAGTCAATGTGCCATGGTTTGAATAGAACCCATCAAGCATCCTCCTTGTCTGTGAATATCATAGTGAACCATCCCTTGACTAAGACATGGGTTTCTAGAAGCTATTTTTAATGTGCTACTAATTCATTCTTTACCCAATCATCAAGCATAGATTGAATGAAATGTTGTCCCTTGGCATGACTGACCAACGTGTGCTTTGTCATATAATTCACTTGATTTATATTTATGTCATCATCGAGCACTATTGGGATGGGGTCGCCTGGGGTTAAGTTAACCCAAGTTTTGGTACAATTTTGTAAATAATGTAAAGTCTCCAGGATTTGTGGATGCAGAGCGCGTAGATGAATAGGAGTCAAAGGAGCTTAGCCCCTTGTCTTATGTAAAGTTTTGAGTCGGTTTTGAGATTCACCCATGGTCCGCAGACCATGGAATTGTATGAAAAGTCTATAAATAGTGAGTCTTAGCAAAAGGAAAAGTGGACTTAGACTAAGAAGGGAAAGATAGAGAAAATATAGAGATTTGGGTTGATTGAAGGATCTAGGACAGGGGCTAGGGCAGGAAGGCTCTACTTCCTGTGCTTAGATAGGGAAAGAAAGGCTTCTCATCTAAGTGCACGGAGGCCTAAGAAGAGTCCATAGCTTACTACGTAAACCCCTGCAACTGTGTGAGCAGGGTAGTTTGAGTCTGTAACCATGAATTGAAGATCAATAAAGATAATTTTTCCAAAGAATTTTTGAGTATTCTAGTTATCTTTGTTAATGTTATATGCTGATGAATGATTTTTTTATGAAATATTGACTGAATGTTATGCAATTCTCTTGAATAAGTCTAAATAATGCACGCAATGCATGTTTGAGTACTTTCACGAAGACTCTAACGAATTCTCATGTTTACTAATAATTTAAATAATTCCACACAAACATTAGTGTAGGACTTCTCTCTGATGCGCGTAAGTAGGCAAGTTGACTGTTAGAGGTCCGCAAGGACTGATCCTAGACCTTTGCGAAGGTCTACAAGCTATTTTAACAGGGTTGCAGCAATGTTCCCTAAGAGTTTATTGATCTGCGTGAAGGCAGATTTGAGGCACCGGAAGACATCACACTAGTCTGTTATGCAACTAGCTCACAACATAGAAGAAAATAGAGATCAATGCCTTCAAAATCAGCCTCTTTGAGGGGGAAACCTCCTTTACATTACACAAATGAACAATTCTTGGACGATACAAATGAATAAACCTCCTTTCTATTTATAGGAGTCTAAGGGGTCACAATATAATCAAAGCCAACATAACAATAATAATATAAGGGCACAACAATAACAATAGTGGGCTTATATGGGGCACACTAATAACAATATGAGGATAATAGGGGCACAATAATCATGGAAAATTTTAGGGGATAATATTCGCAAGTGGGCTAATTTTTCATGTTTTTTCCCAAAAAAAGATTTGTCACTTTCCATTTTCTTATAAAAATGTTTCGCCCAAATTTTACAATATAAAATTATTTTACCTTAAAAATCAGCAACATTGTATAGATAGCATATATAAAATCATTATAAATTTAAATAATTTTACAAATACATCAATAAACATTTTATAGTTTGCATCTTATAAACTAGTGAGATTAGCCATTTTTAAACTTCAAGATAATTTTCCATCCTTAAAATTTTCCTCGACAATAATAACAATAAGGGCTACAATGACAATAGTAATGGGGGAATCACTAGTATTATAGGGACCTAACATGCGCCTCTCCTTCAAAAAAGTTTTGTCCTCAATGCTTGAGTAGTTCTGGATGCTTTTGTATAAAATTCTCATCCTCCCATGTGGACTCTTCAGCGGGTAAGCTCTTCCACTTGATGAGATACTCTGAAATTGATCGATTTCGTAGTTGTCGAGTTCTTGTTTTTGTGACTGCTTCAGGTTCCAATATGATTTTTCATTCCTTGTCAAGTTCTGGCAATATTGTTTGAACTGGGAGCTTGTCACCTATAACCTTCTTTAAACATGAAACATGGAAAACTGGGTGCACTCGAGTGCTGTAGGAAGCTCCAATTTGTATGCCATAGTACAAATTTTTTGTAACACCTTTTATGGACCATAATACTTTGGTGATAATTTATTATCCTTCTTAGCTTGCTTGAGGGACATTTGTTTATATGGTTGTAGCTGTAGGAATACCCAATCACCTACATCAAAACTTCTTTCACTGCGATGTTGATCTGCCTGTTGTTTCATTCTATTATGAAAAAAATGAGGTTATCCTTTAAGAGTTGGAGAACTTGTTGTTGATGCTCGATGTGATATTCCACTGCTTGAACCTTAGAATTTTCTCTTAAATATGATGTGATGGATGGTGGGTGATATCCATAAAGTGCCATAAATGGGGTCATTTTTGCTACAGTATGGAAGGAAGTGTTATACCACCATTCAAATCAAGTCAACCATTTGACCCATTATGTTTGTTTATCAAAGACAAAGCAACGAAGATATCCTTCCCAACATTTGTTTACTATCTAAGTTTTCCCATTAGATTGAGGATGATAAGATGAGCTACGAGCTAACTGCGTACCGAGACAAGAAAATAATTTTGTCCAAAGATTTCCAGTGGAAATGGGATCTCCATCGCTTACAATAATCTTTGGGTTTCCATGTATCTTTTGAATTGTTTCCATAAATGCAGTAGAAACTGTACTAGATTTAAATGGATGAGATAATGCACAAAAGTGTGCATACTTGGTAAGCCTGTCAACTACCACCATGATGACACTCTTTCCTTCGGACTTGGGTAAACCTGTGATAAAATCCATTAAAACCTCCTCCCAATGTTAGCTTGGAATGGATAAAGGCTGTAATAGATCCAGGGTCTTAATTGTTTCAACTTTATTTTGTTGGCAAACCAAACATTCCGCCACAAACTTTTGAATATCCGATTTAAGGCCATCCAAAAAAAATTCCTTCTTAACCCTCTAGTAAGTTTTTAAAAATATTGAGTGCCCTCCTAAGGGAGAAGTGTGCAATTCCATAAGAATATTTTGTTTGAGTTGGGAATTCTTACATAGGTATAAGCGATCTTTGTACCATAACGAATCATTTTTCTAGCTAAATGTATCAGATGTACTGGGATATTGTTGTAACTTTTTAATGAGTGCCCACACTTCTTCCTCATTCTTCCATTCATCCATTCCCTCATTTATCCAATTTGGTTGGATAATAGAAATGGCGCAAAGCATTGCTTCCACATCCTCATCCTTTCTTGAGAGTGCATTTGCCACAAGATTTTGCTTCCCTTTTTTGTAGATGATTTCAAAGTCATAACCCAACATCTCTGTGACCCATTTTTGTTGCTCTTATGAAGATAATATTTATTTTAAAAATTATTTAAGACTATCATGACTCGTTTTTACCTTGAAGTGTCTTCCCATTAGGTAGGGTAGTCATTTCTTAAGTGCATGTAGTATTTCCAAAATTTCCTTCTCATAAATAACTTTGTGTAAATACTTTCCTTTTATTGGATGACTTTCAAAAGCAATGAGTCTTTATTCTTGCATTAAAACAGCCCCAATTCCATTTCTTGAGGCATCACATTCCACAATAAAGGTTTTTGTGAAGTTCGGCGTAGCTAAGACCGGTGCTTGACACATTGCCTCTTTAAGATTTTCAAAGGCCTTTGTTTCTTATGGAGTCCATGAAAATTAATCTTTCTTCAATAATGTTGTTAGATGTGCTACTATTCTCCCATAATTCTTAACAAACTTGTGATAATGCCCTGTCAACCCGAGAAATCCTCACATATGCTTTATGGATGTGGGGATTTTCCATTCCTTAATGGCTTTAATTTTTCTAGGGTCTACCTTAACACCTTCATGAGATACAATATGACCCATATATTCCACCTGTTGTACTCCAAATAAACATTTGGAGATTTTTGCATATAATTGTTTCTCCTCCAATAGTTTGAGCATTTTGTCAACATGTTGAACATTATCCTTCCAAGACTTGCTGTAGATTAGTATATCATCAAAAAATAATAACACAAATTTTCTAAGGAAGGGTTTGAAAATGGAATTCATCAAATCTTGAAATGTAGAAGGTGCATTGGTAAGGCCAAAAGACATGACCAAAAATTCATAATGACCCTCATGAATTCTAAATGTTGTTTTCAGAATCTCTTTAGTCTTCATTCTGATTTGATGATATGTTGAATGAAGATCCAACTTGGTGAAGTAAATTGATCCATGCAATTCATCCAATAATTCATCAATGACAGGAATAGGAAATTTATCTTTAATAGTGAGCTTGTTGAGCTCCCTATAATCCAAACACATGTGCCATGATCCATCCTTCTTGTGCATCAATACTACCGGGGCAGAGAAAGAACTTTGAATAGGTTGAATTATACCAACCTCTAGCATTGTTCAATTTCACTATTTTGGGCATAGGGATATCTGTAAGGCCTGATGTTTGGAGGAACACTTCCTGGAATCAAATGAATAGCATGATCATGATCACGAATAGGTGGGAGGCCTCTGGGAGTCTCAAATACCTTGGAATGATTGTCAAGGACTATTTGGAGATATGGAGAAATAGATGGTTACAATGTGGGAACCTCTAGCAAACATAATTGTGCAATTATGCCTCGTTGTTCTTTATTTAGAAGCTTTGTCATTCCGTTAGAGCTGATTATCTTTCTCGATTTCCGTGCGATACCATTTAATTCAACTTCCTTTCCTTTGAACAAAGTTTCATGAAAATTTCTTGAAAATTAAAAGTTATTGTACTCAAGGATTGTAGCCATTGGACTCCTAGTACAACATTAGCACCACCCATTGGAATGGAAAGTATTGGGCTATTCAATACATATTCTCCCATGGATAGATTGATATTATGGCACTTTCCAGAGAAATTTATGGTTCATCCACTTGCAATCATCACTTGATACTCTGGTGTTGGATATAGGAAGAAATTCAATTCCTTGGCTATCTTACGATAAATAAAATATAAGTACTACCTGAATCAATCAGCACTATTGCCTTTTTCTTCTTGATATGTCCTTCTATCTTGATAGTTTGAGGAGTGATAATTCCATCCAATCCATTACAAGATATGGTCAGATTCATTTCTTGTTTATCTAGGGTTTGTTCCTGGTGTATATACTCTTCTTTTGACATTTCTTGTTCCTTTTTTTCCTCCTCTTCACAATCTATGTAAAATAATTTCTTCTTAGCACACTTATGACCTTTAGTGTATTTTCTATCACAATTATAACAAAGCCCTTTTTCTCTTTTTTCTTCCAATTGTTGTGGTGTGAACCTTGTAAGTTGTGGAAGGCTATGGGCAACAACACTTCCATCTTAATAGTTGTGAGTGGAAGGCTTCCTTGTTGCCATAATTTTGCTTTCCATTTTTCTTGCCAACCTGAATGCCTTCTCCAATGAATCAGGTTCCCAAAGGCAAACCTCATGTTGGATGTTATCCTTTAAAGTCCCTATGAACACATCAATCCTATGCTTTTCTGCAATATATTTTACCCTTATATTCAATTTTTTGAAGTCTTCAATGTGCTCCATCATTGAACCCTTTTGTTTGAGATTTATCAATTGGCTAAAGAAGGTGTTACTTTTTGTATCCTCATAATGTTCTATCATTTCTTCCATAAAAATTTCCCAAGTGACAATTTGTTTACGAGAACAAAGCCGTCGATACCATACAAACTGATTTGGTTCCAAATATAAAGTTGCAATGCGTACATTTTGTGTGTTTTTCACATTATGGAGATCAAAATATTGCTCCATCTGTAGTATCCATGTTATAGGATCCTTGCCATAGAACTTCCCCATATCGATCTTTGGAACATGGTGGGTCTTCAATCCAACACTAGAGTCTATTAGATCATGATTAATATTTATTTTTTTCCCATCATGAGTTTCCTTTACTACCCTTTCACCATTAGTAAACATTTCTTGTAGTAACTTTGTCAAATCTATCTTCAAATCTTCCATTTTTCCTTCCACGTCATTCATCTTAGCTTCCACGTCATTCATCTTCGCTTCCATTCCTTTGTTTAAACCATTCATCTTATCTGCCATGCCATCCATCTTAGCTTCCATGTCTTTATTTAAACCATCCATCTTAACTTCTGTTACTTTTTGTGAGAGTGAATTTTGATGCACATGGTTTCGTAATTTTAATATATCATGTCGCATTTCTTCCTCTTCTTCATGAGTCATGCTAGAGATTTTAGGTTTCTTACTAGGTTTTTCCATTTTCTTTCTTTGGGGCATCAATTAATGATAATTATGCTTCACCATTCCCTTTGAATTCATTCAAACTAATTTCTCAAACCAAACATATGCAAAATTTTAAAACAACTACACACCTTTTTTCACTTTGTAGGAGCTCGATATTGAATTTGATGTATCTCTAAAATTTCGGATATCCAAGATCTTAAATTGAGAATTTTGGTAGCCCTCTGAGTCCTCTTTCCAATGTTGCCAGTTGAATCAAAATTGAATTCTCCAAGAAAGAGTTATCCCCAAAATTCCATGATGACTTGATTATACACTTTTTCAGTAGAGCGAACTTGTACGAAGTGCCATGTGTCACTGTTTCAACCTTCGGACCTGAAAATGAGGCACAAAAAACTAGCGTCCATCCTATTTCTATAACTTATTATGAAATTTCAATATGATACTCAGAGAGAAATTTATGACTATTTTCCTGAGGTCACCTATTTGGGTTGTAATTCAGGGGCCTACAAAAACCCTAAATTTCTTAGATCATATCACAACAAATATAATGAGACAAGATCTGAAATTTACACTCGATGATCATCGATATTGCAGATCAAATGGTTTTTTCTTTTTAGATTCTGAAACGTCACAGAAAAAATGTTATAGTGACAATTCCACGTTGACACGTTTGGAGCAGCAAAACCCTAGAATCCAATGCTCTGATACCAAAGGTTATGCAACCAGCTCACAAAATAGAAGAAAAGAGAGATCAACGCCTTCAAAATCAGCCTCTTCAAGGGGGAAACCTCCTTTACATTACAAAAATGAACAATTCTTGGACGATACAAATGAATAAACATCCTTTCTATATATAGGAGTCTAAGGGGTCGCAATATAATCAAAGCTGACATAAAAATAATAATATAAGTGCACAACAATAACAATAGTGGGCTATTATGGGGCACACTAATAATAATATGGGGACAATAAGGGTACAATAATAACAATAAGACCTACAATGACAATAGTAATGGTGGAATCACTAGTATTATAGGGACCTAACATAGTCTCTAGATGCAGAAACTTGGTTCTTGCATCCCCCCATACTGCTTCCGGTGAGACTACAGCCTGCGCTACATAGGTTGTTTCTGAAAGGGCCAGTAGTGTAGGGTTTTGTTGGTTGGCACAACTAACTCTGAACCTGGGTTAGGACCCCCTAAGCCAACAAGCACCATATATTTAAATCCCAGGAGGTGTTTGATAGGGGGATGGTGTTTTTTTTTTGGAACCCCCATAGGTAGAGGGAAAGGGGAGAGGGAGGGATAGAGGGTGATGAGGAGGGAAGGTGAGATTTGAGATCAGGGCCAAGGGATGGGTGAAAAGCTATAGGGGGGACAAGGCCAATAAATGGAGAGGGAAAGGAGAAGGAGAGATCTAGGAGGGAAGAGACTGAGAGAAAAATGGGATCGAAAAAGACTAGGGGAGGGGTACAACAATTGCTTGTGAAATAAGATCTCCCTAGGATGGAGGGAGGATTTGATGAAACCCTAAATCATGCAGGGAAGAGGGAAGGGGAGGGATGACTCAGGAGTGGAGGAAAGAGAAAAGTGTTGGGATCCAGAGACAGAAAATGAGAGTCACTATGGCCAGTAACAGGGTAAAGGAACATAGTGGTTTTCTCATGAAATAGACCAGATCAGGGATCTACATGCAAAACTGGAGATGCTAGGTGTAGTGGAAAACTAGAGATTTGAAGGAAAACTATCTGCATGCAAAAAAAATTGGAGAGATAGAGTCAATGTTATGAAAAGGGTAAGAGAGAGATCCAAACTTACCATTAGGGGGAGTGTTGAAGGAAACATCGAAACAAATCTCGCAGGGTTGAGTGGTCCTAAGCGGGAGAATGAGCCAACATATTCCTACAGAAGGTAACCCGAACCTAATCCCATAACATTCTAACCGTCCATCCTAGTTCCATGAATAGGAAGGTGCACAAATGATGGATAAATGGTTTCCAAGCCTCTAGGAGAAGACTCCTCACCTCGAGAACTAGCAGGGGTTGAGGAGAAAATTGTCATGCCTTCAAACAGATACATTGAGTAATCTAAAAAGGTTTATTCCATGGTAAAAATGGTTTTACCCTAATTTAACCCCTGGAAACCTACATGTTGATGCTTGAACCGCTAGGCAGGTTCTAGGGAGGATATTGTCATCAAAAAGAAAACCATAAGGAAACCTCTTGGGGATCAACGCACGTAGTCGATTTTGGAATCTTTTGAAAAGGTAATAAAAGTTAACCAAAACCCCTTCTGCTAGCTGAATGAAACCTTGAAAACATGGCAATGAGTACAAAGACAGTGCATGGACCCACTGGTGAAGCTGTTGAATGAAGTGGGCTGACAGATCAAGGGTTTTGAAGTGTTACATGGGCCTGGATAGACTAAAGGTGGCATGCAAACCTTCCATGCAGCCTCAATTCCCTCGTTGTAGCTTCATGATCACCATGGCTTCCAAAGAGTCACACTTTTGAATATTACATGTTAGATGAACATATAATAAATTACACATAATTAATATCAATAATATTTTTATGTGTTATATGTTGAATTCCATATTAAGTAGTGAAGGAATTACATCTCCCTCATACTAATTTTTATTATTTCTATTTTTTATTTTTTATTTTTACTTTCAATTATTTTGTCTATTTATATGTAAAATTAAGCTAGAATTTGAAGTATTATTTTATGGAAAACATCAAATTTTTTTTATTACTATTTTTTAATTTGTTAATGTTAGTATCATTTTATTATTTTTAAATGTTACATTACGTGACAATATCTCCCTCATACTCCCTCATACTGGGCTATAGAGTGCCTTTTAGCACAATAATTCAATTTCCACCTTAACTTTACATCAACTTAAGATAAAATAATTGAAAGGAAAACATTTCTAATTTAATCTATAATTACTTTCTACTTTTTAGTATGAAGGGGGCGTGTAATTCTTTTATTTCTAATTATGTTCTACTTTTTAATCCGAAGGAGATGTAGCCTCATTATTGAGTATGGAATTGAGCATCTAAAAATAATATTGATACTATAGTTCCTTAATTCGTATATATTCAATTAGGGAAGGTAGGAGTGGGAGGGGTTATCTACCACCTCAATGAAGAAATTGAGATTCAATATTCTTGGGGTTTGGGGATCGCCACAAATAACCAAGAAAAATTGCTGGCCTTGTGGAAAGGGCTATAAATGGAATTATTACAGAGTATTTAACATCTATTGGTATTTTTGGATTCAATGATAGTCATACAACAAGTGCTCAAATGATAGTCTTAATGGAGGAGTAGAGATAGGATTTGTGGGAATTAATTGAGTGACTACTTGAGATACTACTAAATGAGTAGTTGAAATTACAGAAGAGGAAGGGCCAACTGATGTTGGATGAACTGATTGGGAGGATGAAGTAAATGCAACAATAGTAAGAGCAAAGAGCTCAACAAACTATTGTATATAAGGTTGATGAACAACCTGATCAAGGGTTGAAATAAGATATTGCAGCTTGCAAAACTCCTGAAGGGCTTGCTGATATGTATTAGGTTCAACAGATGGTCTTATTGGTTTATATGGTTGAAGAATGGCTTCATCAACCACTATTTGTTCAACAAAAGTTTCAGACTTAGTCCTGAAAAGATTATGTTTGAAAGGTAGGTCAAACAGAATATCATGAATGGTATCGAGGTTCTCAGGAAGAGAATTGGCCGTTGAAAGGGGGCTATTACTTCCCCAACTTTCAGCTAAACTTCTCCTTCTAAGTATTCTTTCAGGATTATCTAGAATTTCAGGTGGGTCTGGATCAGGGTTGGCTCGAGTATAAACTATTTCTGGAGCTAGATTTTTTATTTTTAAAAGTAAAACAATCTCTGATCCTTTATTTCTAATTTCTTAATCATTAAATTTATTGAAATAAAGATATAGAAACTAGGGAAATAATATTATGATGATGGAATAAAGGATTATTTTTGGGTTCCCCAGTATGGTCGCCATCATGTTAACACTTAGTAATTTTCTGAGGTTGCAGAAGAAAATCACCAAGGTAACCACAAACCAACTTTGGAAGTTGGGATCTAACCTTGCGAGCTTCAGAGAGGGCTCCCTTTGTAAGATTTAACTTTGTTTGATCGAATATTAGGCTAGTTATGAAGTTTAGGGGTTTGATTTGTATTTGAGTGGTTGGTTGATAACTTAGATTTCCATTGGGCTATGGAGTCAGTTACATAAAATACAGATTAACTAGAGTATCTACAGATAGATCTCACAAGGCAAGGTAGCCAAACTAATTGGATTATTTAAAGTTTGTGAAATGGAGAAGAAGAACATAATAAGGTTCACTTTAAAATATAGATCGTTGTTAGCTGAATTCTATATTCAAAGATCAAAGGAGAACATAGAAATTATTTGTAGCCAGTGCATAGTATAGATTTAAACAAATTCTACCCTATATTTATTTATTGAGTAATTTAGATTTTAGAAAACAATCATGTGGTATAAACAGAGAGATATAAACACATATAACAGATAGATGTACCTCACCACCAATTTGACACATGAATCATGTGAAAGAGCTTCAGTATTACTTTGGAAAATTAGTTGATCCTTCAACAAAAGATATAGAATAGTGTTTCTTCGTACAAAAACCAACCTATACTACTTCAAAAATTAAAGTATTTATAGCTAATTTAAAAGAAATATCTAGTCAGGGTGACGAGGATGTATCTGCAAAATGATAGGACTGAAATTAATCTAACTTATTACAATGAAATGAGGAACATTGAACTATCTGAAGTGGTGGCACCTAAATGAAGGAACAAGTGACTTTATGGTGCTGAAAACCTGGACGTGCTGTAACACTGAGCTTTGCTGCTGAATTACCATTTACTCTAGTAATTCACAAAGTTTATCCCAATGCTACTCTCTTGGGATATTCATCTTCATTAATTTCTTGTACATTTCATCAACTTCAGTATACCGGGAAAATGTCGGCTGGGTGATGAACAAGTTTCTGCATACTGGATGTCAATATCAAATGATAATGCTTCCAGGAATGCCCTTCCTATCATGATGAGTCTTTCGATTGTAACTTTCGAGCTATCTCTTGCCTTGTTCATAATCTGTGCACTATAATCTGGCCATGTACCAAGATTGTAATTAATTACTAATAGGTTTGGAAGTCCTTTCTTGTAGAGAGGCTCCAACTTGGCAAAGAATCTTTGTATGCCTTTGTTCATGTTTTTCCCCTTCTCTTGAAGTTGTCTCATCAGGTTCCTTTTAGTCAGCACTTTCCTTACTTCCAGAATTTTTTCAGTCTTGTCTTCAATTTCTAATTCTTCCAACTCTTGACTATTTTTGGAATTTAGAAATTTATAAGCTCACTGGCTTCATTTGGTTTATCTCCTAGCTGCTTTCTAACCTACTCAATGGCTTCAGTCGACCTTTCAAAAAGTTCCTTCTGTTAAAAAATAATTTGGATTGAAGGCCAAATTTCTCCCATGTCTTCATTAATTGTTTTCCAGATATTTTCTTTCACTTGTGCCAATGTTTTTCCCATGGCACAATCTTCTTCCATTTTCTGCACATTTTGGGACAATGTCTAAGTCTTTTATGTTTCTATTAAATAATCATTTTCAAACTTGAGACTCTTCTCCTGTAAAACCTTTATCTCAAGCTTTAATTTATTTAGCTCTTCTTCTTGTATAATCATGTTTTGCATAGACTGAGCTAATTTCACTGAGTCATCCACAACTGATGTGGGAATCACTATTGAGGATGATGTTCCTGCTGTAGTAGTTGTTGTAGGAGTTCCTTTATGTAGCAGAGATTTAATTGGAACTGTGCCAATAGGAACAACAACAAGCTGTGAATTATACTCCTTCTCCTTGATTAGCTTATCCATTTATGCTTCCATTTCTTTAATCTGGGCAACTTGCTCTACTAGCAGCTTTAGCATCTCTTCCTTTTGTAGCTCTGTCTCTCCAAGTTCTTTAGCCTGGGGGTCTTCTATTGTTGGAAGCTTCAACTACTTCTTTAATGCAGCAATATCAACATTCTTCTTTCTGATTATTTCTTCTGTAGCTTTTTGCATTTTCTGGATCAAGTCCTGCTTTGACTAATATTTCCTCCAAGTATTTGATTCTGGTTATTTGGCCAATGAGGACACTTTCTCCAATTTGAGTTGAGACTGCACATTATTTATAGTAAGATGTAGTTTTGAGGTAGTGATAGCAATCTGAGTGAAATTCGAGTACACCATCTCTCTTGCCTACCTGTGCATATCTATTTGATCCAAAGGATGGCCATCTTTTGCCTCAAATTCAAAAGTAGTTTATTTGAAATCTTTTGCTAACTTTGGTTGAGAGACCTGGGCCTATAAGAATTCCATATGCATTCTTCCCTTCTCTATATCATATGTTTAGATGAGTCTATACTGAATGGAGGAGGATTTCTTTCTGAACTGAGTTGATATGTTGTCATGAATGGCCTCATTCCTCTGCTTGATTTCTTTGTATCTATGAAAAATGTCCAACTGTCTCTATTTTGTAGAAGTTTCATGTGTTTGAGGGACAGTAGCTGGAATATATTTTGTAACTGAGGAAGATGATGGAGATTATGTAGTTCCACTGTCCAACTTGAAAGTCTTCAAACCTGAGAGCACAATAACACCTTGTGTATCCTCCAGTGACGGAAATTCTGTTTTAGAACTAGAGCTTGTTTTGATCTTCTTAGTGTATATTTTAAATTTGTTAGCTGAGATTTCGGTGACTAGAGAATCATTCTCTCTTCCTTTCTTATTTGTTTTCTCTTTGGGTTTTGGATTCTCTGAAGCTTTCTTTGAAAGTACCTTCTCCTCGGCCCCTTGCAACATGTTTTCCTCCCAAGTGTGCTAGTTCATATACTTTTCAATCTCAGGCCTCTAAGTGTGCACATATGGTGTATTGTTTTTCTCTACTCTCAACTTGGAAATTACCCCAAAGGGGTCATAAGAACAAGTGAAGCTGAGAGGAAAGTTCATTTGTTTCAATAAGAGGCCTGCTTCCTCTCCTTTTACTCTATTGTTGCAAATAAATGGTCTAACTTGTGTCTTAATCCTAAATTTGGATTTGTTCTTGGTTGCCACAAAATGAATATTGTTAGAATGAATTATCTACCTGATATATTCCAAGGAAAAAATCCTCATGGGCACATATTTAGGCTATTTTTATGGTGGTAGCTTCGAACCATACACTCTAATGTCTGTGAATGATTGGTAAAGATACCAATCCCTTGTTTTAACCTGTTCACTAAGCTGCAGAACCTTCTAAATTTCTTCACTGATCTTTGGAACCTGCTGGCCACCTAACATACAAGTGGCTAAATATAAAAATTGATCTATAAATTATAAAAAGTTGTACTCCTGTGATTTTTTTCAGACTAAGGAAGTCCAGAAAACAACTGACTGTGGTTCTCATTGCTGATCTAATTTCTCCACTGAGAATGGAAACTTATCTGCTTGGAAAAATAAAAACATATACATGAGAATGGATGAATATCTAAACATTCCTTCAGTTAAAAATTGAATGAATTGTTCATGAATTACGTTTGATAAGAAGTGACCGTAGTCAAAGGTGACTGATGGTCCTTCTTCTAGGGAAAGAGTGGAAAGAAAGCCTAGAATAGGCTCATCTACCTGCTCATCTTAATAGTAACCAAGAATGGAAGACAAAATAGAAATAATTTGTCTTGTCCTTTAAGGGAACATAAAAGAGGGATATGGGGGATTTTTCTTAGGGAGTTGGGAGCCTTCAGGTAGGAAGATTTCAAAGATGGTTGGTCTCTGGGGGAAAGTTAAATTCCGGTAGATTTCTCTGAGAGCTTCAATGGAGAAAGGGGAGAGGGAATCATAGTGGGGAACTTGCAGCATTTGATTAATGCTATCAGCGAAGAGAATTTAACCTTTTGGGGAGATCATTTCCCTCTTGCTTGCAAGGGAAGAAACTTGGCATCTCAAGAAAAATTCAGGAAAATGATAGGACTGGGGAACAACAAACAGAGGGAGTCTAGATTGCCAAAGGTGTATGTCATTAGATTCATCAAGGAAGTTATCTCGGAACCAACAACGCAATTTGAACAAGTCAAATTCACATTATGTTTCATTGAATTTATATTCTCGGTCTACAAGTGGGGTATGTTCTAGATCAATAGGGGGATTAAGCATCAGATTGATCATAGGAACAATTTTAGGTGCCATGGTGGTTTGCAGGATGAGAATCAAAGACTACAATAGTAAGAAATCATTGTGCATCCAGTAATTGTGAGAAATTTAGAGTGGTAGACCCTTGGTGATAGATGAATGATAAGCAGTAGGAATGATGTGGAAATAATTACAGCACAAAGAGGCGATAATTCTATTGAAAAAGCAATGTAAACAAAGTGTGATCAGAGTGGTAAATTTCATGTATATTTGCAGTGAAATTGGCCTTAACCATTGGATTCACAGTCTGTTTGGGGCATTAACTCTTATAATGGTGCGGGTAAACAAATAGGAGATTAATGAGGTTAGAACAATTTTAGACATGGCAGCTAGGGATTTGGGGATGAATGGAGCGGGACCATTGGCGGTAGTTACAGGAGTAGGGTGAGGTGGTGCGATGGGAATGGCAGTTGTGATAGGACATGGATGCAACCATTGGCGGGAAGGCATGTTAGGTGGGAGAGAAATACCACTTTTGAATGGGGGGTGCGGTGGTATCGGGTTTAAGGAGGAGGGCTCCGAACTCACCTGGTGGCGCCACGTCGGGGGGCGGTAAACTGCTTTTCAGACCCCATCCTGTCGTAAAATGTTGTTGCTTCGGGGGGTGGGGGGGTTCGAACTCTGTTATGGGCTGTCAGATGAATGTTGTGAATGATTAGGGATTGATGATATGAAGGGAGGTTAACATCGGAGGGCCCTGCCAGATCTTTTTGGGTTGCATGAAACATAACCCAAAGTGAAAACTTTGGATAATAGAAATACTTCGGACATATTACATAAAATCCTCATTTGCCTATTCTAATGCTATTTAAAAGTGAATGTGGGTGCATTTAAGTATGCAAACCCCTTCAAATTTATTCTAAGAGATAAAGAGTATTTATTTCAACACTAAACTAATCTAATCATCTAAATTAATCCAGATTAAATAGTTGGATTAACATTATTCACCTATTTCTACCTATCTAATCTTAACCAAGATTAAACTTTTTGGTTAAGTTATTCACTCTCACCTAATTGACATAAATTGAAAATATCTTAAGCATGATTAAATTGTATGCCTCAAGATGAAAGGGATTGTGGCATTTTAAACAAGCTTCACACAATTTCATCTATTTATTCTTTCACAAAGCTAGAAGGCTAGTATTTGCACTTAAACTAGTATCACTTTCAAGTTTAATCATTTTTTTGTGGGGTTCATTTATCATTTATTTTATTTTATTTTTGTATTTATACCCTCTTTTCATTTTTATTTTCATTTTTCTATCTTAATTGGAAATCATTTGCAGAAAGCTATATTATTTACAATCTGCAATATGCAAAGCAAATAATCAATGATCATTAATCCTATAAATTATAGGACACTGATAGTGGCTCCAGCTGGGGATGGCACTTCATGGTGAAGTGTTAAGAGCATCATAGACCACTAGCCTTGAGACCTTATCTTTAGTATTTACTGCATCTGATTTTTCTGTTTTCTGTAGTTATGGTGGCAAAATGCCTCAAAGCTCAGGGCCTTCTATACGGGCTTCAACTTTGAGATATAAGCTACCCACTCAAGACAATACAAAAGTAAATGTCATCAACAATGATTGTGATAAAACACTTTGTTAGTCCTAAAAAACAAAATGTTTGAGCATCCTGCCATTGATAGGTCCTCCAGGTATTTTTGTCCCATCTGTGTTCTTTAGAAAAAAGGAACTGTTACCTTGATAAGAATCAATAATGTAAGGTCACATCCACAAGTTTTTGAACTTACCATGCTTTCCTTTTTCTTCCCTTTTGGAATCCCATTTCAAAACATGATTACCAATCTGAAAGTCATAAGCTTTTGTCCTTCGGTCAAATGTTTTCTTGATGTTGTCTTGGATCAACTAATTTTTGTTATGAATTGTTTCTTTGGTTTGATGCAAATGGATGGTTTGGTATATTCTCCTCTGTAAATCATTTGCTTCCACCTCCAACTCTTGCATCATCTTTAAAATTGGAATTTCCAAAGAAGTTAGAAAAACAACATCTATCCCATACACTATCTGATATGGAGACATGCCTATTGAATTTTTGGTAGTAAGCCTATCTTCCCATAACGCATTAACCAGCTTGATATGCCATATTTTTTATTTTCTACAACAAATTTTTT
The DNA here is from genome assembly GCA_031772625.1 of Pinus tabuliformis. Lineage (NCBI taxonomy): Eukaryota > Viridiplantae > Streptophyta > Pinopsida > Pinales > Pinaceae > Pinus > Pinus tabuliformis. The sequence goes on along the minus strand of CM062815.1, from coordinate 644,554,241 downwards.
GATAATGTTAACCAAGCTTTTATTGGAGGATTTTTCTAGTCCATTTCCCTAAGGGTAATAGGTTGTAGAATTTCCCAATTTTATCTGATATTTTTTGTAGAAATATATCATCCTTTTTGACTTGAAAGTTGCAACATTGTGAGTAATAATCTTCGTAGGGCAACCAAATCTAGCAAGGATATTTTTTTCTAGGAACTTAATGATGATTGCATCAGAAGCTTGTCTGGTGGGGTTGTCTTCTATCGATTTTGTAAAGTAATCAGTGGCCATCAAAATCCACTTATGTTGGGAAAATGAGGTAGGGTGAATTTCTCTTATGAAGTCAAGGCCCCATTGTTGGAAATGAGTTTTAGCAGATATAGGCCTCAAGGGTAAGGGCAAAAGCTTCTTCTTACCTTCGAATATTTTACATTTTTTACATGAAGAAAACTTATTTTGGATATCAGAAAATAGGGTGGGCTGGTAAAAACCTACCCTCATAATCTTATTTGCAGTAGTTTTCCAATAAAGGTGTCCACCGCAGTCTCCTTCATGGAAATCTTACATGACTTTATCTACTTCATTTTCCAATAAATAGTTTAGTAAAACACCACCAGCATCTTTCCAGTACAGATTTTCCTTCGAAATACAAAACTTAACAACTTTAAGTTTAATAAATCTAGCCTTTGTTTTAGTTAAACTAAGAGAATCTTGTAAATTATGTAGCACATAAATAATGTCTACATACCAAGGAGAGGTAGCAAAAGGTTTTGCTACCATTGGAGTCGCCAGCTCATCTAGCTCATTAAATATTGCCAAAAATAATATATTTAAAGCATACAAGTTACATTATGTTGTTAATTTTGCTAACCCTTGACCTTTGATGAGTTTAGTGGGTTGGATTTCAATATCATACTCTAATATAACAACAATCCACTTACCCATTTTCCCATCTAGATTGTTTTGAGCAAGAATATCCTTAACTACTGCACTTGGAACAAAAGCAATTATGTGTGTATGGAGAATATACACTCTAAAGTATTTTATGGCCTTTATCAGGGAAAAAGCTTGTTTTTCCATAATGTCATATTTCAAGGCTGCATCTCTCAAAGCTTTACTGAAGAAAGAAATGGTTTGTTCATGGCCCTCATCATTCTTTTGTAGGAGAACTGCAGTAATGATGTGTTCTGAAGCAAATGAAAAAATTAGGAAATATTTAGTAAAATATGGACTAATTAACATAGGTGCCTGATTAACGCTTGCTTTACACTGTTAAACGATTTTCTAGCTTCCATGTTCCATTTCACCTCAGTATCCTCCTCTAGCATATCACTAATATTCTTTAAACGTTCAGCTAAATTTGGAATGAATCTCCTTAGAAAATTTATCTATCCAATAAAAGATTGAACTTAATTTAAATTCTTGGGGGGATTAACTTTCAGTATAGCTTCTATTCTATTGGGATCTATCTTGATTCATTCTTTCAAAATTATGTGTCCCAATAGTTTTCCTTCTTGCAAACCGAATAATGTTTTCTTTGGGTTGAGGGAAATGCCAAATTTTCGACATTTTTCAAAAACTTTTCTCAAGTGATTTAAGTGTTCCTCACCTATTTTCAAAAAAACAGTGATGTAATCCAGATATATAACTATGAAATGACCCATTTAATCAGTAAAATTGAAACTCTGAAACGTTGCTCCAACATTCATTAGACCAAAAGGAATTTTCACATACATGAAAGTGCCCCAAGGTATAGTAAACATTGTTTTCTCTTGATCATCTGGGTGTACTAAGACCTAGTTATAACCAAAAATTCCATCCAATAAGGAAATCATGCTAGATCCAACTACCTTCAGTAGGATGTGGTTCACCTTAGGCAGAGGCGAATTGCCTTTTAGAGAGGCGTTATTTAGATTGCGGAAATCAATGTAGAGTCTGATTTCACCAGTTTTTTTCCGAATGGGAACCAAATTGGACACCCATTTGGAATACCTCAAAGGTACAATGATTTTTGCATCATGCATTCTCTTTACCTCCTTTTCGACCAGAGCCATGAGCATTGGATTAATCCTCAATTTTTGTTTAAAGGGTTAATGATCTTCCTTCAACGGAATTTTGTGTTGTATGATACTAGTGTCATAAGATTTCAGGTCCTGATAACTCCAGGAAAAAATGTCAATGTATTCTTTGAACAATTTGATGTACTTCAACTTTTCATGTGGAGGAAAGGATTTAGACAGTTTGATCATTTTGGATTAAATTTCAGTCCCAATATTATGGTCCTCAACACCAGCTCCAATGGGTTCAATTTTGGGCTTCTTCGCTACATCATTGAAATCAAATAAATATTCTAAAGGAACAAGCCCTCTAGGAAGGATGTTGTCTTAAAGTTGTAAAATATTTGTTTCTTGTTTTTATTCATTTATTTCATGCAACTCTAATTTATTTGCACTAGCATGTACAGTATCTTCTATATCAAATTCTACATCTATATTAATATCTTCAAATTCGTCTTTAGACTGCAAAAAGTTTTCGATCTGAGCATCATCTCCAAAAACTTGCCAGTATCTAATATTATCAGGTACAATGGGTCTATTCTTCACTTCAATTGTATATGGACGAGTAGGACGAAATGGTAGTTTACAAGTACTTGCTGAAGTAGCAAGACCATCACAAAGTATATTTTGATCTCTTGAAACAACAGACAAATTGTATTCAATGAAAGAATCTAGAAAGTCTAACACAGTGTTTCTATAGGTTCTCATCCTAGGATGTTTTGCAGAGTATTCTCCTTTGATTTGTTTTATCACTAACTCAGAATCTCCATGAATGGTAATTCGTTTAGCGCCAAGTTTCTTCAAAAGTTGTCAACCTAAGAGTAAGGCTTCGTACTCTGCAACATTATTTGAACACTGAAAATTTAATTTGTAGGAGTGACCTTCTACATGATGAGTATATGAATTAAAAATCCATACACTAGCACCAACTCCTTCTTTGCTCACTAATCCATCAAAACCCAAATTCCACAAAACTTCATCTGAATTATCCTAGTCAGTGATTAATGTTTGACCATAAACATTGTGACAAAAATTAGTACTATGGTTTTGAATTTGTTCTTGTGTGTTTACATAATTGTAAAGAATAAATGAGTCTAAATCAGAATGAAAAGAATATATAGGATAATTGTTAGGCCTATCTTGAGTGGTGACCATGAATTTCATTAGTTTTTCTCTATAGAATCTTTTGTTCTGACCAAAGACAGGGATTGTTGCATAAGACATATCCATTTGTAAAGTTCCTTGGAGTTTGGCTCCCCATGAATGGGAAAGAAGGATTCCATATTTGAGTGGGATATCGAAAACAACTATATCCATAAGTACACTTTTGGCAGGGATTTGGACTAAATTTACACATAAATATTTTATAAGACCAAGGCAGTTAAGTTGACTAGAATCAAATGAATATAGGTCTTTATACCTTCTGGTAATATCTAACCCCAACTTCTCCATAATTACTTTTGGCATAAGATTGTGGGAAGCCCCTGAATCAAGCATAGCATTGTGTAAGATTTTGTCATGAATAGTTAGACTAACATAAAAGGGAGGAACATCTCCCTCTTCAAGTTTGCCATCAACTTTTGGTCCAAATAGTAATTTAGGTTGATTACCTGATACATTAACTGTATCAGTGCCTTATCCTATGCTCAATGCTTTCATTACCTGGGATCTATAAGGAGTTTTATTCATCAATTCTGTCAAAGGAATAGGGATTTTGATTCTTTCCAATTTGTTTTCTATATTAAATGATGTATGTGTTTTGTTTGAATTGACAACTTCTATTTTATTAACCACATCTCTTTGGGTTGTATCTCTTGGTTGGGTGGTAGAGGGATCATTTATTTGAATTGTTTTAGATGTAGTGTTAGGTTTCTTTTGGATTATAACATTAGGATTCTTCTAGTAAGGATCTGAACATTCTTTTTGGTAGGTGTTTTAGCTAGTTTCTTTGGAGGAGTATCAGGTATTTTTCTACTCTTGAGGTTGTATTGTTTATGAAATTCCATAATAGAATTCTCAAAGCCTTTCTTGTAATCCTCTGTTTCTTCGGGTTCTATTTCATTTTGGGACAACAAGAAAAGGTCTTGATATTCCTCAGTAAGAAAAATATAGTCATTATCATTTAATCCAAATAGATTTATTTAAGTATTTTTTGTATCATCAACTACTTCAACCTCCTCATATGTATAATTTTCCTAAAAAGGAGGCATTACCTGCTGGTCTAGACCTTTGGCCTCTTTGTTTATTCAAGGATTGATTTCTTCGATAGTTTGGATTTCTTATTTGCCTAGTTTGATTTTCTCTTTGAGGATTCCTATGAGCTATATTGATTCTATCCATCATTTGTTCTCAGCAGACTATCTAATTTATAATTAGCAGAAACAAAAGATGAAGGTTCCTCTTTTATCATTACTCCTTTTTCAACCTTTAACTTAGCTTTCTTGGCTAATACATTAGCCTATAATTTAAGTGTGTTTTCTTGCATCTCCTCTAAGGTGGAGGGACCTCTTTCTCTCAGTTGATAGGACATATCAACATCGAATCCTTCTGGGAAATATATTAGGGCCAAGCCCGAGGGTGGTTTAATGGCAATGGGAATTTCATTGTAAACCATATTGAATCTATCACAATACTCTTCTACTCTTTCATTTGGACCTCTCTTAAGGTTTTCATAATCAATAAGGATTCCTAGAGGACCCTTTTTAATTTCCCACCTAGTTAGGAAAGATTGGTGAAAAACAGCAAGGTCAGTTATACTACCTGCTGCTAGGTCTTTGAACCACTTTATGAATTCTCCACCTAAGCTCTGGGAAAAAAGCCTCAGTTTTACATCATTCTCATCTACTTTGGGAAGATCAAAGAAGTGATTCAACTTGTCAATGTGCTGCTGTGCAGACACGGGAATAGTACCATCAAAATGGGGTATCCTAGTCTGATAGTCTTGGGGCATATTATGCAACTGTGCAGGTAGAACCATAGGTGCATAACGATAAGCCATGATATTTGGTCTTAAGGGAGGAGTAGAGATAGTATTTGTGGGAATTAATTGAGTGATTACTTGAGATACTACTGGATGAGTAATTGAAATTACAGAAGAGGAAGGGACAACTAATGTTGGATGAACTGATTGGGAGGATGAAGCAGATGCAACAATAGTAAGAGCATAAAGGTCAATAGAATGTTGTATATAATCTTGATGAATAGCCTGATCAAGGGTTGAAACAAGATCTTGTAGCTTGTAAAACTCCTGAAGGGCTTGCTGATCTGAATCAGGTTCAACAGATGGTCTTATTGGTTTATATGCTTGAAATGGCTTCATCAACCACTGTCTAATAACCAAAATATTCAGACTTAGTCAAGTAAAAGGGATGTGTTTGAAAGGTAGGTCAAACTAAATATCGTGAATGGTATCGAGGTTCTTAGGAAGAGAATTGGCCCTTGAAAGGGGTCTATTGCATCCCTGGCTTTCAGCTGAACTTCTCCTTCTAAGTATTCTTTTAGGATTGTCTGGAATTTCAGGTGGGTCTAGATCAGGATTGGCTCGAGTATGAACTCTTTTTCAAGCTAGATTTTTTATTTTTAAAAGTAAAACAACCTCTAATCCTCTATTTTGAATGTCTTAATAATTAAATTTCTTGAAATAAGGATATATAAACTAGGGAAATAATATTATGATGATGGAATAAAGGATTATTTTTAGGCTCCCTAGTATGGTTACCAACATGTTAGAACTCAGTAATTTTCTGAGGTTGTAGAAGAAAATCACCAAGGTAACCACAAACCAACTTTGGAAGCTAGGATGTAGCCATGCCAACTTCAGAGAGGGCCCTCTCTGTAAGATTTAACTTTGCTTGATCGAATATTAGGCTAGTTATGAAGTTTAGGGGTTTGATTTGTATTTGAGTGGTTGGTTGATAACTTAGATTTCCATTGGGCTATGGAGTATGTTACATAAAACAAATATTAACTAGAGTATCTACAAATAGATCTCATAAGGCAAGGTAGCCAAACTAACTGGATTCTTTAAAGTCCATGAAATGGAGAAGAAGAACATAATAAGGTTCACTTTAAAATATAGAGCATTGTTACCTAAATTCTATATTCAAAGATTAGAAGAAAACATAGAAATTATTTGTAGCCAGGTGCAGAGTGTAGATTTAAACAAATTCTAGCCTTTACTTATATATTGAATAATTTAGATTTTAGAAAACAATGATGTTCTATAAACAGAGAGATATAAACACATATAATAGATAGATGTACTTCACCACCAATTTGACACATGAATCCTGTGAAAGAGCTTCTGTATTACTTTGGAAAATCAGCTGATGCTTTAGCAAAATATATACAATAGTGTTTCTTCATACAAAAGCCAACCTCTACTACTTCAACAATTGAAGTATTTATAGATACTTTACAAAAAATGTCCTGTGAGGATGACGAGGATGTATCTACAAAATGATAAGACTGAAACTAAGCTAACTTATTACAATGAATGAGGAAAATTGAACTATTTGAAGTGGTGGCACAGAAATGAAGGAATAACTAGCTAACTGGTGCTGAAAAACTGGATGTGATGTAACGCTGAGCTATGCTGCTGAATTACCATTTACTCTAGTAATTCATAGAGTTTATCCCAGCGCTACTCGCTTGGGATATTCATCTTCATTAATTTCCTGTACACTTCTTCAACTTTAGTATACCTGGCAAATGTCAGTCGGGCGATGAACAAGTTTGGAACATCATACTGGATGTCAATATCAAATGATAATGCTTCCAAGAATGCCCTTCCTGTCATGCTGAGTCTTCCGGTTGTAACTTTCGAGCTATCTCTCGCCTTGTTCATAATCTGTGCATTGTAATATGGCAACATAGTGAACTTGTCATTAATTACTAACAGGTTTGGAAGTCCTTTCTTGTAGAGATACTCCATCTTGCAAAAGAATCTTTGTATGCATGTGTTCATGTTTTTCCCCTTCTCTTCAAGTTGTCTCATTAGGTTCCTTTTAGTCAGCACTTTCTTGACTTCCAAATTTGTTTCAGTCCTGTCTTTAATTTCTAATTCTTCCAACTCTTGACTGTTCTTGGAAGTTAGAAATTTAATCAGTTCAGTGGCTTCATTTGGTTTATCTCCTAGCTTCTTTCTAACCTTCTCAATGTCTTCACTTGACATTTCAAAAAGTTCCTTTTGTTCAAATATAATTTGGATTGAAGGCCAAATTTCTCCCATGTCTTCATTAATTGTTTTCTAGATATTTTCTTTCACTTGTGCCAATGTTTTTCCCATGGAACAATCTTCTTCCATTTTCTGCACTCTTTGGAACAATGTCTGGGTATTTTTTGTTTATGTTAAATAAGGATTTTCAATCCTAAGACTCTGCTCCTGTAAAACCTTTATCTCCGGCCTTAATTTATTTAGCTCTTGTTCCTGTATAGTCATGTTTTTGCATAGATTGAGCTAATTTCACTAAGTCATCCACAACTGATGTGGGAAGCACTATTGAGGATGATGTTCCTGCTGTAGTAGTTGTTGTAGTAGCTCCTTTCTATAGTAGAGATGTAATTAGAACTGCATCAAGAGGAACAACTGCAAGCTGTGAATTCTGCTCCTTCTCTTTGATTAGCTTATCCATTTCTGCTTCCATTGCTTTAATATGGGCACCTAGCTCTTGTAGAAGATTTAACATCTCTTCCTTTTGTAGTTTTGTCTCTCCAAGTTCTTTAGCTTGAGGGTCTTATGTTGCTGGTAGCTTCAATTGCTTCTTTAATGTTGCAATATCAACATTCTTCTTTCTGATTATTTCTTTTGTAGCTTTTGCATTTTTTGGATCAAGGCCTGCTTTGACTACCATTTCCTCTACATATTTGATTCTAGTATCTTTGGCCAATTAGGACACTTTCTCCAATTTGAGTTGAGACTGCACATTATTTAGATTTAGATGCAGTTTTGAGGCAGTGATAAAATTCTAAGTGAAAGTAGAGTACACCATCTCTCCTGCCTGCCTGTGCATATCTATTTGATCCAAAGAATGGACATCCTTTGCCTCAAATTCAAAAGTGGTATGTTTGAAATCTGTTGCTGACTTTGGTTGAGAGACCTAGGCTTGCAACAATGCCATATGCATTTTTCCCTTCTCTGTATCATATGTTGAGATGAGTCTATGCCGAATGGAGGAGGATTTTTCTCTGAACTGAGCTGATATGTTGTCATGAATGGTGTCATCCCTCTACTTGATTTCTTTGTATCTTTGAAAAATTTCCAAATGTCTCTATTCTGTAGAAGTTTCAGGTGTTTTAGGGACAGTATGTGGAATATATTTTGTAACTGAGGAATATGATGGAGATTCTATAGTTCCACTATCCAACTTGAAAGTCTCCAAACCTGAGAGCACAATTTTGCCTTGTGTATCCTCCAGTGATGGGAATTCTATTTTAGAACCAGAGCCTGTTTTTCTCTTCCTAGTGTATATCTTAAGTTCCTTAGTTGAGACTTTAGTGACTGGAGAATCATCCTCTCTTTCTCTCTTATCTATTTTCTCTTTTGGTATTGGAGTCTCTAAAGATGTCCTTGAAAGTACCTTCACCTTGGCCTCCTGCAATGTGTTTTCCTGCCAAGTGTACTAGTTCATATACCTTTCAATCTCAGGCCTCTATGTGTGCACATATGGTGTATTTTTTTCTCTACTCTCAACTTGGAAATTACCCTAAAGGGGTCATAAGACCAAGTGAAGCTACGAGGAAAGTTCATTTATTTCAGCAGGAGGTATGCTTCCTCTCTTGCTACTCTACTGTTTCATACAAATGGTCCAACTTGTGTCTTAATCCTAAACTAGGATTTCTTCTTGGCTTCCACAAAGTGAATATTGTCAGAATGAATTATCTACTCAATATAATCCAAGGAAAAATCCTCATGGGCACCTATTTAGGTAGTTTGTATGGTGGCAACTCTGAACCATACACTCTAATACTATGTGAATGATTGGTAAAGATACCAATCCCACGTTTTAACCTTTTCATTGAGTTGCATAACCTTGAATTCTTCATTGATCCTTGGAACTTGCTAGCCACTTACCAGACAAGTGGCTGGATATACAAATTGATCTATAAACTCTAAAAATTTGTACTCCTGTGATTGTTTCTGGCTAAGGAAGTCCAGAAAACAACTAAATGTGGCTCTCCTTGTTGGTCTAATATTTGCACTGAGAATGGAAACTTATTTGCTTGGAAAAATAGAAACATATACATGAGAATGGATGAATATCTGAACATTCCTTCAGTTAAAAACTGAAGGAATTTCTCATGAATTACATTTGATAAGAAGTGACGATAGTCAAAGGTGACTGATGGTCCTTCTTCTAAAGAAAGAGTGGACAGAAAGCCTAGAATAGGCTCATCTACCCACTCATCTGAATAGTAACCAAGAATGGAAGACAAAACATAAATAATTTGTCTTATCCTTTGAGGGAACATAGAAGAGGGATATAGGGGATGTTTCTTAGGGAGTTGGGAGTCTTTAGGGAGGAGGACTTCAAAGATGGCTTCTCTCTGGGAGAAACTTAAATTCTGGTAGATTTCTCTGAGAGCTTCAATGGAGAAAGTGGAGAGGGAATCACAGTGGGGAACCTACATCATTTGATTAATACTGTCAGTTATGATGGTGAAGAGAATTTCACCATTTGGGGAGATAATTGCCCTCTTGCTTGCAAGGTAAGAAGCTTGGCATCTCAAGAAAAATTCAAGAAAATGATAGGATTGGGGAACAAAAAACAGAGGGAGTCTAGATTTCCAAAGATGTATCTCATCAGATTGGTCAAGGAATTTATCTCGGAACCAACAACACAATTCGAACAAGTCGAATTCGCACTGTGTTTCAGTGATTTTATAATCTTGGTCTACAAGTGGGGTATGGTCTAGATCAATAGGGGGATTAAGCATCAGATTGATCATAGGGGTAGTTTTAGGTGCCATGGTGGTTTGCAGGATGAGAATCAAAGACAACAATAGTAAGAAATCATTGTGCGTATAGTAATTGCGATAAATTCAAAGTGTCAGACCTCTGGCAATTTATGAATGATAAAAAGTAGGAATGTTGTGGAAATAATTACAACACAAAGGGGTGGGAATTCTATTGAACAAGCGATGTAAAGAAAGTGTGATTAGAGTGGTAAATTTCATATATATCTGCAGTGAAACTAGCCTTAACCATTGGATTAATGGTTTGTTTGCGGCATTAACTCTTGTAATGACACAGGTAAACGGATAGGAGATTAATGAGGTTAGAATGATTTTAGATGTGGCAGCTGAGGATTGGGGGATGAGTGGAGTGGGACCATTAGTGGGAGTGATGAGAGTGGCGGTTGTGATAGGATGTGGATGTAATCGTTGGCGGGAAGGTGTGTTAGGTGGGAAAGAAATATCGCTTTCAGAGGGAGGGTGTGGTGGTATCTGGTTTAAGGATGGGGAGGTCTGAACTCACCTGGTGGCACCACGTTGGGGAGCAATAAACCACTTTTCAGACTCCCCTGCCCCCCAATCATTAAACATTATATCTTTCTCATATAGATCGCCTCACATGTTGCTTGATTGGCAGCCATGTATTTTTCTTCTACCAAGCTGAGTGCCATGGATCTTTGCTTCATATTGTACTAGTAAACAACTACAGACCTAAACACTGAAAATTCCAAATGATGTACTTTTTGATCTCATGCATTCCCTGCCCGATCTACATCTATGAATCCACATCATACTCCCTTTGTTTGTTTATACCATAGTCCAAACTAGGTAGTGTCTCTGAGGTACCATAGAACATGCTTAGTTTCCATCCAAAATAATTGGGTTGGCCTAACCATAGCTTGTCTCAACTGGTTGACTACAGAGAAAATACCTAGTCATATGTTCACAATATACATTAGTGAACCCATCAATTGCTGGTAAATAGTAGCATCCACTTCCTCACCTGAAGTGGCATCCTCCTTCCTCCAGTTGGTTGCTAGAGGTGTCTCCATGGGTTTGCAACTATCCATGCAAAATCTCTAAAGTATCTCACTGGCATGCTTGCCTTGAGAGACAAGCGTTTCCCCGTCACATTAACATACTTTCAATCTAAGGAAATAGTGCATGAGAATCATGTCCTTCATTTCAAACTCTATTGCAAGGTTATCCTTGCAAGATCTGGTCAACTGCTCATCACAAGTTAAAATCAAGTCTTCAACATATAAGACAATAATGAACAATTTACCCTTTACAAATATATGATAGAGGTTGGCATCCGCTTCAGTTTTGGTGAATCCCAAACTGGTGAGATAGCTATCAATTCTAGTGTACCAAGCATGGGGTTCTTTCTTGAGAATGTACAATTCTCACTTTACTCTGCACACATGAGACTCCCGATCAAAAGTCTCAAAGCCTTCTGGTTGCTTGATATACACCTCCTCCTCAATAACTCCATTATGGAATGTTGTTTTCACATCCATTTGGTGGATCTTCCACCCCATCTATGTAGTCAGAGCAAGAATTGATCTCATGGATGAGTACCTTGCTATACAAGCAAAGGTCTCTTCATATTCAATCCCCTCAAATTGAGAGTACCCCTTGGCCACAAATCTGGCCTTGTACTTTTCTATGCTTCCGTTCGTTACGTGCTTTACCTTGAAGATCCATCTCGAACCCCCAACTGGTTTTTATGTTAGTCTTGGGACCAATTCCCAAACATTTCTCTTTACAATGGATTCATATTCCTCCATCATTGCAATAACCCATAACGGTTACTCTAATGCTTTCTCGAAAGAGGATGGATCAATCTCTACAAGTGCAATCTTTACAACCATGTATCCAGTGTATCGATCTAGTGACCTTCTCTTCCTACGTTGATTTGGAGGAGAACCCACATTCTCCCTCACATCGTACACTAGTATCTCATCTTCCCTGGTCCTTTTCCTACCTTCTCTGGATGGTTCTGGTTGAGTGGTTTTCTCCACTATATTCTCCTCAAATTTTGGTTGGTCCACAACTTTTTAAGGTCCCCTCTTTGGAGTTGAAAGCTCCTCTTCTGGTGGGATCTGAAAATCCCTCTCATGATAGTACCACATTGCTTTGTATTCATCAAATTTTACATCCCTTCGCATAACTATCATTCTAAGGGATGGAAAGTACACATAGTAGTTGTGGGGAGTTTCTGTGTAACACAAAAATATGCCCAATTCTGTTTTCAGATCTAGCTTCTTCTTTGATTATTTGGAGACATGGCAGTAAATAGAGGCTCCAAAAATCCCGATGTGTGACACGTCTGAATTTCTCCCTAAGAAATCATCCTCCAATGTAATCATGCCAAGAATCTGATGAGGACTCTAGTTCTAGAGATATACAGTTGTGTTGCATGCCTTGGCCCACATATGTAGAGGTAGGGCCTATTCATGCAATATCACCCTCACTGCTCCCGAAATGCTATGATTCTTCCTCTTAGCCACCCAATTCTGCTATGGGTTATGGGGTGTTTTCAAATCTTGTTGAATGCCTTCTTTTGAACATAAATTCTTAAATTCATTTGCCATGTACTCACCTCCATTATCGCTCCTAAGAGTGTTCACCCTCTTGCTCGTTTATTTCTCAACTAGTGCCTTGAATTATACAAACTTGGAGAATGTCTCATCCTTCTTCCAAATGAAGAAGGTCCAACACTTCTGTGAGAAGTCATCAATAAAAATGAGAAAATATTTTTGCCTGGTAGTGGAGGCTATCAAGAAAGGTCCAAAAACATCAAAGTGGATCATTTCAAGGATTGCATGTGCTTTGTTTTCCAAATCATGGAATGTGGATTTTGTGTACTTCCCCAAGGTACATCCTATTAGCACCTAAATCTGCCTCAGGCTAAAGGAAGGCAAAAATTAGGGTAACCACAACCACGCTCAGTCTGGTAGCTAGCCCTACTAGAGCAGGAGAAGGCTCTCTCCGAGTCACGCTCAGGGAATATATAAGCAAAAACGGTCTGATATGACTTACAATGAAATATTTACCTTAGGCTAGAAAGTGAATAGGGATTCTGGAAACAATTTTCATGAATGACCGAGCTTATGGGATGGTATGGGACCAACGGTCAACAACGAATAGAGAATTTAATTCAAAGGCACAGATTATTCCGTGAGGCAAGGTAGGCGGAAAATGTAACAATTTAGTTTGAGGTACCGCGACATGAATAGATTGCTGAAGAAAGTGAAAAGGGCATAGTGACATGAATCCTTTTCAACAGAAGAGTAACACTGAACATGAAATTTTCCCACAAGCAGAGCAATAAAATTGAATTCTACCTAATCTCACTCAAAAAATTTCACTGGAAATGAACATGAATTGAATTATGAAACATAACATAATACATATGAAAACATAAGAGACACATTTTCTACATTCACAACCACAAGAATCTCATGAAACAGAGCTGCTGCCTTTCATTAATTCTCTGTCAAAAATACACAGTGAAGAAACAAAGTTTCTTTCCCACAGTCTCCCAGAAGTTACAAGCCAACCAACCCTTTGCAAATAACTTGCATACAATATATAGAATGTGTAAAGAAGAGATAGAATGCCCAAGGGTTGGGGAGTTACTCGAATCATTGCAAAATGGAGATGGAGAGCCAACCATCAGCTACAGGTGCAACGCTACAAACATGACATTTGGCTTGGGTGACCGTTTGCCTTCCTTCGCCACTTGGATAGAAGCCAATCTAGAGAAAAAACACTTTAAATTCCTCCTTTGGTGCCAAAAAACCAAAGTGTAGTTGAGCGGGCCCACTTGGAGAAGTCGCAAACCGAAATTTTGCGAAACAGAAGCAAATTGGCAATTTTTCCTCTGTGCGCCGCACCATTTTCTCTGTGCGTCGCGCTACTTTGGGGCATTTGCATGTGTCCAAAAACTACCCAAGTGGGTTTGCTGGAAATCCTATCCTATCTACTTTCTAACCCAACTGGAATTTTTAAATTTGGTGCTCATTTTCCCCTCCAAATCTTCATTCTCCCAAGACTGCTTCCTGTGTGTCAAAAAAGTGGCAGAGAGGCCATTTTTGGGTGTTTTTTGACCTTTTGGAGACTCATACCTTGCCAAAATTTCTTTCCCGGACACCAGTAGTCGTGATTTTCCATGCTGAATCCAAAAATGCAAGCCATTCCTCATTTGGAGCTCTAGAATTTTAGCGTCGCGCCAGTGGCGCGGCGCACAGGGAGAAAATCCTTGTTTTTTGCCCAAAAAATTACCATGTGACCAAAAATTCCCAAAAATTCTTGAAATTTGGGCTGGAGGTTCCGTATGGGGTGTTATGATGGGCCAAGGAAGCCTCGGCCAAGATTCGAAGCCAATCTTTCTCTTTTTCCCTTTTTGCCTTTCTTGTTGCTTTCCTCAATTTTGCCTTCAAGTTCCTTATCTGGGCCTGTGCACTCATGTTTCGCACCCTGTAACAGAAAGCCATGTGTCTCAGTAGAGAAAGGTCCTGGTCGGCCTTGTCCAGCAGCCTCTCTAAATGTATGTTGGTTCTCTCGAGATTCGCCTCTCGATCTTCATTGATTTCTTGCTCCAATGTTGTGAGCTCAACTCTTCTTCTTTGCGTAGCTTGGCGATGCTCACGAATGTTTTGTAGCTCCATAATCGTCTGTTGGTCCTCAAGCTACTTGTTTCTCTGCTCCAGGTACTTCATGTTCCACTTGGCCGTCTACAAGTCAAGGGATAAGGACTCAATCACTCATTGCTGCTCCTGGATGATCTCTGTAAGCTCTGCATTTGTTGGTTCTGCATCTATCTCATCATCATGGAGGAGAACGAATTCGGTCTCTCATTCACCTGATGGCCCTTCCTCCTGCACTAGCTCCTTACCCTTGCCCTGCTCCCGTGATGTTAATGTCGGAAGCGAGGCCCCTTCCACCCCGGGTGGAGATAACACTCGCTTTGCTGCTGCAAATAAGGGTCTACTGCCTCTCTGGTAGGTGATGTATATTGGCATAGTAGCAGTCTCATGTCACTCATACTGATGAGATGGGCCTCCTATCTCATGCTCTGCCTCTGATACCACATGTGTAGCACTGAAGAAGTCACAGGAGATGAAGTCCTCCAAAGAAATACCCTGTAATCCCAACTGATGGTCCACCAAAATCCGGATAAGAGAAAAGTGATAAACACTATTAAGCTGCTATCGAGGGGTCTTGTGCTGCATGAAATTCTTCATCCTCTCTATGTTCGTGCAGATGAAAAATGGGACGTTCATCATCCGCACCCTGGTAAAGTGCATGAGCAAACTAATGTGATAGGCATAAAGGCGAGAAAACCTGCCCTCACAACTCAAGTACTTCATGATCAATTTCATGAGCGGAGCATACTCATCTCTCAAAAATCTGAATGGAAAAACTCTCGTGAGTTGGCTCAAACAACTGTCCTTAATGTAAGGCTCATAATGATGCCTCTCCACCTTCTTCTCCTTATGCCACTACTCTCCAATGTTTGGTATGCCTGTTGCCACTGATATGGTTTCGAGTGTCAATGTGAAAGTGACCCTAGCCAAGATAGACTGTCCTCCATGTAGGTGAAGTGCAAAAAGACGGGCCAACTCATGATGAACTCTGACATTTGCCACCCTCTAACAAAATTCAAAACATGCTAAGTGCTGGAAACAAGACATAGCAAGAGGGCATGCCTGCAACTCGGTGAGGGTGTTTGCCTCATCTCGAAGATGTCTGCCACTCCGGTGATATCTCCTAGGGGCCTGTTCTCCTGACGCTGTATCACTGTGGGTCTCCTCCTCATATTCTGATGAAACCTCGGATGCCATGACTGTTGTTTGTAAACTGAATTTAGGCCACCCTTTGATTATAGTGAAGCTGGAGTTTGCTTTGACAATCTGCCACCAAGGTGACAATTTAAAAGGGAGCATTAGGATGGGGATAATACTATGGGAATAGGGGTTTATAGGAAAATTTTATTCAGGGATATATAAGGGTTTTTGGGGTATTTTGATAGGGTAGGGTTTGTGTTGTTGGCAAGGTAGGGTTTGGGTTTTTTGAGCAATAGGAGGAGGGGGGAAAGGAGTATTATTTTGGTAGTGTTAGGGTATTGATTAGGGGAAAATGGCATAGGGAAATGAGTAATAGGGGTAGGGTAGGAAAAACACCTTGGCAACAATATCAATGTAGCACAAACCCTAGCATCATGGTTTTTCTTGATGTCTTCCTTTGTTTGCTTTATAAAAATTTTTGCATTTGATTACAGGCATAAAAACCCTTATATCACCCTTAAAAATTGATGCACAAGTGGTGTGTAGATCCTACCTTGCAAATAGACGAGCTCCCCAAAAGATTTGAGGCAATTTGGCAAAGTTTTGGGCGTTCTGCCCTTGTGCGCCGCGCGCAAAGCCCAGTGCACCGCGCGGTGGGTATGCACCGCGCCTGTGGAAAATTTCAACTGCAGGCAAGATGCATGTGTGCCACACCCTCTGTGTGCACCGCGCTCTTGGGTATATGTGCCCACCCTCTGTGTGCGCCGCGCTCTTGGGTATATGCGCCGCGCCCTCTAAAACCAGCTCCAACTCACTCAAACGCTCACAATTTCGCACTCACACCTTTGCAATGTCTCTCCAAGGCTTGTAATAGCATGATGCCCTTGATTTGGATGAAAACATGTATATATAGCCTTGGAAGAGATGGGTTCAATTTTTGCTTCCTTGAAAACCCATTTTTCTGATGTTGTGTTTTGCACTTTTTCCACTAACTTTAAAACACACTGATTTTCACTTTCCCTTTGAAATTTTGGCTCAAATGATGAAATTTTTGGCACTCTTTGTAGTGACTGTACGACAGGACATTTGGCCACGGAACCATGACTGCATCTGAAAAAATCAACTGGCGACTTTTTGGAAAATTTTGTCATAAATGACACTTTGACTTTTCTTCAAAATAGAGTTTTGAAGAAGATTCGAAGTCTATCCACATGGCGATGAAGCTCTCTGAACCATAACTATGTAAGGGCCTCACTCTGGCCTGCATGGCTTTATTGGGCATATTTCGAGACCAAATTGATCTATCCCTAGACCGAATGACCAAAAATGACTTTTTTCCATTAAAGGACCAGACCTTGACTATTATGGACTTTTGATTATTTGACACAAAGACTTAAGCCAGCAGTAACCATACATGAGGGGAAATGACTAGCATGACCTTCTTCATTAGATTATGGCATGCCCCTAGCAGAATGCAGCTGAGTGAATGGAGCGGGACACCTAAAAATGAAATGCATAAAGAGTTTTGATCTCTGACGGAGGGCTGACCAGATCGACTCTAACACATCGTCTGCATACATCCTACTTCTCAAGTGATCCTTTCGGGATGCATGTGGTTATCTGTTGCATGATCTCAAAGTGCCATGATGCAAATGGATATGTCTTCTATGCCAAAGTTCACCGACATCGTGGCTCTACACCTTCTCCACCTTTGTGCTCAATGTAACACAATCCTACACATCTATATTGTATAAGCTCTTCACATGAACCTTGATAATCTGAAAATGGGTCACTTAAGGCTTCTTTTGAACTTACAAGAACCTCTCCCACTCTCAAAGCTTAAATATTCCCAAGTCTTTATGATTAACCAATGCGGAATTAATAAGTGCTTGAAAATATAGGTGAATGCTTATGCTTATTTTTGACTCTTTATGTGCTTTAAAATTCCGTTGTTTATGTTGATACAAAATACATATAACGGTAAACAATGTATCCGTAAAACAAACACATAAGACAGCAATTTAATTAGGACTTCACTCAAAACTCTTGGGCTACGTCTCTGTGAGCTCTAGTCAACTCATCTAGGCTCTCTGGGATTATGGCAAAGTCCTTTTACAAGGTCTACGTCTCAACTCCATTGGTTTACACAGAACATAATGGGTTTAGACACCATCTTATCCCTGGCTCTGAAGCTCTTGGCTTTTTGGCTCTGTGCTCTGTGCTCTCGCTCTGGCTCTCGGCTCTGGCTTTGGCTCTGGCTCTGGCTCTGGCTCTGGCTCTGGCTTTGGCTCTTGGCTCTGGGTCTTGGCTCTGGCTCTAGCTCTTCAACTCTGGCTCTAGCTCTGGCTCTGGCTCTTTGACTCTGGCTCTCAGCTCTAGCTCTGGCTCTGGCTCTTAGCTCTGGCTCTTGGCTCTGGCTTCTTTGGCTCTGGCTTTGGCTTTCTGCAACTTTCAGCTCTCTGGCTTTTCACTTGACCTCCAAGTGACCCCAAAGACTCCCTCAGCTGCTCTGCACATTATATTTTCACTGGCCTCTGCTCTCTCTTGCTTATGCCTCTGCGCTCAATTGAGCTCTCTACCTCCTTTGAGGTACTCTTCTAGCTTTTTGGCTACCCTAGCCATTTCTCTACGTATCACCATCTCTCTGCACCTCTACGGCTTCCCTGCTCTTTGTCAGTTCGACTGGCCATCTGGCTCTGCGGTTCGTGGCTTCAAAATGCATCATTGCCCATAAAAACACCCACTTGTAGCATGGCATGATGATCAGGAGTAGTTACAGAGGTTTTGGGGCCTTCTCTTAGGCAAAAACCCAAAAATTGAGAAAATCCCTTTACATAGAGATTTCTGGAAAATAAACTAGCGGACGTGATTTCTAGACTTGAAATCCCATTCAATCGCCCCTAAAATCCCTACCGGGTCCACCATTAGGCAACATATCACATTGCATAAGTGTTTTTGGTAAAATCCCAAATACACGGGAAATACGTGAAAAACCCAACAAAATTCTTTTTATCAGACTTCAAAATTTATCGCATCTGCCCTATAATCACATCGGGTCCACCTTTGGCCGCTTTCACAAGCTCCACCATTGATCTATGGGATCTCCGATCCAACATTCAATATGCGATTTCAGGTGGCTTAGGAATACGGAGGTTACCCGCCCAAAAAGGTTTTCCTCTCTCCTCCGCCAGCCACACATCATTCATTGGATGGGGTCAGGCAGAGCTGGCCCAATACCGCTTACCGCCTGCGGCCCGCCTGAAATCCCGCTTTATTGGAACTCAAAAAACATGGTGCTATGTTTATAATTCCCTTTTGGGTCTGCTTTATCGCTTTCCTTTATATTTTGGTTTTTACACCGAAAAGCGTTAATACACAGAAAAGTCCCTTTTACCGGAACTAAAAACTTATCACACCACGCCTATAAATTCCATCGGGTCTGGCGTTATCACCCCTTGTACATCACTGCGATGCGACGTTGTGATGCAATAAATCGCAATCACAAGTTGCATTGGCTCGGGGGTCTGTCCCTTGTCTCATGCCACCGCCGATGCCGATCCACTGATATCGGCGATCGCAATCGCATTGCCTGGGGTCCCGCCATCGAACACAGGCCTATCTCTGACCCGATATATTGGAGATCGGAGATCGGGGGTCTCTTCCCTTTTTTCTTAAGTCTACCTCTTGGACCCTCTCCAATGCGATTTCCCTTTATAGGGGTTTTTTGCCCATTTTAGGGGATTTTCCTCTTTTTCCAAAGAACATAGGCATCTTCTTTCTATGATAACTTCTGCATTCTAAGTCCATTTTTTCCCATTCAAGTTGTAGTAGATTCAAAATGAAAATATCTCTGCCATGGGGCTATTTCCAAGAACTTCCTTGGACTTTCATTTTCCTCTGTGAGGAACACTTAGACTTAGGAGTCTATCCAAAATCCATTTTGGATCACCCGATATGTTTCACCTATCTTGTGGCTTTGTGTCTCAGGAATGCCTTTCCTTTGCTGAAGATCACATTATAACCATGGCCTTTCAAAACTGTAACAAAGAAAAGATTTTTCTTTAGGCCAAAAAAAAACATAACATCCTTGAGCCTGAGGGGGGAGCCTGAATCCCTCTGAAATGTGACTGTACCAATCCTAGTTGCGCAATACCTTCTATCATCCCCCATCTCGATGTGCATCTGCAAATATTTCTCCTCCTGGTCATTGAAAAAATATCTATTACTTGTCATGTGGAAAGATGCACCTGAGTCCAAGTACCACATGCTCCCCATCACTATGCTTGTCATGCACACAATGAGGGTAAATTCAAGCTCGAACTATGAAGCCAAAGATTCACCTACTAATCGTCCTGAGGTACTCTCACTTGCCTTCTTTTGTGTACACTTCATTTCATAATGCCTCAATTCATGACAATGGAAGAATTTAATTTTAGATAAATCTTTCTTCTTGCACCCTTGACTAGATTCTAGTTTGTATTGAGATTTATTCCCTTTTCCCTTCTTTGCATTTCCAGCCAACGTAAATTTTTCTTCATCCTCTCCCTTGGAATAATTCCCATCTCTCGTATTTCACCTTATTTACCCCTATACCAAATTAGACCATAAGTGTTTGCAACTCGGTAGTTTCTCCCTCCCATTTACCGAATCTTGATATTTATGCCAACTCTTGGGAAGGCGGAGAAGGGCTAAGGTTACCAAGTCTTCTTCAAGGACATTAACACCGATCCTGCCAATTTCATCACGACAATGTGTAAACTTGCTCAAATATTGTTGGATTGTGTCATTCTTATACATCTTGATACTTCGAAGTTTATCCTTGAGTGCTAGATTCCTATGGTCAGTACTATTCTCGAAAAAAATTTTGAGTGCTTTCCATATTGTGAATGATGTTTTTTTTTTTTTTCGTGGAGATTTGAGTCAATATGATCCCATAATCCCTCCAAGATTATTCTCCTCACCTTAGCTACATCTTTCTTCCACTGATCAAGGTTTTGGGCATCAGATGCTTGAGGTTTTGTAACATCTGTCTTGATATATTCTAGCAATCCATTGTCATCCAATGTTGCCTCTATGCGGTCCTTCCATGCAAAAAAAATAGAGGTTCCTTCCAAGGCATACTCTAGCCGTAGTATATTTAAGGTAATCTTCTCATCTCTGAAGAAATCGTGCTACAATGACCTTCAAATTCGAACATCTGAGAAACAACTTCGAATTCCCTACTCTAATGTGAATATGACTATAACACCATGTAGAAATTAGGTTCTAGTTTTGTAACTGCTCATGAAGTTTTAATCAAAATCATAATACACAAACCTACACAACTTCTTTGCATACATTAATTCACAATTTAGAACAAAAATCTCAGACATGCAAGAAGAAATAACACACATGAAACAAGTGTTTTATTTGGGGAAAGAAATCTGCTAAAACCCCAATGCCTGCTCTCATTAATCAAATGAATAGAAATGTATTACAATTGCTTTGCTCAATTGATCCCACCCTGTAAGTGTAGAACCTATCTCTATGCTCACTAAAGGCTTTTGACCTAATCGTAGTCAAATTTTTCCTCGGCTTGAGCTCCTATTTCCTTTCACTATTCCTTAAGGAATTAGCCTCTATTATTTATGAAATTCCTCTAATTGAATTACACATTTCCTTAGGCCAATCATCTAACTGCATGCAACACCTGTACACTCAAGACTAGTCTACAATTGATGTTACACTGCCTTGGAATCTCCACCTCAACTGGGTAACACGAATTCTCTGCATGCACTAGATATTTTGGGCTAATTGATCATTTAATTGGATGATCACTGAGTTTGAATGAAGTTCCACTACTTAACTAACCTTCCACCAGTTCCTCCAACAGTTGGAACTAGTTTAACTAAAAACAACTTGAGATAACTGACCTTGATTGCTAAAAGTTAGAAATCAAACATGAAAAACTGAACTCTAACTCCTCCAACTTGAATTTACTGAGTAAACTAGGTGACAAAAGCCATGCCACACAAGTTAACATCATCCAAGTTGTCTGCTAATGTGGAAATTCAACTTTTCTCAATTTAATGAAGGAAAAATCAAATTGAGAATTTTTTGTTGCAATTTTCAACAAAATATAAAAAGAGTATGTATAAATTATATGGTTAAATATTTTTTTTTGTTTTTTTTCTCAAGGAAAAGAAGATGTGTGTAGAGAGAGAGAGAGAGACTATTTTATTGTGCCAAGAGGCGCTCTACATCCTAGTATGGAAGCGATGTCGTAAAAAATTATGTAATCTAATGTAATATAATGTAATGTTAACTCAGTCAAATTATTTAAAATAAAATAAAAATAAAATTAAATGTTTAGGTCATAAACGAGTTAAGATAAGTTTGATTTAGTCATTTGATGAGTTCACCAATGGTGGTTTACAAGCCCATGGTATTTCATGGCCCATGGTATTTGTCCGTGGTATTTGTTATAATGAAGCCTATTTAAAGGCTTGAGAAAATCCATTATGGAATGCAAGAGTACCAACCTAGATCCATTTTAACTACAGACTTGATCACTCTTAGTGCTTGGTAGATTCAAATTTAAGATCAATCTAGGTTGATATAAAGAAAATGAAAAAAAAATGATAGTTAAAACATTTTATTAGTTTATTGTCCAAGATGGAGCATATGTGTAATTCCTTCCATTGATAGGTTATTTTTAATTCATTACAATTCCTTATGGAGTTGACGTGTAACATTTTAAAAAATAATTAATAAAAGAAATTAATGTAAATATCTATTTATATATAACGATAGATTTTATGCATATATTATATAAAGAAAATGAAAAAAAGGGAAAAATTATGGTCAAATAATTTTATTAATATGTCGCAGAAGAAGAAGGAGATATGATGGAGTTTACACATGACATTTATTATATAATAAACCATGTAAACTATCAAATGAGCATTGTAATGAGTACTTATTTTTTTGAGGTATCAAAAAATCATCCGATTTTGAAAAGTGCCGATTCAAAATACACTTTTTTTTAGCATATTTTTGACACTTTAAATTTTCTTATGTATCAAGTATGAACATTATTTTTAAAATGATAGTGATTTTCATGTTGATTTTGAAAAGTGTTGATGTAGTATTGACCCCTTTTTTTAAAAGGCTTATTTTCTACACTTTAAATTTTCTAATGTATTAAATGTGGATAATTTTATTTTATTTTATTTTTATTTTTTTTAATTTAACAATTTCTAAAGTATACATCTTCTTCTTCTTCTTATTTTTCCTCTATAGATTTATTTGAAGTGTTTTTCAGGTTTGTGTTTTTTTGTTTTTCTTTTCATCTTTTTTAGTGGGATCTTCATTTTTATGCATAGTATATTTTAAAGTTACAATTTTCTATATATTTATCTATTGTTAATTAATATTTCAATGTACATCAAATAATTGTCACTAAAATAGCAATAACTTTTAACATTTGACATAAAATACACATTTCAAATATAGATATAACAAAAAAAATACACATTTTGAGATTTTTTTGTTAAAAATGACATGTCAAATAAATGATTTTTGTGGGAAAATTTTAACAAAAAAGGTTTAAAAGAAGTAATTTTTATGAATTTTGTGTCAAAATAATAATAACCACAATTTTTTTCAAAAAATAATGATTCACATAAAAATTAAAGTGAAAATCACATAATACAAATATTAAACATATAACAATAATAACTAATACTTCTCATAAAATCTCAAAGTCAAGACATTACATGTATAACTAATGAATAGTTCCAAACAATGAGCTTGATTTGCAAGCATAACTTAAATTTAATCAACAATATCATGTAATCCATATTCATCATCTTCTAGAGTTTCATTATTGTCTTCTTCCATAATTAAATTTAAATTAACTAGTTAAATCCAATATATATATATATTATATATATATATATATATATATATATATATATATATATATATATATATATATATATATATATATATATATATATATATATATATATATATATATATATACATATAGTTTATCACTCAAATTAAATAATTGTGCCGAGAGGTTCTCTACAATCAAGTATGGGAGAGACGTGTAGGTGTTAGGTATTAGGTGCAATGTAAGTATGTTAATATTTTTTAATTCTTGGCTCTAGCCAAGTATAGGGGATATGTGTAGGCACAATGTAATGTAAGTATGTCAACATTTTACATTTTACATTATATTTTTTAGTGTGAAACTTGAAAAGACATTTGTTTAGTGCATTGAAAAATATAAAATACGATAAAATATATTTAAGTATTTCGCATTATATTTTACATTTTACATTACATTATATTTTACAATTTAACTTTTTCATTTTACATTTTACATTATAAAATCTAATGTAATGCAAAATGTAAAATGTAACGTAAAATGTAAGATATAGAGCTACAAATTTGATCAAAATAAATTGGTCTGACTATATTGTAAGGTTAACATACTATTGTTTCTTTAACATGCTATTTATTT
The DNA here is from genome assembly GCA_031772625.1 of Pinus tabuliformis. Lineage (NCBI taxonomy): Eukaryota > Viridiplantae > Streptophyta > Pinopsida > Pinales > Pinaceae > Pinus > Pinus tabuliformis. The sequence continues at coordinate 644,529,945 of CM062815.1, read as the reverse complement.
ATATATTATTATTGGTATTATTATTATTACTATCCAATTTTAAGGTCACAGCCAAGCCATACACTAAATTGGTGTATGATACCCCCTTGTTTGTGGGACAAGGGACCCAGCTCCACGTAGCAATTTGACTGTTAAGTCTACGAAGGCATACATACTCTACCCCCCTCTAGTTTTGAACATGTGACTTCTTAGGAGGAAACACATGCTCTTAACCATTAGGCCTATTTAAGTTGTATTTTTATTCCAATATATTATAATGATAATCATATCCATTACAAGTATTAATCTATTAGACCTTACATATATATTGATTACAAAAGTGACAATTCTAGATCATATGCATGGAGGGGGGAGATAGGCAGGAGGGCGAGAGAGAGAGGGAGGGAGATAGTGACAAAGTTTGAAGGCAAAGAGAGAGAGAGAGAGAGAGAGATAGAGAGAGAGAGAGAGAGAGAGAGAGAGAGAGAGATGGTGGAGAGAGGGAGAGAGAGGAAGAAAGAGAGAGAGGGGAGGAGAGAGAGAGAGAGAAGGAGAGAGGAAGGGAGAGAAGGGGGGGAGAACAAAGACATAGACCGATAGAGGAAATGAGAGATAGGGAGTGACAAGGGAGATATGGAGAGAGGAGAGAAGGAGGGAAGAGAGAGATAATGAGAGGAGAGAGAGAGAGGAGTGACAAGGGAGAGCTGGAGAGAGAGTGAGGGAGAGAGGAGAGGATGGAAGAGAGAGATAAGGAAAGGAGAGAGAGAGGGATACACAGGGATGGAGGGCGAGAGAGGGGGATAGAGGAGAAGAGAGGGAGGCAAATAATGACATAGCTGGAGGGTGAAGAGAGAGAGAGATAAAGAGAGAGAGGTAGGTGGGAGAGAGATGGAGAGAGAGAGGGAGGAAGAGAGAGAAGGAGGCAAGAAGAGAGAGATGTTTTTGGAAGGGGAGAGAGAGGGAGGGAAGAATAAATACATAGAGAGATAGAGGTGGAGAGAGGGAGGGAGTGACAAGAGAGAGTTGGAGAGAGAGTGAGGGAGAGAGGAGAGGAAGGAATATAGAGAGAAGGAGAGGAGAGAGAGGAAGAGAGGGGGAAGAGTGAGGGAGAGACATAGATGGAAGGGGGGAGAGGGGGGAGAGAGAAGAAGAGAGGGAAATAGATAGTGACAAATTTGGAGAGAGAGAGAGAGAGAGAGAGAGAGAGAGAGAGAGATGGGGGAGAGACAAAGGGAGGTGGGAGAGAAAGGGAGAGAGAGAGGAAGGAAGATAGAGAGGACTTGATAGAAAGAAGGAGATAAGGAGAAGGAGAGAGATGGAGTTGGAGGGGGATAGAGAGGGAGGGAAAAATAAATACATAGAGAGAGAAATGTGGAGAGAGAGAGGAAGTGTCAAGGGAGAGATGGAGAGAGAGTGAGGGATATAGGAGTGGTGCTTTTTGTGGCTATGGTCATTGTTTACAAAAAGTGACAATTCTCGATCATATGCATGGAGGGGGGAGATAGGCAGGAAGGGGGAGAGAAAGGGAGGGAGATAGTGACAATGTTTGAAGGCAAAGAGAGAGAGAGAGAGAGAGAGAGAGAGAGAGAGAGAGAGAGATGGGAGAGAGAGAGAGAGAGAGAGAGAGATGGAGAGAGAGAGAGAGAGAGAGAGAGATGGGAGAGAGAGGGAGAGAGAGGAAGAAAGAGAGAGAGCAAGGGAGAGAGAGAGAAGGATAGAGGAAGGGAGAGAGAGGGAGAGAGGGAAGAACAAAGACATAGACCGATAGAGGAAATGATAGATAGGGAGTGACAAGGGAGATATGGAGAGAGAGTGAGGGAGAGAGGAGAGAAGGAGGGAAGAGAGAGAGAATGAGAGGAGAGAGAGAGAGGAGTGACAAGGGAGAGTTGGAGAGAGAGTGAGGGAGAGAGGAGAGGATGAAAGAGAGAGAAAAGGAAAGGAGAGAGAGAGGGATACACAGGGATGGAGGGGCGAGAGAGGGGGGTTAGAGGAGAAGGGAGAGAGGTAAATAATGACATAGTTGGAGGGAAAAGAGAGAGAGGTAGGCGGGAGAGAGATGGAGAGAAAGAGGGAGGAAGAGAGAGGAGAGAGGCAAGGAGAGAGAGATGGATTTGGAAGGGGAGAGAGAGGGAGGGAAGAATAAATACATAGAGATAGAGGTGGAGAGAGAGAGGGAGTGACAAGGGAGAGATGGAGAAAGAGTGAGGGAGAGAGGAGAGGAAGGAATATAGAGAGAAGGAGAGGAGAGATAGGAAGAGAGGGAGAAGAGTGAGGGAGAGTAATAGATGGAAGGGGGAGAGAGAGAGAGAGAGAGAGAGAGAGAGAGAGAGAGAAAGAGAGATGGGGGGAGAGACAAAGGGAGGTGGGAGAGAAAGGGACAAAGAGAGGAAGGAAGAGAGAGAGGACTTGATAGAGAGAAGGAGAGAGGGAGGGGGAGAGAGATGGAGTTGGAGGGTGATAGAGAGGGAGAGAAAAATAAATACATAGAGAGAGAAATGTGGATAGAGGAAGTGTAAAGGGAGAGATGGAGAGAGAGTGAGGGAGATAGGAGTGGTGCTTTTTTGTGGCTGTGGTCAGTCTTCATAAAATATATTTCAGCCCTTGATGTATTTGTAATGATAAATGTAAACAATTTTCCTCATGCTATTGTCAAAACAAATTTTTAAGGCATATTATTCATGTCCTTTTCAAAAGAGAAAAATTGAATTTATAAATTACAATTTTTGGTTCCAGGAAAGGCAAGTCAGTCATCCTCCTAGTTAAGTCAACCCTAGCCAAAGAGGTACCCTTTCAATTATCTAGAAGACTATATAAAGTCACTTGACCTCCTTTCCTTGGCACATTTTAGATCATTAATAAAGAACGTATTCTTTTGTTCATCAAGAAAAGAATACAAGGAAGAAATAAGCACGAAGTAATGAGAAGAAGCTCTCTCTCTCTCTCTCCATTAGCCCTCACGCATGTGGAATTCTCTCGACTATTATCATCACACATGTGGATCAAAAGGACAAAATTTATGAGGTGTGACAAAACTCTAGGATTGAAATTCTTGGATACAGAAGAAGGCCGAATTCATGCCCTAGAAAATCAAATTAGGCCGAGTTCCTTGGGAAGATGTTTGACTTGACTAGGAAGGATTTGGACCAGCTTTGACAAAGTCTACTTTGCTATTCAGTTTGACCTTGTGATTGACTTGATCATCGAGGTGCATCTCTTGTTGAATTGAAAATTTTCTCTAAGGAAAAGGTTGATGGGATTTTCCCACCTGTGGGTTTTCCCAGGATAAATGCGTGTGTTCTTGATTTGGCTATATCTTTATGATCTTAATGTCTATTGTTGAAGATATTATGTGTAATTACTTTATGATGAATGTGAATGAAAGAAATATTAATTAAGAAATCATAAGAAGTAATAATTGATTTAGAAGACCTACAAAAAATGAACATGGTATCAGATCTTGGTGAAAGAGAAACCCTAAAAGAAGAAGTCTATTTCAAGTTATTCTCTAGGGTTTATTTGTCATCATCCCTAGAAACCCCTATATCTATTTTGATTGTAAGGTGGATGAAAATCATTTATCTCCCCTATTTCTCACAGGAAAATATTGTTTGTCTCTAAGGTAAAGTAGTAAAGGTTCGAAGCCCTAGAGAAATATCCGCAGAACGAAGTGACCTAATGAAGGCTAAAGTTTCATTTTGTACCAAGATTCATATGGCTAGAAAAAATATTTTGGTCCATTCTTAAGGTTGATGTATACTTGGAAAGGGTTAATCTATATGACAAAAGGCCTCAATTCAATTTAGCAGACCAAAAAAGACTCAGAGGTTTGAGAAGACCTCAATAATATTACAGTAGGCCAAGCAAGGCTTCAAGTTTTACCTTAATAGGGTGAGAAGTCCCAGTCATGGCCTTAGAATCCTGAAATTTCTTAGAAGCAAAATTTGGGTGCAGAAGGTTGAGAGTCTGAGGATAGTCCTCGTAAACCTTATAACGGCCAAATGCCATCACATCCAATAAATGAAGATTATTTTCAAGATTGTGATGTTATTGTGAGAAGTTTGAAAATCCATGTCTGATCGAGTTTGTTCGGAACTTGAATCATATTTGAAAGGTTTAAGAAGATGGTTTAAGAAAATTCTTGAAAAGTTGAGGACTAAGTCAATTACTGATTAAAATATTTCAATTTCATTTCTGTCATATGATGAGCTATTATGAGATACCTATAATGGATATCTTTGATGTCATATATCTCTCTTTGAAAATATATGAGTAAATACCTCAAACTATGATTTAATACACATTGTTGAATAAATTATTGTTTTGATACATGTTCAAAGGAATCTTAAACAATCCTTTGATTTTCTTAAGGATCTAAGCTGGTGTCACCTTGAAGGAAGCAGCCAAAAGGAATTTTGAAAACATCTTTGTGTGAAGATAAGCAAGAAAAGACAACCTTTGTGCAACACTCTGTACATAAAATAAGGGATGGATGCCTTAAGTTTTTCATGAATCTCATGCTACTAAAATTGATATTTCTAAGAAGAAGGACACATGCTTTAGCATAAATGATAAGGTCAAAGCATTGAAGATCTATTTTGGTCACCAAACAAACATGACTTCATTTCCATGAAAGCATACCTTAGTAAGGAGTTAAAAATGGATATATAGGCCTACAAAGAGACCAAGACAATTACAAGTCTATGGTTTAGTTCTTGGAATATATAAAAAGTATAACTTTTTAGGGATCCTTGAAGAAAACAACAAGGGAATTTATGATGACTATTAAAGGAGTCACATCCCTACAATTTCAGTGATGAAAATCACATACATACCTATTGATATGTAGAAGGAAAGGTCATATTTATATTTCAAACGATAACACCATAATTTGGGAATGATAAGGCTAGTACTGAAAGTTGTAGTGTCATAAATCAAACATGTGCTTTCTTTGAAAATGTTGCATTGTATATTCGAAAGTAGGAAATTGTTGATGTCATTTGTTTTCATGAATACTAAAATCTAATATTTGCACATCAAGAAGAGGATCATTGTCATTTGAAGAAATCACACCTTACATATGAAAATATTACAATGAAGAAGAGGCTAATTTCCTCTTCAAGTTTGATGACCAAAGATCTCTTGAGAAAAATAAGTCCATTGCAGATCTGGAGGCATTCTTATGAAAGAATCGAGATCAATATTTAGACAAAAATATATGGTTACTAGAAATTTTGGAGTAGTAATCAATTATTCTATGGGTATGTCATATTTCCCTTGATGAAGACATCTCATTAGAATATTCCTAATCTTGACTGGTATATTCTTTATTGTATGTTATGGCATTGGAACTCTATAATGATTGGACATTTGGATATGGAAAAGAATTTGTAGATGACGAAGTCTGTTAAAATTGCAAAGGGTATAAAATGAGTATTATAGAATTAGTGTTTATAAACCCTATATTAATATTGAAAGACAATGAAGCCCTATGGTTTGGAGATAAAACCCTAGAAATAGACCTAGATCAATGTTTTCACTAAAAGGACACTAGCTCATGCAAGGAATGAATGACATCATGAGAATGATGTGGACAAGGATGATGAAGTTGCAATATGGATGCAAGAAGGATAAGATCAAGAGGGAGCTGACATTCCCTATGATCCTCAAAAAGATAAGTAACTTATATCTCTCTTCCTTAATTAGTGTTGATATTTTATTATTAAATAGTATCTTATCTTTGTTTCTCTTTGTTGAGTTATAATTTTTCTTCCATGTCCTCTTAATGGGGATTACTAGTGCATAGTGAACGCTTCCAAGTCTCTGGCAGTGGATGGAAGAAGTGGAAGAATGAATTAGATCTTGTGACAAGAGGATTTTCCCAAAATCGATAATTTGTGTTGAGGAGATAGTGTATTAGATGAGATATGATCTTAGAGGGAGGAGGAAGATATGCAAGTTTGAAGTATACCTTGATTGTGACAAAGATTTAAGTCAATGGTGACTTCCACATGGATCTACAAGATCTATAATGCAAAAAATGGAAGCATAGACAAGTACAAAGAAAGATTTGATAATAGAAGGTTCTCCCAAAAAGAGGGCGAGAATCATAAGAAGACATTATCTCCAATTGTTAGGTACATTTTTGTTAGAAGTATTATCATTTCTTTGAAAATTGCACTAGGTGGGTGTAGACATCATTGTTTTCAATTGACAAAGAAGAAGAGAAACCTTACGGCTTTGAGGTACATAAGAAAATATCTCATAATTAAAGAAGGCCTTGTACAATCATAAGCATACACATTGGGATTGATATTTTTGGATTGATGGATCAAGTTTGTTCCTATTTGATTTGTCTTTAATAAAAGTAGAAGGATTCATGTGCCAGAGAGAGTTGGTGTAGTAGAGGGAGTAGTCAGAAATCCTTATTTTAGCTTCAGAGGGAGCTGAACTATAAGTTTGAGATGATGGTTTGTCGAGATAAGAGAGTAGCCAAAATTACCACAATGGGATATGTTTTAATGTGAGAGGGAGCACCCAATCAGGGTGAAATTAAAGTAGGTTTGGTGATAGATCCAGTGAAGGAAGCATATCAGTTTATGGTTGAGCCAAGGCATGTCTCTCAACATGTCTTGGAGTACCACCATGGTATTTTTGGTCATGGCATAATTAGTTATGGCTTAAGAAATTCCTCAAATAATGAAGTAAGACTAGAAGGATTCATAGATTCAGAGAGTGTTGATGATAGAAAGAGTTCATAAAAATATTGTTTCAGTTTCAAATCCATCATAATTCCTTGGATGATTAGGAAGTATTCATCTATCACACTCAGTATTTCAGAGGATAAGTATATTACAACTAGATTGGAAATATGAGAAGTAGTATGCCTTTAGAGGCTACTTGCAAGATTGTATTGATAAGGTGCAGGTGATGATCATGATGAAAAGTCAAAGCACAATGAGATCTAGTACCATGACATGGTACAGAAGGAAGCAAAATGACTTTAGTACTATTATATACTTAAGAAAATTGTTGGAAAAGCCTTTATCCTAGGATGAAGTCTATATACTTTGAGGACAAGATTGGGGTAGTTGAGAATGTCTCTCTTAGCAAGAGGTAATGATGAAATTGTAGCATCTAGGACAAAAATTCTCCTTGGGTCAGGTTGGCCAAGATCAAGGAAAATGGTCTAGAGTGATAACATAAGGGAAAAATGTTCTCCTCATGTCAACTATGTTGGCCATATTAGGGCAAATAATCTGGTAAAGGAAATTCATTATTCTTATGTTGAGTATGTTGACCAGAATTAGGAAGAATGGTCCTAGAGGCTCATGATCACTTAGTTGTGGGTGCCTTTCAGAATCAAGCTCAGATTACTCTTTAGATAGGTTGAGTGAGCCCATTTAGCATCAGACCCATAATTAATTAGGTAGAGTGTGGCCTTTTGATTTGGGAGCATATTACTCAAATAGATTGAGTGTATCCTTAGGGTTTCACCATGAGGTAAAGAGATTGGTAAGATGATGGTGAACTAGGATTAGTTAGTATACCATGGGTTAGAGGCATCGACCAGAATCATGGTGACTAGTTGATGCTAAAGATATACCATGTGTTAGGAGTAATGACTAGGATTATGGTGAGGATGCACCATATGTCAGAGGTAGTGACCGAATTTATGGTAACTTGTTGATGCTGATGATTTACCATGTGTCATAATTCTTGACCAAATTATGGTAATTATATAATGTTGATGCTGATGATTTACCATGTGTCAAAGTTGTTGATGAGATTATGGTAATCGAATGATGTTGATGTTGATGAAATGTTATAACCTTTTCTTTGTTAAATTTGTCAACATGAGAACATCGAGATAATCATTATGAATACCTCCCTAGCTAAGAGGGAGTGTTGAATTTTTGTAGCTATGGTCGTTGTTCACTGATGAACTGTTATAAAATTTTCTTAGAGAAATTTGTCAATATGAGAAAATCTAGATAGTCATTATGAATACCTCCCTAGCTAATAGGGAGTGTTGATTTTTTGTATCTATTTTTAGTCTTCATAATTAATATTCTAGCCCTTGATGTATTTTTTATGGTAAATTTAATGCATGTTCTAAATGCTATTGTCAAAATAATTTTTTAAGGAATGTTCTTCATGTCCTTTTCAAAAGAGAAAATTTGAATTTTGAATTTTGAATTTTTGACTCCAAGAAAGTCAAGTCGACCCTCCTCCTAGTCAAGTTAGCCCCAGTCAAAGAGGCACACTTTTGGTTAGCCATAAGATTATATAAATTCACTCAACCTCATTTGCTTAGCATAATTTGGATCATCGATCAAGTATTAATTTGTTCATCAAGAAAAGAAGACAAGTAATAAAGAAGGAAAAAGTAACTAGAAGAAGAAGTTATCTCTCTCTCTCCATTAGCCCTCACACGTGCGGTATTATTTTTGATGTTGTCCTCACACGTGTGAATCAAAATGACCAAATTTATGAGGTGTGATGAAACTGTTGTACCAAATTCCTAGGTACAAAGGTAGGTTGAATTCATTCCTTAGCATATTAGATCAAGGTGAGTCTCTTGGGGAGATGTTTGAATTTATTTGGAAGGAGCTATACCAGGTTTTACCAAGTCTACTTTGCTGGTCAGTTTGACCTTGTGATTGACTAGATGATCTAGTTGTGTCTCTTGTTGAACTAAAGAATTTATCTAAAGCAAAGGTTGTTGGGTTTTTTCGCCATATGGGTTTTCCCAAGGTAAATGCTTGTGTTTTTTTATTTGGATGTCACTTTCTTATCCTAATGTATTGATCCAGGTGGTTATTGGTGGCCACCTACCTATTCCATTTAGGCCCTCACCATTGTTTCTTTTAGGTTTTTAGTTTTTTAGTTTCCTGAATTGTGACATAGTTTACTATTTTTGGTAGTGTTTTTGGGTCTTGAACTTTCGGAACCATTTTGAGGCCCTAAAAGATGTTTGTTTGGAAAATGGGAAAACATGAGTTTTTAATCAACATTTGTAGTCAAACATTGTAGTCCTCGGATAGATATTTATAATGAGGTATCATGCACGTCAAACAGAGATCATATGCCAAATTTACGACCCCGAGAAGTTGATGTACCAATTGAACCCAATGGGGCCCACAATTTTGCGATTCATCTCCTAGGGTTAGGTTTTTGGATCTTTAGGGTTTTCCATTATTTGTCAATAATAAAAATATGCCTTCATGCCTCATTGTAACATAATTCAGCGCATGTAACTGCCACATCTCTTCTCAGAGATAAGCTACCATCGCCCGAGTTAGTTTATTTTCATAGAGTATGTAAGCATGTTTTAGTTCTTTGATATTAATGAAATGAAGTTTTATTTCTGTTGCATCTCTGTGTTTATTTTTATATATGAATTCTGTTACATTCCTGTATAATTCTGGATCATGTCTATTGTAGAATATCTTCTACTTAATTACTTTATGATGAATGCAAATGAAAGAAACATTAATTAAGAAATCATATTAAGTAATGATCAATTTAGAAGACCTATGGAAAATGAACACGGAGAGTGGGGGGGGGGGGGGGGGGCGGAGAGAGAGAGAAGGAGATAGTGAGGGAGAGAAGTGGAAGAGAGAGAGAGAGAGAGAGAGAGAGAGAGAGAGAGAGATAGATATGGAGAGACAGTGTGTATGTTTAGAGGACGAGATAGAGGGACAAAAAAGGAGAAATGGAGGGAGATAAAGATATAGCTAGAGAGGAGATAGAGGGAAGAATAGAGAGAAAAAGAGAGGGAGGAATGGAGAGATAGATAGATATGGAGAGAGATAGAGTGTGCATGTTTGGGGGGGGGGGGGGGAGATAGAGAGGCAATGAGAGATGGAGGGATATATATATATATATATATATATATATATATATCGTAGGAAGAGAGAGAGATAGAGAGAGAGAGAAATGAAGGGGAAAGAGAGGAAGAAAGATACATATAGAGACAAATAGGTAAAAGAAGTTGGATTTAGAAAGCCATCAATATTTTGGTTTTTTATTGAAATAGATGGATTGATTTCAATGTAGATGATGACTCCTAATCCTATTTGATTGATTGCATTGGACATTGCATTGATTTTGGTGTAGTTGTTAATTTCTAATATTATTTGATTACTTGCACCAAATGGATTAATTTCAGTGTAGATGCTTATTTATAATCATATTTATGTAGATGTTGATTTTTCTTCCTATTTGATTGCTTTCACTAGATGCATTGATTTCAGTGCAAATGTTGGTTTGTAGTCCTATTTGATTGCTTGCACTAGATACGTTGATTTCCCTATAGATGTTGATTTCTGATTTGATGTAACTAGATGTATGATGTACATTAATTTAAAAGTAATTAGATTAATTGTGTGCATTTATTTCAATGTAAGAAAAAAATAATTGTTGATGACATGCATTGATTTCTATGTTACAGTAAATCAACCACTAATAAACTACTTGAATTTTCATCTTAAATAAAATGTTCACTTACCTAAAATGTTTGTTTCTTGAAACTGTAAACAATTAGTAATTGACTACATTCTTATTATTCTCATTTTCCATCATTCAACATTGTTAGTCACTTTACATTCAAATGAGGTAATAGAAAACAACTACCATTGAAACTTACTTTTGGCTTAACACTCATTAAGACATAATCATTGACTTTGGAGAAAGATACTATTAATATTGGAGAGCAAGAGAGACAAGATATGATGTTTACTATAATAGCTTGAGTTAAATATTTGAATGGTCTACAATTTCAACTACCCTTTTCATATGGTCGATATGAAAAGACGTCAAAAGTAACAAGTGTGACAATAAGAACAATAGAAGAAAATAGTTTGATATTTATCACAATGAAGACTATGTTGGAAATAATACTGTGAGGCGGGGGGGTGAATCAGTATTATCAAATCAAACACCTTTTCATTTCCATACTCAGATTCATATATGCTACTTCATTGAAGGGAACCTGCGTGTACACGCAACTGTGTCTAATGCAACTAGCGTATATCCAGTAAACTTATAATTCAGTTAATCCATTAAATGTTGATATCTAGTTAGTGCATCAGAACTTTTATTAACCATACGAACAGTAAACAGGTGCAGTGAAAATAGAACAGATCATCACACATAAGAAGCACATATGAACACCATGATAAGGTGGAAACCCAATGTGGGTGAAAACCACCTACTGCAAGTCGTCTTTATCTTCTTTTAATAAGAAACTTCTTTTTACAATATTTCTGTACTAGTGCAATCTTATACCAGTACACAGGCTTCTACCTGCAGAAGGCTACAACCTTCTCTCATTCTCCAGCTTCTCCTGGAAGGGAGCTGCAACCCCCTTAGCTCTTGTGCTAGCTGATGTACTAGTACATAGGTGCCGACCTACAGAAGGCTACAACCTTCTCTTTCTTCCTCCAGGTACCACGTTTCATAAATTTTTAGACTAGATACTCATGGAACACAACATCATAATCTGAAGGCCATGTTTCATACAATTTTCATATAGGACCCATAAATATCATTGAAGCACACAATCAATCAACACTAGCATCATCAATCTCTGAATCACCCAATACTGAATCACTGAAACCCAGTCAACAAACTGCAATCACCATAATGCAGAGAAGAACACAGAACTCTACAACAATATTCAGGACCAACTGTATCATCAGAAATCATGCATCAGAGTGCATACGCTACTTGGAAGAGCCAAACCAACGTGTATACGCAACTTCACCAAAGTGAACCAGCATATATGTCATCAATTGCTTTCTTATAACTTCACTACACATCCTGACTTCAAACATACCCAGATCATTACATATACAAGGATAATATGTATGTTAGCAACCAGATCTAGTCCATCAGATCCCATAAAGATAAGTCATTATGATCTTGATCCACTATAGATCTCATTCATCAACACTGAAGCTAAACATAATCAACCAATTTGAATATGCAGAATACTGACACTAGTAAACAGTCACCAGAACTCAGACTTTTCATCAACAACCAGAACCACCTATAACTTCAGACATAATAGTTCATATTGTATACACTACGTAGATGTATTGAACCTGCGTATGTACGCGCTTTTACCATAGTCAACCAACGTATACATCTGTAAATATTTATTCATGATTTGCAATTATTCCATGCTTGAGTTATACCCAAATCATAATATTTACAGAACATTACATGCGTCAGTATACAGATCTAGAATAAGCATGATCAAATTGTATAGAGATGATTCATTCCATGCCATTAGATCTCGATCTATCCTTAGATCTTGTTCTCCATCAACCACTAAGATTCCTCCTTAGCTTAGATCAAGCAAAACATAATGAACCCTTAACCTACATACTAGATCTCATACTTCATCAGATACTCAAGATTTTCTGAATTCCTTTGCCTAATGATATTCTTCTCCTTTTATAGTCTTAGGCCTTACTCAATACCATGGTCCAAAACCATTTAGAACCAATACTAGGGACCCAATACCTAGGTTCAACACTTCGGATGCAATACCAAGGACCAAATACCAAAATACCATGGACTAAATACCACGGACCCAAAACTTAGTTTTCCGACATGTATGCACCTTCCCTTGCGTGAAAGTGCATGTGTACAATATACGTGCCTTTGTATATAGTGATCCTGTGTGTATACACTACTTGGTATATAGCGAACCTGCGTATATACACGACTTGATATATAGTGAACCTGCGTATGTACATGACTTGGTATATAGTGAACCTGCGTATATACTTTTCTTTCTTCATTATTTGTAGTCTGATCATCAATTCTTTGCTACTGACTTGTTGCACTATGATCTGTCATCTGTGTGAGTTGCCATCAAGGACAACACTTGTATCATAATTCCAACAATCTCCCCCTTTGGACTTGATGGCAAAGCTAACTTGCCATACTGAGAACTATCATCTTAATGAGTTGTCATTGTTCATTACATCTGAATTGATTCCTTTGAGTTGTCCTGCATCCCATGTATTCTGTCACATTTGATATCTCTTCTGTAGATTCATCTAGTTATATATAAGTGAGTTGTTCTTCTACAAGTGGGTTGCCATCAAGTACAATACATGCATCATAGTGCCAACAATCTCCCCCTTTGGACTTGATGGCAACAACCATACCAACTCACTACCCCCCTTTGACATCAAGGGCAAAGGGCGGACCAAGATATTCTCTTCCTTGATATACATTCCGCTGTCCATACTCACCTTGAGTATCTGCTGAAATCTCTGATTGAGCTCCCCCTTTGTATATGCCAAGGTGTACCAATATTTCCATGCTCTCTTTGAGTACATGCTGAAATCTCTGCTCTGCTGAAGTGTGTTGTTCATGCTCCACCTGACTGTAAGCAAGTTCTACAAAAATATGTTCTACAAGAAGAACATGACTCTATCATAAATGACCTTCCTATCACCAAAGACTCATACATACATCCATCTCCCATCCAAGTGGGGATATACCAATATTGACTCATCCACCCAACCAAGTGGGGATACACTAGATACCAATTGTTTATACATGACTGAAATATTACATCATCCTTCCCATATGTAGTGGGGGTACAAATTACATCATATGATCAAAAGGGATTTATCAAATGACTACACTAGATAGAGACAAACTATTACATCATGAGTCTTGATATGACATTTACATGACATTTATAATAGAGACCAAACATCTAAATAAGACCATGCTAGTCATCAACAACTATCATACACAATGTATGATCTGCTCCATAAGCATCTGTCAACAACATCTAGACCAGCAACTTGTATATGTCCATTAGTGTATAAGTCATCAACCTATAACAAGGTATGTCTGCATATAGATATCAACTCATCCTTTTGAACAAAATTCTGCATATGACATGCGGAATCATTCACTTTATATCATATGTGAAAAACACCATAGCCATCTCATCAACATCAAAATCTGTATGATCTTATATATCATCCAAGTATCATCACTTGGGAACATCTGCATCAATCAACATATGTAAGTATCAACCTATCATCATATAGGTAAGAACTCATCATCATCATGTCTCCAACAATGCAACTTTGAGTAATCATCCATGTATCCAGCATACTATATATAGCACTATGTATCTTGAGCTCAAGATCTTTTGTTAAGACTTCTTGATATCATCAACAACAACAATCCTCATCCATGTGAGTGATAAGAACTATAGGAATCCTGCATCATAACTATATTATATTTCAACAGCAGCATATGAGTGACTCATCATCAAGTAATGAAATTGTGTATTCAAGCTTTGTAATTCTCCTTATCCTTATGAAGATCACCATGTAAGCACCATATATGCATCATCAGAGAATGAACACCAATTATGTAACCCCAAGAATCATATGCGATTTTTTCATGGACAACTCATAACCATATCATAGCAAGATGTATCATATAAGCATCATCACCAAGGACTACTAACCATAATTCCAACAATGCTGCATATGCTCCCCCTGAACCTGTGCCATCTTTTTTTTTTTTTACTATCAGATCTGATCATGCATATATCAGCAAGAAGTATTAAGGCATCATCATCATCAAGTTAGGATAAAAACACTTCCAAACATCTTACAAGTATCAAGACATTTCCACACATCGTCAAAGATTGTAACCATTATCAAACAGAGCAAATAATGAACTGAATCATATCAGACCCTTCTCCTGAGCCTATTCCACTGCTTTTCTCAAACTGACATATACTCGACTGCGTAGAGTCTAACTCGCGTATATATGTGACTTCTCTTTATGAAACTTGCATATGAGATTTAGAGCACTGAAGTTTTACACTTTCAGCTTCCTCTGAGTCTGTTATGTCTGTACATTGTGCTGTGCCACATCTTTCTAACTGTGCTTCCTTCTTCTTCCATATCTTCAAGTGTGATGATGTTTTATCCTTTTGGTATGGTTCCCGTACTTTGTTCCTGCATTCCTTTGCTATATGTCCCAGCTTGTTACATGCATAACATCTTACATGTTTCATATTCCTTCTGTAGTAATCAACAGCTTTGTGACTAAACATATTGCAAGAAAAACAATATCCCTTAAAGTACCTAGAACATGATGATATTTCTGTGTGATGGTCTTGAACCATTCTACTTCTGCATCTGGCTGCAACATGTCCACAATTATGACATACATAACATTCAACATTATTCATTGGGGGAGTAAAAGATTTTCTTTGGAGAATTTCTTTCCTTGGTTGTTGATGGGATTGACCTCTCATCTCCTTGTTGAGTATTTCAGATTGTGCATTAGAGTTCCTTGTCTTTATTTGTGAACTAAATTCACCTTCAATAGATTCATGAAAACCAAGACCATTTTTGATAGCAGGAGACCTTTGGCTGCTAAGGATATCATCCAAGATCTTAGTACTATCTTGAAATCATAAGTGCTTGTCCTTTTCTTCTAAGTTATCTTTTAGAATATTTACCTCAACTTGAAGTTGCTCTTCCTTTTCATGATACTACTTCTTCATTTTTTCTTCATCTTTCCTTCCTTCTTCCAACTAATGTTTTAATTCATGAACTTCATTTTCTTGTTTTTCAAGAGCTTGAAGTAGTTCTTTATTTTGCTTATTTGATTCTTCAAGATCTTCTTTTAGTGAGAGGATTGTAGCTTCAAGAATTTCATAGTAACTGAATCTTTCTCTAAGTTTCTTGATTGTTTTGCTCCTTTCATTTACTTCATTTCTTAATGATGTCACTTCATCCTACAACTTTTGACATTGATCTTCCTTTTCCTTGAATAGCTTCCTTACCTTGTTTCCTTCCTCTAGTTGAGATTTTAGTTTGGTAACTACTTCTTTAGAGATACATTCCCTTTTGTGCAATAGATCTTGTTGATCTCTAATTTTTTCTATAAGCCTTTTAAATTCTACCTCTATTTAATATATTTCTTTCTCACCCATAAGAGCAAATTCAATTGTTTCACTATCACTTTCATCATCTTCAAATGGATGGATAAATGTACCACCAGAGGATAACAAATTCATACCTGATAGTTCTTTTTGCTTGTTCATGTTCATTCTGAAGCGATTCTGAATCTAAAGTGATTCTTCCACATATTCCCCAATCGATTCTTCCACTGTCATAGCTCTTTTGAGATGTCTTCTTCTTCTTAAGCTTCTTTCGCATTGTTCTATGGATCTCCTTCAAGCGATCAAGCTTCTACCAAAGGACCTGCTTTGATACCAATTGTTGGAAATAATACAGAGAGGGGGGGGGTGAATCAGTATTATCAAATCAAACACTTTTTCATTTCCATACTCAGATTCATATACGCTACTTCAGTGAAGGGAACCTACATGTACATGCAACTAGCGTATATCCAGTAAACGTATGATTAAGTTAATCCATTAAATGTTGATCTTTAGTTAGTGCATCATAACTTTTATTAACCATATGAATAGTAAACAGGTGCAGTAAAAATAGAACAGATCATCACACACAAGAAGCACACATGAACACCATGATGTAAGGTGGAAACCCAATGTGGGTGAAAACCACCTGTTGCAAGTCGTCTCTATCTTATTTTAATAAGAAACTTCTTTTCACAATATTTTTGTACTGGTGCAGTCTTATACCAGTACACAGGCTTCTACCTGCAGAAGGCTACAACCTTCTCTCATTCTCCAGCTTCTCCTGGAAGGGAGTTGCAACCCCCTTAACTCTTGTGCTAGCTGATGTACTAGTATGTAGGTGCCAATCTACAGAAGGCTACAACCTTCTCTTTCTTCCTCCAGGTACCACGTTTCATAAATTTTCAGACTGAATAGTCATGGAACACAACATGATAATCTGAAGGCCACGTTTCATCTAATTTTCATACTGGACCCATCAATATCATTGAAGCACACAATCAATCAACACTAGCATCATCAATCTTTGAATCACCCAATACTGAATCATTGAAACCTAGCCAACAAACTACAATCACCATAACACAAAGCAGAACATAGAACTCTGCAACAATATTCAGAACCAGCTGTATCATCAGAAATCATGCATCAGAGTGCATACGCTACTTGGAAGAGCCAAACCAGCGTGTATACGAAACTTCACCAAAGTGAACCAGCATATATGTCATCAATTGCTTTCTTATAACTTCACTACACTTCCTGACTTCAGACATACCCAGATCATTACATATACAAGGATAATATGTATGTTAGCAACTAGATCTAGTCCATCAGATCCGATAAAGATAAGTCATTATGATCCTGATCCACTATAGATATCATTCATCAACACTGAAGCTAAACATAATCAACCAATCTGAATATGCGGAATACTGACACTAGTAAACAGTCACCAGAAGTCAGACTTTGCATCAACAACCAAAACCACCTGTAACTTCAAACATAATAGTTCATATTGTATATGCTACTTAGATGTATCTAACCTGCGTCTGTACGCACTTTTACCATATTCAACCAGTGATCCATATTTAAATAGGAACGCAATAAAATATAGAGATAACCATAAAGACAGATATGCAGTGGAAATTATACTTCATTTCATTAATGGAAAATACTGATATATGCTTACAAATAGAAATAGAAATAACCCAGCTAGGGCGATGGTAGCTTATCTCTGAGAAGAGATGTGTCGGCTACATGCCTCTGAACTGTTCCGAACTGTCTTTACAATGAGGCTCGAAGGCCTATTTATTATTGAGAGACAATGGAAAACCCTTCACATTCCAAAACCTAACCCTAGAAGATGAAACGCCAAATTGTGGGCCCCGTTTTGGGGTGAGTTGGACAGCCAACTTCCCGGGGTCGCAATTTCATCGTATTATCTCCGTTTGACGCGCATGATAGCCCGTTGGAAATATCTCTCCGAGGACTACGACGGAAAAGACGAGTTTTATCAAAGAAATAGTTGGCGGTAGATTTCCTAAAAAACGTCGTTTAGGGCCTCAAAATGGCTCCGGAAGTTCAGGACCCGAAAAACTACTAAAAATAGTAAGTTGTGCTACAATTAAGGAAACTGAAAATGCTGAGAGAAACAATGGTGGGGGTCCAGGTGGACTTGGTAGGTGGCCACCAAGATGCACCTGAATCATTCCTCCCCCCTTAGGAAGCAATGGTCCCCATTGTGTTGAGTTCCTCCATGAGATGAGGAAACTTTTGTTGAACTTGGTCCCTAGTGAGCCACTTGCCCTGGTGAAGGAGTTGGCCTACTTTGAAAACTCGATACAGTTGGATATTCTGTTAGCGAGTGTTCTTGACCTGTGTGTCCATGATCCGATCAGTTGCAGCTTGTTCCATGCAATCTGCATTTAATTCTGTGGGTGTGAGTTGTTCTGCAATGTCGGATGTGTCTAACAATGGTGGAAAGTATGGCCGAAGGCGGTCCACATTGAACACTGGGTGTAGGCCAAGGAATGGGGGAATGCTGAGCTCAAATGAATTGTCTCCCACATCCTTAATAATGGTGTAAGGACCATATCGGAGTGGTCTCAGTTTCCGATAGGCTCCAGTAAGGCATTCCTTTTGCAAATGCAACCAGACTTTGTCACCCACTTGAAACTTGTGTGACACCCGATGTTGATCATGTCGTTGCTTGTACTTGGCATTTTATTTTTCCAGAATGTCATGGACCTGCTGGCGAATATGTTGGATGTGCTTAATGAAGCTAGTTGCCTTATCTGTTTCGGACTGGACATGAGCTGAATCTGTGTGAGTAGCTGCAAGTGGCATGGCCACATCAATGGGGCATAGTGGCTGGAATCCCAGGCCCACATGAAAAGGGTTGTGGCCCGTCGAGCTATGAAGAGCTCGGTTGTAGCTGTGCTGAACATAGGGGAGGCTCTCGTCCCATGTGCGTGGATGCTTTGAATTGTACATGCGCAGAATGTGTACAATGATCCGATTGACAACCTCTGTCTGGCCATCAGTTTGAGGATGGAAGGTTGTGGACTTAGTGAGTTTGGTGTCCAGCATTGACCAGAGACTGGACCAAAATGTACTGAGGAACCGACTATCCCGATCTGAGATGATAGACTATGGGATCCGAAAGTGCACCCAAACTCATTCAAAGAAGAGTTTAGCAGTGGCTTCTACTATGATATTCTTCTTGCAGGCCGCCATAATGGCCATCTTCGAGAACCTGTCGACGACCACAAAAACACAATCATTTCCATGCTTAGTGGAAGGAAGGCCTGACATGTAATCCATGGAGATGGATTCCCAAGGTCGACTAGGGATAGGCAGCGGGGTATAGAGGCCTTGCTTCTTGATGGTTGGTTTGGCAATGGCATAAGCAGTCCATGATCTAATGTATTTCCTGACATCCTGTCGAAGATTTGGCCAATAGAAATACTTTCGCAGTACTGCCACCGTTTTCTCGACCCCGAAATGCCCAACAGCCCGACTGTAGTGTGCTTCCCAAATCATCTCGGCACGCTCGCTTGAAGGAACAAAAAGGTGACCCAGGTGGCATAACAGGGCATCATGGAGATGAAAATATGGAACATGCCGACCCCCCAAGAGTGTCTGGTATGTGTGGCCAAATTCTGGGTCGCTTTTGTAGAGAAGTGGCCAATCAGAAGTCTTGTGCCCACAAGAGTTGAGCACGGTGGTTAACGCCATGATTGGTGGTCGACTGAGGCAATCTGCAAAATTATTGGTGCTACCCTTCTTATACTTGATATTCAAATGGAACCGTTGCAGATATGTAGACCACTTCTGATGGAGATCATTCTGCAATTTCCCTTGGGTCTGTATGAACTGCAGGGGTTGGTGGTCTGTGTGGATGACCATTTCCTTCCCCAAAATGTAATGCTTCCATTGTCGGCAGGCCTGCACATTGGAATACATCTCTTTATCATAAGTGGGATACTTCTGGACTATGTCTGAAAGTGTTTCACTATGATATGCCACTGGATGCCCGTGTTGAGTAAGGACTACCCCAATAGCATAGTCAGAGGTATCTGTCTCGACCTCAAATGGTTGTTGTAAATCTGGTAACGCGAGCACCGGTGCCATGCAGAGGTGATCTTTCAACTCTCTGAATGCCTTCTGTTGAGATGCAGACCAGAAGAATTTCGCTTTCGCTCCTCCCTTGGTGACTTGACTCAAGGGCCAAGTGATATGAGAAAACCCCAACACGAACCTGCGGTAGAAGTTGGCAAGACCTAGAAAGCTGCGGAGCTCCGTCAAAGTGGTTGGAGATGGCCAATCCCGAATGACTTGGATCTTGGATGGATCTACATGCACCCCCTGTTCATCAATAATATATCCCAGATACTGAACCTAGGTCATGCCAAAAGTGCATTTCTCCAAATTGGCACATAGCTTCTGTTGCCGCAGTGTTTGAAGAACCTGTCGGATGTGGTGGAGGTGCTCTTCCCAACTCTGGCTGAAGATCAGAATGTCATCCAAGTATACCACTACAAATGAGTTGGTGAATGGCCGCAAGATGTCATCCATTAGCCTCATGATGGTTGCAGGAGAATTCGTCAATCCAAAAGGCATAACCAACCATTTAAAGAGGCCCTCCTTGGCTTTGAAGGCAGTCTTCCACACATCAGAGGGTTCGATTGGTACCTGGTGATATCCTGATTTCAGATCAATCTTGCTGAAATATTTTGCCCCCTTTAGTTGGTCTAAGAGGTCATCAATCCGTGGGATCGGGTACCTATTACGGACAGTGATCTTGTTCAGCGCCCGATAGTCAATACAGAGTCTCCAAGTCCCATCCTTCTTCTGTACCAACACGATCAGGCTCCCACAAGGTGATGAACTCGGACGGTGTTGAAGCCCCGAAAATCGGGTTGACAACAAGGGGGATACCCACCCGGTCCGGACCTTGGTTGGCAGCTCCTTATCCGTTTGGTATAACGGGTTCGACTGAGGATAATGGGACTAGTTTCCCAATCTAAGGGTGTGTGTGTGTGTGTGTGTGTAGAGTTGGATGATGCTGATCTAAGAGTACTTAAAGCTAATTTAATTCAAACTTCTAAACTAACTCTATGCTATTGTAATCTAATGAGAAACAACACATCTAATCTACGCTAACCCGGGGTGTATTTCTTCTATTATGCGATCTAAAGATATTTCAAACAATAACTGGTAATAAAGATCATTCAACTATCATAAGAATAGAAATCAATTAAGATAAACCACTTTGCATAAAAAGTTAGACAAAAAAGTTATGAACAGCATATTGCATAATAAGTTATTCATATATCAAACATAAATAAATGACTCCACCGTACAAAAGTGCCAAATGGTAACTCACACATTCATGCAATAACATATAAACAACTGAAAATTGTATATCACTTTAAGAATATAAGTAGAAATGGCCAAGAGATAAAAGTACCATTTATGACTAATCCTACCCATAAGCTTCAAGCAAAACGATTTATCTCTACTTGTTCTAACATCTACTAAGAGTACAAAAGTGCAACATTAGTAGCAGACATCAAATGCAAACATTAATAAATCTCGATCCATCCATTCATCAAAACCTCCTCTGAGGGTGCAGAAGTGCATGTTCCGAGGACAAGTTTTTGACAAATTTCTGGACCCTTCTCTAAATGCATGAGAAGGGTTAAAATACTA
Source organism: Pinus tabuliformis (assembly GCA_031772625.1). NCBI lineage: Eukaryota > Viridiplantae > Streptophyta > Pinopsida > Pinales > Pinaceae > Pinus > Pinus tabuliformis. The sequence goes on along the minus strand of CM062815.1, from coordinate 644,508,302 downwards.
CTTCCTAATTCTAATAATAGTGTTTTTACAAAATTTAGGATGCGGTTTTCAAATGACCGTCCTTTTTCTAATCTAATTTAAAAGAAAAAACAACATTCTAAAATAAGGCTACTTCTGAACTTGGTCTTTAAAGTTGCAAGTGTTCATCATGGGCTTGAGGAGAGTCGGTTGGCTAACTTCTGCGCTGAGCTGGGCTGCGAAAACAGAATCTACGAGAGCTGGCACTACTTTTTCGGCCGCGTTTATGATGCATTTCACAGTCATCCATTGACTATGTGGCTTGACCAAGTATGCCCAGTAACACTCCCAATTTAAGCTGTTTAATGCTTGGATCACTTTTCCCTTTTCTTGCGCCTTCTGCTTCCATTCTGCTTCCAGTCGTAGTTTATTTGGTAGGTACCCCGGGGTGGTCTCTTTAATTAAATTGGTTCTGTGTAAATTCTCATTTACACAATCGATAAGAATGGTTGCTTGTGTGACCGCTGTCTCCGCTGCTTGTTCCGCAGGAATTTGAGGCCATATGGCCTTCTTTTTGTCTTTTAGGTATTTGGTCAGGCCGCCTTTTGAACAGGTTTGATATGCAATTTCCCGAGCCAAAAGTTTATCGGGGATATACAGAGGCAGGACATGAGGAGGTACAGTGCTTCCAAACACTCTAATATAGGTGAACCATTCTTCCCCGAACCATCTTGCGATGGGGATGATGTCTATCTATGCCTCGGGTGAGCACCTCGGGGGGTCTTCATCATACATCATTCTATACAAGGGTAAGATAAGCCTGTGACAAATCTGGTAGAAGTGTGGGATGAACTGAGAATCCCATAACACCTTATGATAAACATGGATAGGTAATGGGTCCTGGGTAGTCCATTTCCAACCCATAGTGGGAAATTTAGACACATAACAAATAGAATCCATAACATATGTGGACAGATAAAAAGGAGGATAGATCCTTTGAGACAAGGATCTTTTAGACCGGTAATTGATAACAGCCATGTATAGATTATCAGAAAAGATCTTGGCCCAATCCATAATATCGGCATTTGTGGCAGCATCTATTAATGGTAGCCATTCAGATGAAAACTTATTGATATCCGGCATCCCAAACAATCTACAAAGCATGGCCGCAGCAAAAAAATACGGAGAGGTGAGGGAACCAGTGTTGTCCATAGTGTTTTTATCTTTTTTGAGCGGCTCCTCTTTTCTGGACCAATCTTTGTTGGTCTATGCTAGTTTTGGGTTTTCTACCGCAAATTTCTTAATGAATTGTGCATTGTAAGTTGCCTGTGGTTCAGGAAGATGATACATAAGCTTTAAATCTTGCGCAGCGAATGATCCGATGAGCCCATGTCCTTGAACCTTGAATTGTCTGTTGTTCATCTCTGCATTGTCAAGTATCCACTTGATCATATCCGTATATGGTAGAATTTTGGGCCTTGCTGCTATCCGGTGAAGAAATGAACATGCTAGCTCCTCTAAGGACGCCTCGGAAGAGCGTTGTGAGCCCGCGACAGTAGCAACCTTCATTATTCTGGGATTCTCTTCTTCAAGCAGCCTGTACATGCTTTGCCATGTCGATATACCTGCGTCTCTGTTACAGGCTGTGTCTGTATACAAAGGCGCCATCTCCTTCATCTTTTCCTTCGCCTCAGAGCCTTGAGCTTTATTTTTCTTTCTCATTTCTTCCTGCGTCTGGCTTTGAATCGTCTTTAGTTCTTCGTTCTTGCAGATTACGAGTGAAATGGAAATGACTGATCAAGAAAGGTGATGGGAGAGTTTTAAATGCAACAGATATATCAAATATGCCACCTTACGTGAAGTAATTCTTTACAAAAGCACGCGTCTTCATTTCATTTAATAACTGACAACTAATTCATTTACTATCATTAAAAGCGCATGATCTTGAGTCAGATTATGGTAAGTGGCTTTTCTTTGAATGGCGTGCCCGAAGGATTCGTGATGAAGTGATTTATGATTTGCATATGTAACATTGCAGATCGTGCCATCGCAAATCGCACCATCGCAGATCGTGCGAATATAATATCGCAGCGATCGCAACATCGCAGGTCGCGCGAATATAATATCGCAGCGATCGCAACATCGCAGGTCGCAGAAGTTTAATGTTTGCCGAATCTTGCTAGCTCATTTCTGCGATATGCGATCTTGCGATCAGTGTTATCGCAGATCGGTAAATCTTGAAGTTTTTTCCTTATGAGTATTACTTTATTGCGATGCGATATTATGCTTAACACGAGAGTCTTGTGCATACCGATATTATAGAGAAATGGAGGCATTTCCTATCTTTTTTGCAACGCGGTTTTAAAGATATTTCCCTTATCGTAGACTTAGGTTAAAAATATTCAAAAGACCTTTCTAAGCTTACGATGGTAACCTTATTTTGAAGAAAGGAAACTCTTGCTTTTTTCTTTAAAATTTAACTAAGGGTCCCCATTCATTTAGTATTTTGGACAACACTTAAATGAACAAGGGGGGGGTGTTGCTGGCCACAACAATTGGCGATTCACTTGGGAGAACCAGTTATCTCTGATCTTCTATTGACGTTTTTCAAACTTCTGAAACAAAAATTTTCTTAGAAAACTTAAACTTTATTATAAAAAGATAAAGCATATTATACTTCGAACTGTCAATGATATTTTGTTTCAACCTCTTTTTATTTTAATTACTTGTATCCTCAGCTTGTCCTTGCATTTACATCAGCCATTACTTGGTCTTGTAAAACATAAAATAAAGTTTCCCCTGTGTAGCAGCCTTTTAAATATGCTCCTTTGTCGCAGGTAGAGCCTCTGCTACCAGCAGGTGTCCCTAGCCTCGACAGGGTTACCTATTACCCAGTAATGATCCTTTATCCTGCTTAAGGCTATTTACAACTTTTCAGAGAAAAACCCATTTTGACACTTTTTTTTTCCTTTTTTATTCTCTAAAGAACAATGCCTTGGTTTGGTGGCCAAATTATGACACAGTCATTCACTTGATTTACACTTTTGCTGAACAAGCTAGCTCGTGATGAGACCCCTTGTCTTTTGATTGCAACAATCTTGAGTCGTTGCCCTGTTTTGGTGGACAATATTGGAAAAGTCAGCAAGTTATAATATATGTGATCATGATAAGCCGGCTCGTGATGAGACCTCTTATTCTTTGAGATATAGTGTTTTTTCGGATTGTTCCTCTGAATGCTGCAATTTCCTTTAGCAGGGAGGAAGTCAAATTTTCTTTCCTTAAGAAAGTTCTGGACGACAATAATAGAGTTTTTTGGAAATGGCTGTTTCTACAGAGAATCTTTATTTCATTATTGATACCTTTCATTGTACTGACATAAAACAATTTCTTCACTAAGATAGCTTTCTTCAAATTTCTTGGAGTTGAAACTAGTATCATATCTGGGTTAAAGTTCTATTGATAATAAAGATCAAGTTTCCAAAAGATTTGTTGTTCATAGAAGCAGAAGTTCAAAATCTTGATAGAGAAAAGGTGTCTTTAGTAAATGTCAAATGTTGTTAACCATAGCAAATTTTATTATGGAGAAAAATATTTAACGAAATGAGAGGTAGACATTCCCTAGGGTTATGTACAGAATAGGGATAATCTCTTCTCTTATTTTACCTACCAACTATTAAAAGTAAACCTAATAACCTAGCTAAATTACTCCTACTCCTATTCTAACTATATACAGAAAATTAACTAGGTGAAATGATATTTCCAGTGGAACCATCTTTTCATTTTTATTCCTACACGTATGTAACTTTCAAACATCAGCGTTAAAAACAAAACTTTTCTTGGACTGTTAATGTTGGATGTGGAATAAGAATGTGTAGCTTCAGTTGGATTTCTGTCTGATATTTCTTTCTCATGAAAACTTCTTTCCAACTGGATACCTATTGGATCATAAAAATCAGGATGAATTTCTGTTATGGATTGATGATCTTGCAATAGGAAAGATGACAAGCCAGGTTGCGAATATGATTTTTTAGTTTTAATGGCTTGTAACTTACTGTGCATTAAAGTCGAGCTTTTAGCAATTTCTTGTAAAAGGAAAGTGTCCATATATAAATCACTAAATAAATCAATGAAGAATAGATGGAAATTTCTGGAAAGAGATTTATCAGTTGGCGTGAATTGCCGACAAGTTTCGAAAGGTACTTTCCTTCGTTGATGGTGTTTTGGATGCCAAATAAGTTTTCTAAGGAAGTCTGATATTGATTGATCTTGGAATTGAAAAAGTTCTATACTTCCTTGACACAGTTTAGCTTTCCAAAATGGTAGCACATCTTTCGAATGTTCTTTGATAAGGTGCTCAACATAGCATAGTAATCTATCAAAAGTCTGAAAATTTAAAACACAATCCGATTTTGTACAAAATGAGTGCAAGTGAGAAAGAAAGAAATGATTATATGTACAAATAGTGTTACAACACAACTGGGATTGACTTGGAATATCTTGTTTTTCACAAGAACTGGCCAGAATTATGGGATCCGAGCAATTTCGAATTCCGTCTTGTGAATCAGAAGACAAGTTATGATTGTGAACAGGCATGGGGATTTCCTCATGATATGAATCATGGATCGGGGTATTGTCTTGGATAGTAAAATCATGCAAATGATCTTTTACTCTGAAATGAGGATTGGATGATATGATTTCTGAATTAGAATATCTCTCATTATCTGAGCTTTGTTGAGTTACTTGGGATAAATCAACAACATCATCATTGTCAAAGTAGCTATCATAAATGATTTTACAGGTTTCCCTAGATTTCTCTTTTTCGTCATATATTTTCAGACAAGGAAGGTCAAGTGGTTCTTGTCTGAAAATGATCAAAGGATGTTCTATAGCTGTCTTTTTATCTTGAAAACCTAATGATGACTCATTTGAATAATCTTCTGTACTTTTTGAGATATCTTTAATATTGAGAGGGGAAAAATTATCATCACTAAAAACATCAGGATAAAGAGAAAAATGTGATTCTGGAACAATGCATTTGAAAATATCATCTGGAAAAATCTTTGTTCATCAGATTCATCATAGACATCGGGCTTTAGATCATACCTTTGTGTACTGATACTTTTTGAAAGAGAAATAGTTTGCTGTTCTAACCTTGGCATCTGCATTTGTTGATTTGCAACGATATTATCTGACCTTGTATCAAAGTCATCTCCTGGTTCCAAGGCAGGCTTTCCTCCAGAATTCTCACTTTTGTCTTCTTGCATTAGAGCATGCATGTCTCCTAGGCTTTGGGAACTTTCTTCATCATGGGTGATTTGTATATTCAAATTGGAATCCTCATTCACATTAGAAGAAAATGAGACAAAGCTTGAACTAATTTCTGCTTGATCAGACATAGGAGGCAGGGAATACTCAGCATAATCCGAAGATTCTTCATCCATGAGTTCACTTTCAAGATCATACTTTAGACAATTAAGATGAAATCGCATATTAAAATCCCTAACAGATTCATCTTGTTTCCGTAGATAATCAATTTCATCATATACCTGGTCATAGTCATAACAATCAAATTCAAAAATGAAAGTCTTGACGAATTGGTCCCAGCTGTGAATTGATGCAACTGGGAGGGTTCTGCACCATTTTCTAGCTTCCGCCGTGAATGTAAGAGTAAAAATTCTGCATAAAACGCCTTCATCAATTCTTTGAATATCTGAACTTGAAACTCTTTGAATAAATTGAAGAGCATGATTAAAAGCAGAAGAATTATTCTTACCATTGAATTTTACCTGAGACAAGAGTCTTACCACTTCAGGTCGAGTGTTGGAAGAGGTAGGAATATGGATGCAACTCCAAATGGGAAGTTTGTGAGCAAGCATCCTGATTCAGATGTTACAATTGAAAATCATTCCAACAGACACTATGTTCAGGCCCTCCTTCTAGCACCAAATATGTTGAAGCCTCGAAAATCGGGTCGACAACAAGGGGGGTACCCACCCGGTCCAGACCTTGGTTGGCAGCTCCTTATCCGTTTGGTATAGCGGGTCCGACTGGGGATAATGGGACCAGTTTCCCAATCTAAGGGCGTGTGTGTGTGTAGAGTTGGATGATGCTGATCTAAGAGTACTTAAAGCTAATTTAATTCAAACTTCTAAACTAACTCTATGCTATTGTAATCTAATGAGAAACAACACATCTAATCTACGCTAACCCGGGGTGTATTTCTTCTATTATGCGATCTAAAGAGATTTCAAACAATAACTGGTAATAAAGATCATTCAGCTATCATAAGAATAGAAATCAATTAAGATAAACCACTTTGCATAAAAAGTTAGGCAAAATAGTTGTGAACAACATATCGCATAATAAGTTATTCATATATCAAACATAAATAAATGACTCCACTGTACAAAAGTGCCAAATGGTAACTCACACATTCATGCAATAACATATAAACAACTGAAAACTGTATATCACTTTAAGAATATAAGCAGAAATGGCCAAGAGATAAAAGTACCATTTATGACTAATCCTACCCATAAGCTTCAAGCAAAAACGATTTATCTCTACTTGTTCTAACATCTACTAAGAGTACAAAAGTGCAACATCAATAGCAGACATCAAATGCAAACATTAATAAATCTCGATCCATCCATTCATCAAAACCTCCTCTGAGGGTGCAGAAGTGCATGTTCCGAGGACAAGTTTTTGACAAATTTCTGGACCCTTCTCTAAATGCATGAGAAGGGTTAAAATACTACTTCCTAATTCTAATAATAGTGTTTTTACAAAATTTAGGATGTGGTTTTCAAATGACCGTCCTTTTTCTAATCTAATTTAAAAGAAAAAACAACATTCTAAAATAAGGCTACTTCTGAACTTGGTCTTTAAAGCTGCAAGTGTTCATCATGGGCTTGAGGAGAGTCGGCTGGCTAACTTCTGCGCTGAGCTGGGCTGCGAAAACAGAATCTACGAGAGCTGGCACTACTTTTTCGGCCGCGTTTATGATGCATTTCACAGTCATCCATTGACTATGCGGCTTGACCAAGTATGCCCAGTAACACTCCCAATTTAAGCTGTTTAATGCTTGGATTGCTTTTCCCTTTTCTTGCACCTTCTGCTTCCATTCTGCTTCCAGTCGTAGTTTATTTGGTAGGTACCCCGGGGTGGTCTCTTCGATTAAATTGGTTCTGTGTAAATTCTCATTTACACAGTCGATAAGAATGCTTGCTTGTGTGACCGCTGTCTCCGCTGCTTGTTCCACAGGAAACTGAGGCCATATGGCCTTCTTTTTGTCTTTTAGGTCTTTGGTCAGGCCGCCTTCTGAACAGGTTTGATATGCAATTTCCCGAGCCAAAAGTTTATCGGGGATATACAGAGGCAGGATATGAGGAGGTACAGTGCTTCCAAACACTCTAATATAGGTGAACCATTCTTCCCCGAACCATCTTGCGATGGGGATGATGTCTATCTGTGCCTCAGGTGAGCACCTCGGGGGGTCTTCATCATACATCATTCTATACAAGGGTAAGATAAGCCCGTGACAAATCTGGTAGAAGTGTGGGATGAACTTAGAATCCCATAACACCTTATGATAAACATGGATAGGTAATGGGTCCTGGGTAGTCCATTTCCAACCCATAGTGGGAAATTTAGACACAAAACAAACAGAATCCATAACATATGCAGACAGATAAAAAGGAGGATAGATCCTTTGAGACAAGGATCTTTTAGACCGGTAATTGATAACAGCCATGTATAGATTATCAGAAAAGATCTTGGCCCAATCCATAATATCGGCATTTGTGGCAGCATCTATTAATGGTAGCCATTCAGATGAAAACTTATTGATATCCGGCATCCCAAACAATCTACAAAGCATGGCCACAGCAAAACAATACGGAGAGGTGAGGGAACTAGTGTTGTACATACCGTTTTAATCTTTTTTGAGCGGCTCCTCTTTTCTGGACCAATCTTTGGTGGTCTCTGCTAGGTTTGGGTTTTCTGCCGCAAATTTCTTAACAAATTGTGCATTGTAAGTCGCCTATGGTTCAGGAAGATGATACATAAGCTTTAAATCTTGCGTAGTGAATGATCTGATGAGCCCATGTCCTTGAACTTGGAATTGTCTGTTGTTCATCTCTGCATTGTCAAGTATCCACTTGATCATATCTGTATATGGTAGAATTTTGGGCCTTGCTGCTATCCGGTGAAGAAATGAACATGCTAGCTCCTCTAAGGACACCTCGGAAGAGCGTTGTGAGCCCGCAACAGTAGCAACCTTCATTATTCTCAGATTCTCTTCTTCAAGCAGCCTGTACATGCTTTCCCATGTCGATATACCTGCATCTCTGTTACAGGCTGTGTCTGTATACAAAGGGGCCATCTCCTTCATCTTTTCCTTCGCCTCAGAGCCTTGAGCTTTATTTTTCTTTCCCATTTCTTCCTGTGTCTGGCTTTGAATCGTCTTTAGTTCTTTGTTCTTGCAGATTACGAGTGAAATAGAAATGACTGATCAAGAAAGGTGATGGGAGAGTTTTAAATGCAACAGATATATCAAATATGCCACCTTACGTGAAGTAATTCTTTACAAAAGCACGCGTCTTCATTTCATTTAATAACTGACAAATAATTCATTTACTATCATTAAAAGCGCATGATCTTGAGTCAGATTATGGTAAGTGGCTTTTCTTTGAATGGCGTGCCCGAAGGATTCGTGATGAAGTGATTTATGATATGCTCATGTAACATCGCAGATCGCGCCATCGCAAATCGCACCATCGCAGATCGCGTGAATATAATATCGCAGTGATCGCAACATCGCAGGTCGCGCGAATATAATATCGCAGCGATCACAACATCGCAGGTCGCAGAAGTTTAATGTTTGCCGAATCTTGCTAGCTCATTTCTGCGATATGCGATCTTGCGATCGGTGTTATCGCAGATCGGTAAATCTTGAAGTTTTTTCCTTATGAGTATTACTTTATTGCGATGCGATATTATGCTTAACACGAGAGTCTTGCGCATACCGATATTATAGAGAAATGGAGGCATTTCCTATCTTTTTTGCAACGCGGTTTTAAAGATATTTCCCTTATCGTAGACTTAGGTTAAAAATATTCAAAAGACCTTTCTAAGCTTACGATGGTAACCTTATTTTGAAGAAAGGAAACTCTTGCTTTTTTCTTTAAAATTTAACTAAGGGTCCCCATTCATTTAGTATTTTGGACAACACTTAAATGAACAAGGGGGGGGGGGGGGGTGTTGCTGGCCACAATAGACGGATGTGTCCTTTTTGCAACAGCTCTTGAATCTGCCTCTTGATTTCATCGTTCTCCAGAACGGAGCGGCGATAAATTGGTCCATTGGGTAGCGGTGCAACGGGGGTCAGATTGATGGAGTGCTTGACTTGACAGTGCAGAGGAAACCCTGCAGGGGAGGTGAAGATGTCCTTGTACTCCTTCACGACCTTATCCATCTATAGTTGTTGTGTAGAGGGGTCTTGTCTGGAGGCCATGGCTACTATCTTCTTCTTTCCTTGTGGGCGTATCATCAGGAAAACAAATTTCCCAGTCTTGGAAATGAGCTTACTGCATTGTTTTGCAGTAATCAAAGAGATGGCGGTAGGCGGTGCTACCTCTGGTATCCTGTACAACGTATTTCCCAATGTAACAATAACAGCACGGGGCCTTGATTCATACACAGCATGTCGCTTCCACAAGTATGGTTGTCCTAATAATACATCACAAACTTCAAGGGGAGCAATGTCACAAAATACCTCATCCGTGAAGGGCTTGATGTTGTACGGAAGGCGACACTGCTGGCTCACGCGAAGATCCCGTCCTTGGTGAAGCCACCCGATGGTGTATGGTTGTGGATGTGCTGTGGTCGGCAATCCCAACCGCTTCACGACCTCTACCGAAATGAGGGTCTTTTGGCTCCCGCTATCGACAATGAACTGTAGCGGGGAGCCCTTTACCCACATCTGGGAGTGGAAGAGACACTCCTCCTCTTCTAGATCTTCGGGTTCATTTTTTTGGATCTTTGCGGTAGCAACAATGGCATTGGGATCTGTGTCCATGATCTGCTTCCCTTTGTCATCCCCCTTGTCGGGTTCTGACTCAGAGTCGGAACATGCATCTGATTCTGGAACCTTTAGTTCAGCCACCAGTGTCTGCTTAACTCGACACTCACTGGTGTTGTGAGTGGAGCTCTTATGGAACTAACACCATTTTCCCGTGTCCTTTTTCATCTTTGCGGCGTTGTTCTTTGCCTGCAGCTTTGGCGGGTTGTCTTGGGCTGCCCCGCCTTGGCTTTGTCCTTTTTTCTGTGTTTTAGGGGCACCTTTCCCTTGCTTCAGATTCGCAGATCCAAAGTCTCGCTTCTTTTGTTTAAAATTTTGCTCGACCTTGATGGCATATCGGTATGCTGTGCCGAGCAAGGAGATGTTCAGGAAATGTATTTTTTCCTGGATGTACTTGTGCAGGCAGCCGCGATATTTGAGTATCAAATGCTGCTCCGTATCCTTGATACCCAACTTTGTGCGAAGGGTATGGAAAAGATTGGTGAACTCCGGCACATCTTGGTCCCTTCCCTGCCGCAACGTGGTCCATTTTATGTATTCATCCTCATAACTTCCGACAGGGTAGTACTACTCCTTGATGGCATCCCGGAATGAATTCTAGGTGAGTGCAGCTGAAAATAGTGAGCTAGTATTTTCATCCTTCTGCTCGCAGTAGGTTTCCCACCAGTCCTTGACGTGGGGGGCTGCTTTGAGAAGAGCGAAAACAATCTTTTCCCAACTTGAAAATTCATGAACAGAAAAATAACCCTCCAGCAGATTTAACCATTTATCTATAGCATCTGCGTCTATCTGACCCTCAAATATGGGGATTTCAAAATTAACTTGTACCTTAAAGGGCGTGGCATTTCCAGAGTAGCTGCTGGAAGTCGATGCGTCGCTTATGGGTAGCCGCTGAAGGATTTGGGCAAAACTGTCCATCATCGCATTCCGTTGTCGCTCGAGGGCTTCTTCGAGTAAGATTTTGATAGGATCTCCCGCCCCCTTGTCTTTCTTCTCATCCGCCATAGGAGGCTGTCGAGATCTGCGAGGCTGGTCTCGTAAAGGTTCGACCAATTCAAGCCCTAACTCCTTATATCCCGACCTCGTTGGGGACATGCAAAGAAAAACAGAGAAAAAGCAGACCGCTCTGATGGATTCCCAAGGTCGACTAGGGGTAGGCAGCGGGGTATAGAGGCCTTGCTTCTTGATGGTTGGTTTGGCAATGGCACAAGCAGTACATGATCTGATGTATTTCCCGACATCTTGTCGAATATTTGGCCAATAGAAATACTTTCGCAGTACTGCCACCATTTTCTCGACCCCGAAATGCCCAACAGCCCGACTATAGTGGGCTTCCCAAATCATCTTGGCACGCTTGCTTGAAGGAACACAAAGGTGACCCAGGTGGCATAACAGGGCATCTTGGAGATGAAAATCTGGAACATGCTGACCCCCCAAGCGTGTTTGGTATGTGTGGCCAAATTCTGGGTCACTTTTGTAGCGAAGTGGCCAATCAGAAGTCTCGTGCCCACAAGAGTTGAGCACGGTGGTTAACGCCATGATTGGTGGTCGACTGAGGCAATCTGCAACATTATTGGTGCTGCCCTTCTTATAATTGATATTCAAATGGAACTGTTGCAGATATATAGACCACTTCTAATGGCGATCATTCTCAAATTTCCCTTGGGTCTGTATGAACTGCAGGGGTCGGTGGTCTGTGTGGATGACCGTTTCCTTCCCCAAAATGTAATGCTTCCATTGTCGGCAGGCCTGCACAATGGAATACATCTCTTTATCATAAGTGGGATACTTCCGGACTGTGTCTAAAAGTGTTTCACTGTGATATGTCACTGGATGCCCATGTTGAGTAAGGACTGCCCCAATAGCATAGTCAGAGGCATCTGTCTCGACCTCAAATGGCTGTTGTAAATATGGTAATGCGAGCACCGGTGCCGTGGAGAGGCGATCTTTCAACTCTCTGAATGCCTTCTGTTGAGATGCAGACCAGAAGAATTTCACTTTCGCTCCTCCCTTGTTGACTTGACTCAAGGGACAAGTGATAAGAGAAAACCCCAACACGATCCTGTGGTAGAAGTTGGCAAGACCTAGAAAGCTACGGAGCTCCGTCAAAGTGGTTGGAGATGGCCAATCCCGAATGACTTGGATCTTGGCCGGATCTACATGCACCCCCTGTTCATCAATAATGTATCCCAGATACTGAACTTGGGTCATGTCAAAAGTGCATTTCTCCAAATTGGCACATAGCTTCTGTTGCCGCAATGTTTGAAGAACATGTCAGATGTGGTGCAGGTGCTCTTCCCAACTCTGGCTGAAGATCAGAACGTCATCCAAGTATACCACTACAATTGAGTTGGTGAATGGCCTCAAGATGTCATCCATTAGCCTCATGAAGGTTGCAGGAGCATTCGTCAATCTGAAAGGCGTAACCAACCATTCGAAGAGGCCCTCCTTGGCTTTGAAGGCAGTCTTCCACACATCAGAGGGTTCGATTGGTACCTGGTGATATCCTGACTTCAGATCGATCTTGCTGAAATATTTTGCCCCCTTTAGTTGGTCCAAGAGGTCATCAATCCGCGGGATCGGGTACCTATTACCGACAGTGATCTTGTTCAGCGCCCGATAGTCAATACAAAGTCTCCAAGTCCCATCCTTCTTTAGTACCAACACGATCGAGCTCCCACAAGGTGATGAAGTCGGACAGATGTGACCTTTTTGCAACAGCTCCTGAATCTGCCTCTTGATTTCATCGTTCTCCAGAACGGAGCACCGATAAATTGGTCCATTGGTTAGTGACGCACCGGGGGTCAGATCGATGGAGTGCTTGACTTGACAGTGCAGAGGAACCCCTGCGGGGGAGGTGAAGATGTCCTTGTACTCCTTCACGACCTTGTCCATCTGTAGCTGTTGTGTGGAGGGGTCTTGTCTGGAGGTCATGGCTACTATCTTCTTCTTTCCTTGCGGGCGTATCATCAGGAAAACAAATTTCCCAGTCTTGGAAATGAGCTTACTGCATTGTTTTGGAGTAATCAAAGAGATGGCGGTAGACGGTGCTACCTCTGGTATCCTGTACAAATAATTTCCCAATGTAACAATAACAACACGGAGCCTTGATTCATACACAACATGTCGCTTCCACAAGTATGGTTGTCCTAATAATACATCACAAACTTCAAGGGGAGCAATGTCACACAATACCTCATCCGTGAAGGGCTTGATGTTGTACTGAAGGCGACACTGCTGGCTCACGCGAAGATCCCGTCCTTGGTGAAGCCACCCGATGGTGTATGGTTGTGGATGTGCTGTGGTTGGCAAGCCCAACCGCTTCACGACCTCTTCCGAAATGAGGTTCTTTTGGCTCCCGCTATCGACAATGAACTGTAGCGGGGAGCCCTTTACCCACATCTTGGAGTGGAAGAGACGCTCCTCCTCTTCTGGATCTTCGGGTTCATTTTTCTGGATCTTTGCGGTAGCAACAGCGGCGTTGGGATCCGCGTCAATGATTGGCTTCCCTTTGTCATCACCCTTGTCAAGTTCTGACTCAGAGTCGGAACATGCATCTGATTCTGGAACCTTTAGTTCAGCCACCAGTGACGGCTTGGCTCGACACTCACTGGTGTTGTGAGTGGAGCTCTTATGGAACTCACACCATTTTCCCGTGTCCTTTTTCATCTTCGCGGTGCTGTTCTTTGCCTGCAGCTTTGGCGGGTTGTCTTGGGCTACCCCGCCTTGGCTTTGTCCTTTGTTCTGTGTTTTAGGGGCACCTTTCCCTTGCTTCAGATTCGCAGATCCAAAGTCTCGCTTCTTTTGTTTAAACTTCTGCTCGACCTTGATGGCATATCGGTACGTTGTGCCGAGCGAGGAGATGTTCAGGAATTGTATTTCTTCCTGGATGTACTTGTGCAGGCAGTCGCGGTATTTGAGTATCAAATGCTGCTCTGTATCCTTGATACCCAACTTTGTGCGAAGGGTATGGAAAAGATTGGTGAACTCCGGCACATCTTGGTGCCTTCCCTGCCGCAACGTTGTTCGTTTTATGTATTCATCCTCATAGCTTCCGACAGGGTAGTACTGCTCCTTGATGGCATCCCGGAATGAATTCCAGGTGGGTGCAGCTGAAAATAGTGAGCCAGTATTTTCATCCTTCTGCTCGCAGTAGGTTTCCCACCAGTCCTTGACGTGGGGGGCTGCTTTGAGAAGAGCGAAAACAATCTTTTCCTGACTTGAAAATTCATGAACAGAAAAATAACCCTCCAGCAGATTTAACCATTTATCTACAGCATCTGCGTCTATCTGACCCTCAAATATGGGGATTTCAAAATTAACTTGTACCTTAAAGGGCGTGGCATTTCCAGAGTAGCTGCTGGAAGTCGATGCGTCGCTTCCGGGTAGCCGCTGAAGGATTTGGGAAAAACTGTCCATCATCACGTTCCGTTGTCGCTCAAGGGCTTCTTCGAGCAAGATTTTGATAGGATCTCCTGCCCCCTTGTCTTTTATCTCATCAGCGATAGGAGGCCGTCGAGATCTGCGACGCTGCTCTCGCAAAGGTTCGACCAGTTCAAGCCCTAACTCCTTATATCCCGACCTCGTTGGGGACATGCAAAGAAAAACAGAGAAAAAGCAGACCGCTCTGATGGATTCCCAAGGTCGACTAGGGGTAGGCAGCGGGGTATAGAGGCCTTGCTTCTTGATGTTTGGTTTGGCAATGGCACAAGCAGTACATGATCTGATGTATTTCCCGACATCTTGTCGAAGATTTGGCCAATAGAAATACTTTCGCAGTACTGCCACCGTTTTGTCGACCCCAAAATGCCCAACAGCCCGACTCTAGTGTGCTTCCCAAATCATCTTGGCATGCTCGCTTAAATGAACACAAAGGTGACCCAGGTGGCATAACAGGGCATCTTGGAGATGAAAATCTGGAACATGCCGACCCCCCAAGAGTGTCTGGTATGTGTGGCCAAATTCTGGGTCGCTTTTGTAGAGAAGTGGCCAATCAGAAGTCTCGTGCCCACAAGAGTTGAGCACGGTGGTTAACACCATGATTGGTGGTCCACTGAGGCAATCTGCAACATTATTGGTGTTGCCCTTCTTATACTTGATATTCAAATGGAACTGTTGCAGATATGTAGACCACTTCTGATGGCGATCATTCTGCAATTTCCCTTGGGTCTATATGAACTACAGGGGTCGGTGGTCTGTGTGGATGACCGTTTCCTTCCCCAAAATGTAATGCTTCCATTGTCGGCAGGCCTGCACAATGGAATACATCTCTTTATCATAAGTGGGATACCTCCGGAATGTGTCTGAAAGTGTTTCACTGTGATATGCCACTGGATGCCCGTGTTGAGTAAGGACTGCCCCAATAGCATAGTCAGAGGCATCTGTCTCGACCTCAAATGGTTGTTGTAAATCTGGTAATGCGAGCACCAGTGCCGTGCAGAGGCGATCTTTCAACTGTCTGAATGCCTTCTGTTGAGATGCACACCAGAATAATTTCGCTTTCGCTCCCCCCTTGGTGACTTGACTCAAGGGACAAGTGATATGAGAAAATCCCAACACGAACTTGTGGTAGAAGTTGGCAAGACCTAGAAAGCTGCGGAGCTCCGTCAAAGTGGTTGGAGATGGCCAATCCTGAATGACTTGGATCTTGGCCAGATCTACATGCACCCCCTGTTCATCAATAATGTATCCCAGATACTGAACCTGGGTCATGCCAAAAGTGCATTTCTCCAAATTGGCACATAGCTTCTGTTGCCGCAGTGTTTTAAGAACCTGTCAGATGTGGTGGAGGTGCTCTTCCCAACTCTGGCTGAAGATCAGAATGTCATCCAAGTATACCACTGCAATTGAGTTGGTGAATGGCCTCAAGATGTCATCCATTAGCCTCATGAAGGTTGCAGGAGCATTCGTCAATCTGAAAGGCATAACCAACCATTCGAAGAGGCCCTCCTTGGCTTTGAAGGCAGTCTTCCACACATCAGAGGGTTCGATTGGTACCTGGTGATATCCTGACTTCAGATCGATCTTGCTGAAATATTTTGCCCCCTTTAGTTGGTCCAAGAGGTCATCAATCCGCGGGATCGGGTACCTATTACGGATAGTGATCTTGTTCAGCGCCCGATAGTCAATACAGAGTCTCCAAGTCCCATCCTTCTTCTTTACCAACACGATCGGGCTCCCACGAGGTGATGAACTCGGATGGATGTAACCTTTTTGCAAAAGCTCCTGAATCTGCCTCTTGATTTCATCGTTCTCCAGAATGGAGCGCCGATAAATTGGTCCATTGGGTAGCGGCGCACCGGGGGTCAGATCGATGGAGTGCTTGACTTGACAGTGCAGAGGAACCCCTGCGAGGGAGGTGAAGATGTCCTTGTACTCCTTCACGACCTTCTCCATCTGTAGCTGTCGTGCGAAGGGGTCTTGTCTGGAGGCCATGGCTACTATCTTCTTCTTTCCTTGCGGGCGTATCATCAGGAAAACAAATTTCCCAGTCTTGGAAATGAGCTTACTGCATTGTTTTGCAGTAATCAAAGAGATGGCAGTAGGCGGTGCTACCTCTGGTATCCTGTACAACTTATTTCCCAATGTAACAATAACAGCATGGGTCTTGATTCATACACAGCATGTCACTTCCACAAGTATGGTTGTCCTAATAATACATCACAAACTTCAAGGGGAGCAATGTCACACAATACCTCATCCGTGAAGGGCTTGATGTTGTACTGAAGGCCACACTGCTGGCTCACGCGAAGATCCCGTCCTTGGTGAAGCCACCCGATGGTGTATGGTTGTGGATGTGCTATGGTTGGAAAGCCCAACCGCTTCACGAACTCTGCCGAAATGAGGTTCTTTTGGCTCCCGCTATTGACAATGAACTGTAGCGGGGAGCCCTTTACCCACATCTTGGAGTGGAAGAGACGCTCCTCCTCTTCTGGATCTTCGGGTTCATTTTTCTGGATCTTTGCGGTAGCAACAGCGGCATTGGGATCTGCGTCAATGATCTGCTTCCCTTTGTCATCCCCCTTGTCGGGTTCTGACTTAGAGTCGGAACATGCATCTGATTCTGGAACCTTTAGTTCAGCCACCACTGACTGCTTGGCTCGACACTCACTGGTGTTGTGAGTGGAGCTCTTATGGAACTCACACCATTTTCCCGTGTCCTTTTTCGTCTTCGCGGTGATGTTCTTTGCTTGCAGCTTTGGCGGGTTGTCTTGGGCTGCCCCGCCTTGGCTTTGTCCTTTGTTCTTTGTTTTAGGGGCACCTTTCCCTTGCTTCAGATTCGCAGATCCAAAGTCTCGCTTCTTTTGTTTAAACTTCTGCTCGACCTTGACGGCATATCTGTATGTTGTGCCGAGTGAGGAGATGTTCAAGAATTGTATTTCTTCTTGGATGTACTTGTGCAGGCAACCGCGGTATTTGAGTATCAAATGCTGCTCTGTATCCTTGATACCTAACTTTGTGCGAAGGGTATGGAAAAGATTGGTGAACTCCGGCACATCTTGGTCCCTTCCCTGCCGCAACGTGGTCCATTTTATGTATTCATCCTCATAGCTTCCGACAGGGTAGTACTGCTCCTTGATGGCATCCCGGAATGAATTCCAGGTGGGTGCAGCTGAAAATAGTGAGCCAGTATTTTCATCCTTCTGCTCGCAGTAGGTTTCCTACCAGTCCTTGACGTTGGGGGCTGCTTTGAGAAGAGCGAAAAGAATCTTTTCCCGACTTGAAAATTCATGAACAGAAAAATAACCCTCCAGCAGATTTAACCATTTATCTACAACATCTGCGTCTATCTGACCCTCAAATATGGGGATTTCAAAATTAAATTGTACCTTAAAGGGCGTGGCATTTCCAGAGTAGCTGATGGAAGCCGATGCGTCGCTTCTGGGTAGCCGCTGAAGGATTTGGGCAAAACTGTCCATCATCGCGTTCCGTTGTTGCTCGAGGGCTTCTTCGAGCAAGATTTTGATAGGATCTCCTGCTCCCTCGTCTTTCTTCTCATCCGCGATAGGAGGCCGTCGAGATCTGCGAGGCTGGTCTCGCAAAGGTTCGACGAGTTCAAGCCCTAACTCCTTATATCCCGACCTCGTTGGGGACATGCAAAGAAAAACAGAGAAAAAGCAGACCACTCTGATGGATTCCCAAGGTCGACTAGGGGTAGGCAGCGGGGTATAGAGGCCTTGCTTCTTGATGGTTGGTTTGGCAATGGCACAAGCAGTACATGATCTGATGTATTTCCCGACATCTTGTCAAAGATTTGGCAATAGAAATACTTTCGTAGTACTGCCACCGTTTTGTCGACCCCGAAATGCCCAACAACCCGACTCTAGTGTGCTTCCCAAATCATCTTGGCACGCTTGCTTGAAGGAACACAAAGGTGACCCAGGTGGCATAACAGGGCATCTTGGAGATGAAAATCTGAACATGCCGACCCCCCAAGAGTGTCTGGTATGTGTGGCCAAATTCTGGGTCGCTTTTGTAGAGAAGTGGCCAATCAGAAGTCTCGTGCCCACAAGAGTTGAGCACGGTGGTTAACGCCATGATTGGTGGTCGACTGAGGCAATCTGCAACATTATTGGTGCTGCCCTTCTTATACTTGATATTCAAATGGAACTGTTGCAGATATGTAGACCACTTCTGATGGCGATCATTCTGCAATTTCCCTTGGGTCTGTATGAACTGCAGGGGTCGGTGGTCTGCGTGGATGACCGTTTCCTTCCCCAAAATGTAATGCTTCCATTATCGGCAGACCTGCACAATGGAATACATCTCTTTATCATAAGTGGGATACTTCCGGACTGTGTCTGAAAGTGTTTCACTGTGATATGCCACTGGATGCCCATGTTGAGTAAGGACTACCCCAATAGCATAGTCAGAGGCATCTATCTCGACCTCAAATGGTTGTTGTAAATCTGGCAACGCGAGCACCGGTGCCGTACAGAGGCGATCTTTCAACTCTCTGAATGCCTTCTGTTGAGATGCAGACTAGAAGAATTTCGATTTCACTCCTCCCTTGGTGACTTGACTCAAGGGCCAAGTGATATGAGAAAACCACAACACGAACCTGTGGTAGAAGTTGGCAAGACCTAGAAAGCTGCGGAGCTATGTCAAAGTGTTTGGAGATGGCCAATCCCGAATGACTTGGATCTTGGCCGAATCTACATGCACCCCGTGTTCATTCATAATGTATCCTAGATACTGAACTTGGGTCATGCCAAAAGTGCATTTCTCCAAATTGGCACATAGCTTTTGTTGCCGCAGTGTTTGAAGAACCTGTCGGATGTGGTGGAGGTGCTCTTCCCAACTCTGGCTGAAGATCAGAATGTCATCCAAGTATACCACTACAATTGAGTTGGTGAATGGCCTCAAGATGTCATCCATTAGCCTCATGAAGGTTGCAGGAGCATTCGTCAATCCAAAAGGCGTAACCAACCATTTGAAGAGGCCCTCCTTGGCTTTGAAGGCAGTCTTCCACACATCAGAGGGTTCGATTGGTACTTGGTGATATCCTGACTTTAGATCGATCTTGCTGAAATATTTTGCCCCCTTTAGTTGGTCCAAGAGGTCATCAATCCGCGGGATCGGGTACCTATTACGGACAGTGTTCTTGTTCAGCGCCCGATAGTCAATACAGAGTCTCCAAGTCCCATCCTTCTTCTTTACCAACACGATCAGGCTCCCACAAGGTGATGAACTCGGACGGATGTGACCTTTTTGCAATAGCTCCTGAATCTGCCTCTTGATTTCATCGTTCTCCAGAATGGAGCGCCGATAAATTGGTCCATTGGGTAGCGGCGCACCGGGGGTCAGATCGATGGAGTGCTTGACTTGACAGTGCAGAGGAACCCCTGCGGGGGAGGTGAAGATGTACTTGTACTACTTCACGACCTTATCCATCTGTAGCTGTCGTGCGGAGGGGTCTTGTCTGGAGGCCATGGCTACTATCTTCTTCTTTCCTTGCGGGCGTATCATCATGAAAACAAATTTTCTAGTCTTGGAAATGAGCTTACTGCATTGTTTTGGAGTAATCAAAGAGATGGTGGTAGGCGGTGCTACCTCTGGTATCCTGTACAACTTATTTCCCAATGTAACAATAATAGCACGGGGCCTTGATTCATACACAGCATGTCGCTTCCACAAGTATGGTTGTCCTAATAATACATCACAAACTTCAAGGGGAGCAATGTCACACAATACCTCATCTGTGAAGGGCTTGATGTTGTACTGAAGGCGACACTGCTAGCTCACGCGAAGATCCCGTCCTTGGTGAAGCCACCCGATGGTGTATGGTTGTGGATGTGCTATGGTCGGCAAGCCCAACCGCTTGACGACCTCTGCTGGAATGAGGTTCTTTTGGCTCCCGCTATCGACAATGAACTGTAGCGAGGAGCCCTTTACCCACATCTTGGAGTGGAAGAGATGCTCCTCCTCTTCTGGATCTTCGGGTTCATTTTTCTGGATCTTTGCGGTAGCAACAGCGACGTTGGGATCCGTGTCAATGATCTGCTTCCCTTTGTCATCCCCCTTGTTGGGTTCTGACTCAGAGTCGGAACATGCATCTGATTCTGGAACCTTTAGTTTAGCCACCAGTGACTGCTTGGCTCGACACTCACTGGTGTTGTGAGTGGAGCTCTTATGGAACTCACAACATTTTCCGGTGTCCTTTTTCGTCTTCGCGGTGCTATTCTTTGCCTGCAGCTTTGGCGGGTTGTCTTGGGCTGCCTCGCCTTGGCTTTGTCCTTTGTTCTGTGTTTTAGGGGCACCTTTCCCTTGCTTCAAATTCGCAGATCCAAACTCTCGCTTCTTTTTTTTAAACTTCTGCTCGACTTTGACGGCATATCGGTACTCTGTGCCGAGCGAGGAGATGTTCAGGAATTGTATTTCTTCATGGATGTACTTGTGCAGGCAGCCGCGGTATTTGAGTATCAAACGCTGCTCCGTATCCTTGATACCCAACTTTGTGCGAAGGGTATGGAAAAGATTGGTGAACTCCGGCACATCTTGGTCCCTTCCCTGCTGCAACGTGGTCCATTTTATGTATTCATCCTCATAACTTCCGACAGGGTAGTACTGCTCCTTGATGGCATCCCGGAATGAATTCCAGGTGGGTGCAGCTGAAAATAGTGTGCCAGTATTTTCATCCTTCTGCTCGCAGTAGGTTTCCCACCAATCCTTGACGTGGGGGGCTGCTTTGAGAAGAGCGAAAACAATCTTTTCCCGACTTGAAAATTCATGAACAGAAAAATAACCCTCCAGCAGATTTAACCATTTATCTATAGCATCTGCGTCTATCTGACCCTCAAATATGGGGATTTCAAAATTAACGTGTACCTTAAAGGGTGTGACATTTCCAGAGTAGCTGCTGGAAGCCGATGCGTCGCTTCTGGGTAGCCGCTGAAGGATTTGGGAAAAACTGTCCATCATCTCGTTCCGTTGTCGCTCGAGGACTTCTTCGAGGAAGATTTTGATAGGATCTCCTGCCCCCTCGTCTTTCTTCTCATTCGCCATAGGGGGCCGTCGGGATCTACGTGGCTGGTCTCGCAAAGGTTCGACTAGTTCAAGTCCTAACTCCTTATATCCCGACCTCGTTGGGGACATGCAAAGAAAAACAAAGAAAAAGCAGACCGCTCTGATACCACTGATCTAGATTTAAATAGGAACGCAATAAAATATAGAGATAACCATAAAGACAGATATGCAGCGGAAATAATACTTCATTTCATTAATGGAAAATACTGATATATGCTTACAAATATAAATAGAAATAACCCAGCTAGGGCGATGGTAGCTTATCTCTGAGAAGAGATGTGTCGGCTACATGCCTCTGAACTGTTCCGAACTATCTTTACAATGAGGCTCGAAGGCCTATTTATTATTGAGAGACAATGGAAAGCCCTTCACATTCCAAAACCTAACCCTAGAATATGAAACGCCAAATTGTGGGCCCCGTTTTGGGGTGAGTTGGACAGCCAACTTCCCGAGGTCGCGAATTGTTCGTATTATCTCTGTTTGACGTGCATGATAGCCCGTTGGAAATATCTCTCCGAGGACTACGATGGAAAAGACAATTTTTATCAAAAAAATCGTTGGCGGTAGATTTCCCAAAAAACGTCGTTTAGGGCCTCAAAACGGCTCCCGAAGTTCAGGACCCAAAAAACTACTAAAAATAATAATTTGTGCTACAATTAAGGAAACTGAAAATGCTGAGAGAAACAATGGTGGGGGTCTAGGTGGACTTGGCAGGTGGCCACCAAGATTCACTTGGATCAACCAGTGTATACATCTGTAAATATTTATTCATGATTTGCAATTATTCCAAGCTTGAGTTATACCCAAATCATAATATTTACAGAACATTACATGGGTCAGTATACAGATCTAGAATAAGCATGATCAAACCATATAGAGATGATTCATTCCATGCCATTATATCCCAATCTATCCTTAGATATTGTTCTCCATCAACCATTGAGATTCCTCCTTAGCTTAGATCAAGCAAAGCATAATGAACCCTTAACCTGCATACTAGATCTCATACTTCATTAGATACTCAAGATTTTCTGAATGCCTTTGCCTAATGATCTTCTTCTCCTTTTATAGTCTTAGGCCTTACTCAATACCATGGTCCAAAACCATTTAGAACCAATACTAGGGACCCAATACCTGGGTTCAACACTTCGGATGCAATACCAAGGACCAAATACCAAAATACCATGGACCAAATACCACGGACCCAAAACTTAGTTTTTCGACATGTACACGCCTTTCCTTGCATGAAAGTGTGTGTGTACGATATACGCACCTTTGTATATAGTGATCCTGTGTGTATACACTACTCGGTATATAGCGAACCTGCGTATATATGCGACTTGGTATATAGTGAACCTGCGTATGTACACGACTTGGTATATAGTGAACATGGGTATGTACGCGACTTGGTATGTAGTGAACCTGCGTATATACTTTTATTTCTTTATTCTTTGTAGTCTGATCATCAATTCTTTGCTGCTGACCTGTTGCACTATGATCTGTCATCTGTGTGAGTTTCCATCAAGGATAACACTTGTATCATAATGCCAACAGACTATTTATAGAATTATTGAATTGAGGCTTCTGTGATCCATAATAGTTGTAAGCAGAACTTCGGCGAAAATCACATGAGGAAAGACCTTTGTCGACGCGTTTCGAACCAACTAGTGTGGTTCATCCTCAGGACAAGTTGAAGAAACAGATCCAGCTATGCAAGTTAAATAGTATGAGAAGAGACCCCCAACAGCTATCTTGCCCAACGGCTAAAACAGATCCAGCTATGCAAGTTAAATATAATTGACTGCATTCTTACTATTCACATTTTTTATCATTCAACACTGTTCAATTGTCACTTTGCATTCAAAAATTTTATTTCATCATTTTTCATTGATCAAGTTATTGATAGTCTTTATCATATCAACAAACTGAGGTAATTGATCGAATTTAAAATTAAAATGCCCATATTAATATTAGATATATTTAGTATATTATTTTAAATGCTCAAAATAATTATATGTTCAAAACTTTGTGTGTGACCATGCACGACTGAAACCAGGTTAGATCCATTTTAACCTTGAATCTACTAAGCACCGAGAGGGATTAAATCTCTGTCACTGCAAACATTTCCCACGTGGGTTTCACCAGGGGAGCAATACCATACCACGTGCCTTCATATTGGGGGATATATATTGAGGAAAAAATGACATAAATATTGAACATATAATAGGGGTAAAGGGTTTTTATAATGGCAGATACAAAAAATGGAGTTGAAAGTCAATGAAAAAATATAAAAATGTATAAATAATATTAATGAAAAAATGGATACCTACAATATCTAGTGAAATTAGGAGTTTTTAAACTAGGAAGATGCATTGGGTTTGTATTGGTAGGGGGTGAAATAATGTGACTTTTCGAGGTATTTTTCAATGTATAGTCTAATTAAAGCTATTGTTCAGTATGCTACAAATGCATGTGATATGTCAAAGGTTTTTTGAGTGAAGCCATTGTAACCCTTCCTCAAATTTTACACTCAAAAACACAAATTTGCGCCTAAAAAAATTGATCTCTCTTAATACTTAATAAATTAAAGCTTAAAATAAATCTAAACTAGTATATAAAAATAATTATACATTTTAGATATATAAAAATTTAACAATTAAATTAAATATACATATACATAGCTATTCATTATTTTAAATAATGTATGTAACTAAAGCAATCATCATCCAAAGACATAATACACTTTTAAAAATGTATGAAGTTTACAAAGACATAATACACTTTTAAAAATGTATGAAGTTTACTTAAAGGATAGTATGTTCAGTAATAGTACACTATGGAACAATATATGTTGTTATAGATTTATATTCCCACTGGATATGGAGCAAATTAAAGTTTACACCTGGTTGTAATCATGTATATCACCACCAAGCAACCGAATGCTCAATTTTTTAACTGAGTTGTGTCAGAAGTTTTTGAAATCGTGTTCTAATTGGATTTTTCAACGTATCATCATGTCAAAGCTAAATCCAAAATAAATGTTTTATTCCGGGAAAAATATGTGAATTTTATACGGTAGATGTAATAAATGTTTTTATTAAAAAAATATATGAATTTTTTATCATTCAGTTAGATATTTTACGATTATACATAAATTTTTTAGATTTTTTAAAATTTATTATATATATATATATATATATATATATATATATATATATATATAAATTAGTTAAATTTAGATATTTACAATTTTGTTATCATAAATTTTAAATTTTTAATCATCTTACGCAATTTGTCTTTTTATATTATAAACAAATAAAAAAGGAATAGAAAATTTTTTGAGTCAATATTTTGCTCTCAAGATAATGTCCAATAAGCCCGAAAATGAGTTTTAAAAGTTTTATTTAATTTCAAAGGCTTTTGTTTTAATTTCTATTATGACCTATTTTTTTCACAAAACTTTGTAATTTCACACATATTCAATATGACCTATTTTTTTTCACAAAAACTTTGTAATTTCACACATATTCAACATGTCAGTCAAAGAGTCTATGTATATGACTTGTGAGGTGATTTAGGTATTACAAATTAGGATAATACTGAGGGGTGAATTAGTATTATATCATTTTTCTCAACCATTAAGATTATTTATATTATTATTGATCCATTACATAACAACACTATAAATCAAACAATATACACATATGAAACATAAATATTTATGTGGAAACCCATAAAGGGAGAAAACCACAAATATTCTTCTTGTTCTTAATGTAAATGCAAGCTCTAATTTGTTGTTACGTAAACTTACTGACACCAACCAAAAGGAGGCACCCATCCCCTTATTTGCAAACACCCACTTATTGCAAACACCAACTCCCATTGTTAGCAAGCATAAATTTGCTGGAGGAACCAACTCCCTGATCTTTACAGGAACCAACCTTAAGGAAGCACCAACTCCCTGAAGTTTACATACACCAACCTGAAGGAAGCACCGACTCCCTGATGCACCAACCTATATTTCTTAGAAGATCCCTCTTTCATCTATTTTCAAGCTTCGACCCATAGAGACATTCTTTTCATTTTAAATTTTAGACTTACACTACTCCATTTCTTCAGCTCCCACCCAACTAGATGTTCAACTATAATACATACATGCTTAAACCAATAACTTAGATCTGCATTTGCCTTTGCAACTTTTTTTCTCAGCCTCCAGTGTTATTCACTGAATTATTCTCTCATATGCATAGACCCACATTACTACACTCATATAGATGTTGAACATGTGAGTAGTTGTCATTGATGTCAACTAATGTCAAGTTAGGGGGAGCTTATTGACGTTTTCATGCATGAGGCTTATGCTATTATTGATGTCTTGGTTTTTTCTATTAATAGTCTGTTAAGCCTATGATTCCTTAGTTATTGTTAAGTAGCCTATCTTTGAAGAAATTTTGTTTGTAGGTGACTTGCTCAAAATAACATGAAAAGTGTTTGGTTAGATACCTCTCTCAAAGAGCTTTACAATGATATATGTCATTTGACATAACTCCCAAGGGATGAGGAGAAAACTCAATTTGAAGTGTTGTAGTTCAAGTAAGGTTCCAATTGATCATTGTTCTAGCATGGCCCCCCCATCACACTAACACCAAATTTGAAATAAGCTCAAGAGGAAGTGCAAAGGCTAGCGAGTGGTGGAGTGGTCAATAGTCGGTCCTAGCTCCTGATCACATGGAGCTAGGCTATGGCACCCAAGCGCTTATCAAACCACTTGGTCCATTCTATGTGCAAACAATAGCCATGGGCAGGAAGCATCAACCCTCGGTCACAAAGTGCTTGGCTTAAGCATCCATTGCGAAATCAAAATAATGTGTACAAAAAGCACAAACAACTAGCAGTAAGTGGCACAATGTGACAATACAAGTGGCATGCACTTGTGGTCAAAAGGGAAAATGTGGAGACAACTAGCAAGTACATGTGTACACGATGACACATGACACTCTATAGACATCTAAAGTTTAAATATTTTTATTATTATGTACTACATGAACATTTAATAACAAATTGTAAAAAAAAATTAACATAATTGAATATAAGATTATAACCACACTTAAGGTACTACAATGGACCATAGCTCTATTATGAAATGTTATGGGTTATAAGATTAAGATTCAAATCTCTTAAATTAACTTGTTTCCATAAAAGGAGTATACTTACACACGTAAAAAGAGGTATAATGATAATTGTTCGCCCTTAATTTCAAAATTTGATTTCATAGTTCCTTCCATTGCTTACAATACTGTAAAAACCTATCAAAGCATTCTAAAGTAAACAGAAATAAAAATTAACTTAGACGTGAAAATAGAATAGTGAATCTTCTACGTAGGATTCCGTAGGATCCTGGAATATTCTGGGAATCTGCAATCGACTTAAAAATGGCCGTATTAGGCTAGCTGCAACTTTTGGTTTATTTAAGTTTTTTAGTCTAAACTATCTATACCTGAAAACTACTTCAATAAAAAAAACCAACATAATAATTAATCTAAGTTTACACATACCCAATATTAGGCTAGCTGCAACTTTTAAAGTTCTATATTAGAGGATTGCTATTTTTTACGTTTTCTCTCATTAAAAAAAACAGAATAATTAATCGTGATTAAGCTAAGTTTACAGATACCCAGAATTAAGCTAGCTGCAACTTTTAGAGGATTGATATTTTTTATTCATGATTTTGCCAAAGCTTTTTAATTAATTTGGGATGGACAAAGAGATATTAAACAATTCACGTGGTTTAGAATATTTTTGAAATCTGCAACCAAGGTAAAAATAAAAATGGCTAAATTTTTCTTATTCTAAAAACTGGAATACAAATTTTAATAGTAGAAGCCATAACTGTTCGGTTTAAATTCACACAGTGCTCGACAGTGTAAAAGGAAATGCCGATGTTTCTTTAATTATCTCAATGATAGTTTTAATTATCTCAATGTTTCTTGGACAGGCACTCAAGTTTCAGTATTTATAAAATTTATTAATGAAATGATAAGAGAATTAATATTTCAAAGAGAGTTACATATTTCAAACAATGAATTCAGTTTAGGATCATAGGTCCTCGCTTTGAAGTGCAAAGTGTCTTCCCTATGTCTCTCCTCCATTGAATTTTGACCAGATTTGGTTGCTATGCGAAAACCTAGCCTCTTTGAATTATCGTCGTTCAAGCATTTTCATTTTCAGCGCATTTTTCATAGTGTGGTAATCATTGTGTTTGACATTTGTTTGGAATTTGTCAATTTTATTTTTTTTAAGTGTGATTATGCTGGTGGATGGTGTGGATTATTGGCTATTATTTAAATTATTTATATATATATATTTATGGGTAGTTTTTAGAAATTGATTATTAGGAAAATAGAGTGTTGAGAATTAACACAAAGGACAAAATCATTTTATTTTTATTTATCTTACAAAGTTGATATATATAGAAATATAAATCACTGATTTTCACAAATTTAGATCTTAAGAAAGTGGATATAGACTTGGACATGACACAATTACAACTCATACACATAGGAAATAACCACTTCTAGAATAATACTTAGGAATTCTCTCTAACAACCTATCATACAAATAACACACATGACATACATGGAAACATTACTTCCAATAGTGACTAGATTTAGTTGGTTTGAGAGATATTCTCCAACTGGGGTTGAGATGTTCACTTAACGGATAGATTGTGTCATCAAAATAGTTTGTATATCATAAGACATCATTACTATATTTATATGCATAATACTACATAGACTTAATAATCCATTTAACCACAAATTTGGTGTGTAATAATGTCTAGCCTCCAAATTTTCTAACATGTTATCAAACCATAAGTGTCATATAAAGTTTAGTTGATGTCATAGAAGACATAGTCAAATATGTCATGTATATACGTTATTATTGAGGAATGAAAAAGTATATGCATATGTGTTAAAGGAAGTGTATGATCAATTGTATCCACCTCAAAGTTTTGGTCCAAGTTGTATAAGTCTATCATAGGAAAATTGAAATTTGATTTCCTCTAATGTTCAATCCTACATACATTAGTGTGGTAGTATATGTAATCATGCAATATATAACCTTCTTATGCAGAGAAAGGATGTGGCACCAAATTGTGGAATGAACTACTAGGTAGGTACAAGGGTGGCAAGTGTACTCATATGCTAGCTTGTTGTGGAATCATAAAAGTTAAACCTTTGATTAAGAGGGAAATGTGAGATGGGGTAATCTAAAAAATGTGAGAAGGTAGGAATAAAGTGATTAAGAGAGATTTTAACATGTTAATGAATCCTATAGGTGAAAATGATTTATAAAGGACTAGCGTGTATAGTAGATGGCACCAATTTATCTTGATAGATGGATTCTTTTTATATGAATGTCTATAGTTTAATGATATTTAATGATCGAGGTATGAGATGAATTTTTTTTGGATGGACCATATATATAACTTTCACTTAACCCCAAGGGTTCGCTCAATTGGTTGAGTTCCCATCGTTAAAGCACCTTTCTAATGGGAGGTCACGCTGTCAACTCTCTTTGATGCTATTGGGGTTAGGATCTATAATGAACCACATGAAGTGATCCCTTCAAGTGGATTTGCTCAAATAGATTCCTTGGATGTAGCGGCCATCCCTTCAAATAGATTTTCTCAAATAAATTTGTTGGATGCAGTGAGCATCGATCTCTAGTATTCGTGAAAAGAAAAACTCAAAAAATCACTAAAAACTTCCACGGGTCTTTTAAATATAATTATATTTATAAATTATTAAAATTATTAATTAAAATTCATTTTAGAAAAGAAAAATCAATAAATTTGAAAAATTAAAATTAAAATTAATTATTAAATTGGTTTTTATAATATTGGAAATGAGTTATTATGTTATATTTTTTTAATGAAAAAATTAATACTTAATTTTGTCATATTATTAATGTAGTTATAAAAATTAAATTGTTGGTAAATATTAATATATATCAATTTATGATAGATATCAAAATATTAATTTCATGATATATGTTAAAGATTTAAAAATATCATAAAAATTAATTAAATTATAATTTTTTTATATTGAAAGGCACTTTACAATTTAATATGGGAGATATATTGTCTTATTTCATTACATTAAAAACATAAAATAATACTTACACTAAAAATTTAAAAAATATTAATAACAATAAAAAATCTTTCAATATAAGTACGAAATATTAATAATAAAAAATATTTTTATGTCCATCTTAATCAACATAGTTTTATCAACTTTATATAGAAAGAAATAAAATAATTGAAAGTAAAAAAATTATAATTGTGTCCATAACTATTTCGAGCATGAGAGAGATTTGTAATTCACTAGCTACATTAAAACTCCATTATGAAGTAGTTGCATAATTCCTCTATTGTTCAAGATGGACTTGACATGTGGTATTTAAAAATAAAACATTAATAGTAAAAATATATCAGCTATAAGTAAAATAGTTTCTTATACTTTTATTTCTCATATAAAGAAGATGTGAAGAACTTAATTACAAAATTATTTAAATATCCATGTTAAATAATATTTCAGTATAGAGATTTGTTTGAAAAGCCATAAACAAAATATTTCAAAATCCATGTATATATGATATAGAGCAATTAAAAACTAAAAGACAAATCTTATACTTAAAACATTTTATGGATATATTACTCAAAATGAAATAAATTTATAATTCTTTTTTACTCGTGACACCTGGCATATATTTTAAAGTTAGTTTCCTATAATAATATTTTTTTAATTTTATATACTCTATAAATAATTATTTTTTCATATTTGTAAATACACCATTTTTATTATATATATATATATATATATATATAATTTTTAAAATTATTTATTTATTAAAATAAAGATATCTTTATAATAATTTATCAGCCTCAATTTTATTATTTGACATTTTCCTCATCTCATTTCTTATGGCAATGATTCTTTCATATTTTATTAATGCCTACAATAATCATTCTCTCACTTTCTGAATTTTGAATAACTCCGTATAAAATATATCGATGGAAGGATGAATACGGGCTTTAGCTAATAGACGAAGAGAGAGACATACGGGATTTAGCGAATAGAGGAAGAGAGCGACATAGGGGTTTTATGTAGTATGTTGACATTATAGATTACTAGGATGATTGGTTGGTTGGTTCATATATATATATATATATATATTTTGGAATAAGTTGTATATATAGAGGCCAGCTCCTGTTAATAATCATAAGTGTTAATGGTGCAGAACCTCTAATCGGATGGAATATTGATAAGGGTGAATAGAGGAGTAAAGTGCATTAAATGTACTTTACCGGGATTTGAAAAGCATGCATTAAACTATTAGCCTTAATTTTTTTCGAATTTAATAAATCTCACTCCTTTAAAATTTTATATTCATTTCTTCTCACTCAAAATTTATAATATAGGTATATAATTTGCTCTTTTATAGTAGAGGTTTTACATAACATTTTGTTTGAAAACATACTAATTTTGGCTTTGGTTCCATTAATTCTGGTATTTTATAAGTTTAAGATAAAAAAATGTTTAAAAGTTTAAGGAGACATATCAAAGTATTTGTGGGAAATTTTAAAGTTTAAGTTATTTTATTTTTTAAGTTATAAATTATGAAAGTTTAAATTTTTGTCTAGTTGTAAGTATTTTGGGTAAAACAATTATATATGATTTAATTAGAATTAAAGTAAGTACCAATGATTTCATTATATAGATGATATGCACATTAGTACATGTGGTTTACCACATAAATTTTCTATCTAGAAAGAGCTAACAATTAATAAGTTTTGGGAATTTTATAACGACTTTCTCTGGAACATGACAATTTGGTTAAATATATAACATTGCGGAGAACACACATGTAAAATACTAGAAGATGAATTTTTTTAATTCATAAGTGATAAAATTTTAGAGATACATAAGGAGAAACATCAACTAGCAAGATATTCTCCAAGTGAATGTTTTAATTTGTATGTTAACTGAAAATTATCATAACTTTTGACTCGGGTATCTAATTAAGGTGATCCAATAGTCATTGGAATGAGAAAACATAGAAGAATATACTAGGGAAATTATCATAACTATTTATCATCATTATTATTAGTAAATTGAGGTTGTGAGCGAAGGATTTGAGTTATATCTCAATTATGAATCAATAACAATATCTAGATTGATAAGAGATGGATATGAAGTTGAAATTGATCATATGAAATCATTTCATATTGTAAAGAAGGAAGCCTTAAGTCTCGCCTCTACAAAACATGTTTTGAAGAGATTGATGGTATACTAAGGATAAGGACAGCAAAGGCAACAAATGGAAAGAGTTTGAAAAGATATTCACTTATCGATGGAAAAATGATATAAAAATGAAGGAGATGCATAAAAGTTCAAGTTTAATCAAATGGTTCAAAAAAGGAAGTTTCCAAATTCTAGATGGTCGATGAAGAGCTAGAAGTAAATATCTTATAAGGAAATTCAATGATTTTTCCAATATGCAATCCCTTGGTAAATCACTCAAAAGAGGTTACGAACTTAAAGAAAGAAAATAGTATCAAAAGAAAGTTGTAAAAAAATTGAAAAAGAAGGATGAATAAATAAAAAGGTTACATAAGCATAATCAAGAAATTCTAAATGATGTTAAGAATGTGAAAAGACATTTAAAAGAGGTGAAATAAAAAATCATTAAGGAGGGAATAATTAAAAAAGAAAGTTGAAAAAAATAAAAAGGCTACATAATCATAATCAAGAACTTATTAATGATGTTAAGAATGTGAAAAGGCATTTACAAGAGGTAAAATCAAAGATCATCAATGAAGAAATAAGTAAAATTACTAAATAATCCTTAGATGTTGATAATATCAAAGAAGAAATGTACGAAATAATTGAAGAAGCACAAAATAAATTGAATGGAAATATCACCATTCAACTTTAGAAGGAAGAGGAAGACAAGATTCAATAAGGTCACTATAAAATAATTAAATAAGTCAAGCTCCAGCTTGAAAATGTTAAAGTCAAATATGATCAACTTATTTGAAATGGAATCTAGTATTAAATATGAATAAAGAAGTATGGTTGATTCCATTTTTCCTAAAAAGAAGATAGATAACATGGGTGTGCAAAATTAAGGAAAGCCATCACATATACAACTGTATTGACACCCTTATTACTAAATTTTTTTTTAAGAAATACAAGAAGATCAACATCAAGGAAAAAGAAGGAATAATGAATAATATTCATCTAATAGGGAATCACAAAGACATTATTCAATATGATAAATTATTATAAATCAGTAGCTACAACAAATTTGATAATTCATGACAACAACAAATGGAATTAAAGGAAATAAAATCATACAACAACAAGAAATCAAGGGTTAAGACCAAAGAATTTATTTTGGATGGATTGGTGGTCATCCATGGCAACAAGAAAGTAAGAATATAAGAAAATCCTATTTCTTGGTTTCATTACATGTAATATTCTTAATTACAAAGATTTGAGGACAATTTTGTTTTTTAAGGAGGCGACTATGATATGACCTTATTAGGGAATATATGGGGTTAAATATATATGTAATTGTGTTCAACATAATAAAGGGGCTACATGTGAAATATGTAAATAGGTATATCTAGAGATCATATAGTCATTATTAAAGAACATGTGGTTTGGATATTGTTGGCACGAAATAGCCATCAAGGAGAAAAGACCCTGGGTTCAAGCATAGAGGGCCAACAATGGTCCGGTGTAGTCTAGGAAAATGCCGAAATTTTCACCTTACCGAATCTCACCCGAGGCGTGCCGCGACCGAAAGTAAGAAATGTTCAGCATGGGGTCAAGGGAACACCAACTGAGGCATCATCCAATAACAAAAGTATATCCATATTACACACAAAATAGTGATACATCATAACAACGATTACATAAGAACTACTAAATACATGCATTTGGTGGAACATTTAAATTTTTTAGAAACTCATCATACCAGGGGATCCATACACATCATGATTTGCAACCAATCTAACTTTCTTTCTATTAACTTAACAATAAAATAGTACAACATGTCTTTGACATTCGCCACAAGAAACTACAAGGAATACCCAGATCAGATCCATGAGTTTGATCTCGACCTCAAGGGCCCAGTTCGCGGGGACTCTTGCATTCTGCTACTCGTCTACTGCAACCCGATCTCTACCGCTAGCTCCAACATCCTTGCCCGCTATCTCATTCACCGGCCATCCTCTCTTCTTTTCTGGCCCTCTACTTTTATATTCCTTTCTGCCGCCTGAACTAACAGTTCCTGCTCGGCTGCTCTTTCACCTTCCTGCCCACTTGGCTGCCTTTGTCTTCTGCTGCCACCTTGCCACAACTCTTGTGCAACTGCCTATTCTTGCCTTACTGTCCAGCTGACTCTTCCGCAAGCTAACCATCGTTGCCACCCTCTTCCTTCTCATCCTTCGGTCAACCAAAATTGGTCAAAACATTTTCAAAATTAAACGAAGGCCCCAATAGGCCCTGACCACAATCCTTTGACTCATCCCCGAGTCAATTCATTTCGACCTCGGTCGTTTCTATTGGTATTTCCATTGGTTCTACAGGTGGTGGTTGTATTGTCAACTGCGCTGGTTCTGCTGACGGCTGGTCCGGTGCTTATTTTTCCCCAGTGATTACTCGCGAAGTGGCATCTCCACTTTCCTGCCTCTGAGGGTCCCTCCTTCAAAACGAAGGCTCCAACTCCAAACAGTGGCCATGGTCTGCTTCCTGAACTCTCTATATCTTTGAAGGGTAGTGTCCCATTGGGCGAGAATTGTGTCAACATGTTGAGCAAATGCCTCGGCTGATTTCGACGTTAACTCTGTGGGTCGCTAGTTTTGCAGGCCACTCCATTATTTTCCGCTAGAGTTGCACACTTACTTCGGGGTTAGAACCTATATCCACACCAGTGGCTACATCTCTCTGATTACCTTCTTTTTCTTTTTGGACTCCTCCTCAATATGATAAACTTGGGCCTAAATGGCATCAATATGATTGTTGATCTGTTATAATTGGGCGGGGTCTGTATAGTCCTTTGTGCTGGCAAATAGGGCCTGTCTTTTCTCTCTCATTGGATAGACTGAGTGATTCTTCAGCACCAGGCTTCCTGGCCAGTCATGCACTTTGTTCATTAGAGCATAGTCGTTGGCAAGGGCATCTTCTAAGGCTTGTCTCTTTGCTTCTCCTTCGGCATATTTTCCCTCGATTGTTCTCATGTAGATCTCGACTGGGTCTGGCAGTCCAGATCTCACCATCTCCAGCTTCTTCTTCATGTCATTATTGGTAGCTACCAGGCTTGAGCATGCCACCTGAATGTGATTACAACATTTTACCAGTGTGCACTTCATGATGTATGCTGGCGCTTCTGTGTTTCCCTCAATGATTGCTAGCCAGAATGTCCAGAAACACGGCGTGATTTGATCAACCTAGGCTTGCAAATCAGAATTTTCTTATTGTAGGTGATCACAGTCTTTTGCTACTTCCTACAACTTCCTTGCTTGTCATTCATGTTCCTTGGCTAGATCCTCATGGATCCTTTCAGCTTTGTGTGCTGCTTATTGTATAAATGTAATAATTGGGCTGACAACTAGTGCTGGAGCGTGTCAGCCTACATTGTATTGGGTTCAGGGAATTGTTATTGAATGGGTAGGCTGCTGGCAATGGATTTTTCGGAGTGTGATGTAGGCAAATGAGGCTATTGTGACTGCGAAGTGAATTGTGGACTGGGTGGAATGATGCTAGGGTTTAGGACTATTATGAGCTTTACAGTGAAAGGTAGCATGTACGGTTCAATCCTTGCTCCCTATGGAATAACATCTAGGCTTCCCCCTTGTGATGGGTCTAACCTAAGAATTAGCGATGAAAGTGATGTTGGTTATGTTCCATTGGCAAGAGTGGTGCCCTTTGTCCACCGAGCTGACTGGACTTTCGGTTCCACAGTCGTCTTTCGTTGGCCTGCCAGGAGGGTCTCTGACAGGGTTGTGGAGGTGGAGGCTGTGTGCGGGGAAGATTCCCGTGACTGAGGTAAAGTGATGGAAATGGAGGGGACCTCTTCAACTATGGGAGCTATGGAGACTTAAATCTCGGTCTCTCCATTAAGGTCGACAATTGGGCCTGGTGCGACAGTTTTCGGCTTTTTGGCAACCAGAGTGTGAACAACTTGTTTTTTCTTTGGCTTGGGGACCGTTGGCTGGGAGGGAGCCTGGGCTACTCCGGTGGGGAGTTTCATGGCCAACGGGGTTGTTATAATAGGAGAAAACATGGTAGAGCCCTGAAATTGGGTAGGGTAATTGCTCTCACCTGATTCGAAACTGGCAATTGTTCGTTTGAGTTCGAACATCTTCTCCTCCATCTGAAGCACCATTGGTTGGATTTCATCATCGGCTGGCCACTTCCTACTACTCTCCGCCACATCTCCCCCTTGTGCCTATTGCTTCAAGGCTCCGAAAAGATAGTTTCATTTCCCGTCTGTGATTTCGCAAGCCACTCCCAACCATGATCCCACCTCTTTGTGCAACACTTCTGCCATTAGTACAAACCTTTGCGGCCTCATCTTAAACATCTCTGGGTGGACACACCATGGCCTTAGGTAGGTGTGTGCATGTGAGGCCCCGAACCAGAGCTCTTCTAAGAATTCATCTAGCAGAGTCTTTGGTATCCTCTTCATTAACCTTATGGTCACCAACATCTTCTTGTACCAATCCTTGAAAGCTATTTCATTTATTTCCTTTGTGTTGGGGTCTCTTGATGCCCTCCATGGGTCGTAATAGAGTGTCAGTGGTTGGCCTTCGATGATAGTCACCAATTCCCTCTCCTTCGGCGACCTCTACTTCCACATTGCCAATGACATCAAAATGTACCCAAACACGAAACTTGTAGCCCGCCTGTACACATCTTCACAAGCTTCGAATAACTCATTGAGAATAAAGGTGGACTAGTTCAATATTTCTCCCTGGCAACAATGTTCGACCACTGAAATGGTGTTTAACGTGCATTCATTCTTCATAAAGTGATGCATTGTTTTTCTTGCTATGAGGTAGAAGGCAAACCTGATGTTGACCTTGTTGATTATATCCAGCTTTGCTGCTCTCCAGCCCCACTCAGTCACATATCTGACATAGATATTATCCTTAGACTACTTCTTGGCTCTCTTAGCCCCTGTTTGGAATGCTTAACTAACTGTTTTCCCTCCCGCGAATAGCCCTGTTAGCTGACTAATATCCTCCACATGGATGGGATACTCCTTGTCCAACCACAATGATCCACCGTGCATCCTACTCACCAAAAGTTCAGTACACTGCATTGCGGCAAATTGGGTGTCGAACATAGGTAAACTCTTCAAATGCAATAATGTCGATATCTATAGCCCTTTAAATTCCTCCCTGACCCTGGAGGTCTTAGTGCCATCCTCCTTCTGGAAATCTTCCGCATAAACTTCTATTTTCATGGCTGGGAACTGGAAACAGTCTGTAAAATCATTGTCAACCAAATTTTCCTTGTCATATTTTCCATACAGGTTGTCAACCACTACAATTCTTTCATCTAACATGTCATGTGGGACAGATACAACTCCTTTTACCATCTCCTTTCACCTATGATAAACAATCTGCACCTGAGGTTTCCTGCTTCTCTATCTCTGCAACTGTTCTTCAGAGCGGCTTTGTAATTCTTCTACTATCTGCGATTGAAGTTCTGGAATGCCCTTCATTATCCTGTGAATTTAAGTAGTCAGACCTGACACGACGTTTCCTGACTGACTAGACCTTAGCAACTAATTACTCCAGCAACTTTCCCATGTGTTCTAGCTATACCTTGCTGTTGTTGGCCGACCTGGACGTGACAACCATGACGTGGACTGGGAAAGTACAGAGTGGGCTGCATGGCGTATTTATTTTTTCGTGATGGGGTTATTTATTAACTAATTTTGTACTTAATGGGAAAATATTTTGTGGCTCCTAATTTGACAGTTGCATTATTGGTTACTTAATATGGAAATGACTATCGGTATAGCGGAAAGGACGGGTACAACGTGTGATCATAATGTCTGGAAAAAGTGCATGCCTACGTGTACCTTGCTTATGGGGATTACATGTGTGATTACTAACTCTACCTCTTCTTCCCCCCTGACCACACATGGGTTGCAGCGTGTTGAAATTGCTGTCGTAACCTTATTGTTCTTCTGCTCATTTTATGACGTGACTAGACTAAACATAGCGGCTTTTCTCTTCTTTTTTTCTTATGCGTTGCAGAAGGGCTTCAGGCATGTGCCATTCACCCATCCATGTAACATGACTCCATCCAATTGCGTGAGCCTTACTGCTCCTGAATCTTTGATTTCCATGACTATAAATGGGCCTAACCAGTGCATCTGCAGTTTCCTTAGGAACTTCTGGAACTTGTTGTCATATAGGAGTACTTGTTCCCCTATTGCAAAAGAATTCTTCCTGATGTGCCTATCATGCCAAGATATTTTCCTTCTCTACTCCACTGACTGATGAAACTTGTCCATGAAGTGGGTTTCGCCAAGTTCGAACAGCTAACCCAGTCTGTCCCACAAGGCTATGTTGTATGTCATTCATGTGGCTCCAGATATGAACATACTTGGTAATATAAATTCCACTAGAATGACAACTTCTCTTCAGTATACTAGTTGAAATGGAGTTTGATTATGAAGTATCTTTACTGTTGTCATGTACACCCATAGAGTTGTAGGTATTCTTTCATCCCAGTCATCCCTGTTGGCCGACACGACCTTTGTTAGCCCTTTCTCCAGAATTTTGTTGAATGCTTCCACTGCATTGTTGGCCTGTGCATGATAGGGGCTACTCTTGTTATGCTGAATCATGAAGGTCTTCAATAAAGTCTCAATGGTTTCATTTAAAAAGTGAATTACCTGGTTGCTTGTGAGGCTCCTTGGGCATCCAAACCTTGAGACTATGTACTTGAAAATAAACCGTGTAGTTGTTTTCACTGTATAGTCTTTGATAACTGCTGCTTTTGCCCACCTGGTGAGGTATTTTGTTGTTTTTATTATGTATCTCGCTCGCGAGTGCCTTGTCGGTGGCGTAATGGGTCCAATGAAATCTACCGCCCATTTATCAAAGATTTGCACTATGTGGATAGGGTGTAGGGGCAGCTCATCCCGTCGCGAAGGCTTTCTGACCCTTTGACAGACATTGCAGGTCTTAGCAAA
Source organism: Pinus tabuliformis (assembly GCA_031772625.1). Taxonomy (NCBI): domain Eukaryota; kingdom Viridiplantae; phylum Streptophyta; class Pinopsida; order Pinales; family Pinaceae; genus Pinus; species Pinus tabuliformis. The sequence goes on along the minus strand of CM062815.1, from coordinate 644,469,448 downwards.
TTCTTTCGAATCTTTATGAATAGTTGGCCACCAGAGTCCTGCGTGTAGTATCTTTCTTGTGGTGGCTTTACCTCCCACATGGCCTCCTGCAACCCCGTGTGGCATTCCCATAGCACATCATTTCTTTCATGTTGGAGGACGTAGCGCCTCAGTATTTGATCTCAGCCCATCTTGTAGAGGTGTCTTGCGATCAGCTAGTAATCTACTACCCTTAATACCAGGTGTCGTCTTTGTGCTGTCGTGTATCCTTCTGGGCACTGACCCGTTGTTAATAGTGTGGTGATCTCTTCTAGGTGGTCTAGGATTTCCTCTATTCTGAATAAATCAGCATTGGGAAAGCGATCATCCACTGCTCCTTCATTCTCCCTTGTCTCCACTCTCGAGAGGTGGTTTGGTCCCAAATTCAGTCTATCGGGTTTTATGACCACCTCGAAAGTAAATTCTTGGAACAGCAATAGCCATCATCATATTCTCCCTTCTAGTATTGGTTTGTTTACCAAGTATTTGAGCGCGGAATGGTCTGTAAATAATTTGAATGGTGCACCCAATAAATAATGCCTAAATTTTGGGAGAGAATAAACCATTGTCAGGGCTTCTCTTTTGGTTGTTTGGTAGTTCCTCTCCACAACTGACAACTTTCTGCTAACATAGTACACCGAGTGGCCCATATTCTTCTCCCCTGGCTACACTAAGACTGCTCCCAGTGCTATACCTGACGTGTCGATGTGCACAAGGAACATTTTGTTCCAATAGGGATATACGAGTATCGGTGCACTGACTAGTCTGTCCTTTAACTTATTTAGAGTTGTCTGACAATCCTCATTCCAAACGAACTCCTCTATTTTCTTCAGCAATTTTTCCAGTGGGGTTGTGATTGATGCGTAGTTCCTGATGAATTGTCGGTAGTACCCCGTGTGACCTAGAGTTGATCTTAGTTGTTTTATGTTGCGTGGTGGTTCCATGTGAACGATTGTGACAACCTTCGTTTGGTATACATATACTCCATCCTTGCAGATGATATGGCCTAGTAGTGTTACAAACGGGACTGCAAAGATACATTTCTTGAGATTTAAAGAAATTTGCAGTTTCCTACACCTTTCAAACATTACTCTTAGTAAGTTGGTGTGTTGTTTTAGTAGACTAAACACTATCCAGTCATTCATGTACACCTCTAGAAATTTTTGAATATAGTCTCGGAATGTAGTTATGACAATCCTTGAGAAGATTGCTAGTGCATTCTTGAGTTCGAATGGCATCACATTGTATGCATATGATCCCCACTCAGTAGTGAATGTTGTTTTTCTTTTATCCTCCTCAGCTATTCGAACTTGGTGGTACCCCAAAAATCAATCTGTGAACGAATATGCTTCATTCCCCACCACATTGTCTAGGACTTCATCACTGAAGAGCGTTGGGAATAGGTCATGCACCCATGCGTTGTTAAGGCTTTTGTAATCAACACATACTCTGATCTTGGTTGCGTCCTTCTTGTTCTGTATGACTATCGAGCTTATCCATTCAACTTTATCTACTGGAAATATGATTCCTACTTCTAACATTTCTTCAATCTATTTCTTAACTTTCTCCTTCACCCTTGGGCTTAATCTGTATGGTCTATGCTTTACTAGTCGGGCCTCTAGTCTTAATACAATCTTCATTTCCCCTATATTTCCTTTTATCCCCTTCAAGTCTGTTACTGAGGCTGAGAATAGGTCCTGATATTCCTATAGTAGGTCAAAAATCTCTTTTTTGGTCTATTCATCCTAATAGTCTCCCACAATTGCTATTTTTGGCTTATCCTCCGTCCCAACATTTTGTTTCCTTAGTTTTACTGGTAGAAGGTGGGCACCTCCTATTGAGGGGCTTTCCTGGATTTGCCTTTCTCCTTCCATTTGCCTGAAGGTTACGTGTCTCAGCCCTTCAACCCATTCTCCTTTGGCTCTGCTTCCACCTTGTCATAGGTCGCATATCCTGGCGACTCCATGTTGTATAGATACTGAAAAAAAAATTCTTCAGGCCCTCCTTCAACCACTGGCTCTGGAGTGAACAGAACCCGCTTTATCGCCTGGAGTGCCTCTGTCATGTGTGCTTCCTTACTTCTGAATGAAAATTTTCTAACAAATTGTACCTCCAAACCATCCCAATCTTCCGTCCACCGACGAAGCTCCTCTTGTACATACCAAGCTCGGGGGACAGTTTCGAGGGTATGTATAAATGTGTGTACCCATCGGTCCTTCAACATTCCCTAGCTCTTCCACTTGGTTATGCAATATTCGATGTGCTTCTCGAGACTTGAATACCTCTAGTACTTTTCCTTATCCTGTGGCTGATCTTACTCCTGGGAAAATCACTCCTTCATGGCTTGCTTGATGCTCATCCATTCTCTTAGTGAATTGCGGTGTACCTTCCACCATCTTGCTACTATTGCCATGATGGTGATATCAAGAAAGGGAACCTTTTGATCCTCCGTTATTTCCTGGTCTATCCTGTTCAAGAAGGCATCCACTTGTTCAAGGCCACAATATTTGGGATAGTTTCCCATCTCCGTTCCTATCCAATTTACCCAGGTTACCATTGCACAACGTCTAGTATTTTGTTCATACTTGCCTTGCTGCTATGCATCCCATGCAGCTTCTGAGCCAGTCTCTGAGTTTTGGATACTTCTCCAACTGATGGAGCCTCCTGCTGTGGGATTTATATAATCTTCCCTCTTCCCCGTTGTGAGCGTGTAAAGTTGGTCTAGCATTCTTGGTTCATCCCTGTCATCTACCGGCTATGTGAACCTAGGTCCTTGATAGGGGTCCAAGGGTTGGATCACCCTTAATCCTTCTGCTTCAAAAATCATCAGTTCTTTCTTTAGGTCGATGACAGCATAATTTTCGTAGGCCCAATCGATCCCAAGAAGCGTCGAGTATGGGTCCTTATCCCTCGTGATTTCAATCACCTCAAATTCAGTGTGTGTCTTCACCCCCGGTACATTGACTTCCACGTTCTCCAACCTCCCAATGGGCAATATACAGTATTAATTTTCCATTCTTAGTTGAATTGGTGAGTATTTTTTATCCAGATTTAAACAGGAACATAACAAATTACAGATATAATCATACATATAGAGATGTAGCAGAAATAATACTTCATTTCATTACCGTAAAATACTGAAATATGCTTACAAACCGAAATGGAAATAAACTAGCTAAGGCGATGGTAGCTTATCTCTGAGAAGAGATGTGGTGGCTACATGCCTCTGAACTATGTTACAATGAGGCTCAAAGGCCTATTTATTGTTGATAAGCAATGGAAAATCCTAAACATCCAAAAACCTAACCCTAGAAGATGAAACACCAAACTGTGGGCCCCGTTTGGGTAAATTGGTACATCAACTTCTCAGGGTCGTAACTTTGGCATACGATCTCTCTTTGACGCGCAAAATATCTCGTTAGAAATATCTATCCGAGAACTACAACTTTGGGAAGAGCAACATGTGTCCATCCCATTTTTCCGCAAAAAACGTCGCTAAGGGCCTCAAAATGGCTCCGGAAGTTCAGGACTCGAAAAACTACTAAAAATAGTAAACTGTGCTCTAATTAAGGAAACTGAAATGATGAAAGAAACAATGGTGGGGATCCAAGTGGACTTGGCGGGTGGCCACCAATATCCACCTAGATCATTCCTCCCCCCTTAGGAAGCAATGGTCCCCATTGTGTTGAGTTCCTCCATGAGATGAGGAAACTTCTGCTGAACTTTGTCCCTGGTGAGCCACTTGCCCTAGTGAAGGAATTGGCCTTCTTTGACAACTCGGTACAGTTGGATATTCTATTGGCGAGTGTGCTTGATCTATGCGTCCATGATCCGATCAGTTGTAGCTTGTTCCATGCAATATGGATTTAACTCTGTGGGTGTGAGTTGTTCTACAATGTCGGATGTGTCTAGTAATGGTGGAAAGCATGGCCGAAGGCGGTCCACATTGAACACTAGGTGCAGGCCAAGGAATGGGGGAATGCTGAGCTCAAATGCATTAACTCCCACAACCTTGGTAATGGTGTAAGGACCATATCGGAGTGGTATGAGTTTCTGATAGTCTTCAGTAAGGCGTTCCTTTTGCAAATGAAACCAGACTTTCTCGCCCACCTAAAATTTATGTGGCACCTGATGTTGCTCATGTCACTGCTTGTACTTGGCATTTGATTTCTCCATAATGTTGTGGAACTGCTAGCGAATATGTTGGATTTTCTCAATGAAGTTGTTTGCCTTATCTGTTTCGGATTGGACATGAGCCAAATCTACGTGAGTAGTTGTAAATGGCATGGCCACATCAATGGGACATAGTGGTTGGAATCCCAAGCCCACCTGAAAAGGGTTGTGGCCAGTTGAGCTGTGGAGAGCCCGGTTGTAGCTGTGTTGAACATAGGGGAGGCTCTCATCCCATGTGCATGGATGCTTTGAGTTGTACATGAACAGAATGTCTACGATCATCATGTTGACAACCTCTGTCTGGCCATCAGTTTGAGGATGGAAAGTTGTGGGCTTAGTGAGTTTGGTGTCCAGCATCGACCAAAGACTGGACCAAAATGTACTGAGGAACCTACTGTCCTAACCTGAGATGATAGACTGTGGAATCCCAAAGTGTACCCACACTCATTCATAGAAGAGTTTAGCAGTGGCTTCTATTGTGATATTCTTCTTGTAGGCCGCCATAATGGGCATCTTCGAGAACCTGTCAACGACCACAAAAACACAGTTGTTTCCATGCTTAGTAGAAGGAAGGCCTGACATGTAATCCATGGATATGGATTCCTAAGGTTGAATAGGGGTAGGCAAAGGGGTATAGAGGCCTTCTTGATGGGCGGTTTAGCAATGGCGCAGGCAGTGCATGATCTGATGTACTTCTCAACATCCTATCAAAGATTTGGCCAATAGAAATACTTCTGCAATACTGCCACAGTTTTCTCAACCCCGAAATTCCCAACAAACTAACTGTAGTGTGCTTCCGAAATCATCTTGGCACGCTCACTTGAAGGAACATAAAGGTGACCCAGGTGGCTTAACAGGGCATCTTGGAGGTGAAAATCTGGAACATGTTGACCCTCCAAGAGTGTTTTGTATGTGTGGCCGAATTGTGGGTCGCTTTTGTAGAGAAGTGGCCAATCAGAAGTCGTGTGCCCTCAAGAGTTGAGCACGGTGGTTAATGCCATTATTGGTGGTTGACTGTGGCAATCTGCAACATTATTGGTGATGCCCTTCTTATACTTGATATTCAAATGGAACTGTTGGAGGTATGTGGACCACTTCTGATGGTGATCATTCTGTAATTTCCCTTGGATCTATATGAACTATAGGGGTTGGTAGTCTGTGTGGATGACCGTTTCCCTCCCCAAAATGTAATGCTCCCATTGTCAGCGGGCCTGCATAATGGAATACATCTATTTGTCATAAGTGGGATACTTCTGGACTGTGTTTGAAAGTGTCTCATTGTGGTATGCCACTGGATGCCCGTGTTGAGTAAGGACTGCCCCAATAGCATAGTCAGAGGCATCTGTCTCGACCTCAAATGGTTGTTGCAAGTTTGGTAATGCGAGCACTGGTGCCAAGCAGAGGTGATCTTTCAACTCTGTGAATGCCTTCTGTTGAGATTCAAACCAAAATAATTTTTCTTTTGCTCCTCCCTTGGTGACTTGACTCAAGGGCCAAGTGATATGAGAAAATCCCAACACGAACCTGTGGTAGAAGTTGGCAAGACCTAGAAAGTTGCGGAGCTCTGTCAAAGTGGTTGGAGATGGCCAATCTCGAATGACTTGGATCTTGGCTAGATCCACATGCAGCCCCCGCTCATTAGTAATGTATCCTAGATACTGAACCCGGGTCATGCCAAAAGTTTATTTCTCCAAATTGGCACATAATCTGTGTTGCTGAAATGTTTGGAGAACCTATCGGATGTGGTGGAGTTACTCTTCCCAACTCTAGCTGAAGATCAAGATGTCATCCAAGTATACCACTACAAATGAGTTGGTGAATGGCTACAAGATGTCATCCATTAGCCTCATGAAGGTTGAAGGAGCATTTGTTAATCCGAAAGGCATAACCAACCATTTGAAAAGGCCCTCCTTGGCTTTGAAGGAAGTCTTCCACACATCAGAGGGTTCGATTGGTACCTGGTGATATTCTGACTTCAAATCGATCTTGCTAAAATATTTTCCCCCCTTCAGTTGGTCCAGGAGGTCATCAATCCATGGGATCGGGTACCTATTATGAACAGTGATCTTGTTTAGCGCCCGATAGTTAATGCAGAGTCTCCAAGTCCCATCCTTCTTTTGTACCAACACAACTAGGCTCCCAAAAGGTGATGAACATGGATGGATGTGACCTTTCTGTAGCAGCTCCTGAATCTGCCTCTTGATTTCATCGTTCTCCAGAACGGAACACCGATAGAATGGTCCATTGGGCAGCAGTGCACCTGGGGTTAGATCGATGGAGTGCTTGACCTAACAGTGCAAAGGAACCCCCGTGAGTGAGGTGAAGATGTCCTTCATACTCCTCCACGACCTTGTCCATCTGTAGTTTTCATGCAGAGGGGCCTTGTGTGGAGGTCATGGCCACCGTCTTCTTCTTTCCTTGAGGGCGTATCATCAAGAAAACAAATTTCCCGCTTTTGGGAATGAGCTTACTGCATTGTTTTAGAGTAACGAAAGAGATGGTGGTAGACAGTGCTACCTCCCGTATCCTGTACAACTTATTTCCCAAAGTAACAATAATAGCACGGGGCCTTGATTCATACACAGCATGTTGCTTCCACAAGTATGATTGTCTTAATAATACATCACAAACATCAAGGGGAGCAATGTCACACAATACCTCATCTATGAAGGGCTTGATGTTGTATGGAAGGTGACACTGTTGGCTCACGTGAAGATCCCGTCCTTGGTGAAGCCACCCAATGGTGTACGGTTGTGGATGTGTTGTGGTCGGAAAGCCTAGCCACTTCGCAACCTCTGCCGAAATGATGTTCGTTTGGCTCCTGTTGTCAACAATGAAGTGTAGCGGGGAGCCCTTTACCTACATCTGGGAGTGGAAGAGACACTCCTCCTCATCTGGATCTTCGGGTTCCTCCTTCTAGATCTTCGTGGTGGCAATGGTGGCATTGGGCTCCACATCAATAATATGCTTCCCTTTGTCATTCCCCTTATCAGGTTTTGACTCAGAGTTGGAACATGCATATGATTCTGAAACCTTTAGCTCGACCACCAGTGACTGCTTGGCTCGACACTCACTTGTGTTGTGAGTGGAGCTCTTATGGAACTCACACCACTTTCTTGTTTCCTTTTTCGGCTTCACGACATTGTTCTTTGCTTGCAGCTTTGGCGGGTTGTCTTGGGCTGCCCTGCCTTGGCTTTGTCCTTTGTTTTGCGGTTTGGGGACCCCTTTCCCTTGCTTCATATTCGTAGATCCAAAGTCTCACTTCTTCTGTTTAAACTTTTGCTCGATCTTGACGGCATATCGATATGTCGTGCCGAGTGAGGAGATGTTCAAGAATTCTTTTTCTTCCTAGATGTACTTGTGTAGGTAGCCGTACTTGAGTACCAAATCCTACTCTGAATCCTTGATACCCAGCTTTGTACGAAGAGTATGGAAAATATTCGTAAACTCCAGCACGTCTTGGTCCCTTCCCTCCTGCAGCATAGTCCACTTTCTGTATTGATCCGTATAGCTTCCGATAGGGTAGTACTGCTCCTTGATGGCAATCCAGAATGAATTCCAGGTGGGTGTAGCTGAAAATAGTGAGGCCGTACTTTCATCCTTCTGGTCGCAATAGGTTTCCCACCAGTCCTTGAAGTGGGGGGTAGCTTTGAGAAGAGCGAAAGTAATCTTTTCATGGTCGAAAAAATCATGAACAGAAAAATACCCTTCTAGCAGATTTAACCATTTATCTATAGTGTCTGCATCTATCTAACCCTCAAATATGGGAATGTCAAAGTTAACTTGTACCTTAAAGGGGATGGTGCTTCCAGTAGCTACTGGAAGTAAATGTGTTGCCCCTCAGTAGCTGCTAAAGGATCTAGGTGAAGTTATCCATCATCTCATTCCTTTGTCGCTCGAGGGCCTCTTCGAGCAAGATTTTGATAGGATATCCTACCCCCTCATCTTTGCTTTCATCGGCCATGGGAGGCCGTCGGGATTTGTGAGGTTGGTCTTGCAAAGGTTCGACTAGTTCAAGCCTTAATGCCTTATATCCCAAACCCATTGGGGACATGCAAAGAAGGACAGAGAAAGAGCAGACCACTCTGATACCACTGATCCGTATTTAAATGGGAATGCAACAAATTATAGATATAATCATACATATAGAGATGTAGTAGAAATAATACTTCATTTCATTATTGTAAAATATTGAAATATGCTTACAAAAAGAAATGGAAATAAACTAGCTAAGGCGATGGTAGCTTATCTTTGAGAAGAGATGTGGCAGCTACATGCCTTTGAACTGTGTTACAATGAGGCTTGAAGGCCTATTTATTGTTGAGAAACAATGGAAAACCCTAAACATACAAAAACCTAACCCTAGAAGATGAAATGCCAAAAACTGTGGGCCCTGTTTGGGTAAATTGGTACATCAACTTCCCAGGGTCGTAACTTTGGCATATGATCTCCGTTTTATGCACACAATATCTTGTTAGAAATATCTATCCGAGAACTACAACTTTTCAAAGAGAAACATTAGTCCATGGACCCATGTTGCTCCCAGGTTTCCAAGAAAACGTCGTTTAGGGCCTCAAAACGGCTCCGGAAGTTCAGGACCCAAAAAATTGTTGAAAATAGTAAACTGTGGTAAAATTAAGGAAACTGAAAATATGAAAGAAACAATGGTGGGGATCCCTATGTACTTGGTGGGTGGCCACCAATATCCACCTGGATCAATTTTAGTTGTGACTTCCCCATTGCCTCACATGTTTTCCTAGGTAGGAAGTTTACATCCGATCCCAAGTCTAACATTGTGTCCCTTATCTAGAACCCTGTAACCTGTGCATTAATTCAGAACTCTTTGTCACTTCTCCTTTTGTTCTATTTCACTCTTCTGGAGTTCTTTTCTGGAAAATCTATGATTGATCGCTCCACTTCCCCTTCTTCTACGGATACCACAACCTTCAAACTTTTCCTCAACTCCTTCAACATGGCTTCATCCTCAACAATCTTCAGGAATAGTTTAAACCATTCTTCAATCGTCTGGCCATGCTCAAGCACATGATCCTGCCATTTCTAGTTGTCTCTTTTCTCAGTCATCTCCTCGAATAACTTAGCTGCCTCATGATAATATTGCCTTTGGCATTCAGGCTGATATACTTTCTATGGAGATGTTTCTTTAACAATCAAGGGTGGGTCCATTGTGCTACGATCCTCCCCTGTCCTCTTTCCTCCTCGGGTGACTATGTTGATATTGGTTGTGGGAAGACCGTCATCAGTCCTTGGTTCGACATTAACCAGGTTAGCCCCCCTCTACCTGGTCCTTTCTTCCCACTTTGCAATGAGTTCCAGAAAATCCTCCGTTTTGTGGGCATTAATCCCGCATTGTGAGCACCAAGGTCTCCTTGGGAGTAGGAATTCCCTAGCAACATGCCCCTCCTAGTTGCAGTTATAACACCTCAATGACCCTCTTCCTCCAACTCTCCCTCCTCATCCGTTTCCTCCTCGTCCTCCCCGATTTGACTCATTAATTTTGAACGTAGATTTTTCCAGCCATTCTGCTAGAGAATCCAGTGCTCTGCAATGATCAGTGTGATGCACTGTAGATGCACAAAACTCACAATAGTTTTTATTGGGGACGTTGGAGTATTTCAGTAGTATTGGGTACATCCATAGTAGGTGTTTGTATTCTCTACATATTTCACAAAAGTCTTGGGTATTCCTTCATGGGAAAGCTCCTTGCGCTCCCATAGCCATAACTCCTACGGTTGGTGCGGCCCCTGACGACCCCGTGATTCCCCCTTGATGATTAATCCCTTGCAACCTGGGGAATTTTGTTGCAACGTGCCCTTCCACCATGCAGTGGGTGCACCATACATTGGGTCTAGTTGGTCATACCAGCTGAAGATCCTTCAGCTTCTCCATTAACATTGCGATCTGGTTCTCGAGACCCATGATCAACGGGTCTTGCAAGCTTGTCCCTCCCCTGTATTCATGAGGATACCTAGCCATAGCCTCTATTCGGGATGCTTGCTCCAATGCATCTTGGAGGGTTCCAATTTTTTGTTGCGTCAGCGGTGTTCTGGTTAGGGGCAAGAGTGCCTTGATAAACCAGTCCCGCTGGTGATTTGGGTCCAGGGTGTAACTCAACTTTGCGATGGCATCCTTAAACCTTTGCATGAGCTCCCAAGCCATCTCACCCTCCTTTTTCTTGATTTCCCATAGCTCTGATAACCCCTGTTGATCCTTATGTGGTACTTTGAACTCCTGCACAAATCCTCTCTTGATATCATCTATCATGGGGTTCTATTTCTACTCCGCCCACTTTATAAACCAGCGCAGAGCCCTCTCCCTTAGCGTGGTCTAGAATTCCACTGTCCTAACATTGTCTAGAGTCTAACTTGCTCTCCAAATAGCCTCACAGAGATACCAATGTTGCTCCACATCCTCATTTCCCCTTCCCACAAATTCAAGATATATGGTAAAATACCCCGCCATACTAACTTGGGTGCAAGCTAATAGCATTAACCCTTTGTTCCCAGGCTACTGGGATCCCTGTAGTCCTAAGTTACTGATACTTCTGATTCCTTTGTTGCTCCCAATATTAAAACTGGCTTTGTATTTCTCACATGCACTTTGTACCCGTACTGCCTTGGCTAAGTTAATAACAAATTCCTCTAGATTGTAATAAGGTACTAGGGGAAGATCGAGGGAAACTCCACCAACGTCTCAGGGGTATTACTACTAATTCTTAATGGATGTCTCTCCTTCATTAAATAATCTCCTCATCGCGTCGCCCATGTATTCTTCTCTTTCCTCTCCATGTCCACCTAGCCTCTACTCTTGCGATCCACCTTCCGCAACCTATAGGGAAGGTCCCACTTCATTCCTTTGAATCCTACATCTCTTGTCACTGCTCTAGCTCTGCCTGATGTCTTCCTCTCCTCCCTCCTTGACTTGGGCTCTTCCCATCACCATTACTACTTGGTGGGGGTCCATCCTCTTCTTCCCTAGAGTCTTAATCACTCTCGTCTGCCACTTATCCACTAGGAGTGCTCTCCTCTATGCTCTGACATCTCTAGATTTCTTCAACTCTTCTGCATCCATCCCTTCAACAATATCTCTATTCCTCAACTGGTAGCATTCCCCCCTCTATGTCCTCCCCCTGGTACTGGGGTTTTACACTACCATCCCTGCGGTAGGAGAGGAAGTAATTCTTCTTCTACCATAAACATCTTAATCCACATCAGGACTTCCTTCATCGACCTCCCTCTTAATCTGGAGCCGAATATAGCTTCCACCTTTGATAAATACTGATAACTCTCTGCAGCAAATTCGACTATATATCCTTCCACCATATTCTTTACCTAAAAATTGACTGCTCTAGTCAGATCATTGTCTAATTGTTGGAGCAGTGTGATATCCGACAGAGACTAGTTGGGGCGAGTTATCGTCGATCCCCCTGACTGGTTCTGCCCCTTCAGCCTTCTTAACCAGTTGTACAGGTCTTCGAGGAACTTGCACCAGAAAATCTCATACTGATCATTGGTACCATTGGCATATAAAATCCCCTCACTTATCTTGCCGATTGGTTGATTTCTACTGGCAACTTGCTCTGCTACAAACTGATCTACTTTATGATTCCACCAATCCCTGACTTCTCTCTTGAATATCCTCGACACCATGTTCTAAACCAGTTCTCATAACTTCAGGTCCTGACAATGGAACCATTTGTTGGCACGAAAGATTCATTAGGGAGAAAAGACCCTGGGTTCGGGCACAGAGGGCCAACAATGGTCTGGTGTAGTCTAGGACAATTCCAACATTTTCACCTTACCCAAAGGGTAAGGAGGCTCACTCGAGGTGTGTCGTGACCAGAAGTAAGAAAGGTTCACCATGGGGTTAAGGTAACACCAACCAAGGCATCATCCAATAACAAAACTATATCCATTATATGCAAAACAGTGATACAACATAACAATGATTACATAAGAAATACTAAATACATCCATTTGGTGGAACATTTAAATTTTTTAGAAACTTATCATACCAGGGGATCCATAGACATCATTATTTGCAGCCAACCTAGCTTTCTTTCTATTAACTTAACAATAAAATAGTACAACATGTCTTTGGCATTCGCCACAAGAAACTACAAGGAATATCCAGATCAGATCCATGAGTTTGATCTCGACCTCAAAGGCCCAGTTCGGAGGGGCTCCTGCATCCTGCTACTTGTCTACCACAACCCGATATCTGCTGCTAGCTCCAACAGTCTTGCCCACTATCCCATTCACCAGCCAACCTCTCTTCTTTTTTGGCCCTCTACTTTTATATTCCTTTCTGTCACCTGAACTGACAGTTCCCACTTGGCTGCTCTTTCACCTTCCTGCCCACTCAGTTGCCTTTGTCTTCCACTACCACCTTGCCGCAACTCTTGCACAACTACCTGTTCTTGCCTTGTTGTCCAGCTGACTCTTCTGCAAGCTAACCGTTGCTGCCACCCACTTCCTTCTCATCCTTCGGTCAGCCAAAATTGGTCAAAACCTTTTCAAAATTAAACGAAGGCCCCAACATATATATGAATGTATTAGGGTATTTGGAGGATTTTCTCTTGTTATTTAAAGAATTAATATTTTAACACACATCACTTAGATATCATGTAGTTGTTCTCGACAATAATATTTGGTGTACATGGTGTGTACTATAGTTTCTTATGATATTTTAAGGTTTTGTTCCATAACAATATATATAACCAATTTGGGTTAGTTAGAAGCGTAAGTGAAAATGTGTTGATTCTCCTAATCTAGGTCTCCTCATCTAGTCACTTAGTCTTTCTTGAAGCAAGGGACAGAGGTATCCATGATTACTTGATAGAAGGAGTGAGATTTTGAAGAAAAGGGTAAGTTCAAGATTGTTTTCACTTCAATTAATATGGAAAGACTAAATAATAAAGAGTTATATAAAGAGACTTACTAGTATATAGGTTTTATAAGAAGAGTGTCAAAGGGAAAAAGAAAATTCTAAATCCTAAGGATATAATGGTTGGTGAGGGAAAACTTATTGATAAATGACCAATCATATGGAAAACCTCTTTGAGAAGAGATCTAAAACAATTGTCACTTGACAAAAAGTTAATTACTCTTCTAGATCTATAAAATGATTCTTAATAGTAAAAATGATAACTACTTGTAGTACTATCATTAATGGGTACCAACCACCTATCAGGCCTTATTCGATAAAAATGAACCATTTTATACTAAGTAATTATCCACTGACTATCTAATGGGACTTATTCAAAGAATATGGAATTGTGTATTAATTCACTAACTACAAAGTACCCAAAGTAGGGAGGTTAGAGTAGGACCCTTACATGCTCTACCACTTCAAAAATACATTTTCCTCAAGGCCAGAAGTGTGGAAACTACTATAAAATCATTATTAGTTCCCACATGGCATCATCTAGCTACATATCCTTTCACTAAATTACAAATTTTTGAATGGTACACTAGTTTAGTTGATGCATTCTAGAGGTTAATATTGGTTTTGGCTAGAACCAAATGGGAACTTATTCATCAAATTATATATGGTTAGATTGAACTTGATAGCTTGACACCACTACCTTCTTCAAAAAAAACACATGAAATACTAGATAGATATTATGTTCGGGTAGAATAACTAATCTATAAGCCACTTAACCAATGTGTTGGAGGATCTGATAATTTGCATAGAAATTTAGTGCAAGAGTTTAGTAAAATTTATCTTTGAGAGAGGCCTACTTATAAGGTTGAAGGTTAAGAAAAACCTAATCCTCTTGAGTAATAGAAAAACTAGAGTTATGTTGATCAACCTATTACTTCAAGTGATTTTGAGCCAAAGCTATGTCATCCTTAAGTGTGTAGAGAATGTATTCTCTAGTGTGAAGAGTGAAATATACCACTTGAACCTTATATGTTTTTGGTAAATATGAAGTTGTTAATGAATGTTTTTAGCCATAGATAACTTCATATGGTGTCATTTTGATAGTTCCATGATAAGTGGTATTGAAACACCGTCCAACATCAAGTGGTCAATATGCCAATTGGTGCTTCCTTTTTGAATTAAATCCTCTAAAATACATTTCAAGGAACTTCTTGACCACTTCTATTTAGCCATCAATTTGAGGATGATAAGTTGTGATGATTTTCAACTAGGGTCTTATTAATGTGTTTTCATGACACACATCAACTAGATTTATTTCAGTTCATATTTAAACCTCTATCCCTCTATATGGAGACCAAATTTTGAAATATTGAAAGGATATATGACCTTTACTTATTGATCGTGAAGACCCAACAAGACTTTAATAATTCAATGCCAATTTAAATGTTGTAGTGCTTCCAAACACAAGATAAATGGGGATGGTCTCTCCTTTTTAAATGATAACAAGAAAGAATGATATTTTTTGTGATCATCCCTTGATTGAATAGTCCTATGTGGCTTCTTCATTCAACACTTTACAAAATATAAGACAGAGTTCATATGCTTGATATATTGTCAATTTGGTTGAATAACCTATGGAGTCATTTACCAATTTTTACTTAGATTTTTCATTGTTCATGTGGTTTGTTTCATCCATTTATTTCCTACATACCTACAATTAGTCATTTTTACCCATGGGGGTTGTGGATTTTTTTTTTCACTAGGTTCATCCCACACTTGCGTTGCTTCCTTAGTCATTTTAATTCTATAGAGGTTGTGAACATCACTTCACTTCACTCCATTACTTCTCTCACATTACTTCCTCCCACATTACTATTGAACAAGTTTTCATTCAGGTCAAATAATATATATGATAGTTTTAAGTAACATATAAAGGTTTCAAAGTATAATAAAAAGGGAGGTGCATGTGAAAATGTCAAAAGTGAAAAAATATAATAGAGTTAGGTGAAAAATAAAAATTATAATAAAATTTGGATGTGCATAAAAAACAAAATAGTGAATATTATTAGTATCTTTAAAAGTGCATGTAAAGAAGTCAAAAAAAAATTATAATTGATTTTGGAAGCCCATGGTATTTGAAAGATGGAATAAAAGTAAATTAATTATTTAATTAATGATTGACCTATCTTTTCAAATTAACACATCTCTTCTTGAAGCGTCACAATGATGTACCAAAAGAGACATAATTGAAGGGAAAATAGTATCAACGAGAATATAATATCCTTCTATATAAAGAACAATATTTGAAGAGGATATAATCGTCACCCCAAAAGAAATAGCATCCTATATAAAGATAAAATTCTTAAGGAGAAATAGATATGTGAAGAATATGTGAGAAAAGTTGTGAAGGAAATACAAATGACTATTTGAAGAAGTCATATTTAAGCAAGTGAGAATTTTAATTGAGAGTTGGTGTTGATCAAATAGAGAGATTGGTGTCTCTTGCTAATTTGATTCTTAGTAGTGGGGATTAGTGTCTATAGTAGGTTGGATCCTATGAATATTTGTAAGAGTGGATTGGTTCCTACAAGGATTTGTGCCCATGGGGATTGGTGTCTCTATAGGTTGGTCCCTACAAAGAGTTATAAAAATAAGTTTATTTGTTGTGGTTTTCTCCCGAAAAGGTTTCCACATAAATCTTGTGTCACACACATTCTATAATTAATAGTTATGTGTGATTTCTTTATTGTGGTGATTGAATTTAAATAAATAAATTGCCCTATATTGATTCACCCCTTCTCAATATAAGTGTGTGGTTAACAATTTGTACATGATTGCGATCATATTGAGAAGGTGAGTTTATCTTAAATTAATTTAAAGAGTTTTATGGGATTCACGGAAGAAGGAGACACCTTTTAGCTAAAATAACTCCATAGTAGAAAGGAGTGATAGAAAGGAAGAATCAAACCATACAAAAGACTGAAAAAAAAATGTTGAATGAAGCTAAGCTATTAGATAGGTTTTGGAGATAAGAAATCAAAATTACAATCTACATTTTGAAAAGAGGGAAAATTAGAGTCAACAACAACAAAACACCTTATGGATTATGCAAGGGTAGACCAACAATAATTAAATACTTCAATTTTTTTGTGAGCAAGTGCTACATAAGGAGAGGTGATGAGGATTTGGGTAGATTAAGTCATCTTTCCTACATATTGATAAAGAAACAAGGCTTATAGATGTTACAATAAAGCAATGTGAAAAATCATAGAGACTGTCAATGTAAAAGATAATGAAGTAGGGAATTAGAAGAACGAGAAGAAAATCAAGAAGAAGAAACATAATGTCAAGATACAAAGACACTATTAGGATCTCTCAAAAATAATCATTCATAAAATCTTGTTATTGGTGATAAATACATAGGAGTACAAACTATAAGATTAGTAAGTGGATTAGAATATGCAAAGTTAGCCTTTCTATCTAAAATTTAGCCTAACAATTTTATAGAAGCTAGTGAAGATAAGCATGGATTGATGCTATGGAAGAAGAGTTGAATCAAATTGAGAAGAATGAGACATGGGAATTTGTTCCAATATGAAAATATTAAATTCTTTTGTATTAATTTTATTTCATTTTATATTTTTAGTTCTTCATATTAATAAATTATATTTTATTTATGTATTTATTCTATCCTTGTCCCTAAAGCCTTCAATAATTAGCAATTTTCAAAATTAGATCATCAACGACCATATCTTGTTCATCGTCCCTAATGATCATATTATTTTTCCAACCTCTATTTATTTATGGTCTAGCACTATTTACATCATTAAATTAAGCTTTTTGTCCTTCAATATGGGTGACGTGTTCTCCCAAAATGTGGAAAACTTCAATGAAAAAACACAGCTCACCATAAAAATTCATCATCATCAAGTTCTCAACTGTGAAAATCTACATGCTAAAATTTTGTATGAAATCAAATGAGAAACATTGCTCTAATACCACTTGTAACATACTAACTAAAATTCCAACATGAATGGTTTGATGCATGATTTTAGGAGCATTCAAGAAGCTAATTTAATTCCTTTGATCATATCCCCTAAAATGGCGTGACCCAAGGTCTAAAAATTGGACTAGATGATCAGCAGGATTTCCCCTCACTATGGTCTGAGTTTCAAGTTATAGAACCTCCCAGAAGAAACTTTATAACATAATTTCCAATATGACATGTTTAAATATGCATTTAGGAAGTCCAACTTCCTATGATCATATTTCTTAAAATTTCATGACCCAAGATTTGAAAATTTGACCAGAGGAATAGTAGATGAAATTTCAGCTTCCAAAACCTCCTAGAAGAAAATTTCTAACAGAAATGCCAACATGCCATGTTTAAAGTAAAATTTAGGAAGCCTATCTTCCTAAATGAGTGTTTTTACAAAATTTAATGCATATAAGAAATCTACAACCAAATAGTATAACAAGTACAACCATGATAATTTGTTAAAGGGTAAATGCATCTACATATAGTAATGCTTAAAAGAGTAATTAAATAGTCATGAATGCCATTAAAGCATCTACGCTAGAAATATCATTAACACAGAAACATATTTTATCTATTGCAACTTGAAAAATACTAGAAAATAAAGTAGGGTGAGCCACGTTCCACCCCATCATAGGCCACATGTGCTACAATATTTCTCACAACTAGCCACCCTCATTCCAAATATCGATTCCTTGAGGAAAACTTAACTCAGGGTATTTGACACAATCATATTCCGACCATCTTTTCACCCCAAAAGTGAAGGCCATTCTCCTTCACTCAAACATAGGAAAATTCAGTGATCAACCTTTCCATCTTTCACCAAGCTCACAATCACTAAAAGACCAAGCAGATCTCCTCAATGCAAGGGAGTCCTTACCTGATATTTGTAGTCCCTTAACCCTCCTATCATTAGTGCTCTATATGCCACACACAAACAATACCATTCCTAGTCCTTAGAGCCATATAATCCAAATAAAAAGCACTAAAACACATTCATTTCCGGTCACACAAGTTATCACCAATTCTCATGCCAATTCAAATTTTTGAGTCAGAGAGTATGAAAGAAAATATAAGGAAAAACTAAGAACCAAGAAACCCCTTGATGGTTTCTCCTTATTTTTGTAATCACATCTTGACCCTTCATCTTCCCAATATTTTTCTAGAAATTTCTTGGGAATACCAACCATCACATCAAGGGAATTATTAATTGAAGGTATATTTATCCTCTTAAGTCAAGTTTTCCCAGTCCCCAAGGCACCATAATCTATTGGT
Source organism: Pinus tabuliformis (assembly GCA_031772625.1). Classification (NCBI taxonomy): domain Eukaryota; kingdom Viridiplantae; phylum Streptophyta; class Pinopsida; order Pinales; family Pinaceae; genus Pinus; species Pinus tabuliformis. The sequence continues at coordinate 644,451,042 of CM062815.1, read as the reverse complement.
TGTACCCTTTCTTCAGCTCTAACATTCTTATCAATAAAAAAATAAACATTACATCATATAATAGAGTTTGAAATCATAACATCAATGTTGGCACCTCAACATTATATGTTCTTAGTTACATTATAAAATTAGGGGTAATGAAAGGGGTGTCACAAGCACGCCCATGCTCATGTGTTGGAAATTTAGGAAAGATGATGAACCTTAGGAAGAAAATAAAATATTGTATAGGTCAATGATTGGAAGCCTACTACACGTGAGAACATCAAGATTAGACATGATGTAAGTAGTAGGATTGGTTGCACGATTTAAAGATACGCTGAAATAAACTCATATGCAAGTATTGAAAATAATAGTTATATATCTAAATGGTACCTTGAACTTTGGCTTTATTACTCAAGAGGTGCTTCATTGGAGGATTGTCATTAATGACAAATTGGATGATTGTTGAACATATTCTCATTGATATCAAAGGACATATATAATAGTTGTAAGTAATATATATAAAGGTTACAAATTATAATAAAGAAAGGGTGTGCATGTTACAAATTAAAAGGTGAAAAAGTACAATAAAAGGAGGTGCATGAGAAAAGCTATAATAAAAAATGGGGTTCACGTAAAAAATAAAAGAATGAATTTTACGAGTACCTTTAAATATGTACAGAAAGAAGTCAAAGAAATATTGATAGTTAGTTTCACTATTCGTGTTTTCAAGCCCATGGTATATGCAAGGGTGAAATAGAAGGATGTTAGTTATTTAGTTAATGTTTGATGTTTCTTTCAAATCAACACATCTCTTTATGAAGGGTAAAAATGATGTATAAAAGAGTGAATTGAAGGAATGAGGGTGTGAGAGAAAATGCAATATCCTTCCATATAACTGACAACATTTGAGAAATATATGTGAGATGAAAAGAAATGCCATCCTATATAAATAGTGCCATCTCAAGAAGAAATAGATATCTGAAGAATATATGTGTAGTATTGGGAAGGAATTACAACTAGTTATTTGAAGAAGTCATATTCATGAAAGTGAAAATTCTAATTTAGGGTTGGTGCTACTCAAATGTAAATATTGGTGTATCTTGTGGTAATTGGTATCTCCAGTAGGTTTCTACTTACAATAACTTGTACCAATGGGGATATGTGTCCTTAGTAGGTTGGTGCCTAAGAATATTTGCAATAGTGGGGTGGTGCCTATGGAGATCTATAAAGATGAGTTTATTTTTTGTGTTTTTCTCTCATAATAATTTTCATGTAAATCTTTTGTTCCATGCTCTGTAATTGATAGATTTTATGTGTGAATAATTTATCATGGTAATTGAATTCAAATAAGTAACATATTTTATTATATTGATTCACCATCCTTGTCCTTAATATACATGTTTTTTTAATAATTACTTCTCTTGCATTTCTCTATTTACTTAGTCATTTTTATTCTACTTCTACTTTTTCTACCTAGTCATGTGGGTTGTAGATGTCACTTCACTCCATCACTTTACCTCATATCCTTACTTCCCCCCATATTCGTTTCCCACACCTTCTAGTGAAATGTGGAAATATCTCTATATGACACTTGGAAGGTACTGGTTGGACACAAATGATTGGGTTGTGACTTGGCATGATGGATGGATGTTGAGGTGGTGACCAGAAATTTACACTACACATAAGCTACACAAGGGTTCATGAATATTTCTACTCATATGAAAATAATATAAGGATCATTTTTCCTTATAAATCGTTATCAATTCCCTCCCACAAATTATGTGGGATAAATAGGGTGAATTCATAAATCAAAGTCAAATGTTTATGTGGAGTATATGACTATTATTGAGTTGCTAACATCACAAAACCATAATTTGAGCTCTCAATGTCCAAATCAAGAAAAAGAGAGATCGTTGGAAAGCAAATTCTAACGGTTATCAATAGCGTTGAATTTGAACACCTGAAAGAATCTATTGATCAAGGGATATCGATATATTCCCACTATCAATAGCAAGGGAATCTACCAATGATAGCTATAAACCCAAAGGTACTGAAAAGGAATCTAGACCTTGTTCCTAGAGAAAATGAGTTGGAGTCTGTGGGAAAATATCTGATGGAAGGAGGGATTTGAGGCATCCGCCATCAACCGACATGAATGTGACTAGAAATCGAATGATTTGGAAGCACTTGGATGAAGATATTGAATATACCACTAAAACGTACATCCCTTGCATGCACCAAATGGAATATCATGTGGAGGAGACCCTTTAAGGTGAGGAAATAAATCAATGAGGAAACTGTAACCTAAGGTGTTCTTGTGTGATAATGGAAGCTAAAGTCAAACATAAGGGAACCCACCTAGTCAAATACCAATGATGGAAATAAATGTTGAGCACGAGGCCACATATCAATAATCTAAATAGGGATAGGATGCTACTCTAAGTCTACTCTTGAAGAAATTTATCGAAGTCAATAAAAGTTGACCTGTTAGCAACAACTCAATGGGGACCTTCCGTATTGACATGAATATATGACTTAGATACTTGTTGATACCAAAAATGACTTGAAAGGTAAGAGTGTTTGACATATGAGGAAAGAGACATTACAGAATGGCCAACATAGAGCTAACTTCCTTTGAACATAAGCACAACAAAATAGTGACTTGGGAAACAAAGACTAAAAAATAATAATGGTACAAGTCTATGGCATAGGAGGCATTGATAGAATATCCATATGATTAGATGAATAACAAATCATAGGAGTAAAATATTTGGAAAAAAATCTCATCTTATCAAGGCCATATTAAAACACAACCGAATGATGACTAAATTCATAATTTAGTGCTTTGCTGAAGGGTGACAACTAATAATTACTACTAAATATTCATAAAAAAACTTTTTCTCATCCGCTATTTTTTTAATATTTGAATTTTTTTGTCTTTTTCCTATTATAAAATATTAAAAAGAATAAGTGTAGTGAAGGGAATGAGTATCACATACAAGCAAAATAGTTCTAGCACTTGGAACCTTCCGATGTTCAATGTAGGGGACACTTAGGAATGTTTGCTCCAAGGATACGGGTATAAAGTTTTAAAAGAAATAAAAGGAAAAATTAAAAGGTGAAAAAGTGCAATAAAAGGAGGCACGTGAGATAAACTATAATAAAAAATGGGGTGCACATAAAAAATAAAAGAATGAATTTTACCAATATCTTTAAATATGCACATAAAGAAGTCAAAGAAATATTGTATAATTGGTTTCACTATTGGTGTTTTCAAGCCCATGGTATATGTAAGGGTGAAATAAAAGGATGTTAGTTATTTAGTTAATGATTGATGTGCTTTTCAAATCAACATGTCTATTCATGAATGGTCAAAATTATGTATAAAAATAGTGAATGGAAGAAATGAGGATGTCGAGAAAATTTAATATTCTTCTATATAACCAACAAAATTTGAGGAGGAGATATATGTGAGATGAAAAGAAATATCATCCTATATAAATAGTAGCATCTAAAGAAGAAATATATATATGAAGAATATGAGAGTAGTATTGGAAAGGAATTACAAATGGTTATTTTAAGAAGTCATATTCATGAAAGTGAAAATTCTAATTGAGGGTTGGTGCTACTCAAATGCAAATATTGGTGTCTCTTACTATGCTGGTGTTTGACAGTGTTAATTGGTGTCTCTAGTAGGTTTCTACTTTCAATGATTTGTACTAATAGGGATTTGTGTCTCTAGTAGGTTGGTGCCTATGAATATTTGTAATAGTAGGGTGGTTCCTATGGAGATTTATAAAGAGGAGTTTAATTTTTGAGTTTTTCTCTCAAAATAGTTTTCACGTAAATATTTTGGTCCATGTTCTATAATTAATAGATTTTATGAGTGATTAATTTATCATGGTGATTGAATTTAAATAAGTAAAATATTTTCTTATATTGATTCACCACCTTCGTCCTCAATATACATGTTTGTTTAATAGAAACATCTCCTGCATTACTCTATTTACTTGATCATTTTTCTTCTACTTCTACTTTTTCTACCCAGTCATGTGGGTTGAAGATGTCACTTCACTCCTTCACTTTACCTCATATCCTTAGTTTCCCCCCATATTTCTTTCACATGCCTTCTAGTGACATGTGGCAATATCTCTATATGACACTTGGAAGGTATTGGTTGGACACAAATGATTGGGTTGTGACTTGGCATGATTGATGGATTTTGAGGAGGTGACAAAAAATTCACACTACACATAAGCTACACAAGGGTTCATGATTCATTCTACTCATATGAAAATAATGTAAGGATCAACTTTCCTTATAAATTGTTACAAGTTCCCTCCCACAAATCATGTGGGATAAATAGGGTGAATTCATAAATCAAAGTCAAATATTTATGTGGAGTATATGACTATTATTGAGTTGCTAAAATCAAAAAGCCATAATTTGAGCTCTCAATGTCCAAATCAAAAAAATGAGAGCTCATTGGAAAGTACATTCTAACTGGTATAAATAGCGTTGAAGTTTAACACCTAAAAGAATCTATTGACCAAGGGACATTGACATATTTGCATTATCAATAGCAAGGGAATCTACCAATGATGACTATAAACCCAAAGGTACTAAAAAGGAATCTAGACCTTGTTCCTAGAGAAAATGAGTTGGAGTTGATGGGAAAATATCTGATAGAAGGAGGGAGTTTAGGCATCCACCATCAACCAACATGAACATGACTAGAAATCCAATGATTTGGAAGGACTTGGATGAAATGATTGAACATACCACTAAAACATACATCCCTTGCATGCACCAAATGTAATAGAATGGGGAATAGACCCTTTAAATAAAAACCAATAACAAAGCATACTAACAAAGGTGAGGAACTAAATCAATGAGGAAATTGGAACCTAACATGTTGCGGGAATCCTATTGTGTTATAAATGAAGCTAACATCGAACATAAGGGAAACAACCTATTCAAATAGAATTGATGAAAATAAATGTTGAGCACAAGGCCACGTATCAATAATATAAATAAGGCTAGGATGCTACTCTATGTCTACTTTTGAAGAAATTTATCAAAGTCAATAAAAGTTGACATGTTAGCAATAACTCAATGGGGACTTACCATATTTATATGAATGTATGACTTAGATACTTGTTGATACCGAAAATGACTTGAAAGCTAATAGTGTTTGACATATGAGGCAAGAGACATTACAAAATGGCCAACATAGAGATATATTCCTTTTAACATAAGCACAACAAAATAGTGACTTGGGAAGCGAAGACTAAAAAAAAATAATGGTACAAGTCTGCGGCATAGGAGGCATCGATAGAATATCCATAGGATTGGAAGAGTAATGAACCATAAGAGTAAAATATTTGGGAAAAGAAAAAGCTCATCTTCTCAACCCCATATTAAAACACAGTCGAATAAGGACTAAATTCATAATTTAGTGCTTTTCTCAAGGGTGACAACTAATAATTACTACTAAATATTCATAAAGAAACTTTTTCTCATCCTCTATTTTTTAATATTTGATTTTTTTTGTCCTTTTCCTATTATAAAATCTTAAAAGACTAAAAGTGTAGTGGAAGGAATGAATGTCACAGACAAGCAAACTAGTTCTAGCACTTGGAACCTTCCTATGCTCAATGTAGGGCACATTTGAGGAATGTGACCTCCAGGGATAAGGGTGTAAAGTTGTAAAATAAATAAAAGGAAAAATTAAAAGGTGAAAAAGTACAATAAAAGGAAGTGCATGAGAAAATCTATAATAAAAAAATGGGGTGCACATAAAAAAATGAAAGAATGAATTGTACTAGTATCTTTAAATATGAACATAAAGAAGTCAAATAAATGTTATATAAATTGTTTCACTATTGGTGTGTTCAATCCCATGGTATATGAAAGGGTGAAATAAGGATGTTAGTTATCTAGTTAATGGTTGATGTGTCTTTCAAATCAACGCATCTCTTCCTGAAGGGTCAAATTGATGTATAAAAATAGTGAATTGAAGCAATGAGGGTGTGAGAGAAAATGAAATATCCTTCTATATACCCAACAACATTTAAGGAGGAGATATATGTGAGATGAAAAGAAATATCATCCTCTATAAATAGTAGCACCTCAAGAAGAAATAGATATGTGACGAAGATGTGAGTAGTAATGGGAAGGAATTACAACTGATTATTTGAAGAAGTCATATTCATGAAAGTGAAAATTCTAATTGAGGTTTGAAGCTACTCAAATGTAAATATTGGTGTCTCTTACTATGTTGGTGTTTAGCAGTGGTAATCAGTGTCTCCAGTAGGTTTATACATATAAGGATTTGTACCAATGAGAATTTGTGTCTCTAGTAGGTTGCTGCCTCTAAATATTTGTAATAGTGGGGTGGTGCCTATGGAGATTTATAAAGAGGAGTGTAATTTTTGTGTTTTTCTCTCAAAATAATTTACACGTAAATATTTTGTTCCATGTTCTATAATTGATAGATTTTATGTGTGATTAATTTATCATGGTGTTTGAATTTAAAAAAGTAAAATATTTTCTTATATTGATTCACCGCCCCCATCCTAAATATACATGTTTGTTTAATAATTACTTCTCCTGCATTACTCTATTTACAAAGTCATTTTGCTTCTACTTTTACTTTTTATACCTAGTCATGTGGGTTGCAAATTTCACTTCACTCCATCACTTTACCGCATATGCTCAGTTTCCCCCAATATTTCTTTCACACACCTTCTAGTGACATGTAGAAATATCTCTATATGACACTTGGAAGTTACTGGTTGGACAAAAGTGATTGGGATGTGACTTGGCATGACGGATGGATTTTGAGGTCGTGACCAAATATTTAAACTACACATAAGCTACACAAGGGTTCATGAATCTTTCTACTCATATGAAAATAATATAAGGATCATTTATCCTTATAAATTGCTACAAATTCCCTCCCACAAAACATGTGGGATAAATAGAGTGAATTCATAAATCAAAGTCAAAGATTTATGTGGATTATATGACTATTATTGAGTCACTATGATTAGAAAGCCCTAATTTGAGCTCTCAATGTCCAAATTATGAAAATAAGAGCTCGTTGGAAAGCACATTCTAATGGATATGAATAGCGTTGAAGTTGAACGCCTGAAAGAATCTATTGATCAAAGGACATTGACATATTCCCAGTATCAATAGGAAGGGAATACACCAATCAGGACTATAAAACCAAAGGTACTAAAAATGAATATAGACCTTGTTCGTAGAGAAAATAAGTTGGAGACGATGGGAAAATCTCTGATGAAAGGAGGGCGTTGAGGCATCCACCATCAACCAACATGAGTGTGACTAGAAATCCAATGATTTAGAAGGACTTGGATGAAAAGATTGAACATACCACTAAAAATGACATCCCCTACATGCACCAAATGGAATAGCATGTGGAGGAGAACCTTTAAATAAAAACCAATAATGAAAGATACTGCTTGATTTTAGACTTTTGTGATCCATATTGATTTTGATAAAGCATTTCGGATTAATCACATCATAAATTATTGGTCAATGTTTCAAACCATCTAATGTGGTTCATCCTCACGACAAAGGTGAGAAATCAGTTAATTAGAATGTTTAAATTATAAAGATGCATATGGTTCCAAAGTTAGTTGTTAGGAAATATGTGTTAGGAATTAACCGTTAAAAATTAGTTGAATAAATATATATATATATACATAATCAATTTGTTATGTTTTATGTTATTTTATTAATATTTTTAATTAAAATAATATTGAATTCAAATTAGTTAGATTAATTTAATAATAATATAATAAGAATTGAATATTTGTAAATATATAATCATAATTAAAAATAATTTTAATATATTTATCAAATGGTTATTAAATAAAATAACTAATATTGAACAATTAGATTCAAATATTGTTATATTAAAATATTGGAGAATATTTTAATAGGGAGATCTAAGAGGATATATACATATATACATACATATATATATATATATATATATATATATATATATATATATATATATATATATATATATATATATATATAGCAATATAAAGTAAAAATAATAAGTTAATTAATTAATTATAATATATATATATATATATATATAAAATAAAAAATAAAAACAATTTATGAAGAGAGGGCAGGGATACCTTAAAGACGTGAAAGAGGTTTGCTCCATCCGTGTTCTTGTGGGATTCCCTACATTGGGGAAACTGGTCACTCCATTAACTAGAGAATCCAAGAACATGCAACATATATTAAGCACAACCGCTCTCGTTCCTTAGCTTTAGCTGAACATGCAGTGAAATCCAATCACCATGTCTGCATTGAGGATTCTCGAGTCATCGCCAGGGTTGATCACTTCCATCATAGGAAGCTTAGAGAAGCCATTGAAATTGAAAAGCGCGCTATTAATCTTAATAGGGACGATGGTTGGAAGTTAAGTAGAAGTTGGATCCCTGCCCTCTCTTCGTAAATTTATTTATTTATTTTTTAATATATATATATATATTATATATATATATATATATATATCCTCTTTGACCTCCCTATTAAAATATTCTCCAATATTTTAATATAATAATATTTGAATCTAATTGTTGAATATTAATTATTTTATTTAATAACCATTTGATAAATATATTAAGCTTATTTTTAATTATGATTATATATTCACAAATATTCAATTCTTATTATATTATTATTAAATTAATCTAACTAATTTGAATTCAATATTATTTGAATTAAAAATATTAATAAAATAAAATAAAACATAACAAAATGATTATATATATATAAAGTTATTCAACTAATTTTTAATAGCTAATTCCTAATGGTTATTTCCTAACGGCTAACTCTGGAACGAGATGCATCTTTGCTATTTAAACATTCTGATTGACTGATTCTTTCACCTTTGTCCTAAGGATGAACCACATTAGATGGTTCGAAACATCGACCAACAACTTATGATGTGACTAATCCGAAAGATTTTATTAAAATGAAAGATACTAACAAAGGTGAGGAACTAAATCAATGAGGAAAATGGAACCCATAGTGTTGCATGAATCCTATTGTTTGATAATGGAAGCTAACATGGAACATAAGGGAAACCACCTAGTCAAAAACCAATGATTAAAAAAAAAAATTGGGCACAATTTCACATATCAATAATCTAAATAGGGCTAGAATGCTACTCTAGGTCTACTCTTGAAGAAATTTATTGAATTCAATAAAAGTTGACATGTTAGTAATAACTCAATGGGGAACTTCCATATTGACATGAATACATGACTTAGATACTTGTTGATACCAAGAATGACTTGAAATATAAGAGTGTTTTACATATGAGGCAAGAGACATTATAGAATGGCAAACATAGAGCTAAATTCCCTAGAACATGAACACAACAAAATAGTGAATTGGGAAACAACGACCAAAAAATAATAATGGTACAAGTCTACAACATAGGAGGCATCGATAGAATATCCATATGAATGGAAGAGTAATGAATCATAAGAGTAAAAAAATTGAAAAAAAAACTCATCTTCTCAAGGCCATATTAAGACGCGATCGAATGAGGAATAATTCATAATTTGGTGTTTTTCTCAACGGTGACAAATAATAATTACTACCAAATATTCACAAAGAAACTTTTTCTCATCGGCTAATTTTTTAATCGTTGATTTTTTTTTTTTCTTTTTCATATTATAGAATCTTAAAAAGAATTCAAGTATAGTGGAGGGAATGAGTTTGATACACCATGAAACTATTTCTAGCATTTGGAACCTTCCTATTCTCAATGTAGGGGACACTTTAGGAATGTTCTATGCAAGGATAAGGGTGTAAATTTGTAAAATAAATAAATGAAATTATGAAACTTGAGAGAATGTTATATACCTAGGGGGGATAATATAGGGTACCAAGGGAGGTACGCAAGGTAATAATGTAATAATGGGATGGGACATAGTAATAAATAAGGTGGTTAACCCATGTCATGTAAGGGACCACAAGTAGTTAATAATAATGTAATGGGCCCATGGTATTAGTTGATGGTATGAGGAAACCATGGTAATGATGCATGGTATTGTATGTATGAGGCCTATATAAAGGCTAGAGACTCCACATGGATGAAGATGAAGAGTAGTATTATTGTATGAACAGGCATATGGCTTGTGGAGTGCTCTCCTTCCTTAAGGAGTGAATGTATGGTGTTGCCATACCATAAGGGTTTTGATAATAAAGAAGAATTTCTATCTATTTTGATCTTGTTATTCTTGGGTTATTTCTATTCTCATATATCTTTTGGGTTAGAGCTACAACAAGTGGTATCAAAACACTTTCTTGGGCACAAAAGTGGAGATTTTTTTATTTTTTTTGCAGGGTTTCGGGGGCGGCGACTTTGCAGGTCAGATATATAAATTTGGGTACAATATCTGTAAAATATAATTATAGATTTATATTCTTTGTGCAAAAATAGTCGAATTCAAAAAAAAAATCAATTGAATCGGAGTCCGGATGAAGAAGATATCGCTGATTTAAAAATCAGTGGGGTTGCAGACAATTTTCAGGGCGGCGATTTTGCGGCGCAGATCTAGATGTCCTAATACAAGATCTGTAAAATCTAATTGCAGATATGGAATCTTTGTGAAAAAACACATGATTTCAAAAAACAAATCAGTCGAATCGGAGTCCGGATGAGGGAGACATCGCTGATTTAAAATCCGCTCTTTTGCAGAAATTTTGGGTGACGCTGGGAGAGTAGCAGAGCAGATATGGAATTCTAGTGCCTAGATCAAGATTTTTATCACAAGAGCAGATGCAGAATGATGGTTCCATTTCTAAAAACAGGTTATAATAGGGATTCTGAGCAATATTGACGGATCTGTGACCATTTCAATTTTTCGCCAATATTTTTGTGATGGCGGGCCTAGATCGCTTTGAACAGGAAGACTCTTTTTTGGGTCTTCTCGTTAAGCTCCGACAGACTGGTACAGTGGAGGAATATATTACCACTTTTAAAGCCTTAGCCTTCCGCACTAGGGGTCTCACAGATGCATTCTTCAAGGAATGTTTTATCAACGGTCTTAAAGAAGCCATCAAAGCTCAAGTTCTACTTCACCACCCTTCCACATGGAAGAAGGCTTGCCAGTTAGCTCGTCAGGTCACATTTCCTAGCAAAGATTTTTTTTTAAAGAAAAGAAGGAAACTAGGGAACCTAAAGGGTTACTTCCTACGAGTATACCCTTATTGCAGATTCATGGATTGATTCAGAAAGAGAAGATCATTGTTTCTATCAATCCTAGTTGTAAACATAATTTTATCAGTGTTAATTTGGCAAAAAAATTGCAAGTCCCAGCAAAACAAATTGAACTTACATAGGTTGATGATAAGGATGTTCAAATCTATAAGGATTTGAAGCTTTCTAAGGATAAGTATGTGTTTCATGGTGATTTTTATGCTTCAGATATGAATAATATGGATGTTGTTTTGAGATACCCTTGGATGGAATTAGTGGGTACTACCAATATTAATGTGCAGAAGAAATTCCTGAAGCTCTGGTATAAAAAGAAGAAAATTACATTACAGGATATTTCCATTAATAAGCAGGTAGAGTCCAAGGAGGCTGAAGCAGAAGATGTTCAAGGGACTGACACATCAGATGATGAGCCTTTGATGATCAACAATCAAACACAAACAGAGGCTGCAGAAGAAAAGGTTACAGGTGATGATACATCAGAGGAGGGCTCAGTAGTTGAAGTCATATTGAAAAAGAAGACACCACAACAGGCACCACAGCAGGGTGAAGTAAAGAAAAAGCCATCGTGGGTTAAAACTTCAACATATCATCACCCACATCACCCCGCAAGACAACCATCAAGATGGAAACCAAGTAGTCACATGACGGATAGCGAGGAAAGAAGATCCACCTACTACACATCAACACAGAAGAGCTGCCATGGTCAACTTCCATCTCAAGCGAGCGAGGCACCAGTGAGATCTAGGGTTCAACTTTCTCTTGGATGGCTAGATGCACGTGCATGGTATCAGTGGACTACTCTTTTGAGTAGATCTTATTATTTGTGTTCTTCCCATGTTTCGGGGACGAAACATGCTTAGGGGGGTGGAATGTTATATACCTAGGGGGATAATATGGGGTACCAAGGGAGGTACCCAAGGTAATAATGTAATAATGGGATGGACCATAGTAATAAATAAGGTGGTTAACCCATGTCATGTAAGGGACCACAAGTAGTTAATAATAATGTAATGGGCCCATGGTATTAGTTGATGGTATGAGGAAACCACGGTAATGATGCATGGTATTGTATGTATGAGGCCTATATAAAGGCTAGAGACTCCACATGGATGAAGATGAAGAGTAGTATTATTGTATGAAGAGGCATATGGCTTGTGGAGTGCTCTCCTTCCTTAAGGAGTGAATGTATGGTGTTGCCCTACCATAAGGGTTTTGATAATAAAGAAGAATTTCTATCTATTTTGATCTTGTTATTCTTGGGTTATTTCTATTCTCATATATCTTTTGGGTTAGAGCTACAACAAGTGGTATCAAAGCACTTTCTTGGGCACAAAAGTGGAGATTTTTTTATTTTTTTTTGCAGGGTTTCGGGGGCGGCGACTTTGTAGGTCAGATCTATAAATTTGGGTGCAAGATCTGTAAAATATAATTACGGATCTAGATATTTTGTGCAAAAATAGTCGAATTCAAAAAAAAAATCAATTGAATCGGAGTCCGGATGAAGAAGATATCACTGATTTACAAATCAGTGGGGTTGCAGACAATTTTCAGGGCAGCGATTTTGCGGCGCAGATCTAGACGTCCTAATACAAGATCTGTAAAATCTAATTGCAGATATGGAATCTTTGTGAAAAAACACATGATTTCAAAAAAAAATCAGTCGAATCGGAGTCCGGATGAGGGAGATATCGCTGATTTAAAATCAGCTCTTTTTGCAGAAATTTTGGGTGACGCCGGGAGAGTAGCAGAGCAGATCTGGAATTCTAGTGCCTGGATCAGGATTTTTATCACATGGGCAGATGCAGAATGATGGTTCCATTTCTAAAAACAGGTTATAATAGGGATTCTGAGCAATATTGACGGATCTATGACCATTTCAATTTTTCGCCAATATTTTTGTGATGGCGGGCCTAGATCGCTTTGAACAGGAAGACTCTTTTTTGGGTCGTCTCGTTAAGCTCCGACAGAATGGTACAGTGGAGGAATATATTACCACTTTTAAAGCCTTAGCCTTCCGCACTAGGGGTCTCACAGATGCATTCTTCAAGGAATGTTTTATCAATGGTCTTAAAGAAGCCATCAAAGCTCAAGTTCTACTTCACCACCCTTCCACATGGAAGGAGGCTTGCCAGTTAGCTCGTCAGGTCACATTGCCTAGCAAAGATTTTATTTTTACAGAAAAGAAGGAAACTAGGGAACCTAAAGGGTTACTTCCTACGGGTATACCCTTATTGCAGATTCATGGATTGATTCAGAAAGAGAAGATCATTGTTTCTATCAATCCTAGTTGTAAACATAATTTTATCAGTGTTAATTTGGCAAAAAAATTGCAAGTCCCAGCAAAACAAATTGAACTTACACAGGTTGATGATAAGGATGTTCAAATCTATAAGGAATTGAAGCTTTCTATGGATAAGTATGTGTTTCATGGTGATTTTTATGCTTCAGATATGAATAATATGGATGTTGTTTTGGGATACCCTTGGATGGAATTAGTGGGTACTACCAATCTTAATGTGCAGAAGAAATTCCTGAAGCTCTGGTATAAAAAGAAGAAAATTACATTACAGGATATTTCCATTAATAAGCAGGTAGAGTCCAAGGAGGCTGAAGCAGAAGATGTTCAAGAGACTGACACATCAGATGATGAGCCTTTGATGATCCACAATCAAACACAAACAGAGGCTACAGAAGAAAAGGTTACAGGTGATGATCCATCAGAGGAGGGCTCAGTAGTTGAAGTCATATTGAAAAAGAAGACACCACAACAGGCACCACAGCAGGGTGAAGTAAAGAAAAAGCCATCGTGGGTTAAAACTTCAACATATCATCACCCACATCACCCCGCAAGACAACCATCAAGATGGAAACCAAGTAGTCACATGACGGATAGCGAGGAAAGAAGATCCACCTACTACACATCAACACAGAAGAGCTGCCATGGTCAACTTCCATCTCAAGCGAGCGAGGCACCAGCGAGATCGAGGGTTCAACTTTCTCTTGGATGGCTAGATGCACGTGCATGGTATCAGTGGACTACTCTTTTGAGTAGATCTTATTATTTGTGTTCTTCCCATGTTTCGGGGACGAAACATGCTTAGGGGGGTGGAATGTTATATACCTAGGGGGATAATATGGGGTACCAAGGGAGGTACCCAAGGTAATAATGTAATAATAGGATGGGCCATAGTAATAAATAAGGTGGTTAACCCATGTCATGTAAGGGACCACAAGTAGTTAATAATAATGTAATGGGCCCATGGTATTAGTTGATGGTATGAGGAAACCATGGTAATGATGCATGGTATTGTATGTATGAGGCCTATATAAAGGCTAGAGACTCCACATGGATGAAGATGAAGAGAAGTATTATTGTATGAACATGCATATGGCTTGTGGAGTGCTCTCCTTCCTTAAGGAGTGAATGTATGGTGTTGCCCTACCATAAGGGTTTTGATAATAAAGAAGAATTTCTATCTATTTTGATCTTGTTATTCTTGGGTTATTTCTATTCTCATATATCTTTTGGGTTAGAGCTACAACAAGATCTAGATACCAATTAGGTTAGAGCTCTGATACCAATTGTTGTAGATCTAACCCAGAAATATATGATAACAGAAATAAACCCAAGAACAATAAGAGAGAAATAGATAGAAATTCTTCTTTATTATCAAAACCCTTATGGTAGGGCAACACCATACATTCACTCCTTAAGGAAGGAGAGCACTCCACAAGCCATATGCATGTTCATACAATAATATTTCTCTTCATCTTCATCCATGTGGAGTCTCTAGCCTTTATATAGGCCTCATACATACAATACCATGCATCATTACCATGGTTTCCTCCTACCATCAACTAATACCATGGGCCCATTACATTATTATTAACTACTTGTGGTCCCTTACATGACATGGGTTAACCACCTTATTTATTACTATGGCCCATCCCATTATTACATTATTACCTTGGGTACCTCCCTTGGTACCCCATATTATCCCCCTTAGGTATATAACAGAGAATGTATAGGAATTAGGCTTATAAGAGAGCTAGTTAAAGCTTTCATTAGGATTATAATGTATTAGGTTGGAGATGGCACTAGACTCAAAAGCACGAGCACTCATATGCAATGCATTAATTTAACTCAACATTTTAGGGAGTCCTTCAGATAATAGCTAGAAGAAAATTTAAAAAGAACTATGAAGCTTCATAACGAGTCATGGTGGCACCAAAGAGGACTCTTGAGCCTATGAATAAAAATTTAGAATGGGTGCCAAGTGACAACAAGGTATTATCTAGGGCATTCATGATAAGATAAGATCTACCACACATATTATGACACTTATGAACAACGAGGAGGCTTTTCATCAAAATTTTGTGGGGTCGATCCTAAACCCAAAATATAATAGGAAACTAATAATACATAATTCAAAGTGGTGAACCTAAGGTATATGATAGTTTCAAGGTCTAATATATGTTAAAGAGAATCAACTTGGAAAATACCCAAATAAAATGTCTCAAAATACCTATAGACATAATTAGAAACACTAGGCAAAAAGATAATACATCCAATATATAGAATTTTGATAAAAGCTTACGTTATGGAATATAAACTTAGAAAAATTAAACCTTGTATGTACATTGTGGTACACAAAACCTTGCATCCTTGTGACTTATGCAAGATAGTTTTTTAAGGAAATTACCTTACAAAGCTTAGGCCAAGGACTCCTTTGGTATCTCACACCTATAATATTCAATTTTGGAGGAAAACATGATCAATGTTGCATACATTCCCATGGTAGATTAATGTTGGCTAGAGGAGGCCTGACCCAGGTTCAGCGTTAGTTAGACAAACAAATCCCTACACTAATGGCCCTTTCGGCATCAGCCCATGGAGTGCAGATTGAAGTCTCACCCGAAGCAGTATGGGGGGATGCTAGAACCAAGTTTCCACACCCTTGAGATGGATGTGATGTTAGTTTATTCTAGCTATACCTGCCTTCGCGCAGACTTCTTAGCCCTCTCTTCCACCCTTCAGTATCTTTGCAAAATAGTACAATTGGTTTTCGCGCAGCCCTAACCTACAGCTCAGGGACTTTCGTACTGTTAGGGCAGTGAACTGCGATATCTCCCAAACTAGGCTAAGTGTTTTACTTATCTTATTAATCGATCTTAGTTAGCTTCGTGTAAATAGATGTTCTTACTTGCGTTCACTTAACCAACACATTTACATACATTCACACATCATATAAGCATTATAAGTGAAATTCATACCCAACATAACAAGATGCATAAACAAGAAATAAAGACGTAGAAATTGTAGAATACTTCTCTTTATTGATAATTCTAGACGATTACAGACTCAACCCACCCTACGCACTCAGTTGCAGGGGTCTGCGCACTCAGATGCACACTTCTAGGTCTCTGCGCACTCATCTGCAAAGCCTCTAACTACGCTACAACCCAAACTTAGACTTCTACTTTAGAGCTATCTCTCATACATGTCAATGCCTCCTTATTCTAACTACTTAGAGCTTATCTCTTTTTATACAATCCCATGGTCTGTGGAGCTTGGGTAGATATTTTACAGCCGACATTACATTTCCAAAATAAGGGTAGACAACCCTATGACTCTTTAACACTTACGCGCTCCGCGAACACAAAATGCAGAGTCTTTACTTTTGGATTAGAAAATTTGACCAAAATATGGGCTTTTAGCCCCAAAAGTACCCTTGGGTGATCCCGCACCCAACAAACCCACAACACAAACATCGTGACTCGCCCTCGAGCCACTCTACAAGCACGGAGATCTTAGTGTGAAGACCTCCCAACTCCTTTTGGATGACTGCAACCTCGGCAACACACTGAGATGTCGCCTGCTTGACTTCTTCCAATCTCTGCTCAGTGGCTGCCGCTAAATTGCCACCCTAAATCTTCTGTTGAGTTTCCTGCAATTCGCGAGATTTCATTCAATGGAAGCTGTGATCGTATATGCCTTGTATATCCATGGTTGTAGGCACACTTTTAGGACCGCTTCTTTGTGTTGAGCGGCATCCAACTGTTCCTTAGGCGCCTTTTCCTCCGGCATCCGTGCGAGCCTTTGTGTAAGGGCGACCATCTGTGCAGTCCATTTGACCTCGTCATATCGTTGTTGTATCTTGCACGCCTCTGTCTCCAGGTGCTCTACATTCAGGTCCTCCTGTAGGGTGGTCAAGACCTCAAATAACTATTCAAAAAGTCTCATGCAGTCTACTACTGCACTATCGACTGCTGCTATTGATGTTGTAACAGCAGTGGTACACTATTCCCTGACTTCCTGTGGAGTTGAAGGCTGAGCTTGCAACTGCAATTCTACGATGTGCAGGTTTAGATCCAGCTGAATCTTGGCCATCTATGTTTGAGTGTCACACACCCCTGTGGCCAACTTACGGACGCGTGCCTCCACTAGTTCTTCTGCCTGAATGTCCAACTCTGGGACCATTCGGCAAGCTTCCTCCATAACTTGCATGATCTGCTTATTTTGTTCCACTACCTTGTTGTGCTGTAGGCCCAACTGCTTGATGTTGATGTGCTACTCGCTCATGACCTACAGAGTGTGACTCTCCCAGGCCCTAAGTTCCACGGTGACATGATCCTGCAAGAGGTGGAGCGTCTCTTAAGGGAGCGCGGCCATATTCAATCCCACCCTTTTCAGACTACTAATCGTGGGTTTGTCAGCCTCATTTGCGGTAGTAAGTGCCTCATCTGGTAGTAGTGTCACGTTGGTCACCCTTGTGTGCAACATCTCCTCAGCAGCTGAAGTGCCGATCGCGAGGCTAGTGGACAATCTACCAGCCTGTGCAGTGTGAACCTGCAACTCCTACAACTCTGTCTGGAGAGCTCCCAATACCAATTTTTACTGCTCTTTGAAATGTTGGAGGGCCTCCGCAGTGACATCCCTCACTGTTTCTCCAATATTGTGCAAATCCCCCTTAGTGAGGGTGATTGGGTCGAATGATGTCTTTGACACTTTGGTTTTCTTTCATGGCACTACCTTCTCTTGCGGGCACTGATGCTTTAGTTGGGTGGATGTCGTTTGTGGGTCCACACCACCTTGTTCTGCTGACTCCTTTGTTTTTGCTTCAGTCTTGGGCGAAGGTGACTTCTTTCCTTCACACTCTTCTCCTCCTGTCTTTTGCTATTCAGCCAATTTTGTGGTGTAGCGTGCTTCCTAGGCCTTATCCTCTGCTTCCTCTTTCCTGCACTTCTCAGCCAGCTGTGCCATTGAGATTTTTGTTTCTTCCTTCTTACGTTGCATGGCAGAATTGTCCATTTCCACCATGAAGCCTACTGGAGTGCGCCACTCTGGCGGCCAAGACTCGAGGACTGTGAAGATAACATCATCGATTTCCAGATATGGTAAGTTATGCCATGTCTTCATGGGGTCCTTCCGCACCATGATAAAGACATGGTGTAAATCCACTTTGAACTCTACAAAGCTCTGCAAAATAAAATATACTGTGGGCAACAACCGCGGCCTGCAATTGATCCCCATTCGGATACTTGTCTCCATCAAGACCCAAAAGATCTTGCTTTCTTTTATGCGTTGCGCATCCTTGGTCGCCCACAACAAAGCATACTTCACTACCTCTGGAAGGTTCAGCATGACCGAAGGGAATTGGCTGTCTTCTGGTATCTCCCATGCCACCAGTTCAATTGACAGCAAGAGCCACGCGTAGTGGAACATCTTGCCCTCCTCTTGTGCCTCATGATAGTTCACAAGGAACTTGCCACATAGATAATTCACCCAATTGAACTGGATTCCTTCAACACATTGGACTTCTAGTGCAATCATAGGCATGGGCACCTCATCCGCGCGACACTTCCACATCACCTTTCCTGCTAATATTTGCATTGCTACCTTGACTGTAGGGTTGTTAATGTTGGAGATGGAATATCCCCGCTTCTTCTTCTCCAACTTGAATTTTTTCTTCATAGCTTCCACGAGGGCCAACTCACCACCTTTTCCCTATGATATATTGGTTGGATCCTCCCCTAAGTAAGGTAGCCATGTGATTTGATGAATGAAGTGGTCTATGATGGGAATGGACTCCTCCAACCACAAACACCCATCATGCACCAAGCAGAGTAGTTGCCTGATGACGAAGATGGTCACTGGGGCGCGGTGGTAATGTGACACCTAGAGCAGGTTGAGCAACTCGGATTTCTCTACACCCTTGAGCCATGTTCGTGGCTCCAATTCAATCATTCCAGTAGTCATGTCAATTCGTCGATGCATTAGCTACTCAGTCACTAAATGTGGGAATTTCTTGTGATTTGCAAGGTCCTAATCTTCAAACTTTAGTACAGGAACCCACCCTAAGTGCGGCCCCTCAAAAACAATGTCATCTGGGAGCAACAAAGTTTGCAGGGAGCTCTTTCTCTCATCTATGTCCTTTGGCACCTTGGCTTTGCCCTTGCACGAAGGAACATATTCTGGTAACCAGGTAATAGGGTCCGCACCCTGGGTTTCAACTTCCATTTCCACATCCTCCTCATCCACCAGGATTTCTTCAGATTCTTCCTTGTTGGCCTCCAGATTAATGGCCTTCCCCTTTTCCTGCAAAGTGAGCTTGGTCCTCTATGGGTTTCTTGGTGAGACGTGCACCAAGATCATAGTCTGCTTATCCTTCTTTGGTCTCAGTGTTCTGGGTGATTTAGGGACTTCGACTATCACTCTAGCACTCTCTAGGGCTTCTACTACCTCAATTTCCTACGCAGTTTCCTTGGGTGTCAACATCATTCTATTCAGGAGGTCCCGCGTTTCTTTCAGCAATCTCTCAAATGTTGAACTTGCTCTCAAAGCCTCAAAATTCGCAAGGTCCATACACACCTGATAGCACAACAACTAAATTTTCAAAATGCTAAGTGTTTTTCGCTGGACAGCCACCTATGACTTATAGGGCTTTTTGAATTAAAATCCAACCGTTCCCCCCACATTCGATCCATTAATGCTATATTGGCAGTAGATTTTCATGAATCTAATCCATAAATTTTGCCTTAAATTCCTGTCACCTGCTCCATTCGGCCATAATCTGACCATCAAATCATGAATAGTGACTTTAACGGTCACTTTCCAGTGGACTTGCACGCTATTTCCATGAGTAGCGCAACTGCCTTCGCGTTGTCACGGACCCTGTGAGACTTCGCTGCTTCACGCAGTCTTGAAATCATGTAGCTCCCCAACCCTACAGTGCAGTTTATAGTCCCGCACCTTCTTTCAACTACCTGGAGCACTAATATTGTGCTTCTATCACATAGTCAGATGGTTGGGCCACCTGTGTAAGGCTTCAATCAACTTCCATTCACCTTTGTTGGGAAGGGATCTCCATTCAACTTAACCAACTAGATAGTGCAACCATCGGTAATCTCCTTAATAACATAGGGCCCCAACCAATGCATTCTGAATTTCCCAAAAAATTTATCAAACTTGCTGTCATACAACAGCACCAAGTCATTCACCTTAAAGTTGCACAGCTTAATATGTCAGTCATGCCACACATTTTCACGCTGCTTTTGGACCTATTAATGAAATCCAGCAAAAAATATCTCTTCTTCAAGCTCATCCAACTACATGAGCCTCTCTTCCAAGGCTCTATGATCTGTCATACCTATGATCGCTGCTATGCACAAACTAGGCACGCTATATTCTATAGGCATTATGACTTCCACACCATAGACAAGCCTAAAAGGGGTTTGTCCCATCAGCTTCTTGCATGTTGTTTGATAAGCCCACAATACTGCAGGTATGCGTAGGTCCCAATCACTTCGCTGAGCTTTGCAAACCTTGGTAAATGCATTTTCAAGCACTTTGTTGAACACCTCCATTGTCCCATTAGCCTGTGGGTGATAAGGTTTGCTCTTTTGGTGATACACCTGAAATTCCTTTGTTAGTGCGCTGATTGTCTCATTCAGGAAGTGCATACCACGATCACTCATCAAGATCCTTGGACATCCAAATTGCATCAGCACATGTTCAAATAGAAACTTTGCAGCCGTCACACCCATGAAATCCTTCACTAGCTACGCTTCTACTCAATGAGTCAAATACTCTGTCGCAGTGATAATGTATCTCGCCCCTGTCTTCCCTTGTGGCTGAATGGGTCCTACAAAATCTATTGCCCACTTTTCGAAGGGTTGCAATGTCATTTGTGGATTCAAAGGCATTTCATCCCTCCGCAATGGCCTACCTGTTCTTTGACATACATCACACGCCTTGTAATATGTTTTTGAATCCTGATGAAGGGTTGGCCACCACAACTCGGCGCGTAAAATCTTCTGTGCGGTTGCTCTCCCTGCATAATGTCCTCCCATGGCACCCCCATGAGCATCTACAAGGATGCTACTTCATTCAAAATCAGGTACATACCATCGCGATATCTCATCAGTCCCCATTTTGTATAGATGCCCAGCAATGATAGACAAATCTGCCGCACACACCACTAATTGCTTCCTTTGCTGGACAGAGTATCCTTTCGGTGTATTTCCTGTTTTTAGGAAGTGTATTACATCCTCGAAATGACCATTTGTGACATGCACTACAAATAGTTGCGCGTCAGACAATCCTTCTTCCATGTTAGTAGGTTCCTCCCCTATTTCGATGCGTGACAGATGGTCTGTTCCCGCATTCAATCGTCCAGGCTTCACAACAACTTCAAAATCATACTCTTGGAACAATAAGGGTCATCTACAGATTCGCCCCCCCCCCCCCCCCCCCCCCCGCCCCCAACATAGGCTTATTGACCAGGTACTTCATCGCAGAGTGATCCGTATACATCTTAAAGTGGCCTCCTAGCAAGTAGTGTCAGTACTTTTGGAGCGCATACACCATAGCTAGCCCCTCGCATTTAGTGGTAGAATAATTCTTCTCTGCTTTGGCCAACTATGCGTGCGGATCATTCTTCCCATCATACTTGTCTTTTAATTGCATCTTAGGCTTCCCAAATCGTGCTTTCATCATCCTTCTACATTCGCACCAATCATTAAAGCTTCCTTTGTGCGTACCCCACCATATAACGGGCGTAGCGCGCAGTGCCCAATCAAAGGCTTGGAAGCGCTGCTTTTCTGTCACCTCCCTTTCAAATGCATCCAAAAATATATCTACCTCATTTATACCATCATAAATAGGCATATTTCTTTCCTCTGATGACACACAGCATAGCGACCAGATCATCATGTTGCAATTCAGCGTAGTTACCTCGTGTAACTGATTCTTCCAGCATTCTATTTCTTCGTCGAAGTTTGAAGTGTAGCAACTCTTACAATCCCACATAATCCATCCATCTGCAGTGGGATTCACCCAGTCTTGGTCTCACTTTGTTATCTTATAGATGCAGTACAGATCATCATCACTCTCATAATCACGGACTGGTTTTGTATAGCACGATCCATCAGAAGGATCCAAGGGGTATTATTACGAGTAATGACTTCTTCTCAAAGATCATCTTTTGCTTCTTCAAATTGATTACCCTATTCATATCATTAGCCCAGTCAATTCCGAGGACCGCAGGGTGGGGATTGCTATCATCTACTATCTCTATTACTTCAAAATTTTCCAGCGTGCTTGCTCCCTCAATATCCACGGTCACCCCTTGTAGCTGCCCCATGGGTATGATTTTATGTTGATTCGCCATCCTTAGCTGAATCAGATACCATTGCGGTGCAGGTCTCCCCATTCGTTCCCAAGTTTGATTTGGTAGGACATTCGCATCTAACCCCAGGTCCAAAATGACCCGATCCATTTCGTACTCCCCTATTTGTGTGTTCAGTCTCATCTCCCATCCCGTCCTTTTCTTATGCTTACAAATCTTTTGTACTATGCATGGCTCACCTGGCACAGTTCCAGTGCTTCTATTGATGAGTTCTTGTAGCCTTTTTATAACCTTACTATCGCACAGTAACTTCATACTGGTTTCCAGGAAATTTGTGAGCATAGAGGGGTCCATCTCTGGCTTAGGCTTATCCTTGCTCCCTGAGGTAGAGGCCACAGCAAAGCTTTTCTTAGCTTCCATCAATGCTTCTCGAGCGCGCTCCAAATCGAACTTAGCCTCTTTCGTTGGGGCCTTGTGAACCCAAGTACTGTCTTCTGGAAGTTTCCCCTTGTCATCGTCCATCGTGATCCCACTCCGGAGCACTATATTTACGTTCAGATCTTCCTTGCATGGCTTAGACCTCATCATCTATAGGTTCTGAGTGGGGGGAGGCAGTAGCGCCCCTTTGTCATGTATCCTAGCTATCAGTGTAGGAAATTCTTTTGTTTCATGATCAAACAACGTGCAATACTTGCACAACGGATGCGTCGGGTTAGTGAAATCACAGGCATAATGCCTTGGTCCTCTGTAATTGGATCAAATCAACTGTCCTCAGCCTCTACTAGGTCCTCCTCCACCTCGGCCTCATCTGTGCCCTTGAAATATCATCTGCGCCATCCCTGCATTCTGGTCAAGGAGGGGCATTTTAGCCGGAGCCCTGTAGGTGGGAGTTCTATCCATCATCAATTCATAGCTCCTACAAGTACACTCATCATGTCCTACTGACCTACAAAAATTGCAAAACAACTATTGTGGTGCTTGTACATACTTTTGTAGTAAGTGACAGTTATCCATGGCATGTTTTTTGGCTACTTGATAGATAGTGCACCATAAAGCAGGTGCCACACTAGGTCTTACTTGAGCTTCCAGCCTTAAAGGCATCGGTCCTCCTCCTGCAAGGTAATTTGCGAAGACTAGGCAATGGTCTTTGTCATGACCCTGACTCTTGCGTTTCAAGCACCATACTTCCTCGCGTACGTCTGGCTGAACTGTCCTATCCTACTTCAGAATTTGCATCTCAAGGCACAGATTCTTCAGCTGCGCATGGATCTGCTAGACTCCTAGATTAGGATCTTGCATCGCAGTCTCATGTAGTCTCATGGCAATCTCCAAGGCCTTTGCTTGAGTGGTTATCTTCTGCTATGACAGCGCACTCCTTAAGTGTGGTAGTAGCGAAGATACAAACCACTTGCAATGTTGTCCATCAGTCAAGTTCATGTTGGCTTTGCGAATTGTACATTTCATCCTCTGATCCAATTCCCAAGGCGTCTTGCCTGGTTGCATCATGATCTCGTTTAATCCCACAATCCACTGCACCTTAGATTTAGTCCTGCTAAATTCCCTATTTAGTGTTGCCTCGATGTCTGCTATTTTAGCATTCAGGTTATCGTTAGAGTACTTAATAAACTAGGTTAGCGTGCGATCTTGCAGAGCACTAATCAGTGTCGCTTTCTTTATATGATCATTTGTAACACCTTGAGCTTCCCATACAACCCTTATAACGAACCAAAATTGGTCTAGGTATTCATTTCCCAAGCCTTTGAACAAAGGCAACTTCACTGTGTTTGCCATACTAAATCGTGGAGGAGGCGGAGGTGGTACGGACAAAGTTGGAGGCAATGGCAGTGAAGTCGGTGGTGGTGTGGGTGGAGGTGGTATTCACAGGAATCCTTGTCTTATTAACTGAATAGCGCTTCATGGAGAGACCTTTGCTATTCCTTCTTTATCTCTTCGTGGAGGTGAAATCAAGGGGCTATACTCTGGACCCTTATTTCCTTCATTTATGTAAAATTTTCCACTTCGCATAGTCCTGAACATCAAGGTAGCTGCATAACCCATTTTTCACGCAACAACATTTTAATTCAAGTATTCGAAGATTTTACGTACTTACCTTGCAGTCCTTTGAAAAAGAGTCGCTCCGCCTCACTATAGTTGACTGAGGTGTCAACCGTGAACTCAGTAACAAATCCTCCTACAATGCGATCGAGCCAATGATCGACAGCGCAGGTGATATTATCCTCTGATGCTTCCAACCTTCGCACTAGCTCTGGGGTCCACACAATAGGACCATCAAGTTTTCACCTTCCTTGGCTATCTGCTAGCTTCGTGATACACTCGTACAGCTCAGAGGGAAATGAGGTGAAAAAGATTTCGCGGATATTTGTATAGAGGTACCTATCTAGCCACTTTTCTTTTGCTAGTCATGGATTTTTGTTCTCTTGTGTCGCAAACTCATGGATCCTTCTGTCTAACCAGCCTTAGATTTATTTCTTAGTTGGATTCCAGTGATACGACATCACACATCTCTTATGCATATTCCGGTCTCGGCAATGGAACCATTTTTTGGCTTGAGGGGACCTGACCCAAGTTCAACATTAGTTAGCCAAATAAATCCCTACACTACTAGCCCTTTTGGCATCATCCTGCAAAATGTGGACTGAAGTCTCACCAGAAGCAGTATGGGGGGATGCTGGAACCATGTTTTTTCACCCGTGAGATGGATATGGTGTCGATTTATTCCGGCTATACCTACCTTCATGGAGGTTGATTAGCCCTCTGTTCCACCCTTTAGTATCTTCGCGAAAGGGTACAATTGGTTTTTGCACAGCCCTAACCTGTGGCTCAAGGACTTTTGCACTGCTAGGGCAATGAACTCTGATATCTCCCTAACTAGGCTAAGTGTTTTACTTATCTTATTAATCGATCTTATTTAGCTTCGCGTAAACAAATGTTCTTATTTGCATTCACTTAACCAACACATTTACATACATTCACACATCATATAAGCATTATAAGTGAAATTCATACCCAACATAACAAGATGCATAAACGAGAAATAAAGATGTAGAAATTGTAGAATACTTCTCTTTATTGATAATTCTAGACGATTACAAACTCGAAATTCCCTACCCACTCAGTTGCAGGGGTTCACGCACTCAGTTGCGGACTTCCAGGCCTCTGCGCACTTAGCTGCAGAGCCTCTACCTATGTTACAACCCAAAATTAGACTTCTACTTCAGAGCTATCTCTCATACATGTCGATGCCTCCTTATTCTAACTACTTAGAGCTTAGCTCTTTTTATATAATCCCATGGTCCACGGACCATGGGTAGATCTTTTATAGCCGACATTACATTTCCAAAATAAGGGTGGACAACGATATGACTCTTTAACACTTACACACTCCACGACCACAAAATGTAGAGTTTTTACATTTGGATTACAAAATTTGACCAAAATATGGGCTTTTAGCCCCCAAACTACTGTTGGGGAATCCCGCGCCCAACAATTAACCATAACAATTGATTTAAGGAAATATTCATGTGAAAACAATTCAACATCCAATAAATGATTCAAACTAGAAGGATCAATAGAGGGAAGAAATTCTCCCATCTCCCCATCAGAGAGATCACTCAGTGAACTATTGGGACCAAATCCTAAGAAGGAAAACATGACATAAAGGACCTTTCTCAAAATCATGTTAACATTGAGGATATGATGCCACATAAGCCATCTAATCCATTAAAAAATCAATAAAACACATTCATTTCCTGTCACACAATCTATGACCAATTCTCATGCCAATTGAAATTTTTGAGTGAGAGAGTATGAAATAAAATCGAAGGAAAAAATAAGAACCAAGAATACCCTTAATCATTTCTCCTTATTTTTATAATCACATCTTGACCCTTCATCTTCCCAATATTTTTCTAGACGTTTCTTGGGAATACCAACCATCACATCAAGGATATTACTAATTTAAGGTATATTTTTCCTCTTAAGTCAAGATTTCCCCCTCCTCAATGCACTATAATCTATTTGGTGTCCCCTTTCTTCAACTCTAGCATTCTTATCAATACAAAAATAAACATTACATCATATAATAGAGTTTGACCTCATAGCATCAATTTTTTGACCTCAACATTTTATGTTCTTAGCTAAATTATTAAATTCGGGGTAATGAAAGGGATTTCACAAGAAGACCCATGGTCATGCAGTGGAATTTTAGGAAAGATGATGAACCTAAGGAATAAAATAAAATATTATATAGGTCAACACTTGGAATCCTACTATATATGAGAACGTCAAGGTTAGACATGATGTAAGTAGTAGGATTGGTTTTACAATTTAAAGACACACCGAAAGAAGCTCATATGCAACTCTTGAAAATAATATTTAGATATCTAAATGGCACCTTGAACTTTCATTGTATTACTCAAGAGGTGTTTCATTGTAAGATTTCCATTAATGAAAAATTGGAAGATTATTGAACATTTTGTCATTGATATCAAAGGACATATATGATAGTTGTAAGTAATATATGAAGGTTACAAATTATAATAAAAAAGGGTGTGCATGTGAAAAATTAAAAGCTGAAAAAGTACAATAAAAGGAGCTGTATGAGAAAAGTTATCATAAAAAATGGGGTGCATGTAAAAAATAAAAGAATGAATTTTACCAGTATCTTTAAATATGCACATAAAGAAGTCAAAGAAATATTGTATAATTGGTTTCACTATTGGTGTTTTCAAGCCCATGGTATATGCAAGGGTGAAATAAAAGGATGTTAGTTATTTAGTTAATGGTTGATGTGTCTTTCGAATCAACACATCTCTTAATGAAGGGTCAAAATGATATATAAAAAGAGAGAATTGAAGGAATGAGGGTGTGAGACAAAATGTGATATACTTTTATCTAACCAAAAACATTTGAGGATGGGATATATGTGAGATGAAAAGAAATATCATCCTATATAAATAGTAGCATCTAAAGAAGAAATATATATGTGAAGAAGATGTGAGTGGAAGGAATTACTACTAGTTATTTGAAGTCATATTCTTGAAAGTGAAAAATCTAATTAAGAGATGGTGCTACTCAAATGTAAATATTGGTGTCTCTTACTATGTTGGTGTTTGGCAGTGGTAATTGGTGTCTCTAGTAGGTTTTTACTTACAAGGATTTGTACCAGTGGGGATTTGTGTCTCTAGTAGGTTGGTGCCTATGAATATTTATAATAGTGGGGTGGTGCCTATGGAGATTTATAAAGAGGATTTTAATTTTTGTGTCTTTCTCTCAAAATAGTTTTCACGTAAATATTTTGTTCCATGTTCTGTAATTGATAACTTTTATATGTGATTAATTTGTCATGGTGATTGAATTTAAATAAGTAAAATATTTTCTTATATTGATTCACCATTCTCGTCCTCAATATACATGTTTGTTTAATAATTACGCATCCTACATTACTTTATTTACTTAGTAATTTTGCTTCTACTTCTACTTTTTCTACCTATTCATGTGGGTTGCAGATGTCACTTCACTCCATCACTTTACCTCGTATCCTAAGTTCCCCCCCATATTTATTTCATACACCTTCTTGTGACATGTGGAAATATCTCTATATGACACCTGGAAGGTATTGTTTAAACACAAAGGATTGGTTTGTGACTTGGCATGATGGATGGATTTTGAGGTGGTGAACAAAAATTTACACTACACATAAGCTACACAAGGGTTCATGAATCTTTCTACTCATATGAAAATAATATAAGGATCAATTTTCTGTATAAATTTTTAAAATTTCCCTCCCACAATTCATGTGGGATAAATAGGGTGAACTCATAAATCAAAGTCAAAAATTTATGTGGAGTGTTGGAAAATTCTGTGGTCGCGGAGTGTGAAGGTGTCAAGACTCATAAATGTTTTCTACCCTTATTTTGTAAAGTGTAAAGTCGGGTGTAAAGATCCACCCATGGTCCGCAGACAATGGGATTGTATAAAAAGGAGCTAACTAAGTAAGCTCTAAGTAGTTAGTTAGAAGATACAAGTTTTAGCGTCTTGGTAGAGAAGTCTAAGTGTTTTGGGTCTTAGTGTAGGTAGAAGCTCTGCAGCTGAGTGCACAGAGGCTTTGGGTGGAAGTCTGTAGCTGAGTGCGCAGACCCCTATAGTTGTGTGTTCAAGGTGGATAGAGTCTATATTAATATGAATATATCAATAAAGAGAAGTATTCTTCAATTTTGTGTATTTATTTCTTGTTAATGCATTTGGGTATATTGTGTTTTGGGTTTAATTTACAATGTTCATGTGATGCGTGAATGTATGTGACTGTATTGGTTAATTGAACACAAGTAAGAATATCAGTTTACGTGACGCTAACTGTGATTGTTTAGTAATATAAGTAAAACACTTAAGATAACTTGGGAACCTATACAATACGTTGTCATAGCAATGTGAAAGTACCTGGGTCGTGGGTTAAGGCTGTGTGAAGATGAATCGTGCACCTTCGCAAAGGTACTGAAGGGCGAAATAAAGGGGAAGGTTGATAGAGCCCTAGGGCTTAGTGACTTGCATGAAAGTAGGAACAAAGGGTATAAACCGACATCACAATCATCTCAGGGTGCGGAAACTTGGTTCTAGAATCCCTCCATACTACTTCGGGTGAGACTTAAGTCCGCACTTCACGGGCTGATGCCGAAATGGCCAGTAGTGTAGGGATTTGTTTGGCTAACTAACGTTGAACCTGGGTCAGGCCCCACACAGCTAAAAAATGGTTCCATTCCTGATATCAGAATCTTCATGAGAGATGTGTGATGTTTTATCACTAGAATCGAACTAAGAAAGAGGTCGAAGACTGGTTAGATAGGAAGATCCACGAATTTGCGGCGCAGGAGAACAGAAATCCATGATTGAGAAAGGAATAGTGGTTGGATAGGTACCTGTATATAGAGATCCACGAGATCTTTTTCTGTTCCTTTCCAGTTGAGTTATACGAGTGGATCATGAAGCTAGCAGATAGCCAAGGAAGGTGGAGACTTGACGGTCTTATTGTCTGGACCCCGGAGTTAGTACAGATATTGGAAACCTCTAAGGATAAAATCTCTTATTCTATCGATCATTGGCTCGATCACATCATAGGAGGATTTGTGAATGAATTCGCGGTTGTTACCTCGGTTAGTTACAGCGAGGCTGAGCGGAATTTTTTCAAAGGTCCACGAAGTAAGTACTTGAAGTATTTAAATACCTGGATTAAGATGTTATTGTGTGAAAAATAGGTTATGCAGCTACCTTGATGTTTGGAGCTACGCGAAGTGGAAAGACTTATAGAAACGAAGGAAGAAAGGGTCCTTAATATAACCCATTTATCTCACCGTTGTTGGGTGATGAAGAGGGATTAGCGTAGGCTTATCCACGAAGTGTAGTTCAGTCAATAAAACAGGGATTCCCACGACTACCACCTCAAACTTCACCACCATCACCTACGACTTCACCCATACCACCACCCCCTCCACCGCAATTCAACATGGAAAAGTCAGTGAAGTTGCCTTTGTTTAAGGGCTTGGGAAATGAGGACTCAGACTAATTTTGGTTCATCGTGAAAGTTGTATGGGAAGCTCAGGGCGTCACAGATGATAACAGTTGAATAAAGAGTTCAGTAGGCCTAAATCTGAGGCGCAGTCGATTGTGGGGTTCAAGGAAATCACGATGAAACCAGGAGAGACACCTTAGGAGTTGAATCAGAGGTTGAAGTGTAAAATCGACAAAGCTAATATGAACTTAACAGATGGACAGCACCACAAGTGGTTCGTGGCTTCGCTCCTGCCTCACCTAAGGGCTGCACTGTCACAATAGAAGATTACGACTTAGGTGGAGGACTTGGAGATTGCCATAAGACTGCATGAAACGCCGATGCAAGATCCAAATCTAGGGGTTCAGTAGATCCATGTGCAGTAGTTGCAAAATATTTGCCTTGAAATGCAAAGTTTGAAGTGGGATAGAATAGTTTGATCGAAGGTGTGTGAAGAGATATGGTGCCTAAAATGTAAGGGTTAGGGGCATGACAAAGACCATTGCCCAATCTTTGTGAACTATATTTCTAGCGGAGAACTGATGCCTTTGAGGCCCAAAGCCCAAGAAAGACCAAGTGCGGAGCCTGCTATGTGGTGCGCTATATGTCAGGTAGCAGGGAAACATGCAATTGATAATTGCCATTTGCTACAAAAGTTTGTACAAACACCGCAACAACTGTTCTACAACTTCTGTGGGTCAGTAGGGCATGATGAGCATAACTTCCGAAGTTACGAATTGATGATGGATTGAACACCCACCTATAGAGTTCAGGTAGAAATGCGGCCCCCTGACTAGAGCACAGGGATGCGTGAATAGGATTTCAGGGGGCGGACGAGGCTAAGGCAGAGGAGGACCTGGCAAAGGTTAGGGACAACTAATTTTCTATAACTGTGGAGGACCAGGATACTATGCTAGTGAATGTACTAACCCGACACATCTGTCGTGGAAATATTGTACTCAGTTTGATCATGAGATAGGATTGTCCTACGCTGATAGCAAGGATACATGACAAGGGGGTGTTACCACCTTAGCCAACTCAAAACCTGCACAAGATGAGGGTTGAGCCTTTCAAAGAGGATCCAAATGTGAATATAATGCTCGGAAGTGGAATTGCAATGGGTGATGACAAGGGGAAACAGCCTGAAGACTGAATTTGGGTTCGCAAAGCTCTGGCAAAGGAGGCTAAGTTAGATTTGGATCGCGCACATGAAACATTCATGGAGGCAAAGAAGAGCTTCACTAAGGCCTTTACCTCAAAGAGTAGGGATAAGCCTGATTAGGAAATGGACCCTTCTATGCTTACGACCTTTCTAGAGACCTACATGAAGTTGTTGTGCGATAGCAAGGCTATGAAGGGGTTATAGGAACTTATAAATAGATGTGTCAGAAACACTTTGGGTGAACCACGCGTGGTACGGAAGATTGGTAAGCATAAAGCAAGGACAGGGCATGAGATGAGACTGATCGTGCAAATAGGAGAATATGAAATGGATCAGGTTATTTTGGATTTGGGGTCAGACACAAATTTTCTACCAAAGCAAACTTGGGAGCGGATGGGAAGACCCATGCTGTAGCAGTCTCTGATTCAATTAAGGATGGGAAATCAGTAGAAAATCATCCCCATGGGATGGTTGCAAAGAGTAATTGTAGATATTGAAGGCGCAAGTGTTTTGGCTGATTTCGAAGTGATAGAAATTGTGGATGACAGCAACCCCTACTCTATGCTCCTTGACATTGATTGGGCTATTGACATGAATAGGGTAATTAACCTAAAGAAGTGAAAGATGATACTTTAAGAGAAATCACTTCACGTAATAGTACCCCTAGATCCTGCTGAAGGATCGTGCCATACTAAACCAGTCCACAATTATGAGAGTGATGATGATATGGATTTCATATATAAAATAACAGCGCGAGACCAAGATTGGATGAATCCAACAGCGGATGGACAAATTACATAGGATTGTGAGAGTTCCTTCACCTCAGACTCTAATGAAGAATTAGAGCACTGGCAGAATTGGCTACATGAAGTAACCACGCTGAGCTGTTACATGATGACCCAGTTGCTGCATTGTGTATCATCAGAGGTAAGAAGTCTGACCACTTACCATGGTTTGAATGATGTGGATGTGTCTTTGGATGCATTTGAGAGGGAAGTACCAGAGAAACAATGCTTCTAGGCTTTGGACTAGGCACATCACGCTACGCCTATGAAATGGTGGGGTATGCACAAGGGTAGTTTCAATGATTAGCGTGAGTGTAGGAGGATGATGAGAACATGCTTTGGGAAGCCGAAGGTACGAATGACAGATAAATATGATGGGAAGGATGATTCACGCACACACATGGCCAAATGGGATAAGGCTTATGGAGCAAAGCCCCAACCTAAATGGGTGCACTTGTTTTGTCAAACCTTGGATGTCATCCCGATGAACTGGTACTTGGAAGCATTCATAGTGATGTTCAACTTCAAAGACAGGTTTGACTGTATTGATGAAGTGCTACTCAGCTGAGCCACGCGCTGGAATGCTATAACGTGGTTGTTGAAGAAGAGGACAAGGATCCACAAAAGATTAATATCCCTAAAAACAAGGGTCACCGCGAGGTCAAGGGTTCGTAGATTGAGAATCTTGATATAACCATGCCACTAAAAACGAAACAGGTAAATATTGGTAGGAGGCGGAGCCCAAAATTCGCAAATATTGGAGATTACTGGGATAACGTGACAGTAGATAAGGTCACTAAATTGCTCTACGAATACCAAGATTTGTTCCCTACCAAGTTTACAGAGCTAAAGGGGATAATAGGGAACCTAGGCATTATGAAGATCACGTTAAAACCTGATTCAAATCTGATTAAGCAAAGACCTTACCATCTCAATCCAAAGTATAAGGAGAAGGTCCGCTTAGAGCTAGACAAGATGCTTGCGGTAGGCATCATTGAGCTCGTAGAAGAATCTGATTGGGTAAGCATAATGGTGGTATAGGAAAAGAAGTAGAAGTATGAAATAAGGATATGTGTAGATCTCAGGAAGTTGAATGACACTTGCATACATGATCCTTTCTTGACTTCATTCACTGATGAGGTATTGGATAATGTAGGTGGCCAAGAAGTGTACTCCTTCACTGATGGGTTCTTTGGGTACCATCAGATCAAAATTGTGCCTAAGGATAGAAGCAAGACGATCTTCACAACTGAATGGGGATGTTTTCAGTACACTGTAATGCCTTTTGGATTGAAGAATGTGCCTGCAATTTTTTCGTTTGTAATCATTTTTGCATTCAAAGAATTCATTCATAAGCTTATGGAGGTGTACTTTGATGACTAGAATATGTTTGGGTTGGTAAAACGCCATGTGGCAAGTTTGTGCCAGATGCTAGATACTTGTCGAAGGTACCAGATTGGGCTCAATATAAAGAAATGCTTGTTTTGTGTTCCTTTTGGGACTCTACTGGGTCATGTGGTTTGTAGGAAATGACTGATGGTAGATCTCATGAAGATTGCAGTGATACATAACTTGGAGGTGCCGAGGAGTGTGAAATAGTTGCACGCAATCCTAGGACATACTGGGTATTATAGGAAGTTTATCAAGGGCTATGCCCAGATCACCGCGCCTATGGAGAAGTTGTTGAAAAAGGATGTCACATTCTGTTGGAATGAGGACTGTCAGAAGAACTTGGACGTATTGAAAGGAAAAATGGTCACCGCACCGATTTTAGTCTTCCCGGATTGGAAAAAGTAGTTTCACGTACATGTAGGCGCGTCATGTATAGTGCTGGGAGTAGCACTGACACAGGCTGGTGGAGGAGAATTGGACCATCCTATAGCATTCACAAGGAGGAGGTTATTCAAGGCTAAGAAGAACTATTCCACCACCGAGCATGAAGGGTTAGCCATGGTATACACACTCGAGAATTTTAGACACTATTTGCTAGGTGGACATTTTAAGATGTATACAGATCATTCCGCGTTGAAATAACTGGTCAATAAGCCTATGTTGGGGGGGATAATATGTAGGTGGTTCTTATTGTTCCACAAGTATGATTTTGAAGTTATTGTGAAGCCTATATGACTGAACATGGAACCAGACCATCTGTTGCACATCAAAATAGGGGAAAAGCCCACTAATTTGGAGGAGGGATTTCCTGACGTGTAGTTCTTTGCAGTGCGCATCGCGGATGGTCACTTTGAAGACATAATACACTTTCTAATGAAAGGAACTGCCCCGGAAGGTTACACTATCTAGTAGAAGAAGGAGTTAGTGGTGTGTGCAACATACTTTTCTGTCATTGCCAGACATCGGTGCAAAATGGGGTCTGATGAAGTATTATGATGATATGTACTAGAGTTTTAAAGGAGCAGTACCCTCACAGACGCTCATGGGGGTGCTGTAGGAGGCCATTATGAAGGGAGAGTGACCACACAAAAGATTCTACATGCAGGGTTGTGGTGGCCAACCCTCCATCAGGATTCAAAAACTTACTGTAAGGAGTGTGATGTGTGTCAAAGGAATGGCAAGCCATCATGGAGAGATGAGTTTCCTCTAAACCCACAGATGACATTGCAACCTTTCACGAAATGGGAGATAGATTTTGTGGGACCCATTCAGCCCCAAGGAAAGAAGACGGGAGCGCGGTACATTATCACCGCGACTGAGTATTTAACTCAATGGGCGGAGGCACAACCTGTGAAGGGTTGTACAAACGTGACTGCTGCAAATTTCCTCTTTGAGTATGTACTGACATAATTTGGGTGTCCAAAGATTTTGATGAGTGATCGTGGTACGCACTTTCTGAATGAAACGATCAACGCGCTAATAGAGGAATTTCAGGTATATCACTAGAAAAGCACGCCTTATCACCCACAGGCTAATGGGATGGTGGAAGCATTCAATAAGGTGTTGGAGAATGTGCTGACCAAGGTTTGCAATGCTTAGTGAAGTGATTGGGACCTGTGCATACCCGCAGTACTATGGACGTATCAGACGACATGCAAAAAGTTGACAAGACAGAAACCCTCTAGGCTTGTATATGGTGTTGAAGTAGTGATGCCCATGGAATACATTGTGCCTAGTCTGCGCATAGTGGCATTCAAGGGTATGACAGATCGCAGAGCCCTAGAAGAGATGCTCACGCAGCTACCTGAGCTTGGGGAAGAGAGATTTCTAGATGGATTTCATTAACAGGTCTAAAAGCAGCATGAAAAGCATGGCATGATCAACACATTAAGCTACACACATTTAAGCTAAATGATCTAGTTTTCTTATATGACAGAAAGCTTGATAAATTTCCGGGGAAGTTCATAATGCACTGGTTAGGGCTCTATGTCATTAAGGAAATTACCAATGGTGGAGCAATTCAGTTGGTTAAATTGAATGGATATCCCTTCCCAGGAAAGATGAATGATAGCCGGTTGAAGCCATACACCAATGATCTAGCCAGGTGACTATATGAGGGTAGCATAGTCTTAGCGCTCTAGGGAGCTGAAAGGAGGAATGGGAATATAAACTACACTGCTTGGGTTGGGGAACTACACGATTAGAGGATTGTACAGAGCGAGGAAATGTCACGAGGTTTGCGACAGTGCGAAGGGAGCTGCGTACCCAGGTATAAATTGCACAGGTCAGCCGGAAAGTGACCGTTAAAGTCGTTGTTCATGATCTAATGGTAAGAATGTGGCCAAATGGAGCAGGTGGCGAGCATTTAAGACAAACTTTATGGGTAAGATCATTGGAAATCTGCCACCAATCCAGCATTAATGAACCGAATGTGGGGGGAATGGTCGGATTTGAATTCAAAATGCCTATAAATTACAGGTGGAGGCCCAACAAAAAACACGTGCCATTTTGCGAATTGAGTTGTTGAGCTCTCAAGCGCACATGAACTGTGAAAACTTCGAAGCTTTTCTAGCCAGTTCAGTATTTGAGACGTTGCCAAAGGAGACACAAGAGTTGTTGCATAGCGTCATGTCGACACCCATGGAAGCTATGGACACTGAAACAGTGATAGTCGAGGGGGCTGTGACAAAAGTTGTTAGGGAGGCAAATGGAGCTACTCCAGAGGTTTCCGAGGTATTAGTTGAAGTTCCCAAATCACCATGGACACCTAGACTGAAGAAGACCCAAACCAAGGAGAGTGTGAAGGACAAAAAGTGCAAGCAAGTTGTGATACCGATGCGCACATTAATGAGAAGAAACCCACCAAAGGACAAGCCCACCACATAGGAAAAGGGAAAATCCATTAACCTGGAGCCGAAGGAGGAAGAACTTTATGACGTTCCGATGGATGATGAGGACTTGGGGGTAGAAGTGGAGGAAGTTGAAGTCTAGGGTGCTGACCCTATCACTAAGTTTCCCAAGTATGTCTCTCCGCGCAAAGACAAGACCAAGGTGCCAAAGGACATTGACAAGAGTAATGTCCCCTTACAAACCCCTCTGCTGCCGAATGAGATTTTCTTTGAAGGATTATGCTTGGGGCGGGTTCCACTATTAAAACTGAATGATTGGGACTTAGCTGACCATGAGAAGTTCCCACACTTAGCGACCGAGCAGCTAATGCTCCACATTATTGACATAACCACCAGGGTGACTGCATTGGAACCACGGAAGTGGCTCCAGGGAGTAGACAAGGTAGGTCTGCTCAACCTGCTATGGGTGCCACACTACAATCACCTCCCCATTATAGTATTGGTCATTAAGCAGCTGCTATGCTTGATGCACGATGGGTGTTTGTGGCTGGAGGAGCCAATACCCATCACTGACAAATTGACCCATAGGATCACACAGCTGCCCTACATAGGGGAAAATTCGGCCATGATGTTTGGCGGAAAAGGTGGTGAGCAGGCCCTCGTGTAGGCCATGAAGGAGAAATTCAAGCTCATGAAGAAGCGTGAGGCTATGCCATCTAGAGTATCTATGACCCTGAGGTCAAGGTGGCCATGCAAATTTTGGTAGGAAAGGTTATGAGGAAGTGTTGCGCAGATGAAGTGCCAGCACTAGTCATCACTCTTGCAGCCCAATGCGTCAAAGGATTCGAGTTTAAGTGGGCACGTTATCTCTGCTGTGAGCTCCTCGCAAACTTTCACGAAGCACAGGAGCTCAACAAGACCTTCCACTATGTGTGGCTCTTGTTGTCTATTGTGCTGGTAGCCTGGGAGCTACCGGAAAATAGTCAATTCCCCTCGGTCACGCTGGACCTGCTAGAAGCAATGAAGTACACCTTGATGTGGGCGACCAAGGATGCTTAGTGCATCACGAATAACAAGATCTTCTGGATCTTGATGGAAATGAACATCCACATGGCTATCAATCGCAAACCGTAATTGTTGCCTACTGTGTTTGACAAACTGTAAGGGTACGCAGAGTTCAAGGTGGACTTTCATAGGGTATCAATCAGGGCATGGAAGGACCCTAAACAGACATGGTATGACTTTCCTTACTTGGTAATGAACAACGTGATTGATGCAGTAATTGATCACTGGCTGGAAGAATGGCACACCACCTTAGACGTGGCGGTGGGGTTGAGCAAGTCCACTGCGTAGCACAAAAAGGAGGTGGCCAAGCTCAAGATGGTGCCGCTGGCTGAGAAGAGGAAGAAGGAGGTCACTGATAAGGCCCAAGCGGAGCGTGATGCCGCTGAGAAAATGGAAAAGCAAACAAGCAAAATAGAGCATGGCTCTGACAAAGGCACAAGGTCGCCTTCGCCTGAAACAAAGGAAGAAATGGATGAGAAAACAGAGCAACATGGCATGGACCCACAAACAATGTCGACCCACATCAAGCATCCAAGGGATTATGAGAAAGTAGAGTCAAGGAAGAAATCCAAGGCCACTAAGGTTTCACTGGACCCAATCAACCTCACAGAGGACGATTTGCATGACATTAGAGACACGGTGTGGGATGTCACCACGAAGGCACTACAACAGTTCAAGCAGTAGCAAAAACTACTATTGGGAGCCATCTAGATATGTCTGTAGGAGCTGCAGACTTGCACATCATAGGCTAGCATGGTGTCCACCAACCTCACTATCGGTACTTCAGAAGTTGCTGAGAAGCTACGAGCAATGTCTCCCGAGCGATAGTGCTACCGAATGGAGCACTGACCACAGAGAATGAAGTTGATGGGCCCACTGTCCGCGCCATCAAGGGAGTAGAGTTGAACTTGGTAGTGCTCCCTGGAGAGGCGATCCACCTATTATAGGATGGAGTGATCGTGGAGCTGAGGGCCCGCAAACACCACGCTTTGCAGGTGATCAGTGAGCAGAGGATTAATAATGAACAGATGGCCCTACAGTGAGACTCTTCCATCACCGCCGTGACCGAGGTAACCGACTGAAAAAAGTGCATAATTCAGGTCATGGAGGAGGCATGCCGAATGGTCTTGGAGTTGGCCATTCCTGAGGAAGAACCAGTCGAGGTGCACATTTGCAAGCTTGCTATAGGTGCGTGCGACGCTCGCATAGAGATGGATAGGGTTTAGCTGGAGCTGAACCTACAGATTGCAGATTTATAGTTGAATGCCTAGCCTTCAACTCCACCATAAGTAAAGGAGCGACGTGCAACCACTGTCACAGAGGTGATAGTGGCGGTAGGCAGTGCAGTAGCAGACTACACACAACGTTTTGAACAGTCGTTCGAGGTCCTGATGAACCTGCAAGAGGGACCTAATGTACAGCTATTGGAGACAGAAGCGTGAGAACTGCAGTAGTGCTATGACGAAGTAAAAGGTACGATGCGAACCGTCATTCTCACGCAAATACTGGTGAAGATGCAGGAGGCCAAGAAATTGAAAGAATAGGTAGATGCAGTGCAGCACAAGGAGGTAGTTCTGAAGGCACAATTGAAACCCTAGGTGGATGAGGCTTATTTGGTCACAACCTCTATTGAAGGCAAGCTTGATAATCTGCAAGCTACTCGGTAGAAGCTTTAGGCTGATAGTTCGGGACCAACAAAGGAGCAGTTGGTTGAAGAAGCGAAGTAAGCGGCTGCACAGTGCACTGACGAGGTTATTGTCATACAAGTCGAGCTGGGAGGTCTTTGCACCAAGATCTCCATGCCTACAGAGTGACTCGAGGGCGAGTCACCATGTTTGTGTTGGGGGCCTATTGGGAACAGGTTCCCCCAAGGACAGTTTTGGGGCTAAAAGCCCATGTTTTGGGACAAATTTTGTAATAAAGTTGTAAAGTCTCCGCATTTTGTGGTCACAGAGCGTGAAGGTGTCAAGAGTCATAAAGGGTTGTCTGCCCTTATTTTGTAAAGTGTAAATTCGGCTGTAAAGATCCACCCATGGTTCGCGAACCATGGGATTGTATAAAAAGGAGCTAAGTAAGTAAGCTCTAAGTAGTTAGTTAGAAGAGACAAGTTTTGGAGTCTTGGTAGAGAAGTCTAAGTGTTTTGGGTCTTAGTGTAGGTAGAGGCTTTGCAGCTGAGTGCACAGAGGCCTAGGGTGGAAGTCCGCAGCTGAGTATGTGGACCCCTGCAGCTGTGTGCGCAGGGAAGATAGAGTCTGTATTAATATGAAGATATCAATAAAGAGAATTATTCTGCAATTTTTTGTATTTATTTCTTGTTAATGCATCTGGGTATATTGTGTTTTGGGTTTAATTTACAATATTCATGTGATGCGTGAATGTATGTGACTATATTGGTTAATTGAAAGCAAGTAAGAATATCAGTTTACGCAGCGCTAACTATGATTGTTTAGTAAGATAAGTAAAACACTTAAGATAACTTGGGAACCTATACAATATGATGTCATTGCAGCACAAAAGTACCTGGGTCACGAGTTAAGGCTGCGCAAAGATCAATTGTGCACCTTTGCGGAGGTACTGAAAGGCAGAATAAAGGGGAAGGCTGATAGAGTCCTATGGCTTAGCAACCTACATGAAAGTAGGAATAGAGGGTATAAACCGACATCACGATCATCTCAGGGCACGGAAACTTGGTTCCAGCATCCTCCCATACTGCTTTAGGTGAGACTTCAGTCCGTGCTCCATGGGTTGATGCCGAAAGGGCCTGTAGTGTAGGGATTTGTTTGGGTAACTAATGTTGAACCTGGGTTAGGCCTCACATAGCCAACATGGAGTATATGAAAATTATTGAGTCACTAACATCAGAAAGCCATAATTTGAGCTCTCAATATTCAAATCAGGAAAACGAGAGCTCATTGGAAAGCACATTCTAATGGGTATAAATAGCATTAAAGTTGAACACTTGAAAGAATCTATTGATCAAAGGACACTGAAATATTCCCACTATCAATAGGAAGGGAATCTACCAATGATGAATGTAAAACAAAAGGTACTAAAAAGGAATGTAAACCTCATTCCTAGATAAAATGAGTTGGAGTCGATGGGAAATAATCCACTAGAAGGAGGAATTGAGGCATCCACCATCAACCATCACGAATGTGACTAGAAATCCAATGATTTGGAAGGACTTGGATGAAAATATTGAACATACCACTAAAAATTACATCCCTTGCATGCACCAAATGGAATAGAATGTGGAGGATTCCCTTTAAATAACAACCAATAATGAAAGATATTAACAAAGGTGAGGAACTAAATCAGTGAGGAAAATGGAACCTAACATATTGCATGAATACTATTGTGTGATAATGGAAGCTAACGTCAAACATAAGGGAAACCACCGAGTGAAATAATAATGATTAAAAAATGTTGAGCATGAGGTCACATATCAATACTCTAAATAGGACTAGGACACTACTCTAGGTCTACTCTTGAAGAAATTTATCAAAGTCAGTAAAAGTTTACCTGTTAGCAATAACTCAATGGGGACCTTCTGTATTGACATGAATATATGACTTAGATCCTTGTTGATACCGAAAGTGACTTGAAAACTA
This sequence comes from Pinus tabuliformis, assembly GCA_031772625.1. Lineage (NCBI taxonomy): Eukaryota > Viridiplantae > Streptophyta > Pinopsida > Pinales > Pinaceae > Pinus > Pinus tabuliformis. The sequence continues at coordinate 644,409,712 of CM062815.1, read as the reverse complement.
AGAGTTTTTGACATATGAGGCAAGATAAATTATAGAATGGCCAACATAGAGCTAAATTCCTTTGAACATAAGCACAATAAAATAGTGACTTGGGTAGCAAAGACTAAAAAATAATAATGGTACAAGACTATGGCATAGGAGGCATTGATAGAATATCCATATGATTAGATGAGTAATGGCTCAGAGGAGTAAAATCTTTGAAAAAAGAAATCTCATCTTATCAAGGCCATATTAAAGCATAATTGAATGAGGACTAAATTCATAACTTGGTGCTTTACTCAAGGGGACAACTAATAATTACTACCAAATATTCACAAAGAAACTTTTTCTCATCCGTTATTTTTTTAATATTTGATTTGTTTTTCTTTTTCATATTAAAAGATATTAAAAAGAATAAAATTATTGTGGATGGAATGACTGTCATAGACAAGAAAACTAGTTCTAGCACATGGAACCTTCCTATGCTCAATGTAGAGGACACTTGAGGAATGTTCCCTCCAGGGATAAGGGTGTAAAGTTGTAAAATAAATAAATGCAAGGATGAAACTTGAGAGAATGCATAGGAATTAGGCTTATAAAAGAGCAAGTTGAAGCTAACAGTATGCTTATAAGAGATCAGCTTAAAGATGGCAATAGTCTCAAAAGAAAAAGTAGTCATACAAAATGCATTAATTCAATTCAACATTTTAGGAAGTCCTTTAGATAATAGCTATAAGAAAACTTAAGAAGAAGTATGAAGCTTCATAATGAGTCATGGTGGAACTAAAGAAAACTCTTGAGCCTATGAAGAAAACTTTAATATGGGTGCCAAGTGACAACAAGGTATTATCTAGGGCATCCATGACAAGGTAGGATCCGTCACACAAATTATGACACTTATGCACAACGGGGAGGTTTTTCATCACAATTTAGTGGGGTTGATTTTAAAACCAAAATATAATAGGAAGCTTAAAATGCATAATTCAAAGTGTTTAACCTAACCTATATGATAGTTTGAAGGTCTAATATATGTCGAAGAGAATAAACTTGGAAAATACCCAAATAAAATGTCTCTAAATACCTATAGACATAATTGTAAACATTAGGAAAAATTATAATACATCCAATATATAAAATTCTAATAAAATCTTGCATTTTGGAGTATAAAACTTGGAAAAATCAAACCTTATATGTACATTATGGCACACAAAACCTTATATGTACATTACAGTTCTTTAGGAAAATTCCCTTACAAGGCATAGGTTAAGGACTCCTTTGGTATCTCACACCTATAATATTTAATCATGGAGGAAAACATGATTAATGATGTGTGAATTCTAATGGTATATCAACCATAATAATGGATTTAGGGAAATGCTCATGTGAAGACAATTGAACATCCAATAAATTATGAGAACTAGAAAGATCAATAGAGGGAAGAAGGTCTCCCATGTCCCCATCGGAGAGGTCACTTGGTTAACTATTGGGACGAAACCTTAAGAAGGAAAAAATGACAGAAAGGACCCTTCTCAAAATCATGTGAACATTAAGGATATGATGCCACATAATTTACCTGTGATGGGGTAAAGTATACTCGAATGCTAATAACATACTAAGGAGTTTTTGGAGATAATTCCAATTTTGGATGGTGATTCTCATAAGCAAGCTAAGCAATAGTGACAATGTTTTCATTATGAGGCAAATGCGTCACTTGAAAGAGTGTAGGCACCACAAAATTCATAGCATAGAAATAATCACACCCAAGGAGAACATTGAATCCCAAAGGGCCATCCACCACCACCATATCAACAAAGATATTCTTCCCACCTAATGTGATAGGTAACCAAGGAAGAATCCCTAAATATCTATTATGTCTTCTATCATAGGATAATAACTAACTAGAAATTCTTACTATTTTTGGAGAACCCATAACTATCAAAGCCGAGGAGGATAATATACTTCTATAGGATCATTCATACACTTTGCATTGGTGGATTTTTATGGAGTAAAGTTGATCTGAATGGAAAGTGGCATCTACCCATGGTATTCATTCTCCCATGGTATTTATCCACCCATGGTATTCATCCACCCATGGAATCTACCCATAGTATTGTAAGTGGCATCCACCCATGGTATTCATTAACCCATGGTATTTACCCACCCATGGAATTTAACCGTGGTATTGTAACTAAAAAAGAAAGACTATAAGTAACAAGTCACATTTTGTAAAACGACAGATTGTCCACCACAGTGTAGTTTTTACAATTATTCCCTCTTTTAATAAAAGGAAGTTCATTTGTGGTTTTGTTTACTATGTGTCCTTGTATTTTCTTTTGGCTCTTCAATTTTTCAAATCTTGGGGGCCTCCCCCCCAAGATCCATTTCAATTTTTTAGATCTTGGGGGTCTCCCCCCAATATCCGGATCAGTGGTATCAGATTCAGGTTACGGCTCCATGGGAATCAGGGTTTTACGCGTATTTTAGTTTAAAAATTTTGCAGCAATATTCAACAAACTTCATGCATGTCCTACGATCCCCATAAAGAACTTTCTTGGGCAAAGTGGGGAGATTTGTTTTTTTCATTTTTTTGAAAGAATTTTCGGCAATGAGTTTGCAAATCAGATATGAAAATTTTAGTGAAAATTTTACAAGACAAAAATAACAGATATGCACTTCTTGTAAAAAAATACCCAAGTTCAAAAACAAATCAGTCAATTCAGAATTCAGATGAGGGAGATATTGTTGATTTAAGATTATTTGTGTTACATAAATTTTTCTGAAGATAATTCATGGATGATGACTTTCCTGTCATTGTTTGCAACGTTTGTGCATAATTTAAGAAAACGTATTACATATCTGAGCTCCTCTTAAAAAATCACCCAATTTAAAAAACAAAATGGTCGAAATGGAGTTCAGTTGAGGGAGCTATCACTGGTTTAAAATCAACTTTTTCAGAACGTTTTTGATGGTGGGACAGTTGCAGCAGGAATCTGAGTTTCCAGAGTGTCCAGATAGGGATTTCAATCGCAAGGGAAGATGCAGAATGGTCATTATTTTTCCAAAAGCAGGCTATAATAAATATTCTAAGTTATATTGACATTATTCGGCCGATTTTAAATTAGTTTTTATATCGGGAGAAACATTTGGAGCGGGTTCCCTTTGGGGACGTTCCCTCCCACCCTGATTTAGCAGGCACTTGCTTCACATTCATCCGTTTCAACAAAGAAGCATATGACTTGGGTTCTTTGGAGATGTGCCCTCCCACCCTAGGATATGTAGGCACTTGCTACTTCATCAACAATCATCATCACAGTTATGGGTCAACCGCACAAAATCCTTGTCATCAAAGTCCATTTGCTAGGCCGCACATTGTTAGCATCAAAATTGGTCACAATCATTACATGGTATCTATATCCTCAAATCTTCGTTTATCATGGATATGGGTAATCCACAAACCCACACTTCATCGAAGTCCATTTTCTAGGCTACACATTGTCAGTATCACAGTTGGTCACAAGCATTACAAGGTATCTCTATCCTCGAATCTTCATTCATCATGATTATGGGTTAACAACACAAAACCATTCTCTTTAGTGGCTCTTCATATTTGACATAGCCTTCTTAAGATGTAACTTCACGCAATGGGGACCATTGCTTCTTAAGGAGGGAGAAATGATCTGAATAGAAAGTGGCATTTACCCATGGTATTCATTCACCCATGGTATTCATGCACCCATGGTATTCATCCACCCATAGAATCTACCCATGGTATTGTAAGAGGCATCCACCCATGGTATTCATTCACCCATGGTATTTACCCACCCATGGAATTTACCCGTGTTATTGTAACTAAAAAAAAAAACTATAAGTAACAAGTCACATTTTGTAAAAGGATAGATTATCCACCACAATGTAGCTTTTACAATTATTCTCTTTTTTAATAAAAATAAGTTCCTTTGTGGTTTTTATTACTATGTGTCCACCTATTTTCTTCTGGCACTTAAATTTTTTAGATCTTGGGGGACGCCCCCCCAAGATCCATTTCAATTTTTTAGATCTTGGGGGGCTCCCCAGAAGATCCGGATCAAAATTACAACCTTTATTTGGAATGGCGTAGAAGAAGGAAGGCGAGGCTCAACAATAATATCCCTATTGAATGAAACACTACTAAAACTTGAAGGGATTACACTCAAAGTGATTGGAATGACCCCTATTCTAGAATACTATGAACTATAAATGAATAAAACATGGTTGGTATACACTTCACCCCCCAAAAGAGGAGTGGTATTGTCCAAATATTGCTTTGGATCAACCACTTCATTAACCAATAGTTGAGTAGATTGCTAAGAAACCATTGTGTATTTCAAAGTAGAAGAACCTTCAAACTCGAGACAATATCTTTATACCACTAAAATATCAGGGAATAAATATATAAGGTGGTCTCCCTTGAAAATCCTACAAGGAGAATTAGGCTTAAAAATTCTCCTCTTGGGTCTTTTAGTAGTATAAATGCCCCTAACATGACTCAAATAGGTTGGTTGGTCATCTCTAATATGACTCATGGTGACTAGAATCTTGCCTCTAGCATGATTAATGGTGGTTGGTTGCTTACCTCCAACAGGACTAGCAGCGGTTAGTGGAAAATCACAAACATGAATTGTAGTGATTGGTTGATTCAGATTTAAATAGGAACACAAAAAATTAGAGAGATAACCATAAATACAAAGATGCAGTAGAAATAATACTTCATTTCATTAATGTAAAATACTGAAATACTCTTACAATCAGAATTGGAAATAAACTAGCTTGGGCGATGGTAGCTTATCTCTGAGGAGAGATGTGGCGGCTACATGCCTCTGAACTGTCTTACAATGAGGTTCAAAGGCCTATTTATTGTTTAGAAACAATGGAAAACCCTAAACATCCAAAAACCTAACCCTAGGAGATGAAGTGCCAAACTATGGGCCCCGTTTGGGTAAATTGGTACATCAACTTCCTGGTGTCGTAACTTTGGTATACAATCTCTGTTTGATGTGAAAAATACCTCATTAGAAAGATCTATCCAAGGACTACAACTTTGGGATGAGAAAAATTGGATGATGGACCCATATTACTCACAATTTTCCCAAAAAGCATTGTTTAGGGCCTCAAAATAGCTCCGGAAGTTCAGGACCCGAAAAACTACTAAAAATAGTAAAACGTGATACAATTAAGGAAACTGAAAAAATGAAAGAAACAATGGTGGGGGTCCAAGTGGAATTGGTGGGTGGCCACCAATATCCACCTGGATCATTCCTCCCCCCTTAGGAAGCAATGGTCCCCATTGCATTGAGTTCCTCCGTGAGATGAGGAAACTTCTACTGAACTTGGTCCCTGGTGAGCCACTTGCCTTGGTGAAGGAGTTGGCCTGCTTTGACAACTCATTACAGTTGGATATTCTGCTGGAGAGTGTGCTTGATCTGTGTGTCCGTGATCTGATTAGTTGCAGCTTGTTCCATGCAATCTGGATTTAACTCTGTTGGTGTGAGTTGTTTTGCAATGTCAGACGTGTCTAGTAATGGTGGAAAGTATGGCCGAAGGCAGTCCACATTGAACACTGGGTACAACCCAAGGAATGGGGGAATGTTGAGCTCAAATGCATTGTTCCCATGGCCTTGGTAATGGTGTAAGGACCATATCAGAGTGGTTTGAGTTTCCAATAGGCTCCGGTAAGGCATTCCTTTTGCAAATGCAACCAGACTTTGTCGCCCACCTGAAAAATTGTGTGGCACCCGATGTTGATCATGTTGTTGCTTGTACTTGGCATTTGATTTCTCCAGAATGTCATGTAACTGCTGGCGGATATGTTGGATGTGTTCAATGAAGTTGTTTTCCTTATCTATTTCAGACTAGACATGAGCCGAATTTGCATGAGTAGCTGCAAATGGCATGGCCACATCAATGGGACATAGTGGCTAGAATCCCAAGCCCACCTAAAAAGGGTTGTGGCCAGTCGAGCTATGGAGAGCTGGTTATAGCTGTGTTGAACATAGGGGAAGCTCTCATCCCATGTGCGTGGATGCTTTGAGTTGTACATGCACAGAATGTGTATGATCATCCTGTTGACAACCTCTGTCTGGCCATCAGTTTGGGGATGGAATGTTGTGGACTTAGTGAGTTTGGTGTCCAACATCAACCAAAGACTGGACCAAAATGTATTGAGGAACGTAGTATCTCGATCTAAGATGATAGACTGTGGGATCCCAAAGTGTACCCACACTCTTTCAAAGAAGAGTTTAGCAGTGGCTTCTGCTGTGATATTCTTCTTGCAAGCCGCCATAATGGCCATCTTCGAGAACATGTCAATGACCACAAAAATACAGTCGTTTCCATGCTTAATAGAAGGAAGTCCCGACATGTAATCCATGGAGATGGATTCCCAAGGTGGAGTAGGGGTAGGTAGCGAAGGATAGAAATGCCTAGTAGCCCGACTGTAGTGTGCTTCCCAAATCATCTTGGCACACTCACTTGAAGGAACACAAAGGTGACCTAGGTGGCATAACAGGGCATCCTGGAGATGAAAATCTGGAACATGCTAACCCTCTAAGAGTGTCTGGTATATGTGGCCAAATTCTGGGTCGCTTTTGTAGAGGAGTGGCCAATCAGAAGTCTCGTGCCCACAAGAGTTGAGCACGGTGGTTAACACCATGATCAGTGGTCAACTGAGGCAATCTGCAACATTATCGGTGCTGCCCTTCTTATACTTGATATTCAAATGGAACCATTGCAGGTATGTGGACCGCTTATGATGGCGATCATTCTGCAACTTCCCTTGGGTATGTATGAACTATAAGGGCGGGTGGTCTGTATGGATGACCGTTTCCTTCCCTAAAATGTAATGCTTCCATCGTTGACAGGCTTGTACAATGGGATACATCTCTTTGCCATATGTGGGATACTTCCAGACTCTGTATAAAAGTGTCTCACTATGATATTCCACTAGATGCACGTGTTGAGAAAGGACTACCACAATAGCATAGTCAGAGGCATCTTTCTCGATCTTAAATGGTTGTTGCAAGTCTGGTAATGCAAGCACTGGTGCCGAGAAAAGGTAATCTTTCAACTTTGTGAACGCCTTCTATTGAGATTCAAACCAAAAGAGTTTTTCTTTCGCTCCTCTCTTGATGACTTGACTCAAGGGCCAAGTGATATGAGAAAATACCAACATGAACCTGCAGTAGAAGTTGCCAAGACCAAGAAAGTTGCGGAGCTCTGTCAGAGTGGTTGGAGATGGCCAATCCCGAATGACTTGGATCTTGGCTGGATCCACATGCACCCCCTATTCATCAAGAATGTATCCCAAATACTGAACTAGGGTCCATGCCAAAAGTTCATTTCTCCAAATTGGCACATAACTTGTGTTGCCACAATGTTTGGAGAACCTGTTAGATGTGGTGGAGGTGCTCTGCCCAACTTTGGCTAAAGATCAGGGCGTCATCCAAGTATACCACAAAAAATGAGTTGGTGAATTGCCACAAGATGTCATCCCTTAGACTCATGAATGTTGCAGGAGCATTCATCAACCTGAAAGGCATAACCAACCATTCGAAAAGGCCTTCCTTGGCTTTGAAGCCAGTCTTCCACACATCGGAGGGTTCGATTGGTACCTAGTGATATCCTGACTTCAAATCGATCTTGCTGAAATATTCCCCCCCCCCCCCCCCCTTCAGTTGGTCCAGAAGGTCATCAATCTATGGGATTGGATACCTATTCTGGACAATGAACTTGTCCAGTGCTCAATAGTCAATATAGAGTCTCCAAGCCCCATCCTTCTTCTGTACCAACATGATCGGGCTCCCACAGGGCGATGAACTCGGTCATATGTAACCTTTCAGTAGCAGCTCCTAAATTTGCCTATTGATTTCATTGTTCTCCAGAACAAAGTCCATTGGGCAGTGGTACACCTGGGGTCAGATCGATGGAGTGCTTAACCTGATAGTGTAGAGGAACCCCTGCGAGGGAGGTGAAGATGTCCTCATACTCCTCCACGACCTTCTCCATCTATAGTTGTTGTGTGGAGGGGCCCTATCTGGAGGTCGTGGCCACTGTCTTCTTCTTTCCTTGAGGGTGTATCATCAGGAAAACAAATTTCCCAGTTTTGGAAATGAGCTTACTGCATTGTTTTGCGGTAACCAAAGAGATGGCAGTAGGCGGTGCTACCTTCGGTATCCTGTACAACTTATTTCCCAAAGTAACAATAACAGAATGAGGCCTTGACTCATACATCACATGTCACTTCCACAAGTATGGTTGGCCTAATAATACATCACAAGCATCAAGGGGAGAAACATCACATAATACCTCATCCGTGAAGGGCTTAATGTTGTATGGAAGGCGACACTACTGGCTCACGCGAAGATCCCATCCTTGGTGAAGCCATTAAATGGTGTATGATTGTGGATATGTTGTGGATGGTAAGCCCAGCCATTTCATGACCTCTACCAAAATGAGGTTCTTTTGGCTCCCCTTGTTGACAATGAACTATAGCAGGGAGCCCTTTACCCACATCTGGGAGTGGAAGAGGCGCTCCTCCTCCTCTGGATCTTCGGGTTCCTCCTTTTGGATCTTTGTGGTGGTAGTGGTGGCATTGGGCTCTGCATCGATAATCTACTTCCCTTTGTCATTCCCCTTATAGGGTTTTGACTCAGAGTCAAAACATGCATTTGATTCTGAAGACTTTAGCTTGGCCACCAGTGACTGATTGGCCCAACACTTACTTGTGTTTTGAGTGGAGCTCTTATGGAACTCACACCACTTTCCCATGTCCTTCTTCGGCTTCATGGTGTTTTTCTTTGCTTGCGACTTTGGCGGGTTGTCCTGGGCCACCCTGCCTCGACTTTGTCCTTTGTTCAGCAGTATGGGAGTGTCTTTCCCTTGCTTCAGATTTTCAAATCCAAAGTCTTGCTTCTTCTTTTTAAACTTCTGCTCGATCTTGACAGTGTATCGGTACACTATGCCGAGTGAGGAGATGTCCAGGAACTCCATCTTGTCCTAGATGTACTTGTGTAGGCAACCACAGTATTTGAGTACCAAATGCAGCTTAGAATCCTTGATACCCAACTTTGTGCAAAGGGTATGAAAAATATTGGTAAAATCCTGCATGTCTTGGTCCCTTCCCTGTCGCAGCGTGGTCCACTTTATGTATTTATCCACATAGCTCTTGAAAGGGTAGTACTACTCCTTGATGGCATTCTGGAACGAATTCCAAGTGGATGCAACTGAAAAAAATGAGGCTATACTTTTATCCTTCTGCTTGCAGTAGGTTTCCCACCAGTCCTTAACGTGGGGGGTGGTTTTGAGAAGAGTGAAAGTAATCTTTTCCCAGCTGGAAAAATCATGAACAAAAAAATACCCTTCTAACAGATTTAACCATTTATCTATAGCCTTTGCATCTATCTGACCCTCAAATATGGGAATATCAAAGTTAACTTTTTATCTTAAAGGGTGTGGGACTTCCAGAGTAGCTATTGGAAGTAGATGTGTCGCCCCTGGGTAGCCGTTGAAGGATCTGGGAAAAGTTGTCCATCCGCGTTCCTTTTTTGCTTGAGGGCCTCTTCGAGCAATATTTTGATAAGATCTCCTGCCCCCTCATCTTTCTTTTCATCTGCCATGGAAGGCCGTCAGGATTTACGAGGCTGTTCTTGCGAAGGTTCGACTAGTTCAAGCCCTAACTCCTTATATCCCTACCTCGTTGGGGACATGCAAAGAAAAATAGAGAAAGAGCAACCCACTCTGATACCACTGATCCAGATTTAAACAGGAACGCAACAAATTACAGAGATAACCATAAGTACAGAGATGCAACAAAAATAATACTTCATTTCATTAATGTAAAATACTAAAATATGCTTACAAAAAAAATTTGAAATAAACTAGCTCGGGCAATGGTAGTTTATCTCTAAGGAGAGATGTGGCAGCTACATGCCTCTTATTTGTATTACAATGAGGCCCCAAGGCCTATTTATTGTTGAAAAACAATGGAAAACTCTAAACATCCAAAAACCTAATCCTAGGAGATGAAGCACCAAACTATGGGCCTTGTTTGGGTAAATTGGTACATCAACTTCCCGAGGTCGTAACTTTGGCATATGATCTCCATTTGATAAGCACAATGTCTCATTAGAAAGACCTATCCGAGGACTACAACTTTTGGATGAGGAACATCGGTCCATGGAACCATGTTGCTCCCAAGTTTCCCAAAAAAAGTCATTTAGGGCCTCAAAATGGCTCTGGAAGTTCAGGACCGGAAAAACTACTAAAAATAGTAAAACAATTAAGGAAACAGAAAAAACTGAAAGAAACAATGGTGGGGATCCAAGTGGAATTGGCGGCTGGCCACCAATATCCACCTCGATCATTGGTGACTCATTGAAACATGATGTGCATAAGTTGGTGACTTTTTACAAGTACGAATAGCAGTGACTAGAATTGTTCCCCATTAGGGGATTTTTGAGGTAAAAAATGGGCCTCGAAACAAAAAAGGAAATAACAAAATTAACTTTAAAAGAACCAATAGGATTGAAGACGATGATGTCATGATCCCAGGGGAAAATTCGAGGCAAAAGAAGAAAACTATTTTTTTTAATTGTATTTTTGGCTTATCTCATTATCGATTCACTCAAATTTTAAGAGTAGATGCCCATGGGAAGCAGAGCTAAATTCCACATACAATGAGTACCCACTCTTCATACTTATGATTGGATTCACATAAAAAAAAATGGAAATACATGAGAAAAGTGTGTTCAAAAAACTTTTCTCATTTATTTTCAATTTCTTTCGATGTGAATCTACTAAGAAGTATGCAGAGTGGGTACTTGTTGGATGTGGAATTTAATTCCTCATCCAACGAGTGTCTACTCTTGAAATTTGAGTGAACTGACAAGGAGATATGTTTATGACTATTTGACTAACATAGTTACTATGTGATCTTCCTGTGTAGCGTGGACTAAGAATTAACCTGTTCCATTTTGATTGATGACCTAATGTTTGTGTTAATAGGTGTATACTTTTCTTTTATTATGTGGGTCCGTATATTAATAATTTGTTGATTGACTAACTTTAGTGAACTAATATGGATTGTTTGTTTCAGCCAATGGTTTGACATAATAGTTCTTCAAAAGAAGGATCATGGACATGCTTTATTTTTATTTTCCTATAACATTATGTGTGAATGACAACACATAACATAATATGAAGATCACCTAGAATAATATAGGATGGTACACCATAAATCCTAATGACCAAGAAATGATCAAGAAGATGGTAGAATATAGATTTGACCACACACCGCACATGCATGTAGAAGAAATATCAGCTGGTGAAGGGGGAGGGATAAACTCTCTTGATTGGATGGATATATTGAGGATCCTAACGGATGAGGTTAGAAGTTTCAAGGTAGACAATGAAAGATAGGTAAGAGCTCAGGAGAGGAAAGCTGAAATAAATGCAGGCATCTTACAAATCCTTTTAGATTTATATAGTTGACAAGAATATGAGCTTGGAACTAATCACATAGGCAAGATAAGCCTTTAGGAATCAAAAGAGAAAACAAATGGAACAGATGGTAGTGGGTCTATAAAGAGGCATAGTGGGGAAGTGAAGACACTGTGAAGGGAAATGTACCACTAAGTACCCTATAAGGAAGAACTAACACTTATGTGCACCACTCTAGTAGATATTCCAACTCTACAACTAGGATGCACCATCATCACTCTCATCATTATCATCATCATCATCAGGGTAGGAGAGAAAATGATTATATACCCGAGGAATCCAAGAAAGTGAAGAACTCACATTTGATGGAGCCATGAAGAAGCCTAAAGATATGGAAGCTTGATTCTTGGGTATGAAGAAATTCTTTAGAATCCATGATTATTCTGAAAAACATGAAAGCCAAGATTTCCACCTATAGCTTGAAGGGAAAAGTAGACATATGATGGGAATATTTGAATAATGTCATAGGTATTTTTGAAGAGGAGTTGAAATTATGTGAATTTGAAAAGCTCTTCAAAAATAAGTATTTATCAGAGCAATACTAAGACAACAAAACAAAAGAATTATACGATCTCAATATGGTACAAATGATAGATGATGAATATGTCACTAAGTTCCTGGAATTGAAGAGATATGTGTTATATCTTAAATATGAGAAGGTCAAGATTCAAAGGTTCAATAATGGGTTCCGTGTGACATTCATAGACTAAATCGAATTCCTGGAACCTCAAACATTGAATGATGCCATTAAGAATTTGAAACACTGCCAAGAGTAGACAAAGCATAGGTTGAATATCAAAAGTGGCTGGAGAGCAAAGAGAAATTTTGGAAATGAAAAGGAATGGCCTAAGAAAATTGTGGAAAGAAAGTAAGGCATGCACCCATCCAAGGAAAGTCGATTTTAGCATAAAATTGACCCAGTTGCAAAAGGCCATGTGCAACATCCAACAATGGATGATTGTAGAGCTGAGACAAAGGAAAAATTAAAATGTTGGAACCATGGTGAGAACCATCGGAAAAGGGAATTCTCACATCAAGGAAACACAAGGCCAAAGATTTATAGTACCCAGGAAATTCATATAGTTGGTGATGTAGTGCAACGTTTGCCTAGAATTTATGCAGTGGTGACAAGGAAGTCCACCAAGAATCCATTATTGAGATGGAAGGTAACTTGTGTAATCAATTCATTTCCAATTTAATTTAACCTAGTTCTAATTAAAAATATGTCATTCCAGGGATTGTGGAAATGTGCAAATTGACTAAGTAATTGCATACAGAGCCATGGTTAGCTCAATTGTAAACCAAGACAAAGAGAAAAGTTATTCATTGGGTGAAATTGTGTGCATTTGAGCTCAATGACAAGCCCATAATGACACATTTAAATTTTTTTTCATTGGGTGTATATATCATGTTATTGGGTATGGATTGGATGTATATGCATAGAACCAAAGTGGATTGTTTTGAAAAAGAAATTGAATTCCTGGATGATGTTGGGGAAAGATTTCTTTCCAAGGCAAGTGAAAGTCGATTTCAGTAATGCTAATCACAAAAATGCAAGCTAAACGTAGTGGTCGGAAGGGTTGTACATTATATGTTGTAAATATTTCCAAAAATAAGGAAGCCATTAGCATCATTGGGCAAGAAGAAATCAAAATACTAAAGAAATATCTAGTGTTGCAATAATATGAGGATGGGCTTCTAGTAGGTATACCTAGTTTACCTCCTCATAGGGAAGTTAATTTCTCTATTGAGCTAGCACATGGAGAAAAACCAACGTCCAAAGAACCATTCATGATGAGTACTCCTAAAATAATTGATTTAAAAGTGCAGCTTAAGGAAATGGTTGATAAAGGCTATACGACCAAGTGTGTCACTGTGGGGAGCTCCAATGTTATTTGGGAAGAAAAAAGATGTGACACTTTGACTCTATATTAATTATAGGAAATTGAATAAGGTAACCATCAAGAACCAGTATCCATTGCCACGAATTGATGACTTGTTTGATCAACAAGGGGAGAAAAAATGTTCTTCAAGATCGATTTGAGGTCTGGGTATCAACATGTGTGTGTCAAATAAGAATATATCCATAAAAATGATTTTAGGACAAGATACAGGCACGATGAGTTTGTAGTGGTACCCTTTGGACTTACCAATGCACTTGCAACCTTTACATGCCTTATGAACAATGTATTGCTGATCCAGGTGGATCAATTGTTCCCTTATTTAGATCATTTTGTCATAGTATTCATGGAAGACATTTTGGTTTATTCAAGGACCATGGAGGAGCACAAATATCATTTGGTAGCAGTATTGAAATTTCTAAGAGAGCATAAGATTTATGCAAATCTTAGTAAATGAAATTTATTCCAATCACAAATTCATTACTTGGGGCATATTGTCTCAAGGGAGGGTGTATCAGTTGATCCAGTGAAAATTAAGGCTATTATGAAATGGCCAACAGTAAAGAATGTTGTTGAAGTTATATCATTCATGGGGATGGTAGGCTACTATAGAATATTCATCTAAATATTCTCCAAGATAGGCCACCCAATCACTTCCTTGCAAAGGAAGGGAAATAAATTTGAATGAATAACTGATGTGTAATAAGATTTGATCAATTGAAGGAATTGTTGACCAATGCACCGGTATTAAGGATAACAGATCCTGAAAATGATTTTATTATGTGCATGGATGCTTGCAAGGAAGGACTCCTTGAAGTATTGATGTGGAAAGGTCAAGTGGTGTGCTATGAGTACCATAATCTAAATGAACATGAGAAGAATTATATAGCTCATGATCTAGAATTAGCTTCCATTATCCATGCACTGAAGATGTGGAGACACTACCTTGTTAGTAGAAAATTCACCCAAATGACTAATCATGGAGGGCTGAAGTATTTATTTGAATAACCCAAGTTAAATGCAATGAAAGTATAAGGGCTAGCCACACTTAGTGAATTTGATTTTGAAATCAGATATATAAAGGGCAAGGAGAATAGAATAGAAAATCCACTCAGAAGAAGGGTGAAAAGGAATCATTTAGCAGGCATAAGTTCTTATGGAACCAATCTTGAAGAGAAAATAAAAAGCGTTGGGAAGCTTGATGTGAAATATCAATAAATAAAAGAAAGGTTATAACAAGATAGCGAGGGTGATAAGGATGAAGAATATCACCTCATGGATGATGGTTTAATTAGATTCAAGAATATAAACTATGTGCCAAATAATGAATACTTAAAGAGGCTTATAATGAAATAGTTGCATGTTAATCCATATACCGAACATTCGAGATACCAAAAGACTCTCATGTCCATCAGGAAATTTTATTATTGGCCTAATATGAAGAAGGAAGTGGCTAACTTTATCACCAAATGCATAGAATGCCAAAAATTGAAGGCTAAATGTAAACATCCAATAAACTTATTGCAACCCATTCCTATTCCAAAATGGAATTTGGAGGTGATATCCATGGATTTCATTACCACTTTGCCAAGGACCTCTTGAAAACATGTTGCAATTATGGTCGTAATTGACAAGTTAAGAAAGGTGACCCATTTTTGTGTAGTCAAATCCACTAATTTAGCTAGCTAGCTAGGCCAAATTTTCATCAAGGAGATTGTGAGGTTGCATGTAATCCCCAAGAAAATCATCTCAGACAGAGATGCTGAGTTCACTTCGAAGTTTTGGAAGGAACTGTTTGTAGGATTGGGGACAAAATTAACCTTCATCACAAATTTTCATCCACAAATATATGGGAAAATAGAGAGGACAAATAAAATCCTCAAAGTCATGTTGAGGATGTATGTGATGCACCAACCCAAGAAGTGGAAGAGTATCTTCCTCTTGTAGAATTCACATACAACAATGGGTACCCAGAATCCATAAAGATGATCCCATTTGAGGCACTATATGGGAGGAGTTGCAATACTCCTATTAGCTTGAATGATCCAGTGAATAATGTCCATATTAGACCTGATATGCTAAAATACATGGAGAAACAAATGAAGACTATAAGAAATAATTTGAAGGTGGCACAAGATAGGAAGAAAAACTATGCAGATAAACATAGGGTACATAAATAAGTCCAAGTTAGGGAGCATGTTTATTTATGGATTAATCCCAAAAAAAGTTCCTTAAGTATTGGTTCATGTTCCAAGCTAGCACCATGATTTTGTAGACCCTTTGAGATCCTTCAAAGGATTGGACCAATGGTATCTAGGTTGGCCTTACCTCGATCCATGAATGTCCATGATGTTTTCCATTTTTCCTTGCTTAAAATATATGTACAAGATTATAATCATGTGATTGATTGGTCTATGTTATAGGTGGAACCAAAGGGAATGTTTCAGCCAGAGCCCCTATGCATCCTAGATCGTAGGAGCATCACAATATGAAATCAAGCAATAGATAAAGTCAAAGTGTAGTGGAGGCACTTTGGGCCCAAGGAAGCCACTTGGGAAATAGGTGCCTCAATGAGGGAAACATACCCTTTTTATTTGTTGATTGAAAAGTTGTAAATATTGTACTGAGCTATGTATATAAAGCTCCGTAAATAGCATGAATTTGTTCCAAGCACGTATTTTGTATTTCATATGGGCACTGGACACTAAGGATGATGTTCCCCCATGGGGGAGGGGTTTGTGACAACCCCAATTGCTTATCCTCGTAGATGCAATGTAAATACTTTTATAAAATAAATATGGGTTAAGTTACGAGCCACGGATTCCAAAGACATAGGAGGGTAATTGGTTGGGATTTTAATTGTTGTGACAACTAAGGAGGTTTGTAGGTATGCGCTCTGAATGAGCTTGAGCATGCCCTTAAGAGGAGGTTCGAAAAGGGGGCAAGGGCTATTCTTCCTTGGAGAAAAATGTAAGCAAGAGAGGAAAACATCATTGAGAAGTTATGCGAAAATATGTAAGAAAAGAGTGGTTTGTTGGTCACAATTATCAAACAATAAAAGGGGGGAGATGTGGTCATACCCCAAATGCTAGGAAGGTTCTACAAATCCTGTCGAAAAACATGGGAAGAACCATTTTGGATGAAAGTGAAAAGAGAGGAGGGACACATTCGAACAGGGAGAGTGGGAAACAATAGGAGAGGAGAGAAGATAGATGTGGGAAAAAAGGGGCCCTAGAACAATGGAGGAGACAATTTTTTAGTTGGAAAGAAGGTAGGGAGGAAATCACTTCTAGGTGGGGAAGAAATTGTATCTCATGTCCCCAATAGACAAAGGGTGGATATGGTAATTCTTGAAAAATCCAAAAGGGATAGGGTGGAGGAATTATTCCTAGAGGATTTCTGGATTATTTCCTTGTTGTAGGTTTGGTTTTGTTATGGTTATGGAGTCCCCAAGTTAGGTGGAGCCATGGTGTGAAGTTTTGAAGGGTGGATACAATGAGTCTCTCGATTCCCTGTGCATTGTTTCTTGCAACTCAATTGGAGGGCGGAGGTGGAAGGTCTATGGCACGGGGGCTTCACTGGGGGGATATATATTGAGGGATAAATGACATAACATATTGGGGGATATATAGGGGGTAAAGGGTTTTTATATTGGAAAATACAAAAAATGGAGCTTAAAGTTAATGAAAAAATATAAAGGGGTATAAAAATTGTTAATGAAAAAATGGATACATACAATATTTAGTGAAAGTAGGGATTTTTAAATTGGGAAGATGTATTGGGTTCATTTTGGTAGGGGGTTAAATAGTGTGATTTTCAGAGGGATTTTCCAATATGTAGTCAAATTAAGGGTATTGTTAGAGGTTCACTGAGTGAATCCTGGTGATCTATGGAGTCCAGGGAGAAACTTAACGTCATAGTTCATCCCTTGAGTAGAGGACCCCTCAGTATCTAGAATCTGGCTCGGGGGTGATAACTGCTAGTGAGAACTAGTTGCATCTATCTATGATTAGGTGGAGAGTCATTGTCCCAAACTCAGGTACCCAAAAATTCCCGAGATAAGTGTTCTTTATGTAATTGAAATGGGAGTAAATATATGTTTGTATTTCTGGACTATAATGGTGTATATGATTGTATTGAAGATGGTTTATGTTCTTACTAGTTACATAATTAATAAACACGTTGCTACCACTGATCTAAAGGCATTGGAATAACATGTAATGGCATGATTAAAAATCCAACAATGATTTGTATGGAATACTTCTTAGTTACAATTATGTGGATTACATTGAATTCAAGATTTTATAGCAATACTTATACTGGAGTGAGATAATTTGGTTTTGGTCTATAGTTTCATATTAATAAATCTCAGGCCTAAATAGCATTGTAATTTTGTGTTGTTGATGGCTCTATTTCATGAGTTGGAATAACTTGGTTTATGCCCCTATATTTGATATAATCTTGTGTCCTTGTGTATGTACATGGAGATCTCAAGTTTTCTAAGGTTGAGTGCCATATTTTGTAGGTTGTCCCAGGGTGGAGATGCCATTGTGAATCCTTGCTTGAATGGCTAGTTATGGCCATGGTGCACAACTTTATGGGTATTCTTTTAGTGGGTACCCATATATTGATTGTTCCGACAATAAAATACTTGGAGACATCTTCATAAATGGATACATCATTATCCTTTACCTAGGGAACACTTATATATGTATACACCACCACTTGTGAGGTTGTAGCATGCACTAGGTAGCACGGGGGTGTATGGTGTGAGCATTACAGGCCCTTTGAAAGTCACTAGGCTTGTAGAAAAGGGATTTTTATAGCCACCTATGCAACCCATGCTTGGATTTATTGACGACAATAAGGAAGTGGTCGTAGGCTTGTAATATTATCAATCATAAGCCTATATCTATGGTTTATGCCTATAATTGCATTTAAAGGGAGGATTTCTCATTGCTTTGAGGAGTGTTGATCTCATTGTAGCCTTTTCTATCACCATACACTTTATCATTTCTATTATATGCTTGCAGTGTGTATTTGTTCCTTGAATGAGACCTGTGAATCTCTCATTCAAGATATGTCTGATCTCGATAGGGCATTGAATACTAAAGGAACCCAATATCCTCGAGAGACTGAATTGATAAGTCTTTGGCCTGAATGCAAAATTCTCTAATAAGTGTTCTCTATTATAGCCATCACACACCCAAAGAGGGAAGCCTTGTTGTAAGTGTAGGAGGGAGAGCACCAATAGGTGCTTTAGTAAACTTCAATGGTCATGGTGGGAGGACTCTAGCGTAAGTCCAGATGATTCTAGAACCATTGCAGTAAGTCCATGTTAGAGTTCCTTTGTAAATGGCCTATAATGTAGAATGGGAGTAACCCCTTATGTGGACCACTGGATTTAATATTAAGTATATCGCTCATGGCCCAAATCCTAGTTAAAAACATCTTAGTCGAGTTATGGGAAACTTGTTGTTGAGAGTGGTAATCCTGCAAATACAGCCATAAGGTTAGCCTTGTAGCCTCATCTGTTTAGATCTTATCTAAATGGTATGATAAGGGCCATTTAGGGGAAGTGAAAAATTGGGTGATTCAATCACACCTTATTGCAATAAGGCTAGTAGAAGGATTGTTGAAACTGGAGCAAGAAAATTTCAATTTGACTTTGCCTTGGTCGAACTAGAGAAAAATCGAATTTTCATTTCAGTAGAAATCTTGGAGGTAGTTAACTGAGGTGACATGGCACTTTTCACCAAGTTAAATTAGTTAATTCGAGTTGTGGAATATTGAGTTCATTTCAGTATAATTGATTGCTAATTTGTAGCAATATATTTCAATTAAATTGAGTTATGGTTAGTTAAAATAGTTCTAACTGTTAGAGGAACTAGTGGAGGTCAAGTTGTGGAAGTGGAACTTCAACCACACTAAGTGATCATCTAGTTAACTAATCAATCATCCCAAAATAATTGAAGCATGCAAAGAATTCAAGTTACCCAGTTGAGATGGAGATTCCAAGGAAGTGTACTATCAGTTCTAGATTATTCCCATGAGTATAGGTGGTGTTGTTGCAATTAGAGGAAGGACCTAGTGGAATTATGCAATCCAATTGAGGTAAATTCCTAAATTGTAGGGGCTAATTTCCTTGAGGAACAGTGCAAGGAAATATGAGCTTGGAGGGCTTGAAATTGGCTAAGTGATGGCCAGATTCAATCAGTCAAGCATAGAGATAAACTATACACTTACAGGTTGTGCTCAGGCTTGAGAAAATATATGTATTCATCTCTATTATTTGATTAATGTAATACAGATAGGAAGGGATTTTGAGAAGTTGTTATTCCCTAGATAAATCTCTATACATGTATGATGTTTCCTTTTGCATGTCTATGATTTGTGTTCTAGATTGTGAATTTATTTCTACAGAGAAGTAGAGTAGCTTTGAGTCTTGTGATTTAGTAAATTTCACGAGCAGTTTCAAATCCACATAATAATTTCTACATGGTGTCAGAGTAGGATTCACAACAGAGCAGAAATTTCAATGTTGTTGTTGAAGGAGGATCAAATTTGCAGGATCAATTCTTCATAGATAGAAGCATGGATTTCTATGGACTAAGACTCGAGTATGCCTTTGAGGGAAGCTCGAATTATGTTTCATCGAAGGACCACATGGGGGCAGTGATGGAAGACAATGGATTGAAGGAATTTATTGATAATGACATTCTGAAACCAGTAGCAGCTGATACTCAGGATCTAGCAGAATGGAAGAAGTGTGTATCCAAGGCGTGGAGAATCATATTGGATGGAGTACAATACCATATTGTCTCAAATATCCATGAAAAAAAGACTTTGTATGTAATGTGGCAAGCACTCACAGATTTTTTCCAGAATAGTAGTGACCATAGGAAGGTGGTGCTCAAGGATAAAATTAAAAATATCAACATGTAGAAGAATGACATTATTCTATAGTACTTGAGCAGGTTCACACAATGTCATGATTAACTTGGTCAAGTTGGTGTTACTATTGCAGAAGATGATTTGGTAATTCTAGCCCTTCTAGGTCTTCCCAAGAGTTGGCACAACTACCAGTATTCGGTGAATGGGAGGGAGAAATTACCAATTTGGGAACACTTATGGTCTGATTTGGTACAAGAGGAAATAAGGCATAATACCAAATATGGGACTTCATTAAGGGTGAGGATGAGGAAAAATGTTCCTTAGCTGGAAAGGAAAAGTAGGGTAAAGGGGAGAAATCCAAATCCAAACTAAAATCTAGTCAAGGGTGAAAGAAGAAAGACTTGTACATAATCAAGTGCTTTCCTTGTCATGAATTTAGGCACTATGCCACGAAGTGTCCACACAAGAAGATAAGAAATAATACCTCAAGAGGAGCAGTAGGTGAATCTTTGGCTTCACATTTCGAGCTTGAATCTACCCTCATTACATGTATGGCCATCATAATGATGGGGAGCATTTGGTACCTGAATTTAGGTGCCTTGTTCCATATGATGGGGAATAGATAATTTTCAATGACCTGGAGGAAAAATACTTGCAGATGAAAATTAAGATGGGGGACAGCGGAAGGTAAAACACAACCGGGATTTTTACAATCACCTTTCAGAGGGAGTTGGGTTCCTCCCTTAGGCTTAAGGATGTCATGTTTGTTCTGGGGCTAAATAAAAATCTTGTCTCTTTTGTAGTTTTGGAAGACTATGGTTATGATGTGATCTTCAGCAAAGGAAAGGAATTCTTGAGACACATAACCATGGGATAGGTGAAGCATATCGGGGTTCGCGTGAAGAACCTATACAAGCTAGATGTGGAAGATTGTGTTGCATTGAACACAAAGACGGAGAAGGTGTAGAGTCACGATGTCGGTGAAATTTTGCATAGAAGACTTGGACATTTGCATCATGGCACCCTAGAGATTATGCCACATATAACCACATGAATCCCTAAAGGAGCACTACAACAGCATGATACATGCAAAGGGTACACAAAATCCACTTTCCATGATCAAGAAAAGAAAGCACATGCATTCCTTAAAAGGATCCACTTTGATGTATGTGGACCTTTATCAACAACCTCCATTTCTAGACACAAATATTATGTTATCTTTGTAGATACGGAAGTGTTGGATCTTCTTCATGTGGAAGAAATATGAGACATTCTCCAAGTTCCTTGAATTCAAGTCACTGGTTGAGAAAGAAAGCAAGAAGAAGGTGAAGGCTCTCAAGAGTGATAATGGAGGTGAGTACATGTCAAATAAGTTCAAAAACGTTTGTGCAAAGGAAGGAATTCGATAGGAGTTGAAATCACCCCACAACCCACAACAGAATGGGGTGTTTTAGAGGAATAATTGTAGTATTATGGGAGCAACAAGGGTGATGTTGCATGACCAAGGCCTACCCCTACACTTGTTGGCTGAAGCGCGAAACACAATGGTCTATTTTTAGAACAAGGGTCCTCATTGGATTCTTGGCATGAGTACATCAAAGGAAGTTTTCTCAGGGAGGAAGTTGGGTGTGTCACACTTCGGGATATTTGGAGCCTTAGTCTATTTCCATGTCTCTAAAGAATTAAGGAAGAAGCTAGAACTGATAGCAGAGTTGGGGGTATTTGTAGGGAACACAGAAAATCCTCACAACTATCGTGTTTACTTGTCATCCATAAAAATGGAATTTGTTCGAAAGGATGTAAAATTTGATGAGGATATGACAATGATATGTTCTCTTGAGACGAATCTTCAGTTGCAACTAGAGCAAGAGCTTCTAGCTACAAAGGAAGAACCTTAGAAAGTTGTGGAGCAACCACAAGTTGAGGAGTAGAGAGTGGAGAAAACCACTCAAGCAGAAACATATAGAGAAGTAAGGAAAAGGACTAGGGAAGTTGAGAGACTTGTGTAAGATGCAAGGGAGAATGTGGGTGCTCCTTCAAATCAATGTAGGAAGAGAAGGTCACTAGATCAGTACACTAGTTACATGGTTCTAATGACTAAGCTTGTAGAGACTAAGCCATCCTCTTTCGAGGAAGAAGTAGAATAATGTATATGGTTTGATACAGTGTTTGGGAAGTGGTCACAAGTCTAGCAGACAAATTAGTTGTGGGTTCGAGATGGATCTTCAAAGTAAAGTATGTAGTAGACAAAAGCATAGAAAGGCATAAGGCTATATTTGTGGCCAAGGGGTACTCTTAGGTTGAATGGATTGACTATGAGGAGACCTTTTCTCCTGTAGCAAGGTACTCATCCATCAGATCAATTCTTGCTCTGGCTACACAGATGGGGTGGAAGATCCACCAGATGGATGTGAAAACAGCATTCCTCAATGGAGTTATTGAGGAGGAGGTGTAGATTGAGAAACCAGAAGGCTTCAATACTTTTGATTAAGAGTCTCATGTGTGAATACTCAAGTGAGCGTTGTACGGTCTCAAGTAAGTGCCTTGTTGTTGGTGCACCAGGATCAATAGTTATCTCATTGGTTTGGGCTTCACCAAAATTTAAGTAGATGAAAACCTCTATCATATTTTGGTAGAAGGTAAATTGTTGATTATTGTTTTATATGTTGATGATTTGATTTTAATTGGTGATGAGCAATTGATTAGATCTTGCAAGGAGGACCTTGCAAGAGAGTTTGAAATGATGGGCATGAGTCTCATGCACTAGTTCCTCGGATTGGAAGTATGGCAAGGTGATGGGGATCTGTTTGTTTCTTAGGGAAAAAATGCCAACGAGATGTTGCAGAGTTTCTGCATGGATAGTTGCAAACCCATGGAGACATCTCTAGTGATAAACTAGAGGAAAGAGGATGCCACTTCATGAGAGGACGTGTATGCTACTGTTTATTGGCAATTGGTGGGTTCACTAGTGTATCTTGTGAACACATGACCATATATGTGCTAAGCAGTCAACCTGCTAAGCCAAGCTATGGTTAGGCCAACCATATTATTTTGGAGGGAAGCTAAGCATGTTCTACGGTACCTCAGAGGCACTACTCAGTTTGGAATTTGGTACAAATGGACAAAGGGAGTAAAGTTGTGTGGCTTCATAGATGCATATTGGGTGGGGAGTTCATTAGACTAGAAGAGTACATTAGGAGGAATTTTCAGTGTTGGGTCCATAGTTGTTTCTTGGTATAGTAGGAAGAAAATATCTTTGGCACTTAGCTCAGGAGAAGCAAAGTACATGGTTGTCAGTAAAGCAACATGTGAGGCGATCTGGATGAGAAAGATTCTTGTGGGATTGTTTGGTCAGATGATGGATCCAAATGTGATCTATTGTGATAATCAGAGTTGCATCACACTCTTTGAAAATCATGTATTTCATTATCGAACCAAGCATATAGATATTTGGTATCACCATCTACGAGATTATGTGCAGAGGTGGATTATGTTGCAGTACATTCCAACATAGGAACAAGATGCAGAAATTTTTACAAAGGCTTTGTCAAGAGAAAAATTTGAGATATATAGAGGAAGGATCAGGGTAATAGATAATCTCTTTCTTACTAAGAGGGAGTGTTGAAAATGCAAGAAAATATCAGTTTGACTTTGCCTAGGTAAAACTAGAGAAAATTCGAATTTCCATTTCAGCATAAATATTGGAGGTAGTTAACTGAGGTGACATGGCACTTGTGACTCAGTTAAATCAGTTAATTTGAGTTGGGGAAGATTGAGTTCATTTCATTATGATTCATTTCTAATTTGTAGCAATCTATTTTAGTTAAATTGAGTTATGGTCAGTTAAGCTAGTTCTAACTATTAGAGGAACTAGTGTAGTTCAAGTTGTTGAAGTGGAACTTCAACCACAATCACTGATCAACTAGTTAAGTAATCAATCAGCCCAAAATAATTGATGTATGCAGAGAATTCAAGCTACCCAGTTGAGATGGATATTCCAATGCAATGTGCTATCAGTTGTAGACTATTCCCATATGTACAGGTGGTGCATGCAGTCAGAGGAAGGACCTAGAGTAATTGTGCAATCCAATTGCGAGAATTTCCTAAATAATAGGGGCTAATTTCCCCAAGGAATAATGCAAGAAAATAGGAGCTTAGAGGGCTTGAAAATTGGCTAATTTTTGGGCATAGTAAGTCAGTCAGGTAGAAGGATAGACTATACACTTGCAGGTTGTTCTTAGGCTTGATAAAGCATGTGTATTCATCTTTATTCTTTGATTAATGCAATATAGACAGGAAGGGGTCTTGAGCACTTGTTTTCCCCTAGATAAATATCTATGCATGTGTGATGTTTCCATTTGCATGCCTACGATTTGTGTTCCAAGATTATGAATTGATTTCCACTAAGCAGTAGATAGCTTCGAGTCTTGTGATTTAGTAAATTTCATGAGCAGTTTCGAATCTACACAATAATTTCTACAAGGATGCATTTCCAAAAGGTTATAGTCCTAGAGGTTCAAAGTGAAGCATGATTAGGAAGGAATGGTATGATGTAGGGTCAGAGCATGTTGGCCTCTACATAAACTTAACTACTATTGTATTGGCATGGGGCGGTCCCATGAGACAAATTAGCCCGAGAGTTTTTTACCCCAGAGCCAACTTAAATGCACAAGGGTGAAGGGTTAGGAAACAAAGTATGGGTGACGGGAAAAGTATTGTCATTAAATGATCTGTGATTTGACCTATTTGTCTAGTCATCCTGGGGGCTATTTCCCGAAGCGATAAATAAAAACTCATACTGAAAGGAGGTCGGATGATGTAAGCCTCGTTGCGGTGGTGGACACACGAACTTGGTTATCCATCCATTGGAGCATTGGTTGACCCACATAATAGGTCAGCTTGTTAGTCTAACCCTAGAGAAAATTAGAATGCGCAAGTGCTAAAGGTCAAGAAACAGAGCCTAGACAATGGGAAAATCGATAGCAAGAGATGGTAAAGGTCCCATCAATAAGAAATCTGCAAGGTAAGCGAGATTTGGATTATCTATCTATCTATATATATCTATATCTATATATCTATATCTATATATATATATATATATATATATATATATATATATATATATATATATATATATATATATATATATATATATATATATATATATATATATATAGATATAGATATAGATATATTGTTAGACACAAACATTGTGAAGACCAAATATGAAGGATAAGCATTGAATTGCCTATATTATTCA
Organism: Pinus tabuliformis; assembly: GCA_031772625.1. Taxonomy (NCBI): domain Eukaryota; kingdom Viridiplantae; phylum Streptophyta; class Pinopsida; order Pinales; family Pinaceae; genus Pinus; species Pinus tabuliformis. Next base: position 644,384,146 of record CM062815.1, on the reverse strand, counting down.
CAATGATACATATTTATAATACATTTGAGTGACCCTTGGTTTCATATTCCAAGTGGTCTCTTGGACTCCCTTTGACTGTTCAGCTTCCACACCAACCCTTAGAGGATTAGGTGTTCAACATTCCCCCCCTTAATCTGAAGGGGTATGTTTGAGTCCAAGAAGACAGCTGAAATACAAAATGTGCAGAAATGCATGGTAGCACTAGGCTGAATGTGCTATCTGAAATGTTGGTATAAGGTGATGGTTTAAGGATGACTACCAACATTGGAACACTTAGTGAAGTTCCCATAACTCTTCCAAGTCTGGTAATAAGATGAAATATTCTGCGAGAGGAAGTGTCCCTAATGCTTTGGAAAGGGAGACCTTGAACCTGTAAAAGGGAGGTCTACAACCTGCAGTAGTTTAAGGATGACCACCAACTTTGGAATGCTTAATGCAATTCCTGATACTCTTCCAAAACTGGCAAGAAGCTGAAGTCTTTTGCTAGAGGAAGTGTCCCTAATTCTTAGAAGAGGGAGAAACTCAACCTGAAAAGGGAGGTCTCAACCCCGCATAGATGGTTTAAGGTTGACCACCAACTGAAGGCATGCTTAAGGGCATCTATTTCTTTGGATACAACTTTGAATCTAGTATGGAAGGTTGTGGCTCAAGCTTGCTTGATGTGGCTTTGATGCTTGTTGTTGGACCTCAGAATTACTCTCTCTTTGACAGCTTTTCTCACTTCTTTCTCTTGTTTTTCCATAAAAGATAGATCCCCATCACTAATAAATGATAGATTTTGTCTCAAGGAAGACATTAAATGATTGACATGTTATACTTTTATGTTTTTTCTATTTGAAATAAGTTTTTAAAAATTATCTACAGAATGTAGCCCATTCTGTAGCTAACCATGTGTTCTGTAGCTACTTCCATGGTTGAATAGGTTATAGGTGTCAAACGAAGAAACTGGCCACATGGACATCTCTGGAATGGTCATGACATGGATCTTATCCTAGTCACCCAGCCCAGATCGACAAAAAAGCCAACTCAAGACCACAGTCAAAGGTGGAGTCAAATGAAGAAACCCGAGAGCAATAGGACTCTGTGTCCACTCTTTGTGGCTAATTAATAAATCCGACAATTTTGTTGTAGCATTAACTCGAACCAGCCACTGGTGATAACAATTTCATGCAACCATCTTGTTGACTTAAAGTCACCTGTAGCTGATCAACCCTTTACGCAGATCTGTTGTAATACGTGGAGACCACCTGTAGCTAAATTCTCTCAAAAGACAGTTAGGAATGTTTCTTTAAATATCAGTTGTAAAGAACTGAGAAGAAGTTCGAATTTCTATATGTATTAAGCTTAGACTTACAGCTTTGTAATTTTGGAACTTATTTTCATGTTAATAATATGAAGCCGTGTTTGACCAAGTGATCATTTGAAAGTCTTTAGCTAGTTAGCATCTCAACTCAATCAGTTGCAGAGGGCCCCTAGACTGAAGGAGGTTTTTCTTTTGTTATTTGTTTTACTGTTCAGTTTAGTTTCATTATTTACTTTTAACAGTGTTTGTAGTTTAGGTTGATTTCCTGTAGTTTGTTTTCTTTTAATTTTGTTCAGTAGCATAATGTTAGAATTCAATGGTGCAGTCTTGTTTGTCCTATCTATTTCATAAATGAGACTTGTTTTGTTTTAACAGGGTAAGGTGGAAAAGTAACAAGGATGCATTGTTGATTAGTTTATTTACTATTTATTTCCTCTATTATTTATTTCCTAGTTCATATTGCCAATGCACTGTGTGGATAAATGCTTTTGATCACCATTTCAAGCTAATACCCATCCTAAACTAGATGGTTAAACATTCACTTCACACAAGTATTGAAATCAATTAGTTACTCTCTGCATATTTTATTTAGTTCTCTAAACTATAAAGTACAGTAAGTTGCTTGTTTGCCATTTCAAGAAAGTTATCTTTCAAAATTGGAGGCTTGGACAACTAAAAGTGATTTAGTCAGTTTCATTCCCTGTAATTATTTCAATTTTCCTTAGAGCTTCACCTTTTAATTTTTTACTTAGGATTAAATGACAAGATAGGATAGATGTTCTGTTTTTCCTTCCTTTAACTTAGATTTTGATTTAGTTCACCTTTAGGAAATTTAGACTCAGTTTTTCATAATTTAGACTATACATCATTAGGAATCAAGGAAATCCCCAAAACAAAACAATATAAAAATACAAAACAATGAAGTAAGAAGGGTTAACTAGCACATACAGTGCACTATGCTTCATCAGCTTACGAGCCTCGGTTGATAATTTATGCAAAGCAATTTAGGAAACTAAATTGACTAAACATTTTGGTGCCGTTGCCAGGGAAGTGTAACTAGCTAACTTTACTCTTACATTCAAAAAAAATGATATGCGTAGAGAAAGAGACTGTAGGGGTAGATTTATAGCTAGAGGCATGAGTTCAATTCCTACAACACCACCTACTCCACCAAGAGAAAGAAAAGATACACCTCCATCCCAAACTCATAGTCCCAGCCATAGAACTCTTGAAATTACAGGGGTAGAAATCCAATCAAAATAATCTCCTACTTCATCTACCAAGTCAGTCCTAGAGGAGAAAAATCTTAAATCTCCAACAACAGGAGTAGAATTTTTCACCTCCACAGGGGAACACATTTTAGTTGAAGAATTAGGAATACTTGGTGAGGAAGAAGAAGTAGAACCTCTCTCCCATATCCCATTAATAGAAGAACCAGAGGAGGAGAAAGTAACCTTGCAGGTTGAACCCTATACTGACCCTGAAGAAACTATAATGGCAGAAGAAGGAGAAGATGGAGAATTCACACTGTTTGGAGGAGGGGGTAGAGGAAGAGGTAGAGGAAATAATGGAGGAGGCAGAGGAAATAATGGAGGAGGTAGAGGAAATAGGGAAATATATAATTCTTTTGGATTCCCTATAGTGGATGAAGAAACAAATGCCACAATGAAAAATATCTCACCTTCTGTCCTCCCAAACTTCCATGGGTTAATTAGTGAGGATCCCGAAACATTTTTATTTGAGTTTGAAGTCTTGTGAATAACCTATGACTATCTAGAAGACTCTCAAAAACTTAAGTTGTTCCCTTCAACACTGAAAGAAGCTGCTTTGAAGTGGTTCATGGGGTTATTCACTCAGTCCATTAGAACATGGAATGACATGAAAAAAGCATTTTTGGATAGGTATTTGGATTATTTCATGCCTATCTGTTATCACTGAAAATTCTGTTGCCAAAATTGCTCAGACTAGCTTAAGGACAAAGTGTTTTCGCAGCGCATAAATACTTTAGCAGTTTCGCAGCGCAGCCAGTGCAAAGACGGTGTTTTTCGCTAAGAAATCACCTAAAACAGGTGTTTTCACAGCGCATAAATCCTTTAGCAGTTTCGCAGCGCAACCTGTTTTAGGTGATTTCGTAGCGAAAAACACCGACTTTGCACTGGCTGCGCTACGAAATTGGGAAATGACAGATATTTAAGGTGAATTGATGGAAATACTACAGGAAACGATGTTTTTCAAGCTGTTATATGTGGTCCTGTACTCCATTGAAGGAAGATGATTATATGGTTCATTTGCAATATGCATATTCTCATTGTTGTCACTTCATTGTTTCTGGCAAACGTTGGGCTTGCAGCCAATGTAAGAGTTGACAATTATGTGATATTTGTTACGAGGCACAACAAAAGCTTGATGAAAGGGAGTGACATCCTATCAACAGTAGGGAAAAAGCATTTATTTAATTCTGTTGAAGTCACAGATGTTCCTGCAGATACTAGGGACAAAGATGAAATTGTGGAGAGTGAATCCTTTGATACCCGTCAGGCCTTTCTTAACCTTTGTCAAGGAAATCACTACCAATATGATACCTTGCCATGTGCCAAGCATTCTTCCATGATGGTTCTTTATCACTTACATAATCCTACAGCACCTGCATTTGTAACCACATGCAATACCTGTCATCATGATATTGAAACAAGGCAAATAAGGCATATTTCTCTGTTTTAAGTTGTCAACTTCCAGGAGATATTTAGAACAGATGAAAGAATATTTTCGAAAATTGAAAGAGATTTTTATTCCTAACATACTTAACTAGAAAAAACTCTTTCAGTTTCTTCAAATTGATTATGAGCTGGGAGAAACGAGTGACTAAAGTTGCGCTACGAAACTGCTGTAGGTGCAGTTTTTAATTTCCTGTTTTACACATCTTCTTCAAAGACAGATTCTGGACAGCTGGAGTAGTGTTTTAAAAAACTAAAAGAGGTTTTTGTTAAGTACGGATTGTTTCACAAAAACCTCCTTCAGTTTTCCCAAATACGTCTTCTGTGAGAAATTACGAGCTCTGTCTCAAGACATATTTTTCAGCCAGAACATATGGGAGTAGTTGGTTCGATTGCAGATTTATGGGTTAAATATGAAGCTGAAGTGAAGGAAGTTTTCTCAAATGATAGTGCTACTAAAGCTTTTGTTGAAGATACCCTTGATGACAATGAACGTGAGCCTGAGAGCTGAAAACAAAGCCTTGAAGAAGGAGGTTGTAAATTTGAAGATACAGCTAGGTCAACTAGCTCACTGACTTGAAGAAAAAGGTGCCATTCTTAGTTTTGGGTCAATTTTGTTTAAGCTCCATTATTTTGAAGTCATATAAGTCTTTGATACCTGTGGAAGAAGTCTAAAGAGTCAGAAATTCAAGCAAAGAATGCCTTAAGACAAATGCACTCTGTTTTAGCAAAAACAGCAGTTTCGTAGCGCACTACGAAACTGCTGTAGGTGCTGTTTTATAAGAAAAACAAAGAGTTTAATGATGGGGTCAGTGAATTTTTGAATGAAATGCCTCAAGAACGTAAGGGAGACCATACAAGACTCTCCTAGCTATTTAGAGAGTGATAAGTGTACTTTTTGGAGAAAAGGTGAAATATTTTGTCTTTAGCTAAAGCTTTGTTAAAGGTACTTTATGACCGAATTGTTAGGGTTCTGGTTATGGTTTCCGGTGATTTGGTTTGTACACCTGTTCAGTCCACAAGGCTTCCAGCTCATTGGGAATATGGTGATATGCGTTTTTTTTGAAGAATTAAAGAGCTGGGAACATGTTCTTTAAGTAGTGAAGAATAGTGGGAGACAAGGACCGTGAAAACAGGGCACTTATCTTAATTGATTAATGAGCCATCTACGCAGCCAGTATCCAAAGCCAGCTTGTTCATTGTATTCTCCTCCAACATATCTCGGCCAAAACAGAAAGTATACAGGTGTCAAGAATCAGAAAGTGATCATGCTACGAGGAGGACAGATTTGAGTTTTGGATAAATTAGGACCTTTTGTAATTACAGTTCAGCACTTATGTAATTAATGAATTAGTTAAACAGTAGATAGGAGTAGTTAATAGCTCAGTCTTCGAGCTCCCCTCATGCGGGAGGAGGAGGCTCAAGATGGTTAAGAATGTATTTCTATATATAGATTAGATTTGGATGTAATAGGGGTTGGATGTTTTTGAAGAAACAAAGTTTATATTGGCTTATGTAAAGACTTGTTACAGTGATATAAAAGACTACTTTTTCTTCTCAGGATTCATACTTTGTTCAGATGCTCAAGATGTATGTGGCTTTGTTTTATCCTTTATGTTTTACAGCTTTATAGATACACAATCACTCTGAATTCACCTAGCTGCTCAGATTTCCTGTGTGTATTTATGAGTTGAGGTTCATTTGAGAAATGTTTTGAGTGTTTAAACATTACATGCCCTGACTTCCATGAATGAGTAGTTTTATGGTTTACTGAAATGGTGTTTGACTCCATGAGCCCAATGGAAGAAATCTTATGTTGTCTGTCCAACCAGCATGTTTATTAAGTCTTCATTTCAAGAGTTAGCCCTCTTAGTGTTAATCATAATCAATAGTTTGTTTTGAGAGAGCCCTCTCAGACTAGGGAGGCTAATCCTTAGTCAAGAGTCTGGTCTGAAATAGTTACATAGAGTCTAACTGATAGCAGCCATCAGTACATGATTTTGTGATTATGCGCTGCGAAAACACCTGTTTTAGGTGATTTCGTAGTGAAAAACACCGACTTTGCACTGGCTGCGCTGTGAAACTGCTAAAGGATTTATGCGCTGCGAAAACACTTTGTCCTTAAGCTAGTCTGAGCAATTTTGGCAACAGAATTTTCACTGATAACAGTGGCTCCACTTGGGATAGTGTGCCCTTGTGGTACACTAAGAACTCGCAGGTCCAGTGCCTTATCTATTTATGACAAACAGAAATTTGCTTGACAAGCATGACTGTAGGAGAAAGAAAGCTACTTCTACTGAAAAATGCTCAGTTGACCTCGAGCTTATTTTGCATTTACCTCTACCTACCTACCCTAACAATTTCAACTTCTTTCTGCTCAATCAATATGAAATTTCCAATGTAGCCAATCATTTATCTTATCTGACATTTGAGTCCTTTGGCTGTGCTTGAAACAAAAATAAACCAGATACTGAAGTAACCGAGGCAGCATGAGGTGTAACTGTTCTTCAACATGAAAATATAACTGGAAGCCACCTGAACAGTAAATCTTTTCCATGTATTCAGCTATAGGGTCAAAAAACACATGGTTAGTTTGTTGATTCTCAAAACTTTCTGTATCTTTAGACAACTTATCTTCAGCCACACCAAATTTATTTGATATGCTATCGAACTGCGTTTCTGGATGATGCTCACAAACAATGTAATTTTCCTCACTACTATGATCATTATTTGAAGTAAGCTGCTGCAAGGAATTACAAAATTGAACAAGCCTTTCCTCTGCCTGAGGGTCATAGAAAATTTCCTCCAATATTTCTTCTTGCTGGGTGCAATCAATTTCATCTTCATCATGATCTGAAGCCTGACAAATCTGCTGCATCTCTACATCAATATCTAAGGATAAAACATGGTTTTCACAAGTAAACTCCTGCTGCTCTCCATGCAGCTCTGTTTCATGGAGTGTTATACCTTCTCCTTGGTGCTGGAATGCATTGTTATGAAGAGCCTCTAAAATTTCTTCATCCATAAATTCATCATCATCATAGCAATCTTCCAAGTACTGAATAAGACTTAAAGACTGTCTACAGCAATCTTTGAGCAGCAATAAGGATGGATAATCTTCTTTATACATTTCACAGAATTCATCATGAAAACTAGCAAGCGAATAGATTGAACCATTTTCCAGACTTTTATACCAAGACCATGCTTTTCCTTCTAAAGTGGTCATAAACATTTTCATGAGACAATCTTCAGGGAAATGAACCTTAAGACTGCATACATGCATATGGAATTTAACCAAATGAAGTGCAGCATCATCTTTCTTTTCATCTTTGAATATTGGAAGATCCTCTAACCAATCAAACTTTGGCATAGGATTTGGAAAACCAGGGATATGATACCGATCCATAGGAGCATACCTGGCATTCATTCTTGCAGTGAAATCCATCTTGAAACTTCATCAAGCTACTGATCTTCTAGCAGTGGAGTCACCTTCCAATTTGTTATTTGATGTGTGGAGTCGCCAAGGTAGTTTTGCAGCCTCAAAAAGATGTCTGAGCTCCTGCTACCTTCAGAAGTTCAACCTCTTAATTTCGGGAATGAATAGACTTCAGTCTCCCGGCAGACGCACCAAAATGTTATCACAAAATCATGTACTGATGGCTGCTATCCGTTAGACTCTATGTAACTATTTCAGACCAGACTCTTGACTAAGGATTAGCCTCCCTAGTCTGAGAGGGCTCTCTCAAAACAAACTATTGATTATGATTAACACTAAGAGGGCTAACTCTTGAAATGAAGACTTAATAAACATGCTGGTTGGACAGACAACATAAGATTTCTTCCATTGGGCTCATGGAGTCAAACACCATTTCAGTAAACCATAAAACTACTCATTCATGGAAGTCAGGGCATGTAATGTTTAAACACTCAAAACATTTCTCAAATGAACCTCAACTCATAAATACACACAGGAAATCTGAGTAGCTAGGTGAATTCAGAGTGATTGTGTATCTATAAAGCTGTAAAACATAAAGGATAAAACAAAGCCACATACATCTTGAGCATCTGAACAAAGTATGAATCCTGAGAAGAAAAAGTAGTCTTTTATATCACTGTAACAAGTCTTTACATAAGCCAATATAAACTCTGTTTCTTCAAAAACATCCAACCCCTATTACATCCAAATCTCATCTATATATAGAAATACATTCTTAACCATCTTGAGCCTCCTCCTCCCGCATGAGGGGAGCTCGAAGACTGAGCTATTAACTACTCCTATCTACTGTTTAACTAATTCATTAATTACATAAGTGCTGAACTGTAATTACAAAAGGTCCTAATTTATCCAAAACTCAAATCTGTCCTCCTCGTAGCATGATCACTTTCTGATTCTTGACACCTGTATACTTTCTGTTTTGGCCGAGATATGTTAGAGGAGAATACACTGAACAAGCTGGCTTTGGATACTGGCTGCGTAGATGGCTCATTAATCAATTAAGATAAGTGCCCTGTTTTCACGGTCCTTGTCTCCCACTATTCTTCACTACTTAAAGAACATGTTCCCAGCTCTTTAATTCTTCAAAAACAACGCATATCACCATATTCCCAATGAGCTGGAAGCCTTGTGGACTGAACAGGTGTACAAACCAAATCACCGGAAACCATAACCAGAACCCTAACAATTCGGTCATAAAGTACCTTTAACAAAGCTTTAGCTAAAGACAAAATATTTCACCTTTTCTCCAAAAAGTACACTTATCACTCTCTGAATAGCTAGGAGAGTCTTGTATGGTCTCCCTTACATTCTTGAGGCATTTCATTCAAAAATTCACTGACCCCATCATTAAACTCTTTGTTTTTCTTATAAAACAGCACCTACAGCAGTTTCGTAGCGTGCTACGAAACTGCTGTTTTTGCTAAAACAGAGTGCATTTGTCTTAAGGCATTCTTTGCTTGAATTTCTGACTCTTTAGACTTCTTCCACAGGTATCAAAGACTTATATGACTTCAAAATAATGGAGCTTAAACAAAATTGACCCAAAACTAAGAATGGCACCTTTTTCTTCAAGTCAGTGAGCTAGTTGACCTAGCTGTATCTTCAAATTTACAACCTCCTTCTTCAAGGCTTTGTTTTCAGCTCTCAGGCTCACGTTCATTGTCATCAAGGGTATCTTCAACAAAAGCTTTAGTAGCACTATCATTTGAGAAAACTTCCTTCACTTCAGCTTCATATTTAACCCATAAATCTGCAATCGAACCAACTACTCCCATATGTTCTGGCTGAAAAATATGTCTTGAGACAGAGCTCGTAATTTCTCACAGAAGACGTATTTGGGAAAACTGAAGGAGGTTTTTGTGAAAAAATCCGTACTTAACAAAAACCTCTTTTGGTTTTTTAAAAAACTACTCCAGCTGCCTAGAATCTGTCTTTGAAGAAGATGTGTAAAACAGGAAATTAAAAACTGCACCTACAGCAGTTTCGTAGCGCAACTTTAGTCACTCGTTTCTCCTAGCTCATCATCAATTTGAAGAAACTGAACGAGGTTTTTCTAGTTAAGTATGTTAGAAATAAAAACCTCTTTCAATTTTCGAAAATATTCTTTCAGCTGCTCTAAATATCTCCTCGAAGTTGACAACTTAAAACAGAGAAATATGCCTTATTTGCCTTGTTTCAATATCATGATGACAGGTATTGCATGTGGTTACAAATGCAGGTGCTGTAGGATTATGTAAGTGATAAAGAACCATCATGGAAGAATGCTTGGCATGTGGCAAGGTATCATATTGGTAGTGATTTCCTTGACAAAAGCTAAGAAAGGCCTGACGGGTATCAAAGGATTCACTCTCCACAATTTCATCTTTGTCCCTAGTATCTGCAGGAACATCTGTGACTTCAACAGAATTAAATAAATGCTTTTTCCCTACTGTTGACAGGATGTCACTCCCTTTCATCAAGCTTTTGTTGTGCCTCGTAACAAATATCACATAATTGTCAACTCTTACATTGGCTGCAAGCCCAGCGTTTGCCAGAAACAATGAAGTGACAACAATGAGAATATGCATATTGCAAACGAACCATATAATCCTCTTCCTTCAATGGAGTACAGGCCCACATATAACAGCTTGACAAACCTCGTTTCCTGCAGTATTTCCATCAATTCACCTTAAATATCTGTCATTTCCCAATTTCGTAGCGCAGCCAGTGCAAAGTCGGTGTTTTTCGCTACGAAATCACCTAAAACAGGTTGCGCTGCGAAACTGCTCAAGGATTTATGCGCTGCGAAAACACCTGTTTTAGGTGATTTCGTAGCGAAAAACACCGACTTTGCACTGGCTGCGCTGCGAAACTGCTAAAGGATTTATGCGCTGCGAAAACACTTTGTCCTTAAGCTAGTCTGAGCAATTTTGGCAACAGAATTTTCAGTGATAACAAGATCAATGGCAAAGATGAAGTGTTCAAAATGATGCAAAGAGAGGATGAAAATTTAGAGGATTTGATTGAGAGATTCAACTATAATTTGAAAAGAGAAAAGATGGACAATTTAGATGAAGATACCTTAAAATCTCTTTTATTAAAATCCATTAGAGATGTGTAGATAGATATCCTTAAAATGATGGGGAAGGGAGATATCTCTCAACTCCCATTAAATGATATAGGAGAATTATGTGTTCATCTCTCAAGAGGGAAATCCAAAACTAGGAAAGGTCCAAGAGATCCTTCTCTTGTTAGAGTAAATAAGTCTGCAACTGGATCAATGAGTAGGGCAGAAATTGGTAATATTCTTGATGAATTCAAAACAGATATCCTAGGCAGTCTTAGTGAGCAAATAGACACCCTTAAGTTGAAAAACAAGCATAAAATTGAGGTTGATGCTTTAGCTATTTTCTGTCCAAAATGCAGAAAAAAACATGCTCTAAGAGAATGCCCTTTAGATTGAAAAATTATAGAAACTTGTATGATTTTCTCAAAGAATCATGAAACCAAGGGTTGTCCTTTGATTCCAGGTCTTAAGGTTGTTTTTCAAGAGGAAACTGTTCCAAATTTAGTAGAACCTCTTTGTTTTGTCTCTAGAAAACCTTGGTAGGGACCACAAAATTAGGGATTTAACAATCAAATGTATCTTCAGCCCCCAAAAAATTGGAATTCTTGGTAGCAAACTTGGCCTAAACCTCAATCTCAATCTCAATCTCAACCTTGGGCATAAGGAGTACAAAATCCTTATGGGAGATTTTCTCAATATTATCAATATCCTCCATCATATCAGAATTATCCTCCCCCGCACATTTCACAAAAAAATCAGCAGCCACAACTTCAAAATCAGAACCCTCAACTTTCATTACCATTTCCACAAAAAAATCCAGAACGAATTCCACACCAAAACCAAAGTCCTCAACTCTTACTTCCATTTTAGCGGAGACCAAATTAGCTACCTGCCCAACCATTAAAAAACCCCAACAATAAAAATCCTTAGAATACTTACATGGTGGAAGGACAACAATTTCCAACTTATATGATCACTCCTATAGATCTCAATGATGTTCAACTAAGATCAAGTAGGATATTAGAAAAGGAAAGACCTTTTGTAGTTATTCAGGAACAAGACAATTTTGAGGAAGATTCTCTGCAGCCCAATAAAAGCTTTGAGGGAACATCTCTCCAAAACCAAAATACTGAAAATGAAAAATAGAAAGAACCAGTGAACTCAACTCCTATCATTGAGTAGCCAATATCTACTTCTGCACCTCCTTGTTATGAAACCAGCTCAAGAAAAGACAGAAAATAAATATCAACGCCTTAGAATTCAGCCTCTTCGAGGGGGCAACCTCCTTTACATTACATAAATGAACAATTCTTGGATGATACAAATGACAAAACCTCCTTTCTATATATAGGAGTCTAAGGAGTCACAATATAATCCAGCCGACCTAACAATAATAATATAAAGCCACAAAAATAACAATAGAGGGATTCTAAGGGGCACAGAAATAACAATATGGGGGTAATAGGGGCACAACAATATAAATAAGGCGTATAACTACAATAGTAATGGGGTAATCACTAGTATTATAGGGACCCAACATGCCCCTCTCCTTCAAAAAAGTGTTGTCCTCAACGCTTGAGCAGTTATGGATACTTCTGCATAAAATTCTCATCCTCCCATGTGGAATCTTCAGCGGATAAGTTCTTCCACTTGATAAGATACTCTGAAATTGATCGATTTCGTAGCTGTCGAGTTCTTGTTTCTGTGACTGCTTCCGGTTCCAATATAATTTTTCCTTCCTCGTCAAGTTCTGGCAATATTGTTTGACTGGGAGCTTGTCGCCTATAACCTTCTTTAAACATGAAACATGGAAAACTGGGTGCAATCGAGAAGCTGCAGGAAGCTCCAATTTGTATGCCATAGTACCAATCTTTTCCAACACCTTGTACGGACCATAATACTTTGGTGATAATTTATTATCCTTCTTAGCTTGCTTTAGGGACATTTTCTTATATGGTTGTAGCCGTAGGAATACCCAATCACCTACATCAAAACTTCTTTCACTGCGATGTTGATCTGCCTGTTGTTTCATTCTATTTTGTGCCAACACGAGGTTATCCTTTAAGAGTTGGAGGACTTGTTGTTGATGTTCGATGTGATGTTCCACTGCCTGAACCTTAGAATTTTCTCTTAAATATGATGTGATTGATGGTGGTTGGTACCCATAAAGTGCCATAAATGGGGTCATTTTTGTTGCTGTATGGAAGGAAGTGTTATACCACCATTCAGCCAGAGGCAACCATTTGACCCATTGTGTCTGTTTATCAGATACAAAGCAACGAAGATATCCTTCCAAACATTTGTTTACTATCTCAGTTTGCCCATCAGATTGAGGATGATAAGATGAGCTATGAGCTAACTGAGTACCAAGACAAGAAAATAATTCTGTCCAAAAATTTCCAGTGAAAATGGGATCTCTGTCACTTACAATAATCTTTGGGTTTCCATGTAGCTTTTGAATTGTTTCCATAAATGCAGTAGAAACTGTACTGGCTTTAAATGGATGTGATAATGCACAAAAGTGTGCATACTTGGTAAGTCTGTCAACTACCACCATGATGACACTCTTTCCCTCAGACTTGGGTAAACCTGTGATAAAATCCATTGAAACCTCCTCCCAACGTTGGCTTGGAATGGATAAAGGTTGTAATAGACCCGGTGTCTTAATTGTTTCAACTTTATTTTGTTGGCAAACCAAACATTCCGCCACAAACTTTTGAATATCTGATTTAAGGCCATCCCAAAAAAATTCCTTCTTAACCCTGTGGTAAGTTTTTAAAAATCCTGAGTGCCCTCCTAAGGGAGAAGTGTGCAATTCCATAAGAATCTTTTTTTTAGCTGGGAATTCTTACAGAGGTATAAGCGATCTTTGTACCATAACGAATCATTTTTCCAGCTAAATGTATCAGAAGTACTGGAATCTTGTTGTAGCTTTTGAATAAGTGCCCACACTTCTTCGTCATTCTTCCATTCCTCCTTTGCTTCGTTTATCCAATCTGGTTGGATAATAGAAATGGCACACAACAATGCTTCCACATCCTCATCCTTTCTTGAGAGTGCATCTGCCACCACATTTTGCTTCCTTTTTTGTAGATGATTTCAAAGTCATAACCCAACATCTTTGTGACCCACTTTTGTTGCTCTTCAGAGGATAATCTTTGTTCTAAAAAGTATTTAAGGCTATCATGATCCGTTTTTACCTTGAAGTGTCTTCCCATTAGGTAGGGTCGCCATTTCTTAAGTGCATGGAGTATTGCCAACATTTCCTTCTCATAAATAGCTTTGCTTAAAAACTTTCCCTTGATTGGACGACTTTCAAAAGCAATGGGTCTTTCATCTTGCATTAGAACAGCACCAATTCCATTTCCTGAAGCATCACATTCCACAATAAAGGTTTTTGTGAAGTCCGGTGTAGCTAAGACCGGTGCTTGGCACATTGCCTCTTTAAGATGTTTAAAGGCCTTTGTTGCTTCCGGAGTCCATGAAAATGAATCTTTCTTCAATAATGTTGTTAGAGGTGCTGCTATTCTCCCATAATTCTTAACAAACTTGCGATAATACCCTGTCAACCCAAGAAATCCTCGCAGATGCTTTATGGATGTGGGGATTTTCCATTCCTTAATGGCTTTAATTTTGCTAGGGTCTACCTTAACTCCTTCATGAGATACAATATGACCCAAATATTCCACCTCCTGGACTCCAAAGAAACATTTGGATCTTTTTGCATATAATTGTTTCTCCTCCAATAGTTGTAGCACCTTGTCAACATGTTCAACATGATCCTTCCAAGACTTGCTGTAGATTAGTATATCATCAAAAAATACTAACACAAATTTTCTAAGGAATGGTTTGAAAATTGAATTCATCAAACCTTGAAATGTTGAAGGTGCATTGGTAAGGCCAAAAGGCATGACCAAAAATTCATAATGACCCTCATGAGTTCTAAATGTCGTTTTCGGAATGTCTTCAATCTTCATTCTGATTTGATGATATCCCGAACGAAGATCCAACTTGGTGAAGTAAATTGATCCATGCAATTCATCCAGTAATTCATCAATGACAGGAATGGGGAACTTATCTTTAATAGTGAGCTTGTTGAGCTCCCTATAATCTGGACACATGCGCCATGATCCATCCTTCTTGTGCACCAATACTACTGGAGCTGAGAAAGAACTTTGACTCGGTTGAATTATACCAGCCTCTAGCATTTCTGCAACCATACGTTCAATTTCACTTTTTTGGACATATGGATATCTGTACGGCCTGATGTTTGGAGGAACACTTCCTGGAATCAGATGAATAGCATGATCATGATCACGCATAGGTGGGAGACCTTTGGGAGTCTCAAATACCTTGGAATGATTGTCCAGGACTTTTTGGAGATCTGGAGAAATAGATGATTCCAATGTGGAAACATCTAGCGAACATAATTGTGCAATTACACCTCTTTGCTCCTTTTTTAGAAGCTTTGTCATGCCATTAGAGCTGATTATCTTTCCTGGTTTCCCTGCAATACCCCTTAATTCAACTTCCTTTCCTTCCACAGAAAATTTCATGAAAAGTTCTTGAAAATTAAAAGCTATTGTACCCAAGGATTGTAGCCATTGGACTCCTAGTACAACATCAGCACCTCCCATTGGAATGGAAAGCATTGGGCTAGTCAATACATATTCTCCCATGGATAGCTTGATATTATGGCACTTTCCAGAACAATTTATTGTTCCTCCATTTGCAATCATCACTTGACACTCTGGTGCTGGATATAGGAAGCAATTCAATTCTTTTGCTACCCTACAATGAATAAAATTGTGGGTGCTTCCTGAATCAATCAACACTATTACCTTTTTCTTCTTGATTTGTCCTTCTATCTTGATGGTTTGAGGAGTGGTAATTCCCGCCAATGCATTACAAGATATGGTCGGATTTATTTTTTCTTCATCTAGGCTTTGTTCCTGGAATATATCCTCTTCTTTTGACCTTTCTTGCTCCTTTTCTTCTTCCTCTTCACAATCTATGTAGAATAATTTCTTCTCAGCACACTTATGACCTTTTGTGTATTTGCTATCACAATTGTAACAAAGCCCTTTTGCTCTTTTTTCTTCCAATTGTTGTGGTGTCAACCTTGTAGGTTGTGGAAGACTATGGGCAACAACACTTCCGTCTTTATAGTTGTGAATGGTATGCTTCCTAGTTGCCATAATTTTGCTTTCCATTTTTCTTGCTAACCTGAATGCCTTCTCTAATGAATCAGGTTCCCAAAGGCGCACATCATGTTGGATATTATCCTTTAAAGACCCTATGAACACATCAATCCTATGCTCCTCTGGAATATCTTTTACCCTTATGTTCAATTTTTGGAACTCCTCAATGTGCTCCATTATTGAACCCTTTTGTTTGAGACTTATCAATTGGCTAAAAAATGTGTTGCTTTTTGTATCCTCATAATGTGCTATCAATTCTTCCATAAAAATTGCCCAAGTGATAAATTTTTTATGAGAGCAAAGCCATTGATACCATACAAACTGATTTGGTTCCAAATATAAAGTTTCCATACGTACCTTTTGTGTGTTTTGCACATTATTGAGATCGAAGAACTGCTCCATCTGTAATATCCATGTGGCGGGTGTTAACACCCAGGTTGTTCCCTATGACTCCCAAGGGAATACGGCCGGGGTAACCACTAACCAATCTTTGGATCACTGCTTCTAGCCTAACAGTGATCAGAGAGGGCTCTCTCTTTATGATTTGTAACTGTTTGTTGTAGGGTTTTAGGCTAGCTATTATGCACTGTGTTTTGTTTATGTTTGGTTGGTGAAATTCCTTTTAGGTTCTAGTGAAGTAGTTTTCTGAGAAGTTGAGTACCATTGGGCAATGGAGTCTGTGGCTTAATGTGTTTGAATCTGTGAGATGAAAGATGGAACTTACAGGGCCATTTGGGTGTTTAATAGAACAGACTTTTGTTTAAAAGACTGGTAACAGGTAGCACGAACAGTGAAAGCATTTAAGAATTTTCACTATTTCTCTATATGTTCCCAACAGATAGCTTTAAGAAGAGAAAACAGAGGTCTTAGGGGCAAAAGTTGAATCCCTGAGAATGACTGTTACAATAAAAACACAGTTTTGAATTGCAGCATTTAAGAATTACAATTCTGTTACTGTATATGAGGAAAACATATATAATAGCTCAGTTTGAGTCCAGGGTAAACATGGTTAAATCCTGGTACTATCCTTTCACCTTGCTATCAAGTGTAAACATAAGAACAGTAAAGAGAACAAAAGACTCAAAACAGACACGACAAAGAGATTTAAGAATACTTATAGTTTTATGCAACACCCATGGAATCCTGTAACATGCATCCTTCACCACAAGACATCAAATAACACTGAGCCTTGGAAATTCCATACTTCCTTTGTATTGGTTCTCTGAAAATGTTACAACGAGCCAGAGCTCTTCTAAGAAAATAATAACCATCAACCAAACCCCTTTCACTGCTGTGAAGGGTGAATATATACTTGCGGTCATTTACAAAATATCTGAGTCCTCTGTTATCTCAGATTTACTTCCTTACCAACTATCTAAGATATTATGGGCAGAATTTAATGCAGCATTTAATACATAGTACAGGCATTTTAATGCTCTGTCAGAAGATATTTTAGCTTTGTAGGAATAGCTAAGTCGGTCTGAGTATTCGGAGTTAATGCATAGAAAACCCGGCTGTAGGCTGGTACACTGTGTCTCGGGCCTGTCAGCTGTATCTTTGACTGCCGCTGGTGGTGAGTCATTGGTCTGGCTGAGTTGGCTCAGCCTCTGCCTTTTCCTGTGGGTATTAATTCCCAAAATTGTCACTGTATGTACCTGCTTCTTTCCCTTTGCGCTATTGGTTCTGTCCCGTTAAAATTGTCTGGGTCAAATGCCTCCAGACATCCTGTGTGGGCAGTTGATGTGCCAAAATTGCCCCTAGAGTCTCATCTGCTTCTGTGAACTTGAAGAAATTGGGTGGTGTATCAAACAGATGCTCTATCTCATTCATGAGAAAAAACAGGTTCTCCACTCTGTCATACATCATTTGCCCTGTGGCTGGCCCTGTGTCCTTTGAAGTGCTGGGAGGTTTTGCAATCTCTGCTACTGCATGTGCATCAATTCTCTTGTTATAGTTGTCCAGGGTGAGCAGTCTTCCCACGCTGCTCAAAATGTTGGGGAGGCCTCTGTTCTGCAGTGTTACAAACTTCTCCAGGAACCTGTTAATTTCTGTCTGCATGTCCTGTGTCCTTCTTTCCAAGGTTCCAATCAAGTTTCTCAATGTAACAACTCTCTTGGCTATGGCAATCGTTTCTGTCCTGTTGTTGATTCCCATGCTAGCCAATTGAGTGCTGGTTTTGTAATTCAGGATATTGATCATCCTGGTAGCTGCTTCTGGCATGTGCCCAAGGCTTGCCCTTGCTCTCTGTATTTCCTTGTTTGCTTTGGTGATGAGCACCATTTGTTCATCCATGGTTTCAATGTATTGCCACTGTTTGGCAATGGATCTCCCAATGTTGCTCCACAACACTGCTTTCATATCAGCTGTCACCCTTTCCAGTGCAAGCTCTTTTTCCAGCTCAGCAATCCTTCTCTTAAGGGTTTTCACCTCTCTCTCCTTGGCTGCCTCATTTTGTTTGCTTTTATCAAATTTCTCATTAACATTAGCCAAGTTCTGTTTGAGCCCATCCAGCTCTTTCATTTGAGCTTCCATAGCTCGGATCTCTGCTTGCAGCTTTTGCATGTCTAGACTAGCAGCCTATTCTGATGTTGTAGTTGTTGCTGCTGTGGATGGCGCTGTAGTTGGTGCTGTAGCTTCTGTTTGCTGAGGAGGAGGAGCAGTCTTTGGAGGGACTTCCTCAAGATTTATTATCACAGGAGGAGGCTGGGAGGGATGGCCCTCTTCTCTTTGCTTCAGTGCTTCCTGTAGTGCTGCCTTTGCAGTTTCAGTTTGTCCTAGCTGGTCTTGAGTCCTAACCAGCTCTTTGTATAAGGATACCAGCAGGTCTGTGGTATCTTTTTCTTGCCGTTGCTGGGCAACTTCATCTGTTTGTGGATGGATGGTGGCCGGGAGTTTGATTTTCTTTCTTAGGGCTGCCATGTCTGCATCCCTTATTTTCAGCAGTTCTTGGATGCCTTTGACATCCTTGGGATCATGTCCTATCTCTATGATTACCTCCTCCAAGGATTTGATCCTGTTGTCCTTGGCTTGTGAGGATGCTCGTTCCAATTCTAGCTGGGATGATGTATTGTCTAGGCTGCTCTTTAACTTGTAATTTTCCAGTGTCTCATCTGCCAGGGAGGCATACACCATTTCACCCGTTTGTTTGTGTAACTCTATCTTATCCATGGGGTGAATATCTTTAGCCAGAACCTCCATGTTGGTTCTTAAATAGTCTGAGGTGGACTGAGGATGTAGAGTTGTGGGCATAAAATGGCTCATTATCATTTTGCCCTCACTCACATCAAAAGCAGACATTAGTCTCTGCTGGTTGCTGGGGGCTAGTTTTAACAAGTGATCATAGAGTTGCACTTTTATGGGATCACTCCTTCTCTTGATTTCGATGAACTGCTGCTTTATACTTGAGTGCCCCTCTCTATGCCGGCCAGAAGAGCTGACCTCTCCTCCCATTGTCATATCTGGTCCTCTTTGAGATGAGCTGGCCGAGAGTTCTCCACTGGGTGGGCCCATGCCCATGGCCTGCCTTACTGCTATGTCCTCCTCTTGGGAGTCATTCAATCTTTGTCTCTTCTCTCCTCTGATCAAGGATGAAGTCTGGGGAGTCTCTCTCTCTCTCTTTCTGGTTAAGTCCTCCTTCTGAGGTGTTTGGAGGACTGAGCTGTCCACATTGATGTCTGTTCTTGGAGACAACTCTGTTTGGGGCTGCTGTTCTGTAGATCCGGGCAAATCTGTCTCTTTATTTTGCTGTAATGGCTGCTGCCCACTAGTTTGTGGTTTATCTTGTTGCTGCCCCAACTCCCGTTCTTCCATTTCTTCTTGCTGCTGTAGCAAGGTGTCAACCTGTTCTTCTGTTAATATAGGTGGTTGTTCCACCTGTTTGCCTTTGTCCTTGCTTGCTGCTTGGGTTGTCTGCTCGGCAGTTCGCTGTTGTGTTGCTGGTGTTGTGGTGGCTGCCCCAATTTGCCTCCTGTAGGAAATAGGCACCTGTCCACAAGTTTCCAAGTCAGCTTGTTTTTGGACATTTCTAGCCTCTTGCTCAAGTATTTCTTCATTAGTCATTTGCTCTACTAATGTGCCCTCTTCCCAATCTGGTGCATTTGCATATTTTTCAATTTCAGGTAATCTGGCATGAGCATAGTTGCCTAACTTATACCTGATCCTCCTGAAGGAAATAGAGTGGTTAGGGTCATATGGAATCCACTCAAAACTAGTTTTCAACTGGAGTCCTTCCAGAATCCTGTCTGCCTCTTTCCAGCCTTCCTCCTTTCTGTTGTATAAGAAAGGACCTAGCTGATTTCTCACTTTCAACTGTGATTTCTTGTTTTTACTCTGAAAGTGTAGGTAATCTGAGTTCCCAAATTGCCTGAAATATTCTAAGGCAAACAGTCTCATGGGAACGTACCTTGGCAGCCTAAATGGATTTAATTCACATCCATACACCCTAATGACTGTGTGATTCTGGTAGAAGTACCAGTTGCCGATGTTGTAAAGCTTGTTCAAATGAAGAATTCTTTTCATGTCATCGGTCAGTCTAGGAGGAGGGGCACCTTGCAGCACTGTTAGGGCTGGATGAACAAATAAATCAATAAACTCACAGTATGTATAAGGTGATACTGAGGTACGATGGAACACAGGGGTCCAAAAAACAACTGATCTTGGGGTTCCTTGGGCGTTGAGTGGCCTCAAAGGGACAGAGAAGGTAGCTGGCTGGTTGAACAAGAACAGATGGTATATGTAGGAGGTGTATCTGAACAGCCTCTCCCTCTTCAAGTTCATGAACTGGTCATGAATCTTCTCAGCTATATAAGTTGCATAATCATAGTGGATAGCTGGAGGCTTACCCGGGGCAAATATGGACAGCATGGCCAATATGCTGTCATCTACATCTTCCAGTCCTCTGAATCCCAGGACATATCCAATCAAGTCCACCATCATCCTGCCCAACTCATTCAGGTATTGGTAACCAATGGGAGGGGTTCTGACTGCTTCAGAGCTAGGGGTAACAAATAGCTGGTTAATCTTCACAATCTGGTCATTAGACAGTTTGTTTCCTCTCCTTATCAAATCTTGCATGGAAAGAGGGGTCAGTTTCTTGGCTGTATGAAAATGCAGCATCTGATTTATACTCTCTGGAGTGATCTGAAACAGGACTAGGCCTGTGGGGCTAATGACTGCCCTTTGGCTGGGGTCATAGCACTCTTGGCAACTGTAGATGAGTTCTGGCATTGGATTGACTTGGGGAAGGTTGTATATGGGCTAATTTGATTCCCAG
The DNA here is from genome assembly GCA_031772625.1 of Pinus tabuliformis. Taxonomy (NCBI): domain Eukaryota; kingdom Viridiplantae; phylum Streptophyta; class Pinopsida; order Pinales; family Pinaceae; genus Pinus; species Pinus tabuliformis. Next base: position 644,363,114 of record CM062815.1, on the reverse strand, counting down.
ATCCCCAGGATATCTGCTCCACTCATGTGCTGGGCTCTCAGTTCATTTAACATCTGGATATTATACTTAGTTCCCATAGGAAACCAGTCCAACATCTGGTAATCCATGTCTCCCAGGGGTTTCCATGCTAATTCTTGGTGGGGGGCATTGATAGGCTTAATATTGAGAGCAATGGGAGTCTCCATAGCTTGTGAAGGGATAAACTAATGCAATTTGACAAGTGAGTTGGCAAAGACAGACTGCAGATTGCCCTCTGTGGTAAAAACTTGATTTTCTGAACTGTCAGAGGGGAATTTACCAGCTAGAAATTGAAATACTGCTGGTAATTGGTTACAGAGATTCTTTTGGTGCCCAATTTAGCTCCTGGTAGTAATTCAGAGGTATTCAGCGGGGCATTAGCCGAGAAAACGCAGGACGAGGGGTTTTCAGATGAATTGCAGTTTGTTACAACTCTGCAGGGAATTTTTGGACTTCACAGAGACAATGGTGGAGGTATAACCCGGTTCTAGCGGTGAAAAAATCTGTTTTACGGTCCTATTATGCCTGTGAGCAGTTTAGAGCAGAATGCAGGTCGAATGGAGGGCAGGGTAGGGTAAATACCTGTAACTTGACGTGCAGAAGTCGTGATAAGGTGTACTGCAGTTGCTGGAGTGGTCGCCTTTGTTGAATTTACAGGTTGGCGGAAATCCGGGCAGAAACGGTTAAACAGAGAGTTCGGCAGACAATAACAGTGAAATGGTAAAAAATGCGTGAAATTTGGTTAATATGAGATTTTTACCCATTTGGCGCTTTTATAGGATGACGTCAGCATGACGTCATTGGTGGGTCACGGTGATGTGACGTCAGCAGACGTCATCGGGGAGGACGTGGCAGCAGACGACCGGTCAACGGGGGTGAGGTGGCAGCCCAGTCAGCGGTGAGCTGGACGCGGCGGGACGGTCAAATAGCGGACGGGCGGAGGTTAAGCCGTGAAGGTTACGGTTAAGGCTTTAACCGTCACGGTCTCTCGGGGCGGTTAGAGTACGGCGCCCAGGGTGTCAGAGGGAGCTCCGAGACGGTCTAACGGGCGACGCGTGGCAGAGGCATGACGAGGCGCAACGTCATGTTCTCGGGAGTTAACGCGCGGATGTGGACGGCGTTCCGATATTGTGGTGGGCCGTCGGATCTGGAGGGCTTGATCCGACGGCTGGCGGAGGTGTAAGGTACACGGCGGATAGGGCGGCGGAAAAATTTAACGTTTATGGGTTTTTTGACAAGGTTTTCAAATGTTTCAACCTCTGACCACCCGCGCTTGCATTTGGGGGCATGCTGAAGGCGGGATTTTGCCTTTTATAAGGTTTGCGGAGGGTTTGTGGGCTAGAGGGGTTTAGAGAGGGGTTTATACCCATGCAAAGGTATTTTTTGAGGGGAAATGATCTGCAGCAAAGGGAGAGTATCAGAGATAGGTTCACCATGGTGGCCAGATGCCACTATGATTCCTCTTTGCAGATTTCTCGGCTATTATGCCTAGGGGAGGGAATATATAACATTTAGGGCTTTATACACCTTAGTGTTATTACTATTAGGGAAAGGGGTAGAATAAGGGAGTTAAATAGTAGAATTAGGAGTTAGTAAAGTGAAGGAGGGGAATCTTTGAGAAAGGGGATGTTAATGATGGAGTAAGGGGGAAGAAGTGAAGTTAGTGATGCTTTCTGCTGTGAATCCATGAAATTCACCACCTTTTTTGCTGATATGTCCATTTCCTTGGCAAAATATCTTTGACAACTATGTAATGGTGAACCTGTCCTTTCTGCAACCACAACTGCCTACCCAACTATTTCACCTAACATTTTTTAGTTTCTTCTTGGAGGGGCACTTAGACTTGCAACCCTCAATTGCCTTTTCTTTTCTTTGGCTTTTTCCTTTTTTACTCTATCTGCTTCTACCCTTATCTCTTCCAAGGTCCCAGATTAGGCTTTTGGGAACCTTTGTTTCTCTACCTGAACTACTTGTCTGCCAAGATTAAGCTGTTCGGACAGACTTCTTTCTCTATTCTACAACTCAAAATTGAAACATGGCATGATCCAGATTAGACTGTTGAATCATCCACAAAAATGTAATAAGGTCCTCAATATCTGAAGTAATTTCACACACCTCTGATCACCTGGAAATATGGGATCTTTGTGCTAACAAAGCAGAGCCTATTTGGATTTTCAATAATCAATCATGAAATATGAAACCTATTACTATAGGTATCCAACAGTGGCTCCACATGGGGATGGTTTTTCTTTTGAAAGACCAAGAACAGCAGGTCAGATTGCCTTGTTCCTTGAATGTCCATCTTAATCTTTGAGCTCTGATACATGTAACCTGTCAAAATTGTGTGCTTTTTGATGGGAACCTCTGGTTCTATGTGCCTGTTGCTGCTAGGTGCAGCACTTGGAAAACCTCTTCTTACAAACTAAAAATAGAAAACATATATAGGCCTGAATATATACAATGAACCTTTGGATCCTTATCATAGTGGACCATCATAATAGTGCTTCAGCATCCTGCCATTGACAGGACCTTCATCCAGTTCAGTTACAGTCAAACTTTTAAGGAAATAAGTGTTATTACCTTGCACTGCTTGGACAGCAAATGGTCCTTTCCATAAAGAATCAAACTTCCCATGTTTCCCTTTGTCTTCTCTTCTTGCATCCCACTTTAGAACTTTGTCTCCTAGATTGAAGTCTTCTGCTTTGGTTCTTCTGTCAAAGGCCTTTTTCAGTTTCTCTTGTAGTATCTGCACTCTGCTGAAAACTTGTTCTCTGGTTTGTTGTAAACAGATTATCTGGTTGATCCTTCTTTGCATATCATTTGGCTCTGCTTGACTTTCTTGTAGAAGTTTCATAACTGGCACACCTAGTGATGAGGGAAATCTGGCCTCTAATCCGTAGACTAACTCATATGGGCTGGTCCCAATTGATCTTTTGGTGGTTAATCTGTCTGCCCATAAAGCATTTACTAGTTTCTTGTGCCAGTTCTTTTTGTTCTCTTCCAGCACTTTCTTAATGATGTTTATCAGGCTTTTGTTTGATGATTCAGCAAGACCATTTCCCTGAGGATAGTAAGCTGTAGAATGGCCCAAAGTGATATGAAATTTATGGCAAAAGTTTACCATTTTCTTGGATCTGAAGGCAGCAGCATTGTCTGTTATTATCTTGTCTGGGCAGCCAAATCTGGCCAGTATATTGTTCTCTAAGAATTGAATGATCACTGAGTCATTTGCTTGTCTGCATGGGGCAGCTTCAATCCACTTGGTAAAGTAGTCTGTTGCTGTTAGAATCCATCTGTGTTGTCCTGAAGATGAGGGGTGAATTTCTCCAATGAAATCTAAGCCCCATTGTTGAAAAGGTCTCTCTGTTGAAATGGGCCTCAAAGGAAGTGGCAGCAACTGTCTTCTGCCTTCAAACAGCTGGCACTTGTGGCATGATGTCGTGAATTTCTTCACATCTGAGAACATGGTGGGCCAATAATAACCGGCCCTTAATATTTTGTCCACAGTGGACTTCCAGTACAAATGTCCACCACAGTCTCCAGCATGGAATTCTTGCATAATTTTATCAGTTTCATTCTCAAGAAGACAGTGCAGCAAAATACCTTCATGGTTTTTCCAGAGTAGATTCTCATCTAACACACAAAATTTGGATGTTTTCATTTTTAGGAACCTAGACTTAGTTCTGGACAGTCCTGGGGGAGCACACAGGTTTTGTAACACATAACAGATATCAGAGTACCATGGAGATTGTTCAAAGGCTACGTTGATCTTTGGAGTCGCCAGCTCTGTTTCACTGTCCAGTTGGTTGATATCTAAGGCTTGGAAATTTGATTCTGTCATTAACTTAGCCAAACCTTGCCCTTTTATTAACTTTGTAGGCTTTATTTCAATGTCAAATTCAAGTATGTTTGCAATCCATTTTCCTCTTCTACCCTCTAAGTTTTCTTGGGTGAGAATGTCTTTGACAATAGGACTTGGTACATAAGCCACAACATGAGAGTAAAGGATATAGATCCTAAAATCTTTGATAGCTTTGATTAATGCATAGGCTTGTTTTTCCATTATTTGGTATTTCAAAGGAGCATCTCTAAGAGCTCTGCTGAAGAAGGCAATGGGCTTTTCATTCCCTTGATCATCTTTCTGCAATAAAACAGCAGCAATAGTATGCTGGGAGGCAAAAGAAAAAATAATAAAGTCTTTGTCAAACTGAGGATTAGTTAATACCGGGGTTTGGGTTAAAGCCAGTTTTATGCTTTCAAAGGCTTGCTTTGCTTCCACAGTCCACTTAACCTTTGAATCTTTCTTTAGCATATTGTTTAGCAGTCTGATCAATTCTGCTAAATTTGGGATGAACCTTCTTAAAAAATTGAGTTTTCCTAAGAATCCTTGCAACTCTTTGACATTCCTAGGGTGAGGCATTTGTAGGATCGCTTGTATCCTATCTGGATCAATTCTTATGCCATCTTTTGAAATGATGTGTCCTAAAAGTTTCCCTTCTTCCAAACCAAATAAAGACTTCTTGGGGTTTAAGGAAATGCCATATTTTCTGCATGTTATGAAAATCTGTCTTAAATGTTTCAAATGTTCTTGGTCAGATTTTGAGAAGGGTGTAAGATCATCTAAGTAAATGACCAGGAAATCATGAATTTCTTTTGCAAAAGCAATGTCCATTGCTCTTTGAAATGTTGCCCCTGCATTTTTCAAACCAAATGGCATTTTCACATACTTGAAAGTTCCCCATGGGGTAGTAAATGCAGTTTTGTCTTGATCGTCAGGGTGTACCAGGATTTGATTGAAACCTGAGAAGCCATCCAACAATGATATTCTTGAGGCTCCTACTACTCTTTGAAGGATGTGGTCCATTTTGGGTAAGGGATAGTTGTCTTTGAGTGAAACTTGATTCAAATTCCTTAAGTCTACACAAAGTCTATTCTCACCAGTTTTCTTTCTTGTAGGGACTAAATTTGAAATCCATTCAGAGAATCTGATTGGTGCTATGATCCCAGCCTTGAACATTTTTTGTAATTCTTTTTCAATGGAAGGAAGGAGCACAGGATTGATTCTTCTCAATTTTTGTTTGAATGGTTTTTGATTAGGCTTGAGGGGAATGGTGTGCTGTATAACAGAGGTATCATAAGACTTCAAGTCTTCATAACCCCAGGCAAAGACATCTTGGAATTCTTTAAAGAGATCAACATATTTGGGCTTTTGATCGGGGGGCAAAGAGGCGGACAGCTTGACTATCTTAGGCTTTTCCATAGTGCCAATATTACATTCTTCAACTCTTGCATCTAATGGCTGCATCTTTGGTTTCCTGGGGACGTCATTTGAGTCAAAAATGTCCTCTAGTGGGGTAAGGCCTGCTGGGAGGGAGTTGTCTTTGAGTTGTATGATTTCAGTTTCAATGTTACTCATCTCTTCACAGTCCATTTGTTTAATTTGTTGAATGTTTTCATTGTTGAAAATGGTTGGGCTGAGTAGTTGTTTTGCTGTCTTAAGTGACATTGGGTGAGCAGATTGTTGAAACTGTAATTGTGATTGACTTGCTCCATCAACAATTTGAGATTGACTTGCTGTCTCAAGGTCAATATTTAATCCTGTAAACTCTTGTTGCAAAGTTAAAAAGTTGTTTATTTGCCTATCATTCTCAAATACTTGCCACTCTTTGACATTGTTTGGGATAGAAGGTCTATATTTGACCTCTGCTGTGAAACAATTGTTGGGTTGTAATGGGAACTTGAAGGTGCTGGCAAATGTTGCCAAGCTGTGAGCATGGAGATTGTGGCCCCTTGGAATCTTTGTGATAACAAACTCGGAGAAAGTTTCTAATATTTCAATTACAGCAGACCTATAGGACCTTAATCTTTTGTCATTGGTGACAAAATCCCCTTTTACTTGTTGAATTACTAGATCAGAGTCCCCCATGATTGAGAGGCTATGTGCTTGTAATGATTTTGCAATCTTGAGACCTAGTAGCAGAGCTTCATATTCTGCCATGTTATTAGTGCATCTAAAGTTCAATCTATAAGCCCTGCCTTGTGCACAGGCCTTTTCTTTGTTATGTATCCATACTCCAGCTCCTGCCCCTAACTTGTTAACTGAGCCATCAAACTCTAGGACCCACAGACTATCTTGCTGGTCAGGGAATCTTAAATTCTTCTCATGGGATGGCCATGTGAGCATGAGTTGAGGTTTCTTTTCCCATTTGTCTCCTAGGATAATTTCATCATTTGTTTGACAATTTTTTACAACTGAAGGAGGGTGAATGGGTATTGTTGGGCTGATTAAATTTTGGCAGGTGCCACTTGTTTGATGGATGTTTTGTTTTTGTATGGGTGTCTCGGTCTTGATGTTATTGCTTAAGAAATTTGTGCTGTCATTGAAAAGGATGAAGGAGTCTATGTCCGAATGGACAGCATATATTGGAAAATTTTGAGGCTTTTCTTCACTGCTGACCATGTATTTCATGAGTGTTTCCCTATAAAGTCTCTTGGGTTGCCCAAAGACAGAGATGGTTGCATATGACATGTCTAACTGCAGGGAGCCTTGAAGCTTTGCTCCCCATGATCTTGATAGTAGCATCCCATACTTGGGTGGGATATCAGCAACAACAACATCCATCAAAATGGTCTTGTTGGGGAATTGGACCAGGGACACACATAAATCCTTAATCAGGCCCAAGCATTTTACTTGACTAGAATCAAAAGAAAACAGGTCTTTGTATGGTCTTGTTATATCCAAATTTAATCTTTCCATGACTGCTTTTGGCATGAGGTTGTGAGATGCACCTGAGTCAAACATTGCATTGTGCAGTATTTTATCATGAACGTGTAAGCTGACATAAAAAGGTAAAACCCCTGTGACTACTGTTTTTCCATCTACCTCTGGACCAAACAGTAATTCTGGAGTGTCATCTAGCACATTTACATCATCTTTGTTGTTGGTGAGCTGAAGGGATTTCTTGATCTGTTGCTTATATATGTCATGCTTGGCTAGCTCTAAAAGGGGAATTGCTATCTTTAACTTGCCAATCTCTGTTCCTAGGTCAAAGGGTTTATCCACCTGAATTTTAGGGTCACGGACAGCAGTCCTTTCCTTGTTCAATGAATCTTCTTGTTGGATTTCATCTTGATTTTGGAACCTGCCCCCCATGTCCATGTCTTGAGGGGTGATGTTCGGATTTGGGTGAGAGGATGATGTTGCTGTGGGCTCTTGTGGTGTGTACAGAAATTCAGTGACCTCCTCAACCACTACTTCCTTTGCAGGCAAGTTTGTTTTGTCATTAGGTTCAGTGACTGAGGCTTCTTTAGATTGCTGTTTCTCCTTTACCTTTTCAGGCTGATTTGCATTTACAGTCCGACTTCTTAGTTTGTACTGCTTATGGACTTCATAGACAGCAGTATCATATCCTTGCTTAAAGTCAAAGGATTCTCCTGATTGTGTTTGGAATGTTTTGTTCTCATCCTCATCATGGTCTTCTTGTGTTAGGAAAACATGGCTTTTACCATCCAGACCTATTAAATTGATCTCTGGATCTTCATTGAGTTGATTAGCCGAGGAAGTTTCTGCATAATTTTCTTGAAAAGGTGGTCTGATATCTTGGTCAGCACCTGTTTTTCCTATATTGGGGTTCTGTGTTCTCCTAAAATTTGGGTTTCTAGGAGTATTGTTTTGTGGTGCTTCCCATGATGACTTTCTTTCTACTGATTCCACTCTCTCACCTAGTCTTTTCATGCTGTTTAGTATTGCATCCAACTTTTGATCGAAGCCCGAGGGCTCTTCTTTGAAACCAACCTTCTTTTCCAGCTTTGCCCTGTTTCTTTTGGCAATTAGGTTGGCCTCTACAGTGACTGCAACTCTTTGGGCTTCTGCAAGGGTTGGAGGGTCTCTTTCTCTCAACTGATAGGCCATATCAGAGTCAAAACCATCAGGGAAGTTATAAAGGGCTAAATCAGGAGGGGGCCTTAAGTTCTGGGGAATAGCATTGTATATGTTGTTAAACCTAGCACAATATTCCAACACCGTTTCTTGGGGACCTCTTTTTATAGTGTTATATTCACCAAGTATATGGTGTGGATCTCTCTTTTTCTCCCATCTGTTGGTAAATTCCTGGTATAGAACTTCAGAGGTTGCAATGGAATTTGCATTCAAGGATCTAAACCAAGTTCTGACATCCCCAGTTAGGCTTTGGACAAAAATTCTCATCCTGACACTATCATCATCAATTTCATAGGTCTCAAAGTGGTCTTGCATCTTTTTAGCATGCTGGATGGCTGTCAAAGGGCCATGGGAATCAAAAAATGAGAGTCTGGTTTGATAATCTTGGGGTAGGGCTGGCGCATTGGCTGGAATCTGCAATGGTGCATATCTGTTAGCCATGTTTATAGGGTTAATAGGGTTGATAGGAACAAATGGGACAACTGGGATAACAGGTGTACTGGGGTTAATAGGATGGGTAACAAGTGGAGAACTGGTTGAGTGAGTATGTGCAGATGGTGAAGATGGAAAGGTAGGACTTTGAGGGGTTGAAGATGAACTAGGGGAATTGGGTGTGGAACGAAAAAGGACTTTGCAAGGAGTGGGAATGAGGATGGGTTGGTCTGACCTTATATCTGAATCAGCAGGTTTATCCTGCTTGTGCTGTTTCCTTATGTTCTTTGGGATGATATTTGGGTTATCAACAATGATGGGTTGATCAGGGTCAGGGTGTGCCCTAGTATGCCTTGGGTTTCTTTTAGGAGCCAGCTTCTAAGTGTTCTTTCAGAACTTTATACAGAAGTTTTGTATTTACAAGGGCAAAATAAGAACTCTGGAATGACTATATATGTTTCAAGGCTAGGATAAGTTTCCCTAGTTAGCTCTTCCCTAAGACTGCCCCTGTATTAGAGAAACAGTCCTAAGATGTCTTGGCTAGTTTCAGGCTTGATGAAAGCTTTGGAAGATAGATAGTAATTGAATAGTTCGTTCCCCAGTGGAGTCGCCAATTATGTTAACACCCAGGTTGTTCCCTATGACTCCCAAGGGAATACGGCCGGGGTAACCACTAACCAATCTTTGGATCACTGCTTCTAGCCTAACAGTGATCAGAGAGGGCTCTCTCTTTATGATTTGTAACTGTTTGTTGTAGGGTTTTAGGCTAGCTATTATGCACTGTGTTTTGTTTATGTTTGGTTGGTGAAATTCCTTTTAGGTTCTAGTGAAGTAGTTTTCTGAGAAGTTGAGTACCATTGGGCAATGGAGTCTGTGGCTTAATGTGTTTGAATCTGTGAGATGAAAGATGGAACTTACAGGGCCATTTGGGTGTTTAATAGAACAGATTTTTGATTAAAAGACTGGTAACAGGTAGCACGAACAGTGAAAGCATTTAAGAATTTTCACTATTTATCTATATGTTCCCAACAGATAGCTTTAAGAAGAGAAAACAGAGGTCTTAGGGGCAAAAGTTGAATCCCTGAGAATGACTGTTACAATAAAAACACAGTTTTGAATTGCAGCAATTAAGAATTACAATTCTGTTACTGTATATGAGGAAAACATATATAATAGCTCAGTTTGAGTCCAGGGTAAACATGGTTAAATCCTGGTACTATCCTTTCACCTTGCTATCAAGTGTAAACATAAGAACAGTAAAGAGAACAAAAGACTCAAAACAGACATGACAAAGAGATTTGAGAATACTTATAGTTTTATGCAACACCCATGGAATCCTGTAACATGCATCCTTCACCACAAGACATCAAATAACACCGAGCCTTGGAAATTCCATACTTCCTTTGTATTGGTTCTCTGAAAATGTTACAACGAGCCAGAGCTCTTCTAAGAAAATAATAACCATCAACCAAACCCCTTTCACTGCTGTGAAGGGTGAATATATACTTGCGGTCATTTACAAAATATCTGAGTCCTCTGTTATCTCAGATTTACTTCCTTACCAACTATCTAAGATATTATGGGCAGAATTTAATGCAGCATTTAATACATAGTACAGGCATTTTAATGCTCTGTCAGAAGATATTTTAGCTTTGTAGGAATAGCTAAGTCGGTCTGAGTATTCGGAGTTAATGCATAGAAAACCCGGCTGTAGGCTGGTACACTGTGTCTCGGGCCTGTCAGCTGTATCTTTGACTGCCGCTGGTGGTGAGTCATTGGTCTGGCTGAGTTGGCTCAGCCTCTGCCTTTTCCTGTGGGTATTAATTCCAAAAATTGTCACTGTATGTACCTGCTTCTTTCCCTTTGCGCTATTGGTTCTGTCCCGTTAAAATTGTCTGGGTCAAATGCCTCCAGACATCCTGTGTGGGCAGTTGATGTGCCAAAATTGCCCCTAGAGTCTCATCTGCTTCTGTGAACTTGAAGAAATTGGGTGGTGTATCAAACAGATGCTCTATCTCATTCATGAGAAAAAACAGGTTCTCCACTCTGTCATACATCATTTGCCCTGTGGCTGGCCCTGTGTCCTTTGAAGTGCTGGGAGGTTTTGCAATCTCTGCTACTGCATGTGCATCAATTCTCTTGTTATAGTTGTCCAGGGTGAGCAGTCTTCCCACGCTGCTCAAAATGTTGGGGAGGCCTCTGTTCTGCAGTGTTACAAACTTCTCCAGGAACCTGTTAATTTCTGTCTGCATGTCCTGTGTCCTTCTTTCCAAGGTTCCAATCAAGTTTCTCAATGTAACAACTCTCTTGGCTATGGCAATCGTTTCTGTCCTGTTGTTGATTCCCATGCTAGCCAATTGAGTGCTGGTTTTGTAATTCAGGATATTGATCATCCTGGTAGCTGCTTCTGGCATGTGCCCAAGGCTTGCCCTTGCTCTCTGTATTTCCTTGTTTGCTTTGGTGATGAGCACCATTTGTTCATCCATGGTTTCAATGTATTGCCACTGTTTGGCAATGGATCTCCCAATGTTGCTCCACAACACTGCTTTCATATCAGCTGTCACCCTTTCCAGTGCAAGCTCTTTTTCCAGCTCAGCAATCCTTCTCTTAAGGGTTTTCACCTCTCTCTCCTTGGCTGCCTCATTTTGTTTGCTTTTATCAAATTTCTCATTAACATTAGCCAAGTTCTGTTTGAGCCCATCCAGCTCTTTCATTTGAGCTTCCATAGCTCGGATCTCTGCTTGCAGCTTTTGCATGTCTAGACTAGCAGCCTGTTCTGATGTTGTAGTTGTTGCTGCTGTGGATGGCGCTGTAGTTGGTGCTGTAGCTTCTGTTTGCTGAGGAGGAGGAGCAGTCTTTGGAGGGACTTCCTCAAGATTTATTATCACAGGAGGAGGCTGGGAGGGATGGCCCTCTTCTCTTTGCTTCAGTGCTTCCTGTAGTGCTGCCTTTGCAGTTTCAGTTTGTCCTAGCTGGTCTTGAGTCCTAACCAGCTCTTTGTATAAGGATACCAGCAGGTCTGTGGTATCTTTTTCTTGCCGTTGCTAGGCAACTTCATCTGTTTGTGGATGGATGGTGGCCGGGAGTTTGATTTTCTTTCTTAGGGCTGCCATGTCTGCATCCCTTATTTTCAGCAGTTCTTGGATGCCTTTGACATCCTTGGGATCATGTCCTATCTCTATGATTACCTCCTCCAAGGATTTGATCCTGTTGTCCTTGGCTTGTGAGGATGCTCGTTCCAATTCTAGCTGGGATGATGTATTGTCTAGGCTGCTCTTTAACTTGTAATTTTCCAGTGTCTCATCTGCCAGGGAGGCATACACCATTTCACCCGTTTGTTTGTGTAACTCTATCTTATCCATGGGGTGAATATCTTTAGCCAGAACCTCCATGTTGGTTCTTAAATAGTCTGAGGTGGACTGAGGATGTAGAGTTGTGGGCATAAAATGGCTCATTATCATTTTGCCCTCACTCACATCAAAAGCAGACATTAGTCTCTGCTGGTTGCTGGGGGCTAGTTTTAACAAGTGATCATAGAGTTGCACTTTTATGGGATCACTCCTTCTCTTGATTTCGATGAACTGCTGCTTTATACTTGAGTGCCCCTCTCTATGCCGGCCAGAAGAGCTGACCTCTCCTCCCATTGTCATATCTGGTCCTCTTTGAGATGAGCTGGCCGAGAGTTCTCCACTGGGTGGGCCCATGCCCATGGCCTGCCTTACTGCTATGTCCTCCTCTTGGGAGTCATTCAATCTTTGTCTCTTCTCTCCTCTGATCAAGGATGAAGTCTGGGGAGTCTCTCTCTCTCTCTTTCTGGTTAAGTCCTCCTTCTGAGGTGTTTGGAGGACTGAGCTGTCCACATTGATGTCTGTTCTTGGAGACAACTCTGTTTGGGGCTGCTGTTCTGTAGATCCGGGCAAATCTGTCTCTTTATTTTGCTGTAATGGCTGCTGCCCACTAGTTTGTGGTTTATCTTGTTGCTGCCCCAACTCCCGTTCTTCCATTTCTTCTTGCTGCTGTAGCAAGGTGTCAACCTGTTCTTCTGTTAATATAGGTGGTTGTTCCACCTGTTTGCCTTTGTCCTTGCTTGCTGCTTGGGTTGTCTGCTCGGCAGTTCGCTGTTGTGTTGCTGGTGTTGTGGTGGCTGCCCCAATTTGCCTCCTGTAGGAAATAGGCACCTGTCCACAAGTTTCCAAGTCAGCTTGTTTTTGGACATTTCTAGCCTCTTGCTCAAGTATTTCTTCATTAGTCATTTGCTCTACTAATGTGCCCTCTTCCCAATCTGGTGCATTTGCATATTTTTCAATTTCAGGTAATCTGGCATGAGCATAGTTGCCTAACTTATACCTGATCCTCCTGAGGGAAATAGAGTGGTTAGGGTCATATGGAATCCACTCAAAACTAGTTTTCAACTGGAGTCCTTCCAGAATCCTGTCTGCCTCTTTCCAGCCTTCCTCCTTTCTGTTGTATAAGAAAGGACCTAGCTGATTTCTCACTTTCAACTGTGATTTCTTGTTTTTACTCTGAAAGTGTAGGTAATCTGAGTTCCCAAATTGCCTGAAATATTCTAAGGCAAACAGTCTCATGGGAACGTACCTTGGCAGCCTAAATGGATTTAATTCACATCCATACACCCTAATGACTGTGTGATTCTGGTAGAAGTACCAGTTGCCGATGTTGTAAAGCTTGTTCAAATGAAGAATTCTTTTCATGTCATCGGTCAGTCTAGGAGGAGGGGCACCTTGCAGCACTGTTAGGGCTGGATGAACAAATAAATCAATAAACTCACAGTATGTATAAGGTGATACTGAGGTACGATGGAACACAGGGGTCCAAAAAACAACTGATCTTGGGGTTCCTTGGGCGTTGAGTGGCCTCAAAGGGACAGAGAAGGTAGCTGGCTGGTTGAACAAGAACAGATGGTATATGTAGGAGGTGTATCTGAACAGCCTCTCCCTCTTCAAGTTCATGAACTGGTCATGAATCTTCTCAGCTATATAAGTTGCATAATCATAGTGGATAGCTGGAGGCTTACCCGGGGCAAATATGGACAGCATGGCCAATATGCTGTCATCTACATCTTCCAGTCCTCTGAATCCCAGGACATATCCAATCAAGTCCACCATCATCCTGCCCAACTCATTCAGGTATTGGTAACCAATGGGAGGGGTTCTGACTGCTTCAGAGCTAGGGGTAACAAATAGCTGGTTAATCTTCACAATCTGGTCATTAGACAGTTTGTTTCCTCTCCTTATCAAATCTTGCATGGAAAGAGGGGTCAGTTTCTTGGCTGTATGAAAATGCAGCATCTGATTTATACTCTCTGGAGTGATCTGAAACAGGACTAGGCCTGTGGGGCTAATGACTGCCCTTTGGCTGGGGTCATAGCACTCTTGGCAACTGTAGATGAGCTCTGGCATTGGATTGACTTGGGGAAGGTTGTATATGGGCAAATTTGATTCCCAGATCCCCAGGATATCTGCTCCACTCATGTGCTGGGCTCTCAGTTCATTTAACATCTGGATATTATACTTAGTTCCCATAGGAAACCAGTCCAACATCTGGTAATCCATGTCTCCCAGGGGTTTCCATGCTAATTCTTGGTGGGGGGCATTGATAGGCTTAATATTGAGAGCAATGGGAGTCTCCATAGCTTGTGAAGGGATAAACTAATGCAATTTGACAAGTGAGTTGGCAAAGACAGACTGCAGATTGCCCTCTGTGGTAAAAACTTGATTTTCTGAACTGTCAGAGGGGAATTTACCAGCTAGAAATTGAAATACTGCTGGTAATTGGTTACAGAGATTCTTTTGGTGCCCAATTTAGCTCCTGGTAGTAATTCAGAGGTATTCAGCGGGGCATTAGCCGAGAAAACGCAGGACGAGGGGTTTTCAGATGAATTGCAGTTTGTTACAACTATGCAGGGAATTTTTGGACTTCACAGAGACAATGGTGGAGGTATAACCCGGTTCTAGCGGTGAAAAAATCTGTTTTACGGTCCTATTATGCCTGTGAGCAGTTTAGAGCAGAATGCAGGTCGAATGGAGGGCAGGGTAGGGTAAATACCTGTAACTTGACGTGCAGAAGTCGTGATAAGGTGTACTGCAGTTGCTGGAGTGGTCGCCTTTGTTGAATTTACAGGTTGGCGGAAATCCGGGCAGAAACGGTTAAACAGAGAGTTCGGCAGACAATAACAGTGAAATGGTAAAAAATGCGTGAAATTTGGTTAATATGAGATTTTTACCCATTTGGCGCTTTTATAGGATGACGTCAGCATGACGTCATTGGTGGGTCACGGTGATGTGACGTCAGCAGACGTCATCGGGGAGGACGTGGCAGCAGACGACCGGTCAACGGGGGTGAGGTGGCAGCCCAGTCAGCGGTGAGCTGGACGCGGCGGGACGGTCAAATAGCGGACGGGCGGAGGTTAAGCCGTGAAGGTTACGGTTAAGGCTTTAACCGTCACGGTCTCTCGGGGCGGTTAGAGTACGGCGCCCAGGGTGTCAGAGGGAGCTCCGAGACGGTCTAACGGGCGACGCGTGGCAGAGGCATGACGAGGCGCAACGTCATGTTCTCGGGAGTTAACGCGCGGATGTGGACGGCGTTCCGATATTGTGGTGGGCCGTCGGATCTGGAGGGCTTGATCCGACGGCTGGCGGAGGTGTAAGGTACACGGCGGATAGGGCGGCGGAAAAATTTAACGTTTATGGGTTTTTTGACAAGGTTTTCAAATGTTTCAACCTCTGACCACCCGCGCTTGCATTTGGGGGCATGCTGAAGGCGGGATTTTGCCTTTTATAAGGTTTGCGGAGGGTTTGTGGGCTAGAGGGGTTTAGAGAGGGGTTTATACCCATGCAAAGGTATTTTTTGAGGGGAAATGATCTGCAGCAAAGGGAGAGTATCAGAGATAGGTTCACCATGGTGGCCAGATGCCACTATGATTCCTCTTTGCAGATTTCTCGGCTATTATGCCTAGGGGAGGGAATATATAACATTTAGGGCTTTATACACCTTAGTGTTATTACTATTAGGGCAAGGGGTAGAATAAGGGAGTTAAATAGTAGAATTAGGAGTTAGTAAAGTGAAGGAGGGGAATCTTTGAGAAAGGGGATGTTAATGATGGAGTAAGGGGGAAGAAGTGAAGTTAGTGATGCTTTCTGCTGTGAATCCATGAAATTCACCACCTTTTTTGCTGATATGTCCATTGCCTTGGCAAAATATCTTTGACAACTATGTAATGGTGAACCTGTCCTTTCTGCAACCACAACTGCCTACCCAACTATTTCACCTAACATTTTTTAGTTTCTTCTTGGAGGGGCACTTAGACTTGCAACCCTCAATTGCCTTTTCTTTTCTTTGGCTTTTTCCTTTTTTACTCTATCTGCTTCTACCCTTATCTCTTCCAAGGTCCCAGATTAGGCTTTTGGGAACCTTTGTTTCTCTACCTGAACTACTTGTCTGCCAAGATTAAGCTGTTCGGACAGACTTCTTTCTCTATTCTACAACTCAAAATTGAAACATGGCATGATCCAGATTAGACTGTTGAATCATCCACAAAAATGTAATAAGGTCCTCAATATCTGAAGTAATTTCACACACCTCTGATCACCTGGAAATATGGGATCTTTGTGCTAACAAAGCAGAGCCTATTTGGATTTTCAATAATCAATCATGAAATATGAAACCTATTACTATAGGTATCCAACAGCGGGATCCTTGCCATCAAACTTCCTCATATCGATTTTTGGAATATGATGGGTCTTCGATCCAACATTAGAGTCTATGGAATCATGATTAACATTTATTTTGTTCACATCATGAGTTTCCTTTACAACCTTTTCACCATTAGTAAGTATTTCTTGTAGAAAATTTGACAAATCTGTCTTCAAATCTATCCTCAAATCCGTCTTCAGATCATCCATCTTAGCTTCATTCCCTTTATCTTAGATTCCACGCCATTTATCTTAGATTCCACGCCATTTATCTTAGCATATGTTAGCTTTTGTGAGCGTGACATTTGTTGCACTTGTTCTTGTAATTTTGATATATCATGTAGCATTTCTTCCTCTTCTTCATGAGTCATGCTAGAGCTTTCAGGTTCCTTACTAGGTGTTTGCATTTTCTTTCCTCGGGGCATCAGTTACCGATAATAATGCTTTACTATGCCCTTTGAATTCCTTCAAACCAAGTTTATGCAAAAATTAAAAAAAAAAAAAAAAAAAAACTACACACCTTTTTTTTACTTTGTAGAAGCCTGATATTGAATCTGATATATCTCTATAATTTCGAATCATCCAGTTCTAAAACTGTGACCTGTAGTAGCCTTCTATTTCCTCTTTCCAATGCCACCATTCTGATCCAAATTGGATTCTCCAAGAAAGAGTTATGCACAATCTCCCGCAGTGACCTGATTATAGACTAGTTCAGTAGAGCGAACTTGTATGAAGTGCCACATGTCACTGTTCTAACCTTTGACTCTGAAAAATATATAAAATAAAACTACAGTCTGCCCTCTTTCTATACCTTCTTACGAAATTTCAATCCGATGCTCAGAAAAAAAGTTATGACGATTTTCCCCAGGTCACCTTTGAATGTAATTCAAGAGTCTGCAAAAAGACCCACTTCCTCAGATCATATCTCCGAAAATATCGCGCGAAATGCTCTGAAATTTGGACCCAAGGTTCAGCGCGATGTCTTCTCAAATGAGTTTTTTTTGCGACTTCTGAAATGTCACAGAAAAAAAGTTATAGCAAACATGCCACGATGACCTGTTTGGAGCAGCGAACCCCTAGAATCCAAAGCTCTGATACCAAATGTTATGAAACCAGCTCAAGAAAAGATAGAAAAGAAAGATCAACGCCTTAGAATTCAGCCTCTTCGAGGGGGCAACCTCCTTTACATTACATAAATGAACAATTCTTGGATGATACAAATGACAAAACCTCCTTTCTATATATAGGAGTCTAAGGAGTCACAATATAATCCAGCCGACCTAACAATAATAATATAAAGCCACAAAAATAACAATAGAGGGATTCTAAGGGGCACAGAAATAACAATATGGGGGTAATAGGGGCACAACAATATAAATAAGGGGTATAACTACAATAGTAATGGGGTAATCACTAGTATTATAGGGACCCAACACTCCTTTTCTTGAAAGACTACAAGTTGATAGAGGAGTAGAAAAGTAGATCATGTTGCCCAATTATGATTTTCTAGATGAATTGAAAAATGTTTGTATCAAAATTCCTTTGTTACAAGCCATTAAGGAGATTCCAATTCTAGCTAAAACAATAAAGGCGTTGAGCATAAAGAAACCAGGAAGAAAAGAAAAGAAACAAAAAGAATTCACTTGGTAGGGAAAATAGCAGATATAATGATGGGAAAAATTTCCATACAAAAATATGTAGATCCAGGAAGTCCAATTGTGAAAACACATATCAATGGAGTTGAAATTCCAAATACATTGATTGATTTAGGGGCAGCAATAAACATCATGAGCAAACAAACCATGGAACAACTCAAGCTTCCTAATCTTCTTTACACACCTACATTACTGCAATTAGTGGACAGATCTATAATCAAACCAGATGGAGTGTTAGAAGATATTTCAGTATCCTTAGATTCTTGAGAATATCCTGTTGATTTTATGATCTTAAACCCCAAGAACAATCTAGGAGGACTCATATTACGAAGACCTTGGCTGGCCACAGTTGATGCTTACATTAGCTGTAGATTTGGTGACATATATATTTCTAATGGGAATTCAATAAAGAAATTCACTCTATATCCTCCAGTAAGAACAAACATAGAAATAGATGACAAAGAATGGATTGATGATGAAAATTACATTCAGTCTCTCTTTACTATTTCAGATATTAGTGAAGATAGTCAAATCTTAAATACAATGGCAAATTTTGAATCATCTTCAGAATATGAACATGATCAATTTCAAGAAAAATCCAGTATTGAATATTTGCCATCTAGGAAGATGTCTCTTTATTATATGGAAGAATTTGGTAGCTCTACAATTAAAATCTTTCCAGGGAGAACATTGAACATAAACAATAACTTGGAGAAACTACAACAGGAAAAGCTAATCAAGACATTACAACAACATTTTGCTGCATATGCATGGGAATATACTGACATGAAAGGAATTAGTCCTGTTAACACCTAGGTTGTTCCCTTTGACTCCTGAGGGAATACGGCCGGGGTAACCACTAACCAAGCTATGGATTGCAGGTCCTAGCCTACCTGTAATCAAAGAGGGCTCTCTCTTTTGATTTAGCTTTGCTTGTGAAGATCTTAGGCTAGTTATGACTTGGGAGTTTGTTTGAGTTTTGGTTGAAGACTGTTTTCAAAGAAGGGCATGCAAATATGAAGGAGAGTTTAATCCATTGGGCATGTGGAGTCCAGAAATAAGTAGGTTTTGATGTCTGTAATAAAGAAAGGTTCACTGCAAGGCTAGATGGATATTCATGATACAAAATTTGATTTTAGCAAATAAAATAGTACAAATTACACCAGGAAAGGCAATTAAGAGTTCTTTCACAGTGCAACAAAAAATGAAGAACAAATCCTACCCAGCAGCAACAAGAATTACTGGATAAGGACTCATCATGAGATTAGAGCAATTGGGAGCATTTAAGAATTCCATAGTTGCAGCTAACCTTGAAGAAAACATATATAGTAGTAAGGTTTGAGTTTAGGGTGTCTTTAATGGACAAATCCTGAACTAGTCTTTCACCTTTCTACCAAGATTAAACACCATACATTCACAAACAGATAAGAGAAGAAATAGAACATGAATACAGTTAGAAAACACTTATTGTATCACGCCATAGCACTAGAATCTTGTAGCATTCAGTAATTTCATCACAGCACATCCGAGCCATACATCTCTTCTGGAAACCAACAGCTCCTTTTATTATTTCTTTCAGGAAAAATACAGCCAAGTTCTCTTGAACAATATCAGTAACAACAACCTCCAATAAACAGTGCGGGGGTGGATATATACAAAAATATCACAAAAATATCTTAGTGCCGAGTTATTGTACAATAAATGTTCTTACCAACTTTCAAAGATATTTTTACAAACTTGAAAGCTACTTAAATGAATACATAACAGCTGTTTGCTGTTTGTCAGAAGTCCTTGACTTTGAGGGCAGCTGGCTCTGCAAGGTGCCTTGCATTGATTCTGAATATTGCGCTCTTTATTTCTCTGTCGTGCTGTAGCTTTCTCGGCTCTGTCATCTGTACCTGTCAGTGTTGCTTTAGTGGCTGAATCTGTCTGCTGAGTTGGCTCTGTCCACTCTTCTCTAGTCATACTGAATGCATCAAATTTTCTGAACATGCTGACTTATATTTTGATGAAAAAACTTGATGAAGACCTGTTTTTTCACAGCAATGTCTGTATCATGCTAGTCCACCATTCTTGTGTAGGCAACTGATGTCTCAAAATTGTGCCTAATGTTTCATCTGCCTCAGTATATTTGAAGTAATTAGGAGGCACTTCAAACAGATGCCTGATTTCATTCATGATAAAAAGCAAATTTTCTATTTTCTCATAGAGGCTCTGCCCAGATGCAGGCCCTGTTTCCTCTGGGATACTTGATCCTGCAGTGATCTGATTTGTGGCAAATGTATTCACCCTTTTTGCATAGTTCTCATGGGACAGTAACCTACCTGCACTGTTTAGTAGGCTGGGAAGGCCTCTTTTATGCAATGCTGTGAATTTATCTGTGAACTTGTTTACCTCTGTTTGCATTTTCTCACACCTTCTATCCAACGTCTGCACCAGATTTCTCAAAGTGAGGACCCTCTTTATCAGTAAGATGGTGTCAGTTCTATTGGTGACTCCTATTGCTACCAGCTGAGGGCCTGTGCGGTTATTGAGGACATTGATCATTCTATTGGCTATCTCAGGCATAGTGCCTAGAGATGCCCTTGCTCTCTGACTCTCCTTGTGTGCCCTGCCTATGAGCTCCATGTGCTCATGAATGGTTTTTATGTACTGCCATTGATCTGTTATTGATTGGCCAATATTGGCCCATAAGACTTTCTTGATCTCGGCCACAACCTTGTCAAGGGAGAGCTCTTTCTCCAGCTCTTTTATCTTCTTCTCAAGGGCTCTTACTTCCCTTGTTCTTTCAGCTACAGTTTGCTTTGATTTGTCATATTTTTCATTCACCGTGGCCAATTTCTCCTTGGCTTCATTCAGCTCTGCCATCTGGGCCTCTAGAACTTGAATCTCTTTCATCATCTTCTGCATGTCAAGGCTTGGAGCCTGTTCTGATGTTGTTGCTGGTGCTGATGTTGTTGGACCTGTTTCAGCTGTCTGTCCTGTTGGAGGAGTGATAATTTGAGGGGGCTCCTCAAGGTTGATCACTGGCTGAGGGGGCTGAGATTTTTGGCCTCCTTCTCTCTGCTGTAGGGCTGCCTGTAATGCAGCCTCTGTTTCTACCAATTTCCCTTTTGTTTGTACCAGCTGTTTGTGTAGTGTTAGCAGCATGGTTGCTACATCCTAGTCCTTCCTCTGCTGAGCAACCTCTTCTGTTTGAGGGTGAAGGGTTGCTGGAATTTTTACCATCTTTCTCAAAGCTGCTATATCTGCATCTCTTTCCTTTAGCAGTGCTTGTACAGCTTTGGGTTCCTTTGGGTCATGCCCAAGCTCTATAATAATATCTTCCAAAGACCTGATCCTGTTGTCTTTGGCCTGAGAGGATGCCTTCTCCAACTCAAGTTGGGCAGTTTTATTATGCAGACTGTTTTGTAATTTGTGCGCAAGGAAGGTCTTGTCTGCAAGAGTTGAATAAACCATCTCACCCGTTTGCTTGTGAAGCTCTATCTGGTCCATTGCGTGGATGTCTTTTGCAAGTACTTCAAGATTAGTTCTTATATAATCTGCAGCTGACTGTGGCTGCAACATAGTAGGCATGAAATGACTCATAGTCATTTTCCCCTCTGTTATGTCATATGCTGACATAAGCCTCTGCTGGTTTGTAGGGGCCATTTTAAGCAAGTGATTGTACAACTGGAGAATGACTGGCTCATTTCTCTTCTTGATGTCGATAAACTACTACTTTATGCCTGATTCAGCTCTCCTTTGCTGGCTTGAGGAGCTGACCTCTCCTCCAATTGTTCTTTCTTGTTCCAGTTGAAAGGAACTGGCAGATGCCTCCATACTAGGGGGGCCCATACCCAAGGATTGCCCAATAGGAACCTCTTCTTCAGAAAGGGGATTTAATCTCTACCTTTTCTCCCCTTGATTTGTTGATGTGGTGAGGGGAGTTTCCTGCTCCCTATCCCTCTTCCTGCTTCTTTCTTCATTTAGTGGAGTTTGGAGCACCGAGGCCTCCACTGTCGTTTCTTGCCTAGGAGGCACATTTTCTTGAGCCTGCTGCTCTGTAGATATTGGGGCCTCAGCTGTTTCTTCTTGCTGCTTAGGCTGCTCTTTTTGTTGTTCTGTTGTAGGGGGTGGCTGTTCCTGCTCCATCTCTTTTTCTTTACCTTTGCTGGCAGCCTGAGAAGTAGTTTGAGCTGCTTGCTGGTGGGCTGTAGAGGATGAGGCAGCTGCTCCAAGTTGCATTTGATAAGAAGAGGAAACCTGCCCACAATATTCCAAGTCAGCTTCCTTCTCAAGTTTCTTTGCTTCTTTTTGTGCTATTTCTTCTCTAGTACTTGCCTCTTCTAGAGTGCCCTCTTTCCATCTTAACAAATTGGCATATTTCTCAATGTGGGGCAGCCTGACATGATCATAGCTAGCCAATTTATACTTGACCCTTCTAAGACTAATGAAGTGATTGGGGTCATAGGGTGACCAGAGGAAACTGGTTTGCAATCGGAGGCCCTCTAGGATCTTATCTGCTTCTTTCCATCCTTCTTCCCTTTTATTATAAAGAAATGGGCCTAGCTGGTTTCTGATTTTGAGTTGTACCTTCTTGTTCTTGCTGTGGAAATGGACCATGTCTGCATTTCCAAATTGCCTGAAATATTCTAAGGCAAAGAGTCTCATAGGGACATATTTTGGTAGTCTGAATGGGGCTAACTCACAACCATATATTCTGATTACTGTATGGTGTTGGTAGAAGTACCAATCCCCAATGTTGTAGGCCTTTGAGAGCTGGAGAATCCTTTGCATCTCATCTGTCAATCTTGGAGGAGGGGTACCCAATAGCAAGGACATAGCTGGATGGATAAAGAGGTCTATGAATTCACAATAGCTGTATGGTGAATAAGATATGTGATGAAAGATTGAAGTCCAAAATACCACAGACCTTGGGTTTCCCTGAGCATCAAACTTCTTGAGAGTAATAGGGAAGCTATCTGGTTGATAAAATAGGAACAAGTGATAGATGTATGAAGTGTATCTAAACACCTTTTCCCTCTCTAGATTCATCAATTGCTCATGAATCTTATTGGCAATGTAGGCAGCATAATCATAGTGAACAGCAGCAGGCTTTCCAAGGGAGAAGATGGACAGCATGGCCAGGATGGTTTCATCAACATCCTCAGATGACCTATAACCCAGGACATAACTGATCAGATCCACCAGCATTTTGTTAGACTCTCTCATAAAACAATAATAAATCCAAAAATAAATAAATTAATTAAATATTCCAAGTTAGGAATTTGTGCCTAACTCTTGGGTTGTTCCTCTAAGATAGGAGTTAGTTTAGGTAACTCCTATATTGGTGTGTGTCTGGTGAGAAATTATCTCAACCAAAGGTGTCTAAGATAGCACGCACTATCTTGAGAACACTGTCTCTCATCTATTTATTTGTAACACTATATTCAATTATTTTTGTAATGTATGAATGAGAGAAGCATAAGGCTTCAACCTTTTTCCGCCAATATTTTGTCTCTGATTTTTATGTCTGCTTTATCTATTTGTCTGAGTTAATCTCATTTTCATTACATTTTGCCCAGTTCATTTAGATACACATTTCCAATAGGGGGAGTCCTCACAGTTTCAGAGCCTGATTGAATGAATAATTGATTGATCTTTACAATTTGGGCGCTGGACAGCTTGCCTCCTTTCTTTAGTAAATCCTTCATGGAGAGAGGAGTCAATGGCCTTGAAGTTTGAAAGTGTATCATTTCATTTATGGCCTCAGGGGTGACATGGAACAAAACTGAGCCTGAGGAATTGAGGACAGCTCTCTGACAGGGGTCATAGTTGGCACTGCATCTATGTATTAAATCTGGGAGGACATTGACTTGAGGAGGGTTAAAAATGGGCAAATTGGAGTCCCAAATCCCTAAGATATCATTCCCACTGAGATGCTTGGCTTTAAGGTCATTGAGTACATGAATGTTATATTTGGTGTCCATTGAGAGTGTTTCTGTCATCTGGTAGTCTCTATCACCCAGGGCCTTCCATTCTAGCTCTCTGTGTGGGGCATTCAAGGGTGGAATATTTAGAGCTACTGGTGTCTCCATGGTCCACTAACACTTGGAATTGGATTTGAACTTGATTTTCTGGGCACAGCAACACAGGGCAGTGAATTTTGCAAGAGCAGGGCGATTTGCAGAGGAAACAGGGTGAATTATGGTGAAAACAAGTTAAAATGCTCCTGAAAAAGGTTCAATGAGCAAATGCTGGGACTTAAGAGCTGTTTTCCCGGTGAATTTGTGCAGCAGAGGTTTCAGTTTGCGACTGCGCAAACAGGCTGTAAATTGATGGAAATTTGGCTCAATGTGGACTTCTGTAGGTGAATTTGACCTTATAGCTGAAGATAAATGGTGGCCACCGAGAATTTGCAGGTAATTACAGTGTTGACCTCTCTTTTCTCACTTGTGTTGGTGAATTTATGCAAAAAACCAGGCGCGGAGGAGAAACTTGGATAAATACCTGGTGCAGATGGCAAATGGTGGCAATGTAGGTGAATTGAGGGCACCCACGGTCTCTGAAATCGATTTCTGCAGGTTGGCTGCGAGAACGTCGTAAATTACATGCAGAGATCTCAATAGTTCTTTTGGTGAAAATATGAGAAAAACGCGAATTTTGGCGAAAATATGGACATTTTGGGCTTTTGGCGCGTTTTTTGGATGACGTCAGCATGACGTCATCGGGTGGGGTCGGGTATGGAAGGGTGACGTGGCGGCCTGTGAGTGGTCCACGAGGACTAATGAGGTGGCGGACAGGTCGGAGCGATGGCGGGCTGGGCGCTGACGCGACGCCGACTTGGCATGACGTGGGCGTGCGGTAAACCAAAGCAATAAGCGGTAATTTCGGACCGCTTATTGTACGGGGGTGGTATTGGTAGGCGGCCTCCTGATATAACCTGGGAGCGACGCGTGGCACTGCCCTGACGTCACCCTCTGACACTTTTCGGGTGCTATAGTCTGGACATCGGGGGCGGCCCGATATTGATATGGGCCGTCGGATGGGAAAGCCCAGATCCGACGGTCAATGGGAAACCAATGTAATGGGACGATACAGCAGGACCGGCGGCATTTTTTAATAATTTCTTTTGTTTTTTGTGAAAAGCGCGCTTTAATCAAAACTTTGGGTAAGGGGCAAAAGTGGGTTTTATTGGTGTTTATTGCAAATAGTCGTTTCCGAACTTGCATAAAGAAAGGATGTGGGGCAAAGGTCAAAATTTTCCAAATGAGGAGCATAGCTTCGTGAGATAAAGCTCCATAAAAAATAGCTATCTCACAGGAGACATTTCTTATCTTATGACTGGTATATCGAGCAGTTTTACCGCGGAATTTATGCTCGTTAAAAAATAGAAAAGCGAGATCCGAGCAGTTTTAGCGTCATAGTTCATGCTCGTTAAAAAATAAACATAAGCTTTTGAGCAGTGTTTTGGCGCTTTCAAGCTCTTTAAAAAATGAACCTAGTACCGGTAAATAACCATTGTGATCGTAAATTTATTAGCCATAAAAGCCTTGGTCGTGTTTGCACCCGCCACCTCCATTTCATTTGGCCAATCGTTCAACTCCATATGATTGTTTACCCATTTTGAGGAACAGCTGCGAAGAGTGATTTCATTTAGCCATCCTTGTGACACTGTCGTGATTGGAAAATTCCAACCTGTACCTGGAATCCGCTGCTATCCCTGTTTATCACTTGTTCCTCAAAAGACGAGTCTTCTTTGAGCTCTTTTCTCCTGACTCGTAAAATATGAAAAGTTTGCCGAGTTTTGGCCTTCCAGCTCGTTAAAGTGACCGGAAGAGCTATCCCTCCTCTAGATTTTAATCTTTTTGGACCTGAGGGATTATTGCACAAAAAGGTCGAGTGCTTGTTTTATTCGTCTCGTTAAAGTTATCGAAAACTCATCCCTTCTGTACTGTTTTATACTTTTTCGGGCTTAAGGGATTAGATGACGAAAAAGGAATTTTGGAGTTAACTTTCTGTATCTTTTCAGACTCTCTAAAAATGAAAAGGACTGAGTTTTCCTTGTCGTTAGACTCGTTAAAATGATTAAATAGCGGCGAACTTGTCTTTAGACGAGAACGAGTTTCCCTATCGCTAAGCTCGTTAAAACATAGCGATGGGCTTGCCCGAAGGGCAGGTTATAGAACAAGCATATGTTATCCTCCTCAAGCTTGACAAAAATAAAGAGGTACTGGTCAGAAATGACTGGGGAAAAATTGGGAGAACCTCAAAGCTTTAATGGTAGCAAGTCGCTCTTGAACATGACACTTTGTCCTCCGTATCACATCGGGTTGGGTTCTTTCATTCACCGGTCTCATCACCATGGTCCTCGCCAAACCATCCACATTTGGGGTAATGCTACCGATCCATCACATCAGTGTCGTTATATGTTCAAGAGATGTTGTTTAGAAAGAGTCAACCGTGTCCCATCCACTGCCATACATTATCCTTCATCCACCCATGATCGCCACCCTGAATCATATTTCACAGATTATTTTCGCCTCCACTAAAATCATTAGCTCCGTTCCGTGTCATTGATGTGGGATTCATTAAGGCCCTCCTTTGACGGATCGCTTCTTGTCGACTTCAGCTCATTATCCAAGAAGTTGATCTAGGAACAAACCCCCCAGTACTTTGAAGCTTGCATGCCTCAATGGCAAGTTTCTCACTTCCGGCGACAGGTATACATCAATGACCTTCGACCAGAAGATTTTGCGTGGTGTTCGACGCCAAGTCCTTTATTCACACCACGTGAATTGTACTACAGTACCTTCAGGGTCATTATCATTATCGGTGATTCCTCTCGCACTTGTTAACGGTTTACATTATTGACCGGTAATCAAGCGATGTCTTTCCATGTTCGACTTCAGCGCAATTCTCACATGGATCGACTTGTACTTAGAGTGAAGATCGAACGAGTTTGAAGACCCCGGATCTAGTTTCATCCATCCGGGCTGCGATATATATATTCAGGATATAAAGACATTTGTTATGTACATCATTGCAACAGATGATCATCCTACTCAAAGGATGATAATTTCAGCAGAGAATTATCAGTCTACCATCAGATGATCGTCTGTTCTATGTACCAAAATGAATTTATAAAGCTGAGCATGGGAATGCCCGCCTCAGCTAGATCATGAAAGCAGAATGAAAAAATAATGTATTGTATTGTATTTTATTACAGGGCACCTCTCAGCGATTGAATGAACTTTGGATCCTCCTGATAAAGCATTTCACCCGATAAACGACCTCATACTTTAGGGGGCAACTGTTATAGACATTTTTGTGCCTTACAGCATGAAGCATGAAATGTCGATAATCTGAGGGATCCAAAGTCCCTAAACATGTTGTTCCTACCCCTAGAGGAACAAGGTCAACAAACCACAGCACTGAAAATCAGTTCTCCACCTGAAAACACTCAAAAACAAGCTATTTCTGGATCATGTCAGCTGCTCCACTGAGCATCTGCGCTGAATGTCAACTGCTCCACTCTGTACCTGCGCTGAATGTCAAAAGCAATGAAGGCTACCTGCGCTGGGCAAGATTGGCCAAGTGGCAAAGTCATTCTGCAAGGTGTCATATGCCCAGGAAGCTTCCAAAATGACACTTGGATAAGGGAATTCGCCTTGTGATGAGTAAGAGGATCTAGATCTCCAAGTGGAAGCAAGAAACTCCAAGTGGACTCAAGAACTGAAGTATAACTGAAGTGGGAGAGGACACTAGTCAGCTTCATGCCAGCCTCAAGCTGACTCATCCTTTCTCCAAAACTCCTATATATAGAGCTCTCTCATGAGGTCTAAGGAGGCTGGAATCTTGTGAATGTAAGGAAGTGCTGTTGGTTTGTGCATAGAACTATTGGGTGATTGCTTTGAAGGAGGTGAAGAGGAGATTTCTTTCTGCTGGGAGGTGTTGCTGGATTGGGCCTATTATGGTTGTAACACTCTCAGAACTTTACTTCTTCTATTAATAAAGTATTTGAGGTTCTTCTATATGCATGTGTCTCTATGGTGAATTGATGCTTGTATATTTGATTTATTCTAATCCTTGAATCAGTTATGGATGTATGCTTCTTGTAGTTTCCTTTCTTTGTGCTTTTACAGGATCTTTGTGTAGCTGGGCCGGTGAAAGAGCAAGGAGCGAGGAGCAAGCAGCAAGAGGGAAGATTGGATCAAACATTAGCGGAATATAACGGTTAGTGGATCCCTTTTCTCTTCTCTCTCTCATCTCATAAAGAAGTAATCTTGAATAGCTTTGCATTCAGTTGTTGCTGAGGTACTATCACCCTTAGAGTGGGATAGGGTCATTCCGTATTCGATACTTTTCCCAACAACAAATTGGCGACTCTGCTGGGGATCGTATCTTGTTGGTTGTTTGTGTTTTTGCTATTCATTTCATAAACAAAGGGAGTACCGAATCAAACTGTGTTTGAATCATTCAAATACAAAGTAGAGGGCAGCTACTCTAGCTCAGTTTCTGGGCAAGTTTATGATTTGAAGAGCTGATCCACAAGGACTCTAATAAGCTCTTAGTGATAGCTTTTCATCCTCCTTGTCATCCCTTAGTGTGTCCTTGACTGATAGCTTCTGATTTGAGCAAAAACTGTGAATTTTTGAGCAATCTGTGACCCGGAAACCACCAGAAACGAAAGTTTCGTTCTTCAGTGCAGGCTGTACAAAGGCTGTTTGCATTTCAGCGCAGTTCCCGAAGGGGCTACCTGCGCTGAAGGTCAAACAGGCAGTGTTCCACCTGCGCTGGACCAGTCCTGCCTTGTGCTGCTGGGGTTTCCTGCTGTTTCTTGCCCTGTTTTCACTCTTGTTTTTGCTGTTTGTTACCAGTCAGTGGGCCTATCTGAAACCAACTTTCCTTGTCACTATTCCACCTCAGTTGTATAAAGAAACTGTGTTTGTTCTTTGTGTATTTCTTGTACATTTACAGTTTCCCATAACGAAAGTGAACTAGTCTTGCTGTGACCTCTTAGATCTAGACCTGTGATAAAGTGTCGTTTTGATCTTAAGAGTTAGTTTGTTTGCTGTTCATAGCTGATTGGGTTTTTGCTTTCGTCATTTGGTTTGAGTTTATATATTTCTAGTGTCGAAACAAGTAAATCTTAAGGTGTCTTTTGATTTTGGACAAGCTTGTTTGCTTTCACTTGAAATTGAATTCAAAATTATACAACAGCTTTCTTTTTGCATTACACCAACATTAAGAAAGAGAAAAGAAATACTTGCATTGTGCATATACATTATGACAGTCTGCATGTTGATTTAGGGAAAAATGCATTAGTGTGTACTCTATAATCTGTGTGAAAAGGTGTTATCTTTCTTTTCCCTCAGTAGTTAAGGTTTTCAAAGTTGAAAGATTGAAAAGCTTGCTTATCATCTTAGACTGCATTTAGGAGTGTTATCATACATCTCGTGGTGATCCATAAAGGCAAACTGCTAAACAAGATCAACCTTAAAATAAATTGAATTTACATAACAACGCATTGAAACATAGCGCAAACACATAGAGGTCTAAGCTAGAGACGTGTTCCGGCGTCGTTAAACGTGATATCTTAGCGTTGAGTGGTTGGGTGATTCCTCCACGGTGAAGCGATAAGTATCAATACGGACTTGTGCTCCCACGTACCGTCACGTATATATTGGGGGACCCCTATAGGAATAAAGCCTTTATCCAATAGGAAACCGTGTCGGCTGCCCTACTGATCGCAATGCAGTGAACACAGCATTCACGAAGATCGACCACTCGTACCGTAAAACGTATTCTGTGGTTTTGCGAAAAGTTTGGCACACCCTCTGCCTAGAACTCCAAAGCAGTTTCTTTTGGCCTTTTTCAAACTCTATAATTGAAAAAGTCCATCCGAGCATTTGTCACTTCGGGCTCGTTAAAACATCGAAGGAGACTAGAGTCATCTTTAGCTTTTTCTCGACTCTTAAAAAGTGAAAAAGCAAGTTGTGTCTAAGCGTTGTTATAAAATTTATTTTAAACGGAACATAATCACCTCCTATTCCCGCGTTGATCTTAAGTTGAGGACATGGAACGCCCCAACCAAGGAACTCCACATGATGGAAATCCTAGTCCATTCTCCTCTTGGGGAGAAGTTGGTGCGCCCCACATGGCCACATTGTTGCTTCCAGGACTGACAATTGGCCTGCCTATTTGGCTTTTCTCAACTAATGTAGTTCAGACCACCATGGTTCCTGAACAGTCGAGTCAACAGTTAGATCAGTCTAGAGCTGCCCACCAGCCTTCCACTTCTTATAAATCTTCCTCCAATCCTTCATCTTCGCAAGGTAGAGCCGGCAAAAGCCAAGCTCCCATGGAGAAGAAGGAGAAGAAGAAGAAGGAGCCTAAGGCGACTGGGGGCAAGCAAAAGACATCTGATAAAAATCCACACACAGCACAGACCGAGCCTAAATCGCCATGTGTCATATGTAGAGGAGACCACTTCCATAGAGATTGTCCCTGTATTCCCCGGATACTAAGGGACTGGTCCCCTCGGTTGCACAATTCGGGAGAATCAACCTCTGATAGCCAGGTTGAGTGCTTACCGTCAACCAGCGAAAGTGAAGGTTCAAGACAAAGAGGGGGAGCAAGATCCCCCTGCAGACTATGTGAAGGCGATCACGCCATCCACCATTGTCCCTTCTTAGACGAAGCGAAGAGAGTTTTGGAAGATCGCCCGGTTTCACCGTTGGGGCTTCCTCCTGGATACAAAAAACTCGTGCCAAGTCCTTCGTTGGTTGAAAATATAGCTGGCCCGCTCAAGTGGTCAGCTGAAGCGTCAGTCATTGAAAATAAACCTACTGAATCCAGACCAGACGAAAGTCTAAAGGTTGATACGGCAGTTGACCCGGTTCTTCCTTCAGAGGTTTCATCCTCAATTGACACCGTCACTGAAGATTCATCTTCAAATGACACCCTCACTGAAGAGAATAAGGATGACACCATCCAGATTCTTTTCGTCAACACCGACTCTGATGAGCATCAGGGCAATGCGCCCATTCCTTTATCGCAGGAAGGAACATCGTCAGGATCGTATCTGGCCGTGTATTCGGTCCCACCACCAAGCAACCTGGTTGTGTCTTTTGATTGGAACCAACTAGTTAGACCCCGGTTACCAGCTAGTATACCATTCAGAATCATAGTCCAAATCTACAGAATGGTAATGGCTGGAACTATCATTGATGAAGGGGCATCTGTGAGTATCCTTTCCTCTATTGCTTGGAAAGCACTGGGTTCCCCAGAGCTTTTACCTGAGATAAGAAATCTCTCAGGTTTTGATAAAGGAACCAGTCGACCGTTAGGGATCCTCCCCAATGTACCTGTTACATTGAAAGGGAAGACCGTTCAAATGAACGTGATGATCGTTCAAGGACCCTTGGATTATAACCTACTCCTTGGACGAGACTATATATATTGCATGGGAGCTATAGTCTCCTCACTCTTTAGAGTAATGTGTTTTCCACACGAAGGAAGAATGGTCAAGCTCGTAGACCAACTTTCATTTCCGGGATCACGCATCGCAAATAGTCAAATACCAACCCTGAATGGTCTATTCACCCAAGAAATGTCTCCACCCCCAGTCCTCCTTCCCAATGAATGTGAGTGATTCGGAAAGATGGGACTGGAACCCAGGGGGCATGCATCCTGGTCTGCTTCGGGCAGAGGAAACCCTGGGTATAAGGTAGAATTTCCGTGAAAGAATATGACTAGTCTGTACCCCGTCCGAAAAAAGGAAGAGAGGGTTGTTCTAGAATAAGATTCTTTTGTCAAAGTTATGTGTTTGATGATTTCTAGTCATTCACCTTTGTCTAAATAGGTAGGCAATACCAAAGAAAGAGATTCCTTTGCGGCAGCAAATTGTAACCATCTTTGGGTAAAAAGGTAAGCCTCACCCATTAAAACAAATGTTTTGAAGGATAAGTAGGGGCAGCCTCCAAAGAAAGAGATTCCTTTGCTGCAACAAATTGTAACCATCTTTGAGTAACCTAATGATAGACATCGCTGAAGAAAGAGTTTCATTTGCGGCAGCAAATAAAACCATTTTTTGGATAACCTAAAAGAGGCAAGCCTCACCCATCAAAATAAATGTTTTGAAGGATAAGTAGGGGCAGCCTTGAAATTGTACTTTATACCTGGGGGCATGCGAACCTTTTGGAGTGCAAGCAAAGAGCGGTTATTTATCTGTTTTTTGGATTAGTCGTTTCTGAACTTGCATAAAGAAAGGATGTGGGGCAAAGGTCAAAATTTTCCAAATGAGGAGCATAGCTTCGTGAGATAAAGCTCCATAAAAAATAGCTATCTCAAAGGAGACATTTCTTATCTTATGACTGGTATATCGAGCAGTTTTACCGCAGAATTTATGCTCGTTAAAAAATAGAAAAGCGAGATCCGAGCAGTTTTAGCGTCATAGTTCATGCTCGTTAAAAAATAAACATAAGCTTTTGAGCAGTGTTTTGGCACGTTCAAGCTCTTTAAAAAATGAACCCAGTACCGGTAAATAACCATTGTGATCGTAAATTTATTAGCCATAAGAGCCTTGGTCGTGTTTGCACCTGCCACCTCCATCTCATTTGGCCAATCGTTCACCTCCATATGATTGTTTACCCATTTTGAGGAACAGCTGCGAAGAGTGATTTCACTTAGCCATCCTTGTGACACTGCCGTGATTGGAAAATTCCAACCTGTACCTGGAATCCGCTGCTATCCCTGTTTATCACTCGTTCCTCAAAAGACGAGTCTTCTTTGAGCTCTTTTCTCCTGACTCGTAAAATATGAAAAGTTTGCCGAGTTTTGGCCTTCCAGCTCGTTAAAGTGACCGGAAGAGCTATCCCTCCTCTAGATTTTAATCTTTTTGGACCTGAGGGATTATTGCACAAAAAGGTCGAGCGCTTGTTTTATTCGGCTCGTTAAAGTTATCGAAAACTCATCCCTTCTGTATTGTTTTATACTTTTTCGGGCTTAAGGGATTAGATGACGAAAAAGGAATTTTGGAGTTAACTTTCTGTATCTTTTCAGACTCTCTAAAAATGAAAAGGACCGAGTTTTCCTTGTTGTTAGACTCGTTAAAATGATTAAATAGCGGCAAACTTGTCTTTAGACGAGAACGAGTTTCCCTATCGCTAAGCTCGTTAAAACATAGCGATGGGCTTGCCCGAAGGGCAGGTTATAGAACAAGCATATGTTATCCTCCTCAAGCTTGACAAAAATAAAGAGGTACTGGTCAGAAATGACTGGGGAAAAATTAGGAGAACCTCAAAGCTTTAATGGTAGCAAGTCGCTCTTGAACATGACACTTTGTCCTCCGTATCACATCGGGTTGGGTTCTTTCATTCACCGGTCTCATCACCATGGTCCTCGCCAAACCATCCACATTTGGGGTAATGCTACCGATCCATCACATCAGTGTCGTTATATGTTCAAGAGATGTTGTTCAGAAAGAGTCAACCGTGTCCCATCCACTGCCATACATTATCCTTCATCCACCCATGATCGCCACCCTGAATCATATTTCACAGATTGTTTTCACCTCCACTAAAATCATTAGCTCCGTTCCGTGTCATTGATGTGGGATTCATTAAGGCCCTCCTTTGACGGATCGCTTCTTGTCGACTTCAGCTCATTATCCAAGAAGTTGATCTAGGAACAAACCCCCCCAGTACTTTGAAGCTTGCATGCCTCAATGGCAAGTTTCTCACTTCCGGCGACAGGTATACATCAATGACCTTCGACCAGAAGATTTTGCGTGGTGTTCGACGCCAAGTCCTTTATTCACACCACGTGAATTGTACTGCAGTACCTTGA
The DNA here is from genome assembly GCA_031772625.1 of Pinus tabuliformis. Classification (NCBI taxonomy): domain Eukaryota; kingdom Viridiplantae; phylum Streptophyta; class Pinopsida; order Pinales; family Pinaceae; genus Pinus; species Pinus tabuliformis. Next base: position 644,329,524 of record CM062815.1, on the reverse strand, counting down.
GGGTCATTATCATTATCGGTGATTCCTCTCGCGCTTGTTAACGGTTTACATTATTGACCAGTAATCAAGCGATGTCTTTCCATGTTCGACTTCAGCGCAATTCTCACATGGATAGACTTGTACTTAGAGTGAAGATCGAACGAGTTTGAAGACCCCGGATCTAGTTTCATCCATCCGGGCTGCGATATATATATTCAGGATATAAAGACATTTGTTATGTACATCATTTCAACAGATGATCATCCTACTCAAAGGATGATAATTTCAGCAGAGAATTATCAGTCTACCATCAGACGATCGTCTGTTCTATGTACCAAAATGAATTTATAAAGCTGAGCATGGGAATGCCCGCCTCAGCTAGATCATGAAAGCAAAATGAAAAAATAATGTATTGTATTGTATTTTATTACAGGGCACCTCTCAGCGATTGAATGAACTTCGGATCCTCCTGATAAAGCATTTCACCCGATAAACGACCTCATACTTTAGGGGGCAACTGTTATAGACATTTTTGTGCCTTACAGCATGAAGCATGAAATGTCGATAATCTGAGGGATCCAAAGTCCCTAAACATGTTGTTCCTACCCCTAGAGGAACAAGGTCAGCAAACCACAGCACTGAAAATCAGTTCTCCACCTGAAAACACTCAAAAACAAGCTATTTCTGGATCATGTCAGTTGCTCCACTGAGCATCTGCGCTGAATGTCAACTGCTCCACTCTGTACCTGCGCTGAATGTAAAAAGTAATGAAGGCTACCTGCGCTGGGTGAGATTGGCCAAGTGGCACAGTCATTCTGCAAGGTGTCAAATGCCCAGGAAGCTTCCAAAATGACACTTGGATCAGGGAATTCGCCTTGTGATGAGTAAGAGGATCTAGATCTCCAAGTGGAAGCAAGAAACTCCAAGTGGACTCAAGAACTGAAGTATAACTGAAGTGGGAGAGGACACTAGTCAGCTTCATGCCAGCCTCAAGCTAACTCATCCTTTCTCCAAAACTCCTATATATAGAGCTCTCTCATGAGGTCTAAGGAGGCTGGAATCTTGTGAATGTAAGGAAGTGCTGTTGGTTTGTGCATAGAACTATTGGGTGATTGCTTTGAAGGAGGTGAAGAGGAGATTTCTTTTTGCTGGGAGGTGTTGCTGGATTGGGCCTATTATGGTTATAACACTCTCAGAACTTTACTTCTTCTATTAATAAAGTATTTGAGGTTCTTCTATATGCATGTGTCTCTATGGTGAATTGATGCTTGTATATTTGATTTATTCTAATCCTTGAATCAGTTATGGATGTATGCTTCTTGTAGTTTCCTTTCTTTGTGCTTTTACAGGATCTTTGTGTAGCTGGGCCGGTGAAAGAGCAAGGAGCTAGGAGCAAGCAGCAAGAGGGAAGATTGGATCAACCATTAGCGGAAGATAATGGTTAGTGGATCCCTTTTCTCTTCTCTCTCTCATCTCATAAAGAAGTAATCTTGAATAGCTTTGCATTCAGTTGTTGCTGAGGTACTATCACCCTTAGAGTGGGATAGGGTCATTCCGTATTCGATACTTTTCCCAACAACAATGACCCAGTTTAGACTGTTGAATCATCCATTCAGAGGTAGGACAGCATCAACCAACTGTAGATATGTGTCTTGCACCAGAATATGAGATCTTTGCATTACCAAAGTAGATCATATTGGCACTTCCCCTGCCAATCATGAAAAATGAAACCTATTGGTATAGGTAGCTAACAGTGGCTCCTCTTGGGGATGGTTTTTCTACTTGAAAGACCAAGGATAGCAGGTCAGAAGGCCTTGGCTTTTGACTTCTTCTCACAATTTGAAAACTTTCTCTTTGGACTTCAAAACTGGAATCTGTTACTATTGTAGAACTTCTGAAATGAAAGCCTTCTCCTGCTTATGTACAAAACTTCTTAATCTGAACTATTTATATGCTGAAAGAAAATAGTATATACAACTGATTATGTACAGGGGGGAAGCCATGCTATATACATGGGAAGTAATCAAAGTAGTGCTTTAACATCCGGCCATTTACAGGGCCCTCTTCAGCTTCGGTGCCATCCAAATCCTTCAAAAAATAGGTGTTATTTCCTTGTACTGCTTGAATAACAAAAGGCCCTCTCCAAAGGGAGTCAAATTTTCCATGCTTTCCCTTGTCTTCCCTTATTGAATCCCATTTAAGAACTTTATCACCCATAAAGAAATCTTTAGCCTTGGTTCTTCTATCAAAGGCTTTCTTTAGCTTCTCTTGTAGGATTTGAACTCTGCTATACACTTGATCTCTGGTTTGCTGCAAACATATAATCTGGTTTATTCTTCTTTGCATGTTATTTGGTTCAGCTTGACTTTCTTGAAGTAGTTTCATGACAGGGACCCCCAATGATGAAGGGAATTTGGCTTCCATTCCATAAACCAATTCATATGGGCTGACCCCAATATATCTCTTGGTTGTTAGTCTGTCTGCCCACAAGGCATTTACAAGCTTCTTGTGCCAATTTTTCTTATTCTCTTCTAGTACCTTCTTAATGATGTTGATAAGACTTTTGTTAGATGATTCAGCTAACCCATTGCCTTGAGGATAGTATGCAGTAGAATGGCCCAAAGTAATGTGGAATTTGTGGCAATAGTTCACCATCTTCTTGGATCTAAAAGCAGCAACATTATCTATTATAATCTTGTCAGGACAACCAAATCTAGAAAGGATATTAGTCTCAAGGAACTGAATGATAGTAGAATCATTTGCTTGTCTACATGGAACAGCCTCAATCCATTTAGTAAAGTAATTTGTGGCTGTTAGAATCCATCTATGTTGGCCTGAGGATGAAGGATGAATTTCCCCAATGAAGTCTAAACCCCATTGTTGAAAGGGCCTTTCTGTTGCAATAGGCTTTAAGGGAAGTGGTAGTAACTTTCTTTTTCCCTCAAACACTTGACATTTGTGACATGAAGTGGTAAATTTTTTAACATCAGAGAAGACAGTGGGCCAATAGTAACCTGCCCTTAATATCTTATCCACAGTGGACTTCCAGTACAAATGTCCACCACAATCTCCTACATGAAATTCTTTCATAACATTGTTAGTCTCATCCATATTCAAACAGTTCAGCAGTATACCTTCATGATTTTTCCATAGTAAAGTACCATTTATAACACAAAATCTTGAAGCTTTCATTTTAAAAAATCTAGATTTGGTTCTGGACAATCCTGGGGGAGCACACAGGTTTTGCAATATATAACAGATATCAGAATACCACAAGGATTGTTCAAAGGCTGCATTGATCTTTGGAGTCACCAGCTCTGGTTCACTGTCCAGTTGGTTAATGTCCAAGGCTTGGAAGTTTGTTTCAGACATTAATTTAGCCAAACCTTGCCCTTTTGTCAGTTTTGTAGGTCTTATTTCAATGTGAAATTCTAAAATACTAGCAATCCATTTTCCTCTTCTGCCCTCTAAGTTTTCTTGAGTTAGTATATCTTTCACAATGGGATTTGGTACATAAGCAATAACATCGGAGTATAGGATGTAGATCCTAAAGTCTTTGATGGCTTTGACCAAAGCATAAGCTTGCTTTTCCATGATCTGATATTTCAGAGGTGTATCTCTAATGGCTCTGCTAAAGAAAGCAATGGGTTTTTCATTCCCTTGATCATCTTTCTGCAATAAGACAACAGCAATGGTATGTTGGGAGGCAAAAGAGAAAATGATAAATTCTTTGTCAAATTGAGGATTTGTTAAGACTGGGGTTTGGGTAAGGGCCAATTTAATACCTTCAAAAGCTTGATTTTCTTCTACTGTCCACTTCACTTTTGAATCCTTCTTTAGCATGTTGTTTAGTAATCTGATCAATTCTGCTAAGTTTGGGATAAATCTCCTTAAAAAGTTGATCTTTCCCAAGAATGCTTGTAATTCTTTAATGTTTCTTGGATGGGGCATTTGCAAGATGGCTTGTATTCTGTCTGGGTCAATTCTAATGCCATCCTTTGAAATGATATGACCTAATAGCTTACCTTCTTCCAAACCAAATAGAGACTTCTTGGGATTTAAGGAAATTCCATATTTCCTACATGTTATGAATATTTGTCTCAAGTGTTTTAAATGTTCTTGGTCAGATTTTGAGAAAGGTGTGAGGTCATCTAAGTAAATAACAAGGAACTCATGAATCTCTTTAGCAAAAGCAATATCCATTGCTCTCTGAAATGTAGCTCCTGCATTTTTCAATCCAAAAGGCATTTTAACATATTTGAAAGTTCCCCATGGGGTTGTGAAAGCTATTTTATCTTGATCATCAGGGTGGACTAGGATCTGATTAAAGCCTGAGAATCCATCAAGTAATGAGATTCTTGAAGCCCCCACCACTCTTTGGAGAATGTGATCCATTTTTGGTAAGGGGTAATTGTCTTTAAGGGACACCTGATTCAAATTCCTTAGATCGACACAAAGCCTAATCTCCCCAGTTTTCTTTCTTGTGGGGACCAAATTTGAAATCCAGTCTGAAAACCTGATTGGTGCTATGATACCAGCTTTAAACATTTTTTGGACCTCTTTCTCAATTGAAGGGAGGAGCATAGGATTGATTCTTCTCAATTTTTGCTTGAATGGCTTTTGATTGGGCTTGAGAGGGATAGTGTGTTGAATAACAGAGGTGTCATAGGATTTCAAATCCTCATAACTCCATGCAAACACATCTTGGAACTCTTTAAAGAGGTCAATGTACTTAGGCTTCTGGTCAGGAGGTAAAGATGCAGACAATTTTATTATCTTGGGTTTTTAAATAGTTCCAATGTTGCATTCTTCAATGGCAGCATTAAGGGGTTGCATTTTTGGTTTTCTAGGAACATCATTTGAGTCAAAAATGTCCTCCAATGGAGTTAGGCCTGTTGGTAGAAAGTTGTCTTTTAGATCTATAATTTTAGCCTCTGTACCAGCTACTTCATCAAAATGCAATTGTTCAAGTTCTTGTATTTTTTCCTTGTCAAAGTTTGTTGGACAAAGTATTTGATTTGTTGTTTTGGGTGATACTGTTGTTTGGTCCTTTTCACTCAATGGCTGTGTGTCTTTCACATAATCAACATCAATATTCAAGCCTGAAAATTCATGCTGCAAGGTTAAGAAATTATTTATCTGTGCATCGTCCTCAAATACTTGCCAATCTTTGACATTGTTTGGGACAGAAGGTCTGTGTTTTATCTCAGCTGTAAAGCAGTGATTGGGTTCAAAAGGCAATTTGCATGTACTGGCAAATGTAGCTAAACTGTGTGCATGAAGGTTGTGGGTCCTCGGTATTTTGGTCATTTGAAATTCAGTGAAAGCCTTAAGTATTTCAATAGTAGCAGACCTGTATGATCTTAGTCTTTTGTCATTTGTGACAAAATTGCCTTTCACTTGTTGGATAATAAGGTCTGAATCTCCCATGATTGAAACTTTTGTGGCCTGAAATGATTTTACCAGTTTGAGGCCTAGCAGAAGAGCCTCATACTCTGCCATATTATTAGTACATCTGAAATTAAGCCTATAGGCTCGACCTTGTGCATGATTGCTTTGTTTGTTATGAATCCACACTCCAGCTCCTGCCCCTAATTTGTTGACTGATCCATCAAACTCAAGAAACCATAGGATCTCTTGATTTAGGGGATTTTCAACATTTTCTCTATGACTTGGGATTATAAGTTGGAGTTCTTGTCTTTCACCTGGTTTGCCTTCTAGAACAGTTTCATCACTTGATTGCACAACCTTGATTTCTTGGGAACTTGATTCCTCACTCATATGCAGATCTTGTTCAAGTATGACAGATTTGTTATCACTCATTGGACTTATATCATCATTGAACAGAATGAAGGAATCCATATCAGAATGGACTGCATAAATAGGGAAATTTTGAGGTTTTTCTTCACTGCTCACCATGTATTTCATGAGTGACTCTCTGTATAGCCTCTTTGGCTGCCCAAAAATAGAGATAGTGGCATATGACATATCCAATTGCAGGGAACCTTGGAGTTTGGCTCCCCATGATCTTGATAACAGCATTCCATATTTGGGTGGGATATCAACAACTACCACATCCATTAAGATTGTTTTATTTGGGTACTGGACAAGGGACACACATAGATCTTTTATCAAGCCTAAACACTTAACTTGGCTGGAGTCAAATGAAAATAGGTCCTTATATGGTCTTGTGATGTCTAGATTCAATCTTTCCATTACTGACTTAGGCATCAGGTTATGAGAGGCGCCTGAGTCAAACATTGCATTGTGTAATATCTTATCATGAACATGCAAGCTGACATAAAAAGGTAGTATTCCTGTAACTGTTGTCTTTCCATCAACCTCTGGACCGAAAAGTAGTTCTGGGGTGTCATCCAATACATTGACATCATCTTTATTATGAGTAAGTTGAAGGGACTTCTTGATTTGTTGCTTGTAAATGTTATGCTTGGCTAGCTCTGAAAGAGGAATGGCTATCTTCAATTTTCCAATTTCAGCTTCTAAGTCAAAAGGTCTTTCAGATTGGGTCTTGGTGTTCTGGTTAACAACCCTTTCTCTCTCAATTGAATTCTTAGAGTTTTCTTCTTGGTTCTCATTTTGATCTTGAGGCTTGTCCTTTTTTATCATCTTTCGGAAAGCGCTGCTTGGATTGTGCTGTAAAGGAGGTGTAGCCCTTGGTTCTTGATTTGATGGAAATGGTTCTGTTATCTCTTCAACTATTACTTCATTTGTAATTGAATCGGTTTTGTTAGTAGGCTCTGTGACAATAGCTTTCCTAGGCTGTAGGCTATCCTTTGTTTTCTCAGGCTATGGCACATTTACAGTTCTGCTTCTTAATTTGTATTGTTTATGAACTTCAAAAACAGCTATGTCATAGCCTTGTTTGAAATCAAATGATTCACCTGATCTAGTTTGGAACTGGCTTATGTCTTCTTCTTCATGATCTTCTTGACTAAGAAAAACTTGCTGATCCTCATTCAGGCCCATCAAATTGATGTGGGTATCATCTATCTGCTCACTAGAAGTAGATGTTTCAGCATAGTTTTCTTGGAACGGAGGCCTTATCTCTGGTTCAGGGCTAGCCTTGCCAACATTGGGATTTTGATTTCTTCTAAAATTGGGATTCCTGATAGGGTTATTCTGTGGTGCTTCCCATGATGACCTCCTCCCAACTGACTCTACTCTGTCACCTAATCTATGCATACCAGTGATTATTGCATCTAATTTATGATCCCAGCCTGAAGGCTCTTCTTCGAAGGTAGTCTTTCTTTCAGTTCTGGTCCTATTTCTCCTAGCTATCAGGTTTTCTTCTACACTCACTGCTATGTCTTGCATTTCAGCTAAAGTTCGGGGAGCTCTTTCTCTTAATTGGTATGCCATATCTGAATCAAACCCATCAGGAAAGGTGTATAGATCTAGATCAGGTGGGGGTCTGAGATTTTGGGGAATAGCATTGTAGACATTGTTAAACCGAGCACAATAGTCCAAGACACTTTCTTGGGGACCTCTTTTGATAGTATTGTATTCAGATAAAATGTGAGGTGGATCCTTTTTCTTCTCCCATCTGTTGATAAAGGTTTGATATAGGGCTTCAGGGTCAACTATGGAGTTTGCTGGGAGTGCCCTAAACCATGATCTTACATCTCCTGTTAGGCTTTGCACAAAAATTTTCATTCTAACCCCATCATCATCTATCTCATAATTTTCAAAGTAGTCCTGCATTTTCTTGGTATGTTGAAGGGCTGGGTAAGAGCCAGTATCATCAAAATATGAAATCTTGCTTTGGTAATCTTGAGGCATAGGCCTTGGATTGGCAAGTAACTACAGTGGAGCATATCTATTAGCCATGTTTGGTGGGACAATAGGGATAACAGGAACGAATGGGACAAGTGGGGGAAAGGGGATGAGAGGGGTATGTGTAGTTGATGGAGTGGCTGAAAGGATACCTTGTGAAGTGGATGGAGAACTAGGAGGTTGTGGGACAGTGGTGTGAGGATGTGGAGAAACCTTAGCAGGGGTTGGAATGTCAGTTTGAAGACCTGCTTCAGAACTTGAATCAGATAGAGTCCCTTCTGATTTGTGTCTCTTGAGGATTCTTGAAATCAAGTTTGGATTTTGGAATTCAGGTGATGGATCAGGGTCTGGGTTTGACCTTGTGTAGCGAGTTTTCTTCTTAGGAGCCAGTTTCTGTGATTTTCTTTAGGAGACTTTTCTAAGAGATAGTAATATTTGACAAGGACTGATCTGGCATAGCACAACTATATGAAACTTAAGACTGAATAAAGATTGACTGAGGCAGCTTTTATATATTCCTATAAATGCAAAGCAGAGGCAGTTTCTAAAGCTATCTGGTTGTCACTCAGGCTTTATCTACAGTATTAAGAATCAGATAGGGGGTTACAAAGTTCATTCAGTCCCCAGTGGAGTCGCCATTTATGTTAACACCCAGGTTGTTCCCTTTGACTCTTGAGGGAATAAGGTCAGAGTAACCACTAACCAAGCTTTGGATTGCACGTCATAGCCTACCTGCAATCAAAGAGGGCTCTCTCTTTTTATTTAGCTTTGCTTGTGAAGATCTTAGGCTAGTTATGACTTGGGAGTTTGTTTTAGTTTTGGTTGAAGACTGTTTTCAAGGAAGGGCATGCAAATATGAAGGAGAGTTTAATCCATTGGGCATGTGGAGTCCAGAAATAATTAGGTTTTGATGTCTGTAATAAAGAAAGGTTCACTGCAAGGCTAGATGGATATTCATGATACAAACTTTGATTTTTAGCAAATAAAACAGTACAAATTACACCAGGAAAGGCAATTAAGAGTTCTTTCACAGTGCAACACAAAATGAAGAACAAATCCTACCCAGCAGAAACAAGAATTATTGGATAAGGACTCATCATGAGATTAGAGCAATTGGGAGCATTTAAGAATTCCACAGTTGCAGCTAACCTTGAAGAAAACATATACAGTAGTAAGGTTTGAGTTTAGGGTGTCTTTAATGGACAAATCCTGAACTAGTCTTTCACCTTTCTACCAAGATTAAACACCATACATTCACAAACAGGTAAGAGAAGAAATAGAACATGAATACAGTTGGAAAACACTTATTGTATCATGCCATAGCACTAGAATCTTGCAGCATTCAGTAATTTCATCACAGCACATCCGAGCCATACATCTCTTCTGGAAACCAACATCTCCTTTTATTATTTCTTTCAGGAAAAATACAGCCGAGTTCTCTTGAACAATATCAGTAACAACAACCTCCAATAAACAGTGCGGGGGTGGATATATACAAAAATATCACAAAAATATCTTAGTGCCGAGTTATTGTACAATAAATGTTCTTACCAACTTTCAAAGATATTTTTACAAAATTGAAAGCTACTTAAATGAATACATAACAGTTGTTTGTTGTTTGTCAAAAGTCTTTGACTTTGAGGGCAGCTGGCTCTGCAAGGTGCCTTGCATTGATTCTGAATATTGCGCTCTTTATTTCTCTGTCGTGCTGTAGCTTTCTCGGCTCTGTCATCTGTACCTGTCAGTGTTGCTTTAGTGGCCGAATCTATCTGCTGAGTTGGCTTTGTCCACTCTTCTCTAGTCATACTGAATGCATCAATTTTTCTGAACATGATGACTTATATTTTGATGAAAAAACTTGATGAAGACCTGTTTGTTCACAGCAATGTCTGTATCATGCTGGTCCACCATTCCTGTGTAGGCAACTGATGTCTCAAAATTGTGCCTAATGTTTCATCTGCCTTAGTATATTTGAAGTAATTAGGAGGCACTTCAAACAGATGCCTGATTTCATTCATGATAAAAAACAAATTTTCTATTTTCTCATAGAGGCTCTGCCCAGATGTAGGCCCTGTTTCCTCTGGGATACTTGATCCTGCAGTGATCTGATTTGTGGCAAATGTATTCACCCTTTTTTCATAGTTCTCATGGGACAGTAACCTACCTGCACTGTTTAGTAGGCTGGGAAGGCCTCTGTTATGCAATGCTGTGAATTTATCTGTGAACTTGTTTACCTCTGTTTGCATTTCCTCGCACCTTCTATCCAATGTCTGCACCAGATTTCTCAAAGTGAGGACCCTCTTTATCAGTAAGATGGTGCCAGTTCTATTGGTGACTCCTATTGCTGCCAGCTGAGGGCCTGTGCGGTTATTGAGGACATTGATCATTCTATTGGCTATCTCAGGCATAGTGCCTAGAGATGCCCTTGCTCTCTGACTCTCCTTGTGTGCCCTGCCTATGAGCTCCATGTGCTCATGAATGGTTTCTATGTACTGCCATTGATCTGTTATTGATTAGCCAATATTGGCCCATAAGACTTTCTTGATCTCGGCCACAACCTTGTCAAGGGAGAGCTCTTTCTCCAGCTCTTTTATCTTCTTCTCAAGGGCTCTTACTTCCCTTGTTCTTTCAGCTACAGTTTGTTTTGATTTGTCATATTTTTCATTCACTGTGGCCAATTTCTCCTTGGCTTCATTCAACTCTGCCATCTGGGCCTCTAGAACTTGAATCTCTTTCATCATCTTCTGCATGTCAAGGCTTGGAGCCTGTTCTGATGTTGTTGCTGGTGCTGATGTTGTTGGACCTATTTCAGCTGTCTGTCCTATTGGAGGAGTGATAATTTGAGGGGGCTCCTCAAGGTTGATCACTGGCTGAGGGGGCTGAGATGTTTGGCCTCCTTCTCTCTGCTGCAGGGCTGCCTGTAATGCAGCCTTTGTTTCTACCAATTTCCCTTCTGTTTGTACCAGCTGTTTGTGTAGTGTTAGCAACATGGCTGCTACATCCTGGTCCTTCCTCTGCTGAGCAACCTCTTCTATTTGAGGGTGAAGGGTTGCTGGAATTTTTACCATCTTTCTCAAAGCTGCTATATCTGCATCTCTTTCCTTTAGCAGTGCTTGTACAGCTTTGGGATCCTTTGGGTCATGCCCAAGCTCTATAATAATATCTTCCAAAGACCTGATCCTGTTGTCTTTGGCCTGAGAGGATGCCTTCTACAACTCAAGTTGGGCAGTTGTATTATGCAGACTATTTTGTAATTTGTGCGCAAGGAAGGTCTTGTCTGCAAGAGTTGAATAAACCATCTCACCCGTTTGCTTGTGAAGCTCTATCTGGTCCATTGGGTGGATGTCTTTTGCAAGTACTTCAAGATTAGTTCTTATATAATCTGCAGTTAACTGTGGCTGCAACATAGTAGGCATGAAATGACTCATAGTCATTTTCCCCTCTGTTATGTCATATGATGACATAAGTCTCTGCTAGTTTGTAGGGGCCATTTTAAGCAAGTGATTGTACAGTTGGAGCCTGACTGGCTCATTTCTCTTCTTGATGTCAATAAACTGTTGCTTTATGCCTGATTCAGCTCTCCTTTTCTGGCTTGAGGAGCTGACCTCTCCTCCAATTGTTCTTTCTTGTTCCTGTTGAAAGGAACTGGCAGATGCCTCCATACTAGGGGGGGCCATACCCAAGGATTGCCCAATAGGCACCTCTTCTTTAGAAAGGGGATTTAATCTCTACCTTTTCTCCCCTTGATTTGTTGATGTGGTGAGGGGAGTTTCCTGCTCCCTATCCCTCTTCCTGCTTCTTTCTTCATTTAGTGGAGTTTGGAGCACCAAGGCCTCCATTCTCGTTTCCTGCCTAGGAGGCACATTTTCTTGAGCCTACTGCTCTGTAGATATTGGGGCCTCAGTTGTTTCTTCTTGCTGCTTAGGCTGCTCTTTTTGTTGTTATGCTGTAGGGGGTGGTTGTTCCTGCTCCATCTCTTTTTCTTTACCTTTGCTGGCAGCCTGAGAAGTAGTTTGAGCTGCTTGCTGGTGGGCTGTAGAGGATGAGGCAGCTGCTCCAAGTTGCCTTTGATAAGAAGAGGAAACCTGCCCACAATATTCCAAGTCAGCTTCCTTCTCAAGTTTCTTTGCTTCTTTTTGTGCTATTTCTTCTCTGGTAATTGCCTCTTCTAGAGTGCCCTCTTTCCATCTTAACCAACTGGCATATTTCTCAATGTGGGGCAGCCTGACATGATCATAGCTAGCCAATTTATACTTGACCCTTCTAAGACTAATGAAGTGATTGGTGTCATAGGGTGACCAGAGGAAACTGGTTTGCAATCGAAGGCCCTCTAGGATCTTATCTGCTTCTTTCCATCCCTCTTCCCTTTTATTATAAAGAAATGGGCCTAGCTGGTTTCTGATTTTGAGTTGTACCTTCTTACTCTTGCTGTGGAAATGGAGCATTTCTGCATTTCCAAATTGCCTGAAATATTCTAAGGCAAAGAGTCTCATAGGGACATATTTTGGTAGTCTGAATGGGGCTAACTCACAACCATATATTCTGATTACTGTATGGTGTTGGTAGAAGTACCAATCCCCAATGCTGTAGGCCTTTGAGAGCTGGAGAATCCTTTGCATCTCATCTGTCAATCTTGGAGGAGGGGTACCCAATAGCAAGGACATAGCTGGATGGATAAAGAGGTCTATGAATTCATAATAGTTGTATGGTGAATAAGATATGTGATGAAAGATTGAAGTCCAAAATACCACAGACCTTGGGTTTCCCTGAGCATCAAACTTCTTGAGAGTAATAGGGAAGCTATCTGGTTGATAAAATAGGAACAAGTGATAGATGTATGAAGTGTATCTAAACACCTTTTCCCTCTCTAGATTCATCAATTGCTCATGAATCTTATTGGCAATGTAGGCAACATAATCATAGTGAACAGCAGCAGGCTTTCCAGGGGAGAAGATGGACAACATGGCCAGGATGGTTTCATCAACATCCTCAGATGACCTATAACCCAGGACATAACTGATCAGATCCACCAGCATTTTTCCCAGTTCATTTAGATACACATTTCCAATAGGGGGAGTCCTCACAGTTTCAGAGCCTGATTGAATGAATAATTGATTGATCTTTACAATTTGGGCGCTGGACAGCTTGCCTCCTTTCTTTAGTAAATCCTTCATGGAGAGAGGAGTCAATGGCCTTGAAGTTTGAAAGTGTAGCATTTCATTTATGGCCTCAGGGGTGACATGGAACAAAACTGAGCCTGAGGAATTGAGGATAGCTCTTTGACAGGGGTCATAGTTGGCACTGCATCTATGTATTAAATCTGGGAGGACATTGACTTGAGGAGGGTTAAAAATGGGCAAATTGGAGTCCCAAATCCCTAAGATATCATTCCCACTGAGATGCTTGGCTTTAAGGTCATTGAGTACATGAATGTTATATTTGGTGTCCATTGAGAGTGTTTCTCTCATCTGGTAGTCTCTATCACCCAGGGCCTTCCATTCTAGCTCTCTATGTGGGGCATTCAAGGGTGGAATGTTCAATGCTACTGGTGTTTCCATGGTCCACTAACACTTGGAAATGGATTTGAACTTGATTTTCTGGGCACAACAACACAGGGCAGTGAATTTTGCAAGAGCAGGGCGATTTGCAGAGGAAACAGGGTGAATTATGGTGAAAACAAGTTAAAATGCTCCTGAAAGAGGTTCAATGAGCAAATGCTGGGACTTAAGAGCTGTGTTCCCGGTGAATTTGTGCAGCAGAGGTTTCAGTTTGCGACTGCGCAAACAGGCTGTAAATTGATGGAAATGTGGCTCAATGTGGACTTCTGTAGGTGAATTCAACCTTATAGCTGAAGATAAATGGTGGTCACCGAGAATTTGCAGGTAATTATAGTGTTGACCTCTCTTTTCTCACTTGTGTTGGTGAATTTATGCAAAAAACCAAGCGCGGAGGAGAAACTTGGATAAATACCTGGTGCAGATGGCAAATGGTGGCAATGTAGGTGAATTGAGGGTGCCCACGGTCTCTGAAATTGATTTCTGCAGGTTGGCGGCGAGAACGTCGTAAATTACATGCAGAGAGCTCAATAGTTCTTTTGGTGAAAATATGAGAAAAACGCGAATTTTGGCGAAAATATGGACATTTTGGGCTTTTGGCACGTTTTTTGGATGACGTCAGCATGACATCATCGGGTGGGGTCAGGTACAGAAGGGTGACGTGGCGGCCTGTGAGTGGTCCATGGGGACTGATGAGGTGGCGGACAGGTCAGAGCGATGGTGGGCCGGGCGCTGACGCGACATCGACTTGGCATGACGTGGGCATGGCGTGGGCGGGCGGTAAAGCAAAGCAGTAAGCGGTAATTTCGAACCGCTTATTGTACGGGGGTGGTATTGGTAGGCGACCTCCCGATATAACCTGGGAGCGATGCGTGGCAGTGCCCTGACATCACCCTCTGACACTTTTCGGGTGCTATGGTCCGGACATCGGGGGCGGCCCGATATTGATATGGGCCGTCAGATGGGAAAGCCCAGATCCGACGGTCGACGTGAAACCAATGTAATGGGACGATACGGCAGGACCGGCGACATTTTTTAATAATTTCTTTTATTTTTTGTGAAAAGCGCGCTTTAATCAAAACTTTGGGTAAGGGGCAAAAGTGGGTTTATTGGTGTTTATTGCAAATAGCGCGGGTTAGACATAATAGTGGGTTTTTCAATGTTTTGTGGGTGAAAATGGGTTTATTGGTATTAACTCACAAAAATGGGGTTAGGGCTATAAATCAAGCGGATCTTGATTTAATCCCAAAACATTATATTAGCGCTGTCTTGCCTTAGCGCTTTGAGTTCTTTGTATTGCAACCCTTTAGGACTATTAGGCTATATTGCCTAGGGGAAGGGAATATACTTATTTTTTGGGGTTTTTATACACAATGATGCTATAGTAATAGGGAGAGGGGAACATAGGGAGTTAAGTATAGATAGAGTTAGTAGTTAGTTTTGGAGGGGAATGTGAATGGGAAGTGATAGATACTAAGTTTTTAGGAAACAAACTTAGTTAGGGAGTAGATCAAAATGAAAAGAATTTTACACAGGAAATGTGGCTCTTTATGCAACATGGATCAATCCATGAGTTTGATTTATCTCATGAGCAAAGGTGGTATTGGGATGTTAGCAAGGAATGTGATGGGGGATGATTGGGAAGTTAGACATGCTTCATTTTGCTGCTACAAAACTGCTGAATAGGAAGATCTGCACTGACACCATGTTTTTCCTTTGCTTAGGCCAGTGAAATGTCATAAATCATGCTTCTGCAACCCCATCTACCTACCCATTCTATTGCCTAGCATTTTTTGTTACTTCAAGGAGGGTGCATTTAGACTTGAAAACCCTCATGTGCCTTTTCTTTTCCTTTGGCTTTTTTCTTTTGATTTTCTATCTAAGGCTAGCCTTATTACTTCCAAGGCCCAGATTAAATAGTTGGGAACCTTCATTCTCTACCTAACTACTTTATCTGCCAAGATTGAACAGTTTGGACAGATTTCTTTCTCTAATCTACAACAAAAAATTGAAACATGGCATGACCCAGTTTAGACTGTTGGATCAACCATTCAGAGGTAGGACAACATCAACCAACTGTAGATATGTGTCTTGCACCAGAATATGAGATCTTTGCATTACCAAAGTAGATCATATTGGCACTTCCCCTGCCAATCATGAAAAATGAAACCTATTGGTATAGGTAGCTAACAAGTCCTAAGACTTGTATTCATCACATCTACATTGAGGAAAATTTTAGACCTATCAGACAACCTCAGAGAAGAATGAATCCAAATGTTAGGGAAATTTTGAAAGAAGAGCTGCAAAAACTGCTGAATGTAAAGTTCATTTACCTAATTTCAGACAGCCAATGGGTTTCCCCTTTAGTGATTGTGCCTAAAAAGAATGGTAAATGGAGGGTGTGCATTGATTACCGAGAATTGAATAAAGCTACCCTTAAAGATCATTTTCCTTTGCCCTTTATAGATCAAGTGTTAGATACATTAGCAAGTAAAAAGTATTTCTCATTCTTGGATGGCTTTAGTGGTTATAATCAGATTCAGGTGGCACCTAAAGATCAAGATAAAACCACATTTACTTGTCCATGGGGAACTTATGCCTATCGAGTACTTCCTTTTGGGTTATTTAATGCACCTACAACATTCCAAAGAGCAGTACTAGGAATTTTTTCTGATCTAATACATGAGTGTGTAGAGGTATATATGGATGATTTTACAGTCTATGGGAATACTTTTGAAGAAGCTTTGGAAATTTTGGAAAGAGTCCTTAAAAGATGTAAGGAAGCAAACCTTTCACTAAGCCATGAAAAATGTTTTATGATGTTTACAGAGGGTATTGTTTTAGGGCATCACATTTAAAGAGATGGGATTAAAGTTGATAAATCTAAAGTAGAAGTCATCTCTAAATTATCAATTCCAAATTGCAAAAAGGATGTTTGAAGTTTTCTAGGATTCACAGGATACTATAGACGATTTATAGAAAATTTCACTAAAATAGCATCCCCACTCTTCAAATTACTCACTAAGGATTGTGAATTCAATTGGAATCCTGACTGCCAGTTAGCATTTGAGACTTTAAAAACAAAAATTTCGGAGGCACCCATCTTGAGAGGTCCAAATTGGAAACTACCTTTTCACATTTCAACAGATGCTTCAGATACAGCTCTGGGAGCTGTATTAGGACAAAAAGAATTGATTCCCTATGCCATCTACTATACAAGTAAGAATTTGACTCCCATTGAGTTAAACTATACTGTAACTGAAAAGGAATTTCTAAGTTGTTGTTCATGCAATCAACAAGTTCAGATATTATATAACAGGCTATGAAACCTTTGTTCATACAAATCACTCTGCAATTAGATATTTAATGAATCAACCTATTACTAATGGTAGAGTTACAAGATGGATTTTACTCTTGCAAGAATTCAATATTATTGTGCTAGATAGACCTGGAAAACAAAACACAGTTGCTGATTTCTTGTCTGAAATTCAGAATATCAAAGATGACACTCCTGATGAACATCTTTTTGCAGTGACTACTCAAACTCCTTGGTTTGCAGATATTGCTAATTACTTAGTCACAGGGAAATTGCCTTCACATTTGTTTCCTAGAGAAAGAGGAAAAATCATTCAGATAAGTGCAAGATACTCATGGATCACTAATGAATTGTATAAAACAAGCCCAGATCTTATGATCAGAAGATGTGTTAGGGAAGATGAAATGCCTGAGATTCTTAAGGCATGTCATGATGAGCCATGTGGTGGACACTTTGCTGACAAGAGGACAGCTTATCAAATCCTTTCTTTAGGATATTATTGGCCATCCATCTTCAAATATGCTAAAGAATATTTCAAGAGGTGTGACAGATTCCAGAGGGTAGGGAAACCTGCTCCTTCAAATGAAATGCCACTACAAATTCAGGTACACATTGAACCTTTTGAAAAATGGATCTTAGATTTTGTTGGGCCAATTAATCCTTCATCTAAGAAAAAGAAATATATATTGGTATGCACTGATTATGTCACTAAATGGGGAGAGGCCAAAGCATTACCTTTGCTAATGAAAAATCTATAGTTAATTTTCTTTTTGAGGACATCTTCACTCGTTTTGGTGTTCCAATAGAAATTGTGATAGATCAGGGATCTCAATTTACATCTAAGATGGTGAAGGGTCTTGTGGAAGGTTACAAGATCAAACATAGGAAATATACTCCCTATCATCCAGAAGCAAATGGTCAAGTTGAATCTACAAATAAGGTGATTGAAGGAATTCTCACTAAGACTGTGCATCTACATAATAGAGATTGGGCAGAAAGGCTTCCTGAAGCCTTATGGGCCTATAGAACTACATGGAGGAACACAATGGGACACACACCCTATGAACTTGTTTATGGGAAACAAACCCTGTTACCTATAGAGTTTCAAATCAAAACCTTCAAGATGGCAGTTCAATTGGGATTGGATTTATCAAAGGCAGAGAAACATAGATTGGAGCAACTCAATGAATTTGAGGAAATCAGGAAAGATGCAGTCCAAAGAACCAGTATAGTCCAACAGTAGAGGACTAAATGGCATGATAAATATATTAAGGAGAAGAAATTTCAAGTAGGAGATTGGGCACTGTTGTTTGATTCAAAGTTCAAATATTTTCAAGGGAAGTTTCAAACTCATTGGCTTGGGCCATATGAGATTGAAAAAGTCTTTAACAATGGAGCAGTGAGAATAAGAACAATAGATGAGGAAAAGGTACCTCTCCTTGTGAATGTCCATTGGTTGAAGATATATCAAAAACCAGTTTCAAGAGAGGATTTCATTAGGATTTTCCAGGATAACTCTGAAATGAAGCTAGTGAAGAAGAATCCTTCTTCTCCACTAACTTAGTCTTTATTTTTCCCAAGAAATGACTGATAAAAAAAAATAATAATAAAATGTATAAGGTTGAAAACTAATCATTGATTGGCATACTTGTTGGCATTATGACACAGGTTTGGCGCTATGACATAGGTGTTGTCCTTGATGGCAACTCACTCAGATGACAGATCACAGGTCAGGCTCTCAGAATGAAGGAAAAAGACATATATGTAGGTTCCTCTTAACCAAGTTGTGTATACACATGGGATCGATGTTCAAAAGGTGCATATACATATGCACACACTTTCATGCAAGGAAAAGTGCATACATGTTGGAATATTTATTTTTGGTTCATGGTATTTAGTCCTTGGTATTTGGACCTATGGTTTTAAACCATGGTATCTCGTCTGAAGTGTTGAACCTAGGTATTGGGTCCATGGTATTGATTCTTTACGGTTTTGGACCATGGTATTGAGTAAGGCCTAAGACTATAAAAGGGAAGGAGATCATTAGGCAAAGGCATTCACTTAAGCATTGAATATCTTATGAACAATAAGATCTAGAATTGGGTTATGGTGCATAGGTGAATCTGAACCAAGGAGGAACCTGAGTGATAGAAGAAGGATAAGTTCTATTGTTGGGTCAAGATCTTAAGGCTTGAATAGTAGTATCTTTGTGTGATTTTGATCTGTTATATTTGGCACATGACTTGATCTATAAATCTGATAATCTGGGTATAACTGATGACTGAATAAGTGATAAGGGTAAATTATCTTTTATAGATCTCTACGCATGTTCGACACAGCAGAGGCGTGTATACACGCTGGTCCAGAAATTCAAAGTTGCGTATACACTTGTTGGCCTTAATATAGAATCATATGCATGCAAGTTATTCATATTGAAGTAGCGTACGTCTCATGATATATTTTTTAGCTACTTCTATTTATTGTTGCATTGTTCTGGGTTGAGGATTGGTTTCTAGTTACTGTTAATGTATTATGGTTACATCATTCAGAAAAGTAATTGGTTGGTTCAGTTTTGATAGAAGCAAAGGAGATTGGTTGATGCAGATGTTTGATTATTGTAATTGATGGATCCAGTCTGAAAATTTATGAAATGTGGTCCCTGGAAGAAAAGAGAAGGTTGTAGCCTTCTGTAGGTCAGCACCTACGTACTAGTACATCAGCTAGTACAAGAGCTAAGGGGGTTGTAGCTCCCTTCCAGGAGAAGCTGGAGAATGAGAGAAGGTTGTAGCCTTCTGTAGGTAGAAGCCTGCATACTGATATAAGACTCCACCAGTACAAAAACATTGTAAAAAGAAGTTTCTAATTGAAAGAAGATAGAGACGAATTGCAGCAGGTGGTTTTCACCCACATTGGGTTTCCACCTTATATCTTGCATTCTTGTGTGTGATTGTTTGTTCTGTTTACTGTTCTTGGTTACTGTTTATATGGTTCTGACACATAGATTAATGATCAACATCTGAAGAATAAATTAAATTATAAGTCTGCAAGTTATATGCGAGTTTCCTTATCTGAAGTTGCGTATATACGCCATTTTCACTAACTGAAGTAGTGTGTGCAAATCTGATTATGAAATGAAAAATAATTGACTTGATAATACTGATTCACCCCCCCTCTCAGTATTATTTCCAACAATTGGTATCAGAGCAGGTCCTTCAGAAGAAGCTTGATCGCTTGAAGGAAGATCTATCATCATGAGCAACTACAAAAAAGAGGCATCGATCAGGCCACCAATCTTTGATGGGAGCAACTTCGTCTATTGGAAGGTAAGAATCACAGCCTATCTTCAATCTCTTGGTACAAAAGTTTGGGATACCATGGAAGAAGGATACACATTTCCATCAGCAACTCCTACACTTACGGCTGGTAAGAAGCAGTATGAAACAAATGCAAAGGCTGTCAATACTCTATTAGGGAGTTTATCTCAATTAGAATTTGTCAAGGTTATGCAGCTCAAAACCGCAAATGAAATATGGGACAAGATCGTTCTGAGCTATGAAGGAGACGATCAGGTAAAACGTGCAAAACTACAAACTCTCAGAATTCAATATGAAAATCTCATAATGTACAATGATGAAAGTGTGGCTAATTATTTCTTATGTATAGATAAGATTGTTAATCGTATGAAAAACTTGGGTGAAGAGATAAAAGAAGTTACTTTGGTTGAAAAGGTTCTAATATCTTTGTCTTCTAAGTTTGAATCAAACGACTCTGCCATAGAAGAAAAATATGATATACAAAGTATTACCATGTCATAGCTGCATGGAATTCTAACTGCTTTCGGAATGAGAAAAGGGGGACCATCAGACAGGAGAGAAACCACATTCAAAGATTTATGAAAAGGAGATTACAATGAGTCAGGACATATGTCAGAAGGAGAGGAAGAATCAAACTTTCTCAAGAACCTTCAACAGGGTTCCGGAAGATTCAGAGGTAAGCTACCTTTCAAATGCTTTGTTTGTGGAAGAGTTGGTCACTATGCAACCAAGTGTCCTCATAAAGATAATATTGATGAAGGTCAAGAACCAGTTAGATGGAATAGAAAACAGAATGTAAGTAAGAAGAGCTATTATACACATGAAGACAGTGATGGATTTTCAATTAGTGATGAAGATGAACAATGTAATGATTATAGACTTTTGATGGCTTTTGAAGATGATGATTTCTTGGATGCTATAGATGAAAATGATCTCTATGAAGAAATTTCTAAACTTAAAATCTATTTAGAAGAAAAGAGTATGATTATAGACACTCTGACATTCCAACTTGCTGAAAGGGAAAAACACAATGAAAAGATAGAATGTGAAATTGTGGGACTTGGAAAAGATATTGAGAAAACAAAATCTCTTAATCTTAGATTTGCTAAAGGATCTGAAACTTTAGATGAGATTATCAAAGTGCAGTGTTCTCCACTAATCAAGACAGGTCTTGGATATATTGAAGAAGCATCTCAAGCACAGAAGCCATCCACCTCCAAAAGTTATCTTGATGCAGCAAGGAGAAGTGAACATGTTGACAATCGACAGCAAAGGCATAAAGTAGATCACCAGGTAAATCAGGGTCAATCTACCTCAAGAATGAACAGAGATCACCAAGTACATTAGCGACAATCTACTTCAAGGATGAACAAAATCTACAACCAACTGTAGGTAAATCATTCTCAATTTTCCTCAAGAATGAATGTCTATGGAAACTACAATCACCTAGATGGAAGGTTTGATAATCGCAGGAATTTCTTCAATGGCCAATGTTTCTCTTGTCATAGTTTTGGACACAAAGCAGCTCAATGTGTTTCCTACAAGACCATCATGACCAGAGAAGCACGAAATCAAAGGAGTGTGACTGGAATCATGAAAAGAAACTACAATAACTTTTCTGCTCTTGAAAATGAAATATAATTTTCTATTTGTAACAACTTCGGTCACGAAGATTCTGAATGCAGGAGTAGGTTTCGTCAAAACTCAGAAGGAGCAAGCTTCATTGAGCCCCAAAACATGGAGGAAGAAAGAACTGCAACCAGAAAGATGTGGTATAGCCTTATATGTAGAAGGACAGGAAAATTAGTGGTACATCGACAGTGGATGCTCGAAACATATGACAGGTGATAAAGAAAAACTTCAGTCATATAGTGCCTTAGAAAAAGAAAGGAAGGTCTCATTTGGAAATGACACCCGTGCACTCATAAAAGGTATAGGTTTTGTTCTTTTGAAAGAAAAGGTCAAAGCTGGAAATGTTATGTATGTTGATGGCTTAAAGCATAATCTATTGAGTGTCAGTCAAATGTGTGATCAAGGAATGAGGTAATATTTCGATCAAATGGATGTATTGTTCGTGAGCTTGACACAGGAGAAACAGTGATCAAAGGCATAATAACTCCAAACAATTTATACATACTCAAGGGATGGAAACAACAATTCTATCTAAGCAAGAATGACGAACATTGGCTATGGCACAGAAGATTGGGGCATCTAAGCTTCTCTAAGATAAGTAAAGCATGCAAATATCAGGCAGTTTGTGACCTCCCTGACATTAGAATTCCAGACAATACAATATGTAAATCATGTCAGTTTGGAAAGAAACCAGAACTAACTTCCCTGAGAAGGAAGGATTAGCAAGTAAGCTGGTTGAACTTGTCCATACATATGTATGTGGTCCATCCAGGAAAAGGTCACCTCGAGGAGAAGAATACTTCATATTGTTTATTGACGAATTTTCTAGGATATGTTGGATAGGACTTCTGAAGCATAAAGACGAAGCTTTCAAAAAGTTCAAAGCATTCAAAGCCTTGGTTGAAAATGAATCAGATCGTAAAATCAAATGCCTCAGGTCTGATCGAGGAGGGGAATTTACCTCGGATGAATTTTTCGATTTTTGTGAAGAACATGGAATAAGAAGGGAATTGTCTACTCCAAGGACTCCTCGGCAAAATGGAGTAGTAGAAAGGATGAACAGAATGGTTCAACAAATGGCTCATGCTATGCTTGATGAGTCTGGAACTCCTACAACCTTCTGGGGTGAAGCTGCATTTGCTGCCGTTACTATTCTCAACAAGACAAACATCCCAGTGAGCAACACTCAAACTCCTCATGAACTTTGGTATGGTAAGACTCCTATGGTAAAATACTTCAAAAATTTTGGAAGCAAATGTTACATCAAAAGGACTGATGAAAACCTTGGCAAGTTTGAACCTAGAGCAGATGAAGGCATTCTCCTTGGTTACTCTCCCCAAAGCAAAGGATATAAGTGTTACAATAAAAGACTTAGAAAAATTGTTGAAAGTATTGATGTAGTGGTTGATGAAGAAGGAAACATTCCAAGGGAGGTAAAATCTGAATATTTCGAAGATGATGAGGACTATCCTTCAACATCAAATCAGACTAATGATGAAGAAGAAACCTATGAGGCACTAGAAGAACAGATAAGGGTAGAAGAAAAGACTCCATCCAGGTACGTCCAGAAGAATCATCCAGAAACTCAAATTTTGGGGCAGAAAGAGGCAGGTGTTCAAACAAGAAGAACTATTTCAGAAGCTTCAAGCTATCTAGCATTGCTCTCCTCCACTGAACCTCGAAACGTAAGTGAAGCATGCAAAGATGAATGATGGGTCAAGGCCATGAATGAAGAACTTGAGCAGATTGAAAAGAATAACACTTGGGAGTTGGTTCCTAGACCAAATGATAAGAATGTCATAGGGACAAAATGGATATTCAAAAACAAGTTGAATGAGAATGGAGATGTTATTAGAAACAAGGCCAGACTTGTTTGTAAAGGGTATGCTCAACAAGAAGGTATAGACTTTGAAGAAACTTTTGCACCAGTTGCCAGACTTGAAGCGATAAGAATGTTTCTTGCTCTTTCTAGCTTTCAGAAGTTCAAAGTATATCAAATGGACGTGAAATCTGCCTTTTTGAATGGAGACTTGGAAGAAGAAGTGTATATTGAGCAACCAGATGGGTTTATCCTTGGAAATGATCCAAAACTTGTATGCAGACTCAAAAAGGCTCTCTATGGCCTTAAACAGGCTCCAAGGGCTTGGTATTATCATTTGGATAAGTACCTCCATCAACAAGGTTTTACAAAAGGATCAACATATAGCAATCTATATATAAAAATTGACAATGATAAGTTGCTAATACCTATTGTGTATGTTGATGATATCATCTTTGGTAGCAATGAAGAAGACATGAGTCAAAACATTACTTTAGTGATGCAGAAAGAATTTGAAATGTCCTTACTTGGTGAGCTCACATATTTTCTTGGTTTACAACACCAACAAAGCAAAGATGGTATCTTTTTATCACAAACCAAGTACCTCAAGCAGATCTTGAAGAAATATGGGATGGAGGATTCAAAACTAGTATGTACCCCTATGGTAATAGGATGCAGCCTCAGCACAAATGGTGAATCAGCAGCAGTGCATCAACCAACCTATAGATCCATGATTGGAATTCTGCTCTATTTAATAGGTACCCAACCAGACATCATGCATGCACTGGGAATAGTTGGAAGATTCCAGGCAAATCCAAAGGAAGCACACCTTCAAGAAGTAAAGAGGATCTTCAAATATCTTCAAGGAACACAAAACTATGGTTTATGGTATCCTAGAGACACAGATCTCACACTTCATGCATATATAGACGCAGATTGGGCAGGAAGCGTGGATGACAGGAAAAGAACTAGTGGTGGTGCATTCTTTATGGGTTCTAGATTAGTATCTTGGTTTAGAAAGAAACAAAGTTCAATTGCATTATCTACAGCTGAAGCAGAATATGTGGTTGTTGCATCTTGCTGCACACAACTCCTTTGGATGATGCAAACATTGCAAGACATTCAAAGCACTTGTACTCCACCTATCTCCATTTTTTGTGATAATACAAGTGTAATCAGTATTTCAAAGAATCCATTCATGCATTCAAAGACCAATCACATACCTATCAAATATCATTTTCTCCAGGAACAAGTGCTTGAACAAAAGGTCAAATTGGAGTATGTCCCCTCCAAAGAACAAGTTGCTGATATACTCACCAAACCACTGCCCAGGGAGACATTTGAATACCTCAGATAAACGTTGGGAGTAGTTAATGCATCATCTTGCTGTTGAAATTATATGTTTCAGAGAATAGTGGTTTTATGCAAGTTTCATGAAGCGTATCTTCATACATACGCAGGTTTCTGTGGATACAATCGTGTATATTTTGGTTGAAGAAAATCAGTGGAGCCAGACTCAGGATGAAAAGAGTCTGATATGGGTCTGACAGAGACCATCTAGCACAAGCTTAGGGGGAGCATATACTTCTAATAATGCATTGCTGGAATTATCTTAGAAGATCTTGGTTAAATTTCACAGCTATTTTTGTTCAGGTGGAACAGGTGCAGAAGAAGATCATGGTTTCTGATCTGAATGATGATTGACAGATGTTGTTGATGTTAGTTGATGATCTTAGATATTTTTGTCTCTATGTCATGTATTTATTTTATTATTAAGGTCATGTAATGGCCTATGTTGGTTTCCCCACTACGCTTGGGATGGATGATGTAATGTTCTTGTTTATCTTATGTAAACTTTTGGTGTATCCCCACTTGGTTGGGTGGATGAGTCAATATTGGTATATCCCCACTTGGCTGGGAAATGGTTGTATGTATGAGTCTTTGGTGATAGGAAGGTCATGCATGATGTATAAAGTCATGTTTCTTCTTGTAGAACATCATTTTATAGACCTTGCCTACTGTCAGGGGGAGCATGGATAACACAACAGAGCAAAGATTTCAACATGTACTCAGGGGGAGCATAACCCTTTGCCCTTGATGACAAAGGGGGAGAATGACTTTGAGGAACTTGGGTTTGCCATCAAGTCCAAAGGGGGAGATTGTTGGCATTATGACACAGGTTTGGTGCTATGACACAGGTGTTGTCCTTGATGGCAACTCACTCAGATGACAGATGATAGGTCAGGCTCTTAGAATGAAGGAAAAAGACATATACGCAGGTTCCTCTTAACCAAGTTGCATATACATGTAGGATCAACGTTCAAAAGGAACGTATACATATGCACGCACTTTCATGCAAGGAAAAGCACGTACATGTTGGAAGATTTATTTTTGGTCTGTGGTATTTAGTCCTTGGTATTTGGACCTATGGTTTTAAACCATGGTATCTCGTTCGAAGTGTTGAACCCAGGTATTGGGTCCATGGTGTTGATTCTTTATGGTTTTGGACCATGGTATTGAGTAAGGCCTAAGACTATAAAAGGGAAGGAGATCATTAGGCAAAGGCATTCACTTAAGCATTGAATATCTTGAAGAGTAAGATCTAGAATTGGGTTATGGTGCATAGCTGAATCTGAACCAAGGAGAAACCTGAGCACCAGAAGAAGGATAAGTTCTATTGTTGGGTCAAGATCTTGAGGCCTGAATAGTAGTATCTTTGTGTGATTTTGATCTGTTATATTTGGCGCATGACTTGATCTATAAATCTGATAATCTGGGTATAACTGATCACTGAATAAGTGATAAGGGTAAATTATCTTTTATAGATCTGTACGCAGGTTCGGCACAGCAAAGGCGTGTATACACACTGGTCCAGAAAGTCAAAGCTGCCTATATGCTTGTTGGCCTTAATACAGAAGTGTATGTACACAGGTTATTCATATTGAAGTAGCGTACGTCTCATGAAATATGTTTTAGCTACTTCTATTTATTGCTGCAGTGTTCTGGGTTCAGGATTGGTTTCTAGTTACTGTTAATGTATTTTGGTTACATCATTTAGAAAATTAATTGGTTGGTTCAGTTTTGATAGAAGCAAAGGAGATTGGTTGATGCAGATGTTTGATTATTGTAATTGATGGATCCAGTCTGAAAATTTATGAAACGTGGTCCCTGGAAGAAAAGAGAAGGTTGTAGCCTTCTGTAGGTCAGCACCTACGTACTAGTACATCAGCTAGTACAAGAGATAAGGGGGTTGTAGCTCCCTTCTAGGAGAATCTGGAGAACGAGAGAAGGTTGCAGCCTTTTGTAGGTAGAAGCCTGCGTACTAGTATAAGACTGCACCAGTATAGAAACATTGTAAAAAGAAGTTTCTAATTGAAAGAAGATAGAGACAAATTGTAGCAGGTGGTTTTCACCCACATTGGGTTTCCACCCTATATCTTGTATTCTTGTGTGTGATTGTCTATTCTGTTTACTGTTCCTAGTTACTTTTTATATGGTTCTAACACACAGATCAATGATCAACATCTGAAGAATAAATTAAATTATAATTCTGCAAGTTATACGCGAGTTTCCTTATCTAAAGTTGCATATATACGCTATTTTCACTAACTGAAGTAGCGTGTGCAAATATGATTATGAAATGAAAAATAATTGACTTGATAATACTGATTCACCCCCCCCTCTCAGTATTATTTCCAACAATACTTATATAGAAAATATAGGGTGAAATCAGAGATTTCTGACATCCTATATTTTCCATTTCCTTTCTGTAATAAGTAGTGACAAAAAACTACATTTATTTGCAGTACAGAGTCTGCAATTTCATAGACTCATTCCATCTCATTCAGTTTTCATTCTGTTTTACAGTTCCACTTCATCTCACTATCATTTTTCATTTACATTTTATTTTTACAGTTTTACTCCATTTCACCCTATTTTTCATTTTATCTTACATCTCATTCCATCTCACTGTCGTAGCTCATTCCCATTTTATTTTTACACCCATATTTCATAAGCCATGTTTCATTTTTCCGTCTTTTCACATTCTGTAGTTGAATCCATTCCACAGCTAATCTGATTCTGTAGCTACAGCTTACTTATCAGCTCTGGCACAATTGTACAGCTCACAAATAAATCATGAATGTAGGAAAATTGAAGAATCAAGTTTTTGAGATCAACCATGCTCAAAGTACCTATGGATCAACACCAAAAGAATTATCAAGCAAAAGGTTAAGTTCTAAAGGTAAAATGAAAATTTATTTCAAACAACAAGTCATAAACATAAGTCATGTATAATATGAATGATCATATGTATCCTTAACAAGTCATCATTTGATTTGACTACCACTTCATGATACCACATCTCCGCCACATGTTCCACATTCGATACCTAACGGTCTATAATTATTTCATCATACCACACCTCTGCTACGGTCTCCATACTCTATACTTAAAAGATCTCTAATAAATCCATCTGTTAATTGTCACAACCACGATATGACCAAAGTATTCATGTCTCTCCAAACCCTCATTGTCTACTTATTCCACGCAAACTCATAGTTCTTTTTCACCATACCCACAGTCAGTCTGTTTCATAGACTAGGAGAGTAATTCTGAAGGTTAGAAAATTCTTCGAAATAGAGACCATGGGACTCATTGTCAGGGCAGAGCCTGTAGGGGCAAAGTTTATGGAAGGGTACCGACAACTCAAGGAGATGCTTCAAAAGACTGGATGGCTCAATTTCATTGAAAAATTTGATGGATATCACAAGGAGATCACAAAATCTTTTGCTAGATCATTCGATGGTACAGAAGTAGAGATTAGAGACATTAAGTTTGCAATAATAGAATCTTACATAGGAGAGGCTACAAAACTATGAAGACTTGGTGAGAGGTAGTTCAAAAACAAATAATTTCATAGTGAATCATGGAAGGTAATCCTTAGGAACCCAGGTATGGATGTCACTGTGTTTAGAAAAGGAATTCCTATTTCAGCACTCAAAAATAAATGGAGAAGCATGCTTTTGATAGTACAAAAAATTTATTACTTATGAGGGAAGATTCAGATGTATGTATGTTTATCATATACGTTTATTGATGAACTTTCTAGAAAATGGAAACATCAACCTCCCTTTCTTCCTTCTAAACAATCTAAGGAGGATGGCTTCAAATGTACAAAAGAAAATAGAATCCCTGCAGACAACCATGTACCATCTGTTTGGTCAAAATACTGGTTGAGTATCATCTGAAAAGAATAGGAGATACCTGGGAAAACTTTCTGATAAGAAACCATTTCCAAGAGGCACCAGAATCTCCTGAAAAAGATAATATCAAAAAGAGTAGGAGAAAGAAGACTAATCTAACCATTCAAAGCAACCTTGAGCCCTCAGTACAGAAAAATGATGAAGAACCAATCTTTGAAAAATTGATAGAGATCAGAGAGCAAATCAAACATAAGAAGAAGATAAAAAGGAAAGTTGGTGGAATTACTGAGAACAAACCTGAATCTCCATTACAACAAGATGATGAAAAACTAATCTCTGAAAAATTAACAAAGATTAGGAAACAAATCAAGAGGAAGGAAAATATAGGAAAGGAGAAAAAGGGTACAAAGGAGGAGAACATAAAACCCCTACAACTTAGAAGGAGCTCTAGGCTCTGAGGTATGGTAAAGAAGGTATCATCAAAGGAAACAGAGTTCATAAATCTAGAAGAAGAAACCCTAGTATCATCTCCTGAAAATGTTCCATTTACATACAGTCCTCAAAACTCTCCTAGATAGTATTTTGAAGGCAGCCCCAACAAAGGATCCCTAGGCATAGATCCAATACAACAACAAATTTATGATTACATAGAATCACTAGAAAAGAAAAGTGCCTCAATGGATCCAAGATCCTCAGCCAATCCAGAACAACCTGCCAATCCACAAGAACCTCTGACTAACTCTCTCAAACAGGAAATCTATGATTTATAGATATTGAACAGACATATTAAGAAAGAAAATGAAGCCCTGAAGGAACAAAGCAAATTGGATAAAGCCGTTCATGATAATACAATACTGCACCTATGGCTATGGTACAAGAAGAATAGGAAGTTGAAGAGGAAGAATAGAAACTTGAACAAAACAATCATCAACCTCAAATACAGACTTCTCATGAAGAAACTGAGGATGGCAGTCACTTCAAAAAGGAGCAAGAGAAGAAAGTTAGATGTACTGGCAGAGGTATCTGAGCAGATGCAATAGGAAAGAAGAGTTCACAGTTTTGGAAAAATTTCATGGGGACATGCAATGATTTTGCAGTGGGGGTATGTTGGACCTCATAATTAATCTCTCTTTGACAACTTTTCTCACTTCTTTCTCTTGTTTTTCCATAAAAGACAGATCCCCATCACTGATAAATGATAGATTTTGTCTCAAGGAATACATTAAATGATTAACATGTTATACTTTTATGTTTTTGCTATTTGAAATAAGTTTTTGCAAATTAGCTACAGAACGTAGCCCATTCTACAGCTAACTGTGTGTTCTATAGCTACTTCCATGGTTGAACAGGTTACAGGCGTCAAACGAGGAAATAGGCTAGATGGGCATCTCTGGAATGGTCACAACATGGATCCTATCCTAATGACCCAGCCCAAATCAACAAAAATGCCAGCTCAAGACCACAGTCAAAGGTGGAGTCAAACGAAGAAACCCAAGAGCAATAGGACTCTGTGTCCACTCTTCATGGCTAATTAATAAATCTGACAGTCTTGTTGTAGCATTAACTCGAACCAGCCACCGGTGATAACGGCTTCATGCAACCATCTTGTTGACTTAAAGTCACCTGTAGCTGATCAACCCTTTACGCAGATACACTGTAATACGTGGAGACCACCTGTAGCTAAATTCTCTCAAAAGACAGTTAGGAATGTTTCTTTAAATATCAGTTGTAAAGAACTGAGAAGAAGTTCGAATTTCTATATGTATTAAGCTCAGACTTACAGCTCTGCAATTTTGGAACTTATTTTCTTGTTAATAATATGAAGCCGTGTTTGACCAAGTGATCATTTGAAAGTCTTCAGCTAGTTAGCAGCTCAACTCAATCAGTTGCAGAGGGCCCCTGCACTAAAGGAGGTTTTTCTTTTGTTATTTTGTTTACTATTCAGTTTAGTTTCATTATTTACTTTTAGCAGTGTTTGTAGTTTAGGTTGATTTCTTGTAGTTTGTTTTCTTTTAATTTTGTTCAGTAGCATAATGCTAGAATTCGATGGTGCAGTCTTGTTTCTCCAATCCATTTCATAAATGAGACTTGTTTTGTTTTAACAGGGTAAGGTGGAAAAGTAACAAGGATGCATTGTTGATTAGTTTACTTACTGTTTGTTTCCTCTGTTATTTATTTCCTAGTTCATATTTCCAATGCACTGTGTGGATAAATATTTTTTATCACCATTTCAAGCTGATATCCATCCTAAACTAAAGGGTTAAACATTCACTTCACACAAGGATTGAAATAAATTAATTACTCTCTTCATATTTGATTTAGTTCTCTAAACTATAAAGTACAGTAAGTTGCTTGTTTGCCATCTCAGGAAAGTTATCTTTCAAAATTGGAGGCTTGGACAACTAAAAGTGCTTTAGTCAGTTTCATTCCCTGTAATTATTTCAATTTGCCTTACAACTTCACCTTTTAATTTTTGACTTAGTATTAAATGACAAGATAGGATAGATGCTCTGTTTTTCCTTCCTTTAACTTATATTTTGAATTAGTTCACCTTTAGGAAATTTAGACTCAATTTTTCATAATTCAGACTGTACATCATTAGGAATCAAGGAAACACCCAAAACAAAACAATATAAAAATACAAAACAACGAAGTAAGAAGGGTTAACTAGCACATACAGTGCACTACACTTCATCAGCTTACGAGCCTTGGTTGATAATTTATGCAAAGCAATTTAGGAAACTAAACTTGTATATGACCATCACTACCCCCCCCATTGGATACAATGTAAGAAGACGGAGAAAACTCAACTGAAAGATTGTTCAACACTCTAGAATAAGTTTTGACATATGACTAAAATATTTTCTTGGTTATTGAAGCCCTTTGCCAAGAAGCGATCGATCCAAGATGAATCATTGTTCTTGCAGGAAGCTTGTTTTTGAAGCATCTATGTGAAGAATGAGTACGTTGACCATAATGCTTATACAGATGAATATCAAAACAATGATATTTCATATGGCCAACTTTGTCACTTTGGTTGTGAATGTGGAGGACCAGAATCTGGAACATGTGAAGGTGAACCGCCATGAAGAAACCCAACACTTTGAAACTGAATGGGCTTAGAATAGTCTGGAATATGAAAGGATGACTCCTTATCATATCCAAGACCTGTTTTGTGCTTGCTATTGACAAGCTGATTAGGTGCTCAAGTTTATGCTCAAAAATCAAAGTGTCATAATCTTGTTAAACAGAGCTTCAGATCGAAGAGCTCGTCATTCTGAATCCAACGGTGTGAACGACACTCAAATCCGAGCTTGTATGCAAAAGTTAGAGTAAGTAAAAGTTCAAGTTTGACTTGTCTACATGGCAATATTAAATGACGTGGTGAAGGTCCCAGCGAATGAGGAGGCGCTAAGTGGCAGCCTGCCACTGGCCCTGGCATATCGCATATCATAGGTCGTAGGTGGATCAGGTTAAGAATCGACCCCAAAGTAGTGTCGATTGCGATTTGCGATATCAAATATCACAATCGAAGGAAAGGAGGAGTTATAGAATCAGCCCTGGCATAGTCAGGGTTGTGATGTGATATATTGAAATCGCATATTGCACCTAATACCCACCGATATATATATGATATAGGGATTATCCACCGATAGGGAAATGCGATGAGTTCTTATAGTAATAAGACCCCGGACGCAATATGTTTATGTGTTGCAATTTATATGTCATCGGGTCTGCCGATACTACCAATTATGTTACCGCACTGATTGTCAATTGCGATCAGTGATAAGTTCCTAGACACATAATGTTATAAGCCACAGTTTATACTCCCGTTGGGTCTGTGATATTGCTATCGCAACATTCCACTGTGTTAACAAGACCATAAGAACTCGCAGTACTTGTTGATTGCGATTTTCAATATGACCGACAAGTTATGGTCTGTGGCGCGGCCAAATTCTCACTCAGTTAGTGGATTTTGGAGTGAATTTGTAGGATTATGTCAGTTTTGGAGTAATTTGTGGAACAAATAGTGGGAGAACTAGGAGAAGTCATAACTTCTTTAGTTCTTATCCAAATGGGATGCAAAAAGAGGCTAGATAGCCATTTTTGAGTATTCTGAACTCATTGAGACAGGTTTCAGAGGCATTTGAGCATTGTAAACACACTTTTGTTATAATTTTGAGCATAATAGAGAGGCCCAAGCATTGGAAGTTGGACCAAGGAGATGTAGCCTAGGAGGGGTGAACTCCTCATCAAATATTTGTGTTGTGTGTTGTATTTTGATGTTCTTTGTTGTTGTTCAGCATATGTTTTATGTTAAATTGTTTATAGCATTTACATAAGAAACTCTCATGGGAATTAGTTAATTAAGCAAACATGGTGAATCCTTAAGCACTTGATAAGAAAATGCTAAGCATATTTGGTTTTATTTTGAATGGGGAATTAACACAACATTACTAATCTACCCCACTTCAGATCAAGTTGGTATTAGAGCACTGGTTTTTGCTTACTAGATTTTCTATGTGAAAGAAGGATTTAACTGTTTGCAAGTTTGTGTCATGCTAACAAGGTTAAAACTAAAAATAGGAGAAGGGAATATGGTTGAAAGCCCTATAGTTGGCTCAAGGGGAAGAAGAACAAGGTTTCCAAAGTCCTCTACACTAGTACATCCTCAAGTTGCAGAAGTTGCAGTTGAGTCTTCAGAGACCATGTCTCATGAAGGATAACCTATCATGACAGAAGATGATAAGACCTTCAAAAGGCTTTCTTTGATATGACAGAGATGGTGAAGTTCCTCTATGCAGAGAGGAATAACAGATTGCAAGGAGAAAGTTCCAAACCTCCCAAAGGAGAATGCTCTTCAGGAGGAGGTAATGGAAAAGAAGGTAATGGGAATGGAGACAAGCCTGCACCCTCTCCACCATCTTCTTCATCTTCTAATTCACAAGCATCTTCACACTCTTCCACTAATACAACCCTTACTCATACTCATCATCATTCTGCAAAAGGAACTAGTAAATCACCTTTTCTAAAACTTGATGTTAAATTCGAGTTGCCCATGTATAATGGTGAAGTGAATGCAAAGAAGATTGATAATTGGATTCATTGGTTGGATGTGTATTGTAGAATTCAAAACCTTCAAGAGGATGATATCAAAATTTAGTTGGCTTCATTGAGAATGGAGGGCGCAACACTCATTTGGTGGGAAGTAAGGACTCAAGACGAGATCAAAGAACATGGTAAGATCTCTATTACTTGGTCTGATTTCATTGCTACTATAAAAAGAAAATTATACCCTTTAGCCCATATGAAAAAATATATCATGAATTGGAAAAGGTTCAGACAGTTAAAAGTCAAAATGTGCAAGAGTATACTCAAGCATTGATGAGAAGATCTCTTATGCTAGGAGTAGACTTACAATCACAAGATACTTTGCTGAAATACATAGGAGGTTTGCATAGCTATCTTTGACACACCATTCTTATGTTTAATCCCACAAATCTTGACGAGGTCTGCTTTCAAGCTACACAACTCGAAGCAAGAGGGGAAAATGTACAAGAAGAAGGTAAGAAGAAGCCATTCCAGAGTGGTGAAAAAGGGAATAAATTTAAAGGAAAGTAGAAGTAAAATTCTTTTGTTAAGAAAGAAGGGGAGAAAACCGTGTGCAAGAATTTTTCCAAAGAGGGCCATGATGAAGCACATTGCTAGAAGCTTCATCCTGAATTAAGACCAAAGAAATCTAACAATAAAGGGAAACAAAAGAAAAACGTTGATGTACAACAATACTTGGGTTCTGACTCAGGTGATGAAAC